>JARYHS010008075.1:126873774-126917078 GCA_031002005.1 Vandiemenella viatica | reverse complement strand
ATACTAACTGTGCGGGTGTAGCAAGAAGTAAAGAAGAGGAATGAACTTGTTTAACCATTGCGACGTATGTTTTAAATTGATTTGAACAGTGGTTGAGATACCAGAACAGTGAAGTGTGGCATCGAAATAATATAGTGTGGACTGATTTGGATTAAAAACTTTCCTTTTGGTTTCTAAGAATCTTGCAATCGACGGATTACGAAGTTTCAATAGCCTTATCATCTAAATTCTGATAGTGGCCAACTGGTTCGATGTGTACTTTATTCAATAAATGTGTGGAGAACAGATTTTCATTACTTTTGAAGATTTCTCTTAGTTAGTTATCCTCACACTTTTATCGACTGGTTTTGGACCCTGTCTGGCGACCGGGCGGCTACACTACGAACTCATTTATCAACTTCGGGTGCTGTATGTTAGTAATTAAAACTTTAGCAAGCACGAAGTTCGGTCTACAGTAAGTATCAGGTCAACCACAAGAAAGGCAAGTAGTCTTACAGGTTCAATGGCCTGCTCGGGTATCCAGATTTTTCAGTTTTCCATGCTTTCACAAAATCAATTTAAACGAACGTTGGGACGGTTCATTCAAAGGCAAAGGCCAAATTCCTTCCCATTTCTGTCTCCAATCCACACCCATCTCTAATTACCTAGACGTAAACGAGGTGAAAGCCATAAGCACAAAACAGAGGCAAGTAACAGAAGAACGAATGTGTGGTTGTCAGAGGTCAAATTTAAATTCCTCAGTACTGTTGATCGGCACCACCATAACTGCAAAAGCTAAAATTGAAATATAGTGCAAACATGATCATTTGTATTCGGAATACCGTATTCACAAATATGTGATGCTTTCACGAAAGGCAGATGTTTCGTCCATAAAAAACTTTTTCGTTGACTTCTGAAGGATTTAATTTGGGTAACTCAAAAACATTCCGAGTTGCTAGTTTGGTTTATGGTTCATAGTAAATTCTTGTTACATTCATTTACATCGCATTACGTTACCTAGTGTTAACATCTATTCACACACCAATATGAAATAATGAATGTGTCATTATCACTCTAAAAATACCAAATTAGCAGTCTTCCTGTCGGAAAAATTGAATAGTTACGAAATTTCAATTTCGTATTATGTTCGTCAAGACTAATGAATTATGATGTAATTCTGGCTTGGGTACGATGAAACCGCTTTCGAAGTCGTAATACAAGGAAATACACATCGTTTGTGCCAGAAGACTTCCTCGTCGACTGCGCCACTTGTTTTCAAACTCCAGTCTGAGATAGTGTGTTTCGTTGCACCAGCGAAAATGAATCATTTAAGTGACGTTGATAAGGGGGCAATTATTGATCTACATTAAGAAGGGTATTCGAACAGTTCAGTATGACAGGTCACCAGTCCACCGACCCCAACTAGTTCTGAGGTCGTTCCTCGAGCGAAGTGCTGCAAATTGTTTGGCCACCCAAGGACCCTATAGAAAATGTTTGGGCAGAAATAGTCAGAATTATAAGAGAAAATGAGCCACTGTTAGATGCCATTTGTGACTCGTGGTAACAACTGCTCAAAGGTCGTGGTTATATTTCACGCCTCATTAATTCCATGAACAGTAGAATCCGTGCTGTTGTCGATGAGGTGGGAGGCTGCACAAGATACTGAAAGTTAATTCCGTGTATATTTTTACTTTTCATAACTGTCCTGCCATACCTCTTTTTCGCATTCTGCGATCGTATCCCTTTATTTACATCCTGATACATTTGCAAACATCCTTCCAAACACCTTTTCCCTTCCTCCTCTCCCCATCACCAAAGACTTTTGTCAGAGTACAGGTCTATATCGAAGAAGGAAGTTAACCGTTAGTCGGTGGTAGCGTAGTGGGAAAGCCGACAGAGTAGTAAAATCAAGATGGTATGGGGGCTGGCACGATGTTCCGTGGGAGCAATTTTTTTCTTTCATCTTCTCCTTTTCTTTTTAGCCTCGTAAGAAAAATGTTACACAGAAGTTTATACGACAAGTAGCAATACAATCAAATAACAATGTTTTACTCCAATTATCATCCTAACATTAGTGTCTGTAATATCAGTTTCACGATTTTAAAAAACTATGGTACTGAATTAATTTAAGGGTTAAGGTATTGTGTTGTTACTTATTTTCCACTGTTGCATTAAATGCTTGCGAATTCCGCGATGTTTGCTTCAAAAGGACATGGCCAGAAAGCTCCCATTCCTTTTCTGCCCCTAATGACCTCGACAAGTTGTAAGGCCAGAAGCAAAAAACAAATAATTTTTTAAAAAAATCTATCAGTGCAGATTTAAACAATAGCACTTGCCACCACGATTTAATTACAAAAAATTTCTCAAATAAACATAATTACGTCTCTGTGGTGTGTTTTGGACCTTCTCCTTGTTGGATTTATCTTATTCAAATGCCGACCACGGTAGCGGAGGGACTAGAGTGCTACTTTCACATGTGGAGAGTTGCCAGATCGTTGTTATTTTTTCCTTACGGTTGTTCGCGTCGAAATCATTGGAGGGGAAAAATGACTGGGGGCATAGATCGGCAAGGAATTCAGTCATGGCCTTTTTACCAACCATTCCTGGCACTCATGGAGCGATTTCCATTAATCATGCGAGATCAAATCCGGATGGATGGACGAAGATTTGTATTCGTGTCTTTCCGAATGCGAGACTTGAGCGTTAACGGGTCTCTCGGTCACTACCCATGTGCGAGGACGGAATGGAAACGGCGACCCTAAAAATGCGATGATAGCATTTTAACCCCTACACTGCTAGGGCCAGCTTAAGTGTCTTGGTGGGGACTCTAGTGACGGAATATGTGCACGTGTCTGCGGTCATGGATTGCTAACACGGATGACAATTCCGAAGGCCCACAGAACAAGGAAATTATCAGACATTTCAGGCATGTGATTTTCCTCATCCTATTCCAACTACTCTGCGTCTGAGGCTGTTGTCGGACACAGTTCGACAGACGAAAGAATTATACACGAGTAGAACCTTATATACGAGAGCTCTCTGAACTTCTTAAATTTTTTTCTATCTCTATCCCTCTTTGACGTAGAGGTCATTGAAGACGGGAATTGAGTGGGGGCAACGAACGTGCCTTTATGAGGAATCATCCCGGCACTCATGGAGTGATTTCCATTAATCATGTTATTTCCAAATCCGTGTTGAATTCGTGTCTTTCCGAATGCGGGGCCGGTCACTGGTGTTATTTCTGCCTAGGGCATGGGTGTCAAAATAAGTGTTTTGTATGTCTTGTGACGTCTTTCACTTGTATGAGCAAAATGATCACATAAAAAGATTTAGCTAAATGAATGGACATCGGTCGGTAATGCCAGTTAAAAATTTGAACAAAAAGGCCATAAGCCGCCTTCAAAAATCTCTCACCGATCCACCCCGCATAAAAAAAAACAATTTTTTTTATTTGGTGTCGGCTATTACATGGCTGAGTACTAAAAAGAGTTTTAGGATATTAAGGAAAAAAAATGTAATGGGAGTGCAGTGAAGGTCTTTAGTACACACAGAGTTGTGTTTAATTTCAGTTCAGTTGATAGGACGTGATCTATTTATACTATTTGAGGTTATTATAGGAGAAGAATTTCTTCCGGCTAACTCGAGGAAATTGGAGGCAAGGAGGCAAGCAAAAAGTAACCGATCTAATAAACGTTTCGAGGAAGTGTTTATTTACAATGGCCCTGAGGAAGCGAAGAACACTTGTTCAGTAGTGTTAGCTCTAATAAGGTGTATGAATATAATCATCTCTACTAGAAACATGTCATTTTTCGAACGACGAGAACCTACAATTATAGCGACAGCTATTTTCCGAAAATAAAAGAAACAACTTCATATAAAATTTTATTAAAGTTACGTGATCATAATTAGAGGACCTATGAAAGTGATGAAAAATAACATTGAACATTAGTCATTAAAATTTTTTTGGAAATTACTCCTTGACTTCAGAATACTTTCAAAGCATCTTGTAAATGTTCTACTCGTACTATTTCACTGTCAAATGTATTAATTAATATTCCGTAATCATGGTTCTATTTCTTAAAAATTGGAAGTACACGTTATGAAAAAATTGTTCTGCCTCCATCTGCTGATTTAAATATTTTATGATCTTCGGTGAATGCGACGATTCAGCCTCCTCCAGTTTATATTTTCCCGACTATAGTGTCAGGCTTTACTGAGGTGATGTGGCACACTATAGTGCAGTAAACACAAAACGAACATTACACTCATTTAAAAACTACCTATGTGCGAGGACGGACTCGAATTGGCGACCCTAAAAATGCGATGATAGCATTCTAACCTCTACACTACTAGGGCCAGCTAGTGTCTTGGTCGGGACTCTAGTGAAGGAATTTGTGAACGTGTCTGCGATGATGGTTTGCTAATATGGATGACAATTCCGAAGGCCCACAGATCAAAGAAATTATTAGACATTTCAGTCATGTGATTTTCCTCATCTTCCTTCAACTGCTCTGCGTCTGAGGCTGTTGTCGGATACAGTTCAACAGACGAAAGAATTATACAGGAGTAGATCCGTATATACGCGAGGAACCAGGACTTTCTGAATTCTTTAATTTTTTTTTTCTGTACCCTCTTTGACGTCGAGGCCATTGGAGATGGGAATTGACTGGGAGTAAGGAACGAGCCTCGCTGGCCCCACCTGTCTGAGCCGTTGCGTTCATCGGAGTTCTGTGCTTCGCACAGTTACAGCATTACAGAATTTTAACTCACACGCACACAGTTTCATTGTCTTAAAATTTTTTAACGTTAGAAATATTTGAGTTTTTATTTTTCCAAGTCTCTTAGTGATTGCCTTAGCTAAGAGATTAAAGCGCGTACCCCTTCAAGCAGCCACGTACCCCTGGGGGTACGCGTACCACTAACTGGGAACAGCGGCACTAAAGATTTCAGATCTTAATAATTTAGTGTCTCATTAACCTAAAACCAATGAATTCATTTTTATATCCACGTAGGTAACCTCGTAATCAGCTTTTCGAAGAAAACATATTTTTCTTTAACAAATCTAGCTTATTCCAGTTTGAAAATCAATCATCCGTTTCCTTCAAACTGACGTTTAGTTTCCAAGATTATTCTTCTTATTAGAAAATTCCATGGTACCCCCCATCGCGAAAAGAGTTTGCACACTCTTTCAATTTCCCGTCGTTTATCAGATTTAGTGTTTCTATGTTTTCTCAAAATTTTTAGAGTTTAATGTCAGGATGGTTCTTCCTGTTATTTGTCCACAATTCTTTAAATACTTAATCACATTGACTGCAAAGTTGAGCTCTTTCTTGAAGTTGTGCGCAAAAAACTAATTGGAAACCACTGCAGTCTAGTGACTCAAATATTTCTGAGTCTGCTACAATACTGCAGGATAAATATATTAAATAAAATACATGACCGAGTAGGTGTCTTATGATTGATCCTGTACGTATACTTGTTATTTTTAGTTCAGAAAACTGTGTTTGGTGGGTGAGCGATAATGCTCTGGCACCGCATTCGAGAGGACACAGCTTTAAATCACCCTCCGGTCATCTAGATTTGGATTTCTACGGTTTCTTCAAAACTTCTGTTGAACGTAGGGAAGGTTCCATCAAAAGGCACGTTCGTTGCCCCCACTCAATTCCCGTCTTCAATGACCTCTACGTCAAAGAGGGATAGAGAAGAAAAAAATTTAAAAAGTTCAGAGAGCCCTTGTTCCTCTCGTATATAAGGTTCTACTCGTGTATAATTCTTTCGTCTGTCGAACTGTGTCCGACAACAGCCTCAGACGCAGAGTAGTTGCAGGAGGATGAGGAAAATCACATGCCTGAAATGTCTGATAATTTCCTTGTTCTGTGGGCCTTGTCATCCGTGTTAGCAATCCATGACCGCAGACACGTGCACATATTCCGTCACTAGAGTCCCGACCAAGACACTTAAGCTGGCCCTAGCAGTGTAGGGGTTAAAATGCTATCATCGCATTTTTAGGGTCGCCGTTTCCATTCCGTCCTCGCACATGGGTAGTGACCGAGAGACCCGTTAACGCTCAAGTCTCGCATTCGGAAAGACACGAATACAAATCTTCGTCCATCCATCCGGATTTGATCTCGCATGATTAATGGAAATCGCTCCATGAGTGCCAGGAATGGTTGGTAAAAAGGCCATGACTGAATTCCTTGCCGATCTATGCCCCCAGTCATTTTTCCCCCTCCAATGATTTCGACGCGAACAACCGTAAGGAAAAAATAACAACGATCTGGCAACTCTCCACATGTGAAAGTAGCACTCTAGTCCCTCCGCTACCGTGGTCGGCATTTGAATAAGATAAATCCACAAGGAGAAGGTCCAAAACACACCAGAGACGTAATTATGTTTATTTGAGAAATTTTTTGTAATTAAATCGTGGTGGCAAGTGCTATTGTTTAAATCTGCACTGATAGATTTTTTTAAAAAATTATTTGTTTTTTGCTTCTGGCCTTACAACTTGTCGAGGTCATTAGGGGCAGAAAAGGAATGGGAGCTTTCTGGCCATGTCCTTTTGAAGCAAACATCGCGGATTCGCAAGCATTTAATGCAACAGTGGAAAATAAGTAAACAACACAATACCTTAACCCTTAAATTAATTCAGTACCATAGTTTTTTTAAAATCGTGAAACTGATATTACAGACACTAATGTTAGGATGATAATTGGAGTAAAACATTGTTATTTGATTGTATGCTACGCTTGTCGTATAAACTTCTGTGTAACATTTTTTCTTTCACGAGGCTAAAAAGAAAAGAAGATGAAAAAAAATTGCTCCCACGGAACATCGTGCCAGCCCCCATACCATCTGATCTTACTACTCCGTCGGCTTTCCCACTACGCTACCACCGACTAACGGTTAGAACTTCCTTCTTCGATATAGACCTGTACTCTGACAAAAATCTTTGGTGATGGGAGAGGAGGAAGGGAAAAGGGTGTTTGGAAGGATGTTTGCAAATGTATCAGGATGTAAATAAAGGGATACGACCGAAAAAGAGGTATGGCAGGACAGTTATGAAAAAGTAAAAATATACACGGAATTAACTTTCAGTATCTTGTGCAGCCTCCCACCTCATCGACAACAGCACGGATTCTACTGTTCATGGAATTAATGAGGCGTGAAATATAACCACGACCTTTGAGCAGTTGTTACCACGAGTCACAAATGGCATCTAACAGTGGCTCATTTTCTCTTATAATTCTGACTATTTCTGCCCAAACATTTTCTATAGGGTCCTTGGGTGGCCAAACAATTTGCAGCACTTCGGGGTTCTCGAGGAACGACCTCAGAACTAGTCGGGGTCGGTGGACTGGTGACCTGTCATACTGAACTGTTCGAATACCCTTCTTAATGTAGATCAATAATTGCCCCCTTATCAACGTCACTTAAATGATTCATTTTCGCTGGTGCAACGAAACACACTATCTCAGACTGGAGTTTGAAAACAAGTGGCGCAGTCGACGAGGAAGTCTTCTGGCACAAACGATGTGTATTTCCTTGTATTACGACTTCGAAAGCGGTTTCATCGTACCCAAGCTAGAATTACATCATAATTCATTAGTCTTGACGAACATAATACGAAATTGAAATTTCGTAACTATTCAATTTTTCCGACAGGAAGACTGCTAATTTGGTATTTTTAGAGTGATAATGACACATTCATTATTTCATATTGGTGTGTGAATAGATGTTAAACACTAGGTAACGTAATGCGATGTAAATGAATGTAACAAGAATTTACTATGAACCATAAACCAAACTAGCAACTCGGAATGTTTTTGAGTTACCCAAATTAAATCCTTCAGAAGTCAACGAAAAAGTTTTTTATGGACGAAACATCTGCCTTTCGTGAAAGCATCACATATTTGTGAATACGGTATTCCGAATACAAATGATCATGTTTGCACTATATTTCAATTTTAGCTTTTGCAGTTATGGTGGTGCCGATCACAGTACTGAGGAATTTAAATTTGACCTCTGACAACCACACATTCGTTCTTCTGTTACTTGCCTCTGTTTTGTGCTTATGGCTTTCACCTCGTTTACGTCTAGGTAATTAGAGATGGGTGTGGATTGGAGACAGAAATGGGAAGGAATTTGGCCTTGCCTTTGAATGAACCGTCCCAACGTTCGTTTAAATTGATTTTGTGAAAGCATGGAAAACTGAAATCTGGATACCCGAGCAGGCCATTGAACCTGCTTCATAATTATTCTCACCATGAAATTTTATAATAGGAAAGACGGCAGTGAGAAAAGTTTTCTATTAGTTAGTCAAACAATTAGCGATGTTTGCAGCTGAAATTTGTAAATTCTTATGTGTGTGCATTGAAGGAAATTGGTGATTTCTAAGTGGAATATTGTGGATTCATAAAAGATTAATCGTATCTAGGTGCCCGTGGTTGCTTTGTGGAAAATCGGACTATGTGATTAAGATATAAAATCTGTAGTGGATCGAACATTTCCGCATCTTCGATAACAACTATGGCAAGATTATATTATTTTTAAGTTCAGAAAACGATGGTTCGTATATATGGTTCTACTCTCCCATAATGATGTGCTCTCCTGAGCTGTGTCAAATACAACGTTCAGGGACAAATACAAAGCAGGTAAATTAGGTTGAGGAAAATCGCTCCCGGAAATGTCTAAGGCACCTTGGATTTAACATCTGTGTTAGCCATCGGGATTGCATTAACGTTTACACATTCTTTCACTAGAGTCTACACCAAAATATTTAAATCTAAAGATCGAAGCAGATCAATTTCCCGTAAAGTATGGCTAGACTTTTTTTTTTTTTTTTTTTTTTTTTTTAATGTAAGATCAATACACAAAATTAATTAATTCAGTCATGAAAATAGTACGAGGCAGAACGTTTTCAAGATGCTTTGAGAGCATTTTGAAGTAGAAATGCACAAGTGTAATTTTCTAAAAAAAAATAATGACTAATACATAATTATAAATAAGCCGTTGAGTTTCAACGCTTTCATCCTTTCTCCTTGACGTCGCAATTGCAAAATATTTCATATGACCTTTTTATTCATGCCTGTCAGCGTCTCTGTTGGTGGTTTACTTTTTAAAAGAAGATACCTCAGTACGTTGGGTCATATTCACTCACGATGTCAAATTTAGATTTGATAATATTGGGTTTCCACTTCATATTATTCGGAGATCCAACTTTTGTTTGTATTTAGATAGCTTTACTTCTACACCTTCCTTTACATTAATAAAACAATTTCCTGAATTTTCTAATAAAAAAATATGATTTGGAGTAGTATCAATAGCTATTGCCTTTAAGCTTGATAACTGACAGTAATTTGGCGACATTTTAAAGCTATGTATCTTTGTTTGTCTTTTGCTTATGGCTTTATGCCTTCTTGACGTCGAGGTATTTAGGTAAGGACTCGGGGATAAGAAACGGGAAGGTATTCAGCCATGGTATTTTATGACGAGATCACCCCTGCATTCGCCTGGAGTGATTTGGGGAATCCATCGAAAACTCTCTGAATGACCGGACGGGGATTCGAACCCACGTCCTCCCGGAAGCCACCTCAGAGCGTTACCACTAACCCGCCACATTCGGTTATTTTTCTTCTTCTTCTTCTTCTTATTCTTATTCTGTTTCGACGCCAATGTGATTTGAATCTTGAGAGTATTGGATTCTAGGATCGGAAAAGAATTCGTCCACGGCTTTTTGAAGGAGCTTTTCCGGAGTTCAACTGGAGAGATTTACTTAAAATTGGATATCGTACGGGGTTTGAAGCCATGTGCTACCGAATGCCAGGCAAGATTGTTATCTCTAACCCATCTGGCTTGGAAGGCAAGAAGTAATGCTCGATACAAAACTTTAAAGAAGTATCAGTGTTAGTTAGAAACAAAGGGAGATATGAAAGGATTCCTACTTCCATTCTTTCAGCTTTAAAATCTGAAACCGCTTATTCACATTGTAGACGAATTTACTGTTATTAATTTATTATTATTACTACTGAAACTACTGCGATCAAGTTAAGCTTACCTTCTAAACATATTACGGTGAAAACAAAATTAAGATGTTCTTATTCCGAACTATTGAAGTGTGTAGAAATAGTTAATTTATATTCCGTGACTTAGTTCACCATTTGAGTAATTTCCTAAATGCACTTTCTACTTACGCCTAAACTCTGTGTGTCTATAACGCTGCAGCGCTAGGACGTGTGACAAAGTCCATTCAGACTCTCTTATTAGTTTTACAAATTTTTATCCGTGCGTAATTTAGTGATTCTTTTCAGTATTCATCATGTCATTTCGTTTGCTATCGAATTGTCCACTGTTTATTAGAAAGAAAGAAAAAAAAATACTCAATGGCTATCGAAATTACGAAAAAAAGCGTTACCTTTGCTCTATAATCAATGGTTTTCGTTATTTCAATTATTATTATGACTAAAATGACGATACGTTTAACTGTATAACTCCGATCTTTGCCTCTGAGCGTTTGCGAGTCTCTCGCGCGCGGGCTCATTTTTTTTAGTCTTGGGTAAAGTGCTGGGTATGAGAGGTCTATTTTATCATGAATTTAGTGTACCACCTACCAGTTATGCTGTCCCATGAGGTAGTCGTGTCTAGAACGAAGCATAATCGAAAGGCGAGGGGTCTCGCGAATTCTGTCCCCGACTGTACATGAGAAGAATAAATAAAATCATATTGTATTTAATTTATTTTTGTTTCATTTCATGCACAATGCAAAATAAATATATCATACTGTTGTTTTGTATGTTTATGTTGGTATTATAGTACAGTCTCAAGAATAACTTTGTCTGACCATTCAGAGGATATCAGCTCAGTGTTATAGATCAAAAAGTGGTGACAGTCTGCTAAAATGTTATTTTCAGAAGTTAATTTTTGGTAACTAAACAATTAATTAATTATAATAGTTTGATATATCAACAACACATTACAAAATACTAGGGAAAAACTACAGGTTTGGCAATAACAATTGTCAACAGCAAGCAACCGCTCTCACATTCGAATCCCCCACCCTTTATTAATTTTGACTATGTGAACTGCAGAGTATCCATATTAATGCCATTTTCACATTATAACAAGAAAGTTACGCTTTTGAGACGAGTGTATCTTACTTTTAATTCAGTTACAACAAATCAAACAGGTTATTCACTCTCTCAGTATGGAAACTAAAATTTTGATTTTCGGTTTGGAAATGCGTAACATAACACGATCAGACGATGTATTTGCATATTGAAGAGTGATTTGCAACAGAATTTATACTCTGTCACTAACGGTAAATTGTGTTGTGGAAAGTAGTTCCAGTCCTATCACACCAGGAATAGCGTCTAATGGAACCGTTGTTCGCCCGAGGGGATGCTACTTTCACCTAGAGGTGGGCGCCGCTTACCAAAATCTCAGCGTCGGCGCGCCGAACATTTTCAGTCGGCGGCGGCGTGACTATTTTATATATGATACTAGACAACCCATGCGAAAATTTCGCTAGGAAAATACGATGAATAGTGAGGTTTAATGCTTATAGTATAATGAAAAGTAAAACCGCACTTATATAGCAAATATTTATTTTTTTAGTGTAATAGGTACGCACGAAACATATTACGAAACAGTTAGGAAAATTTAAACCACACTGTATGTACGACAAACTGTCACTGACCTTAACAGAATGCAACCAACCTGAACAAAATGCACACAGCACATCAACATCTCTATGATATGTGTTGCTGTGCGAATAAAATGTTTACATTGAAATTGTATAGAAAAATAAAAATGCTTCCGTAACAGAAAAAAAAAAAATCCGGAAAGCTATTTATTGAATAAAAAAAGTTTATTGACATCTCTGTGATATCTGCTGTTGTATTCTAGGGACTTGGCTCTGAACTGTCTCATACGGTCGACCACTTTAAGCATCAGATTCCGAAAAATTCTTTCTTAATTTATGATTTTACCTAATTTGACACCTTAATCTTTAAAAACAATATATCATTTATCGATTTCGGTTAGATATCGAAGGAGATAAAAAGCTCGTATTTTTTTAAAAAAGTTGTAGAAATAATATTGACACTTTTGCCCTTTAAGGGTCGAATTCCAAAAAATTACTTTCATAAAATATTGTGTGACCAAAACGGACACCTTGGTCTTTAAAATGATATCTCATTTCTCCATTTCGGTTACGACAAAAAAAGTTTTAGAAATGGTGATATTTTTTGCCCCTTGAGGGTTGAACTTGTAGAAAGTTCGTTCTTAAATATGATGTGACCAAAGCGGATACTTTAAAATTTTAAACGATACCTCATTTACTGATTTCGGTTAGGTATCAAGGGAGATAAATGGCTATATTAATACTTATGTCCTTTAAAACGTCGAATGTTGAAAATTCTTTTCTTAAAAACGGTGTAACCAATCGAAGACCTCAGTCTTTAAAATGATACCTCGTTTATCAATTTTGTTTAATTATCAAGGGAGATAAATGACTCGAGACACAAAAAAAGCATTTTATAAATATTGACAATTTGACCCTTTAAGGATCAAATTACGAAAAATTGCTTTCTTAAAATATAATGTGACCACGGCGGAGATTTTAATCTTTAATATGATACCTCATTTATCTACAGTATATCGGTTAGATTTGAAGGGAGATAAATAGCTCGTGACACAAAAACGCGTTGTAGAAATATTGATATTTTGTCCTTTAAGTGTCGAATTCAGAAAAATTCCAGTCTTAATATGTGATGTCACCAAACCGGAGATCTTAATCTTTAAAATAATACTTCATTAAACGATTTCAGACAGGTATCCAGGGAGATAAATGACTCTTAACACAAAAAACAGCATTTTAGAAGTATTGACATATTTGCTCTTTAAGGGTCGAATTCCGAAAAATTTCTTTCTTATAATGTGATGTGACCAAAGTGGAGACCATAAGCTTTAAAATGACGCCTCATTCATTGATTCCGATTTAGTATGAAGGGAGATAATGGCTTATGAGAAAAAAGTACCGTATAGAAATAATATATATCATATAGATGTACATATCATTACTTCGTCTCAAAAACAGAAAATAAGTAGAGGAGAAGGTGGTAATATGGCCCCTGCATATTATATGGCCCCCCTCCGTATTTTAATAACAATGTGCTGAAATCTAGTGGAGTACACTGGAACTAGTCCACTAGTATACCAACTGGCTGGTAGGAACGCTGGAAGCCATTCGGCGTAGTCGCTGAGTAGTTGTGAGGTGAATTGTGTTTTTATGATTTTCAAAACTTTGAAAGGTATGTAAATTTCTTGATTTTAACCTACCATGACTGATAAATAGTTAGTTCTAGGTACCATGCCTATGATTTAGAGGCTATTGCCAACAGTTTAACACAGACTACAAAGTTCTGCGGATTTTAGTTTTTATCCTATAATTACTTTTTTCTAATATGTTCATGTCTGCAATATGGCCCCCTTAGGTGATTGTAATATGGACCCTGGAGTCCATATTACAAGCAGCTTCAATATTTGTGGTTAATTTATTTTTCTGATGCCTTGAGCCATCTTGACACCAAAACTGATCAGTAGAAGGCAATTATGGGATAAGGATAAAATGAAAGAAGCAATATCTTCTGTGATTGAAAAAGAAATGGGTGTCAAAAAGACTTCGAAACATTTTGAGGTGCCGAAGACAACCTTGCGAAGATATCTAAAAGAGGCTAGTACATTTCAGGCAGCTGAGATCACCACAAAGAAACTAGGAAGAAAACCAGGTCTACCTGAAGCACTAGAAAATGAAATAGTAGGGTACTTGCAGTATATGGAACCAAATATTACGGTTTCACTCGCTTGGATGTTTGCTGAATGGCATACAACTGGCAGTTAGAAATGGCATTAAAACCAACTCTAGAAATGAAGTTACTGACAGGGCTTGGCTAGACGAGCTGTCAATCCGAAAACCAAATGGATTATCATATGCTCGTGCGAAAGGTTTTACTCCCATATTTGCAGTATAGTTCAGACCAAGATACCACAGGTAATTGCCAGTAAAGGTAAACATCAAATATATTCTCTGACTTCGGCAGAACGTGGATCTTTTATAACAGTCATCTGTTCAATGAGTGCAGGAGGATCTTCTGTCCCTCCGATGTCGATTTTCCTGAGAACAAACATGTCGAATCTCCCTATAAAAGGAGCCCCTCCTGGGTCTATTGGAAGAGCTCATCCATCTGGATGGGTTCAAGCAAATTTGTTCAAAGACTGGTTGGATCATTTTGTTGATAAAACTCGCCTATACTACTTATCCTTGACGGCCAGTGTTCTCACACAAGAAACATCGAAGTGATACACTTATTGAGGAAGAATTACATCACGATTTTGTGCTTACCATCCCACACAATGCATAAATTGCAACCGTTAGACCGAACTTTCATGGGAGCCCTGAAGACCCATTACAGTGAAAACATCAGACAATGGATGCTCCATGAAAAAAGACCTGTTGGACCTTACGATATAGCGTCCCTCAGTGGAAAGGTGTGCCTATTATGTACCATAGGATTAAACGCTGTGAATGGATTCTGGGTCATTGGTGTGGGAAATCAAAGTAGATCAACCCTAAACACCAACCCCCAGATGACAGCAGTGACGATGATGATGCTGGGATGCAGCTCTCCACTTGCTCCAGTGAATCTCTTTTTGACATCCCAATTGGAAAGCCTCAACCAAATCAAGAAGGCGCATGATGTCTTTTTTTTATGTTAACTTCTCCAATAACATCCGCGGGGAATTATGAATCCAGTGCCTAATGTGTTCTCTTATGACTTATAACAAATGTGCAGAGGCAGAGAAGAAGGCATATGTCTCCGATTTCTGTGGTTCATTTTTTTCCATATTGTGATCTACATTTCATTTTTTATATCTCCTTATGTCTACCATATCTACTTATGTATAATAAACATGTTTTTTTTATCACAAAGCAGTTGTAATAATTTATTCTCCAACATTTCCTTAGATTAATAAGGGGGTCCATATTAAAAACACTATGGGGGCCATATTAACTGCACATCCTGTTTTCTGAAGAATGTGTCGACTTTTGAAAATCGAATTTTTAAAAATATAAAATGTGGTTTTAGACGCCTATTATAATATGTTCAGTAACTAACACCAGATTGTAACTGTGCTAATCATCCCTATTTTTGATTAATGATATTCATTTTATAATACAAAAAACAAAATGGGGGTCCATATTACCACCTTCTCCTCTAACGTTTCACTTATATATTCAAAATCTTGCAGGTTTTTGTACTCTTTGTAGTTATCATGCATAAAGATAATTTTATTTGGGCGAACTGAGCTTAGGCTAGACCTTTTTGTAAAAATGACTAACCTAGTCACAGAAAATACTCTTTCGCTCGGTGTGCTTGTGCAGGCACACAAAGAAAAGTCTAGGTATGGGCAGAAAACCAAGGAAAGGCTGCTTTTTTTGCTGTTCAAGTAACTTAAAAGATTTCCATCTTTAGAATCTGATGTTTCAGATGAAGCTAAATATCGTCAACTTTCTTGAGCGATCGGATAATCATTATCGCCATACACACGATATTTCATCGATAGTTTCTGCAGCAACGATGTATCATTGGTAGATTTTGTAGAAGCAATAGAATCCCTACTTTCATTTGTTTCTGGCACATTAATGGCAGTGATTACTTCCTTGATATACGAGGCAATAAAGGAAGTACTGGTCTTTTGTATTGACTCCAAATATGTATCTACTTCTTTGAGACCCATAAAACGATAATCCAAAGGTGATACTGCTACGACCGCTCTTGTGGCAGCGAATCGTTTGCTGACTTCTGCCACCATATTGCGATTAAGCCGAAACATAGTCAATAATTCGTCACCTAAGACAGAATTCATGATATCAATTATTTCAGAACGGAACAGAAGATTCACATTCATTACATATTTTTAAGATGACATGACCTCAACTGCTTCGCGAAACCTTATCAAAATTTTACTAGATGTTTTATGGCTAAAAGATTCGGCTCACTTTGCTTTATCTCATCTTGTCCTATCTTTCTAAACATCTTATTTATTATGTCACAGTTGCACACGTGGGTTAAACTTCCCAGCATCCCTGTAAATCTATGCCAACGAGTTGGTCTTCGAGTTTAGATGGAAAGAGTGTATATAACACTTCCTGAAACGAGTAGCGAGCTCTCTTCAACTACTTCATCCAATGTTTCTGTGTGTACTTGTTACATCTAATCATTTTCTACGTAAAATAGGATCGGTCTCATCACTGAACGAAGTTATCAAGAGAATCCAAAAACTCTTTTCCATTTTTCGGCATGTGCTGAAAAGGGGCATCTCTCTCTCTCTTTACAATCTTCTTGCATTCTTTTTACGAGCCTTTCAATTTCTGGAACTCTGTTTAGGCCTCCACTGTAACGAAATTATGGAGCCCATGACCAAGACACATATGATGTTCCATATCAGCCAACGAAACTGCTCTTCGCACGTTTTCTCCAGCATCAATGACAGCTAGAATCTTCTATTCATTTAGTCTGAACTGTTTTTTTATATCTCTTATCATGCCTTCTATTTTCTTTCATTTCCTCCATACGCTTAGCACTCAGGGTTAAATACTTTGTTTTTACCGCATTTAGGCTAGCTAAGAAATAGCCTTGCTCGGAATTCACGATTTTCTTCTTATTGGCTTTTCCATCACTAAACTTCAGAAATCTTTCCAACAAAAACTAGTTTGGCTTAGACAGTCATATAACACTATTACAGAGAGTTTTATAACATTAGTTTTAGCTAATTCGGTAATTTTAACACCTACTTATTAACTCAATTTAACGAAAATTTACAAAAACTCGTCGTCGTGTTAGGAAGTGTTGCTCAAGGACACGCCGCGAAGCAAAAGGGCGGCGGCGGCGCGCTACTGAGAAACGGCGGCGTCACGCCGGCGCGGCGCCCACCTCTACTTTCACCACCGCGTCAGAGTTGAGGACAGCGACGTGGGCCGCAAGAATCATCTGTGACGCGCGCTTTCCACACGCTGGGAATTGCAACAACCGTTGTCGCCTGCGGGGGTGTGTGCCAGAATTGATGTCAACTGCCCGACCGCGCTCCGCTGAATACTCAGACAGACTGAGGTTACCACTGTACAGTGTCGACACCTGGTGGCGGGTTGGTGAACTAAACACGCCATTCTCGCCGTTATCTTCACCCCCCCCCCTCCCCTGTGACGTCATCGAGTAACGGTTAAAATCCTAGCTCTCTCTTCAGAATACTACTAATGTCCTATCCAAATATTGTTATTTATGAGTTTCATGCGATGGTGTGATTAGCATATTAATGTGGTGAAACGGACATACATCAAGTAAATGAAATAAATGGATCCTATTTTCAAGTATTTGTATGTCTTTATAAATATTTATAGTAATATTATTATTCTGAGTTCAATAGGCAGCAAGGAAAAGCAAGCTGTAGATGAAAAATGACAAAGAGATTATAATATAGGGGTAACAAAAGAGAAGACATGAAGGAGCAATGATAAGCAGAATAAATACCATATGTTTAAGTGAAGTTAAGTTGTGCAAAGAAAAGATTGAATAAATGTTGTGAGTTATCAGGAAAGAGATGGATGTTATTTTATGTAAAGGTAATGTGACCTATAAGGGAAAGTAGTAATGCACGATCAATGACTATAGATGTATGAGTAGTGTCGACTAGTTTAAAAATAAGTAACTGTCAAACAGAATATTAAGTGAAAATAGAATCTTAGCTTAGGTGGAGCGTAATGTATTAGCCTTTGTGAGAAAGTTAACAAGGTTGTCAACATCAGTTGAGAACTTCGAGTTGTTCTGTCAGCGTTCTTGTTTTTTGTTACTATAAGTGTATGTTTGATGAGTTGTAATTTGTATTTCTATTGTTTGATGTCCATTACTGTTTATTAAATATAGCAACTTACGAAACAATCAGATCTAGGTGGATTTTTTTCTTTTTTTCTTTTTGATACTTTAAGAGAACTACCCAAGCTGTGGAAAGTGAAATCAGAAATTTTCAAGGATCGCAACAAAAAGAAAAATGTGCAACCAAAACTCTCAGCTCCTTGCAAAATTTGAATCTTGACATTTTTAAGAAAAGAGTCATAAATATTACAACCTGTTACTGGAGGGAACTAAAAAACGTATAACAGAGCTAAAGGTCTGGAACCGGAGCCGAAGAGCATGTGCCAAGTTTCCTACGTCACCACGAGGATAAAATTCCTACAAAATTTTGTTTGTAACATTACAAGTTTAAGTGCTATTCAGCAGGTCCATTCACAGTGGCAGCCTTCCAAGCCTCCCATTGTTCCGCCATTCTCTTTGTCTCTATATATTTCCCATTTGTCATGATGTCATCAATCATTTTCTTTCTTCGCCGCTTCTTTTCCCTCAGTTTACAATCCCCTCCAGAGTAGATTTAAGCAGGCACTCATTCCTCAACACATGACCAATCCAGTTCCTTTTTCTGTTCCTCAATGTTTTTATAAGGGACCTTCTCTCTCCTACTCGATCCAACACTTCATCATTCTTTACTTTGTCTTTCCAACCATTTTCTCCATCTTCCTCATATCCACATTTCGAAAGCTTCCAACCTCTTTAGATCTTCTTTGCGTAGCGTCCATGTTTCTGCCCCATGTAGTCCTACACTCCATACAAAATATCTACCTTGTTTTTTACTCAGGTTTTTCTTTCTATTGAATTCTTCCTTTGCCGTTACTATTCTAGTTTTCACCTCTTTCTTGCAACTCATATCACCACTCACAATACTCCCGAGATATTTGAAGGACTCTACTTGTTCAATTATTTCTCCTTGTAGTGTTATCATCATTTCTTTTTTACTCCTTCCCACCATCATACATTTAGTTTTATTCCTATTGGTTCTCATTTCGAATTCCTTGCATCCTTTGTCTAAAGCCTCTAACATTCTTCTGAGTATCTTGATACTTTCCGCCAGCAAAACCATGTCATCAGAAAACCGTATGCAGCTAATCCTGCATTCACCCAGGCATACACCTACTTTACTTCTTAACTTCTTTTTTTATAATTTCCTCCAAATATATCTTAAATAATATGGGTGACAAAAACATCTTACACCTCTTCCAATCCTTCCCTCTTCTGTAAGATCATTCCCCACTCTCACTCTCGCTCCCTTTTCGATGTACAATCTACTTATTCACTTTCTTTCCTTACAATCAATGCCTTTATTTTTTAGAATATCCATTAACTTCACCCATTGCCTTTCTAGGTCTATGAAAAGCATGTAACGATCTCCTTCATTTTCAGTGTATCTTTCACCTATTTTTCTCGGTAAACCAATAGCGTCTCTTGCACGTCTTCCTTTTTGAAATCCAAACTGTTCTTCAGCAATTGATATGGACAGCCTGCTGGATATTCGTCTATTTAGCACTTTTAGTAATATCTTAGCAGCGTGGTATAAGAGGCTAATGGTTCTGAAATCTTCACATTTCACTGCATTCTTTTTCTTATCAATTGGTATCAACACCGTTGTTAAAAAGTCTTTTGGCCATTGTCCTCTTTCATATATATCATTACACAAATATAGTATTTCTCCTTTTCCCTCATCTAATGGCTAATGGTTCTGAAATCTTCACATTTCACTGCATTCTTTTTCTTATCAATTGGTATCAACACCGTTGTTAAAAAGTCTTTTGGCCATTGTCCTCTTTCATATATATCATTACACAAATATAGTATTTCTCCTTTTCCCTCATCTAATGGCTAATGGTTCTGAAATCTTCACATTTCACTGCATTCTTTTTCTTTTCAATTGGTATCAACACTGTTGTTAAAAAGTCTTTTGGCCATTGTCCTCTTTCATATATCTCATTATACAAATATAGTATTTCTCCTTTTCCCTCATCTTTCAAACTTTTCTGAATTTCTACAGGTAATTCATCGACCCCACAGGCTTTCCTGTTCTTTATCTCCGCCAAAGCCTTCTCCACTTCCACCTCCAGGATATGGCCCCCCATCTCATCCTTGCAGACTCTCTCTTCTTCTTCTAATACTAAGTCCTTTGGTCGGTGTTGCAGATCATACAGCTATTCTACATATTCTTTCCATCTTTGTTGTATTTCATGAGCCTCCCTGGCCAACGTTCAATCCTTATTTTCTACTTCCGGCCCCGCTGTTCTTCTTTTTTCTTGAAAGCATATCTTCACGGCCTCCTTGTACATCAAGTCGAATTTTCCCTCTTTTTCTAATTGCTCCATCTGTTCAAACTTACTTCTCATCCAGTTCTCTCTTGCTTTCTAAAATTCTCTTATCAATTTATTATTTCATTTTCTGTATTTCCTTCTCCCCTCCTCAGTGCCTGTTTTATTCCACTTCCTTCTCTCTTTCATCTTCTGTAGCATTGCTTCAGTTACCCATTCTACTGCTTTTCTTAAATCCTATTACTTCCACAGCAGCCTTTTCAGATTCTCCTTCATCCTTGCCCATCGTTCATTCACACCCCCATTTACATTTCCTCTATCCCATTCGATTATAAATATTTTTTTCTATTCCTCTACCTTGTCCTTCCTCTTAAAGAACATTAAACCTTTTTATTATCTTCTCTTTCTCATTTCTTTTTAATATCATTTCCGCTACAAAAAAAAAAAAAAAAAAAAAAAAATTATGATCAGAATTAACATCAGCTCCTGGGTAAGTTTTTGCATTTTTTAACCAATTCTTATACCTGTTATGGATTAGTATATAATCAATCTGATACCTCTTTCCCTCAATGGGAGAGGTTCAAGAATACCTTCTTCTTTTATGGTTTTCAAAAAGAGTGTTTTCCACTACCATTTCATTTAACAGCCTCTCTCCCCTTTCATTTCGCATCCCAATTCCATACTTTCCAGTTGTTCCCTCATCCTTTCCCTCTCTAACCACTGCATTCCAATCCCCCCTCATCATAAAACAAGCATTTCTCTTTCCCCTGCTCATAATTTCCTCCTGAACATTATAGCATTCCTCCACTTCCTCATCCAAGTGTTGGCTTGTCGGCATGTACACTTGAATCAAAACTACATCTTTCTTTTCTCCTCTTAGTCTTATAAACAAAATTTTACCGTTTATACATTCCATTTTCATTACTTTACTCTTCATAACTTTCCTGATTACAATGGCAACTCCTAAATTCCCACTCCTCCACGAATAATAACATTGATATTCTCCATTTTCAACCTCTCCATTCCAACTAGGGATGGTCGACATTCATCGATGGTGAATAAACATCGATGTTTAACTGGAAAACATAGATGTTTTGACATCGATATTTTTACTTCGATAACATCGACACATCGATGTTATGAGAATAAAATATCGAAACGTCAATATTTTCTTTAGGGCCATCTAGCGTGCATTGGATGTGCTAGCAAGATGACTATCAGGTTCAACTATTTTACACTAGATGATACTGATCAACGTAACCGGAGTAAGCGGTACGAATAGTTATATCTTTGCATTTCCAAAGGGATTATAAAAAATACTGTCAACTTCAACGCTTGCGTGATTCTTGTAAGTGTGTGTTGTGAGTGAACTTGTGAAGCAAAGCGGATTTATTTTGTAATTGATATTGTTAATAACGAAACTTCGGAAACGAAATAACAGGTATGCTAAATCTTTATTCTATATTGTATTATTATTTCTTTGACCAGTAACTTTTGCAGTAATATAACCCAACGATGTAAGTACCATGAACTTGTTCACTGTATTATTTCCTATTTTTTAGGTTATTTTGTAAAAAAAAAGTGGATTAACTGCCGGAGATTAAATATTTCCTGCTTGCTGCATTGGTTTTGCATTGGAGTGTTAAGGATTTTTTTTTTCGGTGTCGGTTGGTTTTGCATGCAGGTGAGTGAATTACTAAATGCTTAACGCTATTTGTATTGCATGGTGGGCCAATGACGGAGGGATTGCGTAGGGTTAGGAATGAGCGATATTAATCGCTATTGGCAAAATATCGATAGTAAAGTCAAAAATATTTATTTTTAAATATCGATAGTCACAACTTATAATTTCGAAAAAAGTTCAAAGATTAGCTTGATAGTTGATGAATTTATTTAGTGCAATATTACTTATGTACCTAAACAATTGATTGAAGAGTGTTTAAAGCTTATACTTTATGCTAATTTAAAGAAATCTTGTCAGTAGTGTTTCCTTGTAGTCCATCCAAAGAATTTTAGGTGGTAAATAAAAATAACGAAGAAGCGTACAATAGTGAAACTAATGGGTTTTTAAAATGCCACCAAAGAGTCAATAATGGAAATATTTTGAAAAAATAAATGATTCTAGCGCCAAATGTCGTTCCTGTAGAAATTTTTTAAAGACTTCTGGTAACACTACTAATTTCAAATGTCATTTAGACAAAAAAAAAAAAAAAAAAAAATAAATCCAAATTTAATTCCCAATCATTAACCTATGAGAACTACACCATCGTCAACTCCAATAACTTTTAAAGAACCTAGTGTTGTGCCTTCAACTAGTACCGCTAATGTTACGTTGGAAATGTCTGAATCAGGGAGCAGCCAATTGAAATAACTACTCGTGAAGAGTGTGGTGAAAAATATGGAACCTGTAGTAAAGTAATACCACTTACCAGATTACTTACTATAAAAGTGACAGGCTTCCAACCAAACAGATAATCAGAGAATTTAAGAAATAACGTAATTGAAGAAATTAAGAAACGATTGCTACAAACGGAAAATCCTTGCAGTCGCCGCTCTCATGGATCCTCGTTTCAAAAATACACATTTCCAAGATGCGTTAGCCTGTTATACAGCCATTAGATCTATCAAGGAATTGATTTCAGATATTGAGATGAATGAACAAATTAAAAATGATCAATTGGCGGAGAATTCCACAACACAAGTGGAAGAAGACCAAGCTATAGATATATGTAAAGATCATTATAAACTTGTTAACGAAAATAATAATATTTTGGCTGGTCAACGTGACACGGAATTACAATTTTATTTACAACAAGACCCATTACTTTTATGGAAATGTGCTAGAATCCACCTACCCAAATTTAAAGAAAATAGCTGTTAAATATTTGCGTTACACAGCGACATACACAGATTCAGAAAGGCTTTTTTCCAAAGCTGGCCAACTCCTGTACCAGCAACGGAACAGACCACAGAGAAAACACCTGAAAAAAGTTTTTTTTTTTTTTTTTTTTTTTTTTTTTTTTTTTTTTTTTTTTTTTTTTTTTTTTTTTACAGAGTGTGCCTAAAAGATACTGGGAATGTTAATTTTTTTACTTGTACTGTATTTTCAATAACAATAAACACATTTAATAAATAGAATAGGCTTTTATTTCCTACCGAAAACATCGATGGTTTAGACATATCGATGTTTTTCTACCGATATTTATCGCGCATCGATACTTTTGAATCGATGTTTTTCTAATATCGATCATCCCTAATTCCAACCACATCTAACTTCACATATTCCTAAAATATCCAACTTATTTATCTTCACCTCCTGTTTCAAATTCTCTAATTTTCTCGCTTGCGGTAGAGTTCTAACATTTCATGTTCCTATTCTCATTCTTTCCCTTCCCTGTGACCCATTCCCACGCTTCAATGTATTCCCCTCCCGGAGATCCGAACGAGAGGATATTAATCTGGAACATTTTATTTGAAGCGCCATCACGATGCTCTTTCCAGAGATTCCTTTCGGAACTTTAATGCGGTGGTTTCCCGTTGCCTTCCACATTCTCACGCCGTTAACCATCTACAGGTTCCTCCGCCTTTAGGGATGATTTCTCCTCTTTAGGGCAAGAGATTGCCCTGGTCCTTTACCCACTCATCCGCCCTGCAAGAGGCCGTTGACACTTGTTAGAGGTTGTCTCCTTATCCCGGGAGCTACTCGGCAGGCTGCTTGACTTGCTAATGCAGGTGCCAGTTTTTGTCCGCCCCGGGTATTTCATTTCCCCGGTACCACCCGTATCTGGGAGGCATTCCCCGATCCGCCACCTGGGGAGGCACCCGATGGGGTCTAGCAGCCCCCCACGGGATAATATCTACACAAGCAGTCTATTAAATTTAAAATTGATCCTGAGGATACAAGTATTATGAGAAAACTAGGTAAGCTGAAAGGAAAAGCAATTGCTTTGACGGTAAGTTTTTATTTTTTCTAGAAATTGGAAGTATTGTAGAGAGTGTTTAAGTTACCTTTGGCACACCACCGACGAGTATTGTAGCCAAGTATGTGTTAATTCAATGATTCGAAACCATCCTAATGCCTTGGAAGAAAGAAATGTAAGAGTTGGACATCCTACATATCGAGGAATTGAAATTCAGACAGAATATGAAGATGAAATGGTTATCCTTTAACATATCATTTCATCTATTTAGTGATGACTTAGAAATTTCAGAACCTTTGAATTCAATAGACGCTAGATGTTTATATAAGCCTTAATTTTCTTTTTTGGTTACTAGAGTAGATGTAGTTGTAGTTCTATAGCAAGAAAGCAAGTAAGGAATGAAGAAGTAAAGCTGCAGAAAAAAGCCAGTTACCTTAGCTTTAGTTTCATCAGTAATATTTGTAGATATTTACTATTAGAGATGGATAATTTAAAGAACACAAGGTCGCCGAAATTCTTTCGCCACCCGGGAAGTGTAGTAAATTTCGATAGTTTGTAACTACTCGTTATATTAACTACGACAAAAATCCTTCCTCTGAGCAGCGACACCGATGAGAATGGTAGAAAGCATACTTCCTTATTTGTTGTCACTGGAGCGTTTCCACCAAGGACTCAGTGTCAGCAGTTTATCTATTGGAACCGACGCTTGAGTCTATCCTACCTAGCCAATTAGGGGACTTACTATTGACTTAAATGTTCTGTCAACAGCGGTCCGTTTCCACTCCCCAGGTGCCAGAAAGGAACTCATTTTCTTATCAGTGCTCAGGACAATCTTTGTCGATACTTTTTTCAGTGGAAGTCATCTTATAGGCCATAATAGATTGTATAATGTTACAGAAGTTTATTAATTTCTACCCCCACCAATTCACCTTTCGTACATTCAGAGTGAGGCTTCTTACTGTTGTTATTTAGGGACTTAGCATATTCGAAAAGGCTGTAGCGCGCAGATATCAAATCCATGTTGCGCTAGTTATGTTTTATTTGTTTGCGTGTTCATAACTTCACAATATATATCAGTTGACTTCAACTTTTGTATTTATTTCAATATTTCCTCAAACTTTAATAGTTAAGGTACTATTAAGTTTCTTCCTCCAACTACATTCTTGCAGACGCCGCACCGCCTGAAAACCGAGACGGTTGTAATTGCTTTGACGCTAATATTTTGTATTTGTGAAATTAAAAGTGTGAGATTGATTCAAATTCGTTTAGCGCATGACGGATGAGTATTTTAGCCGAGTATGTGTTAATGATTCTGAACCAACCTGATGCCTTTGAAGTAAAACCTAGTCTTCCGACATCGAAGCATCGAAATTCAGACGGATGATGCATTTCATCATAATCTTTCATTAGTACCTAGCTGTCCTGAGCTATCAAAGGCTAATTCGCAGTATTTTACGCTCGGTTACATTCGAAACCTTGAATAAAACTCCTGTTACAAATAAAAAACGGGAGGTTCACTGTCCCGCCTAACATATAGTCACTGCAGTCCCTTCTGACAGGTTCTATAAAGACGAGATTAATTTAATAAACCCTACTTCCCCAAGAATCAACACACTATGCTTACCCTTGCCTTGAATGAAATATCTAACAAGCATACTTGCCAACTATCGGACCGGTATCGCGGGAGTTGAGAGGAATCAATTGTCTTCCTATGATTCAGTACGGCGAAACTGCTGCTTAATGGGAAACCCGTCCCTACCAAGATCAGGTATTCCTCACATACCAGACTCTCCGCGTCGAAACAAGCACAAAGCCTTCAGCCACTCACGCACTGTCACTAATGCTTTTGAAAATAACCCCGAACCAGTGTTAAATCTGCAGTGGATCAGTGAGTACCACCATGCCGAAAACAAAACTTTCTGAAAGCGGAAAGTTACGGAGTTACGTAAAGGAATTTGGAGAGGAGTATTTTAGCACAAATGAAAGAGTTCTTTTCTGTAAATTATGTGAAACTTAAGTGAATGCAATAAAGCGATTTAATGTGCAGCAGCACTGCAATACATCAAGACACAAGAATAACGTAATACGACATTCATCTCGGCAAAGCAAACAGCGACTTTTCTTGGATACATCTACAGCTTCCAAATTGTTAATTTTTTTCTAAAGAACTCTGTGAAATGATGGTATCAGCCAACATCCCACTTAATAAAGTGAACAATGAGCATTTCAAATCGTTCTTGGATAAATACACAACACAGTCGATTCCTACCGAATCAACATTGAGGAAGAACTATTTACCGTCTTGTTATGAAAATGTATTGCAGACAATCAGAACTAAGATAGTCACCAATAAGATATGGGTATCAATGGACGAAAGTACTAATCTTGTGGGAGATACGTTGTAAATGTTATCGTTGGAACCATACTTTCCGACAGACCGGGTAATATATTTTTACTGGACTGTGAAGCTCTTGAATCAGTAAACCACTCAATTGCCGTCCGTTTCGACAACGCTATGAAACTGTTATGGAGCAGTGAAGTTAAGCGATAACATGTCTTAAAATTTGTGACCGACGCTGCGCCGTACATGGTAAAGGCTGGGAAATCCTTCGATGGTGCATTTAACTTGTCTCGCTCATGGATTACATAGAGTTGCCGAGGAAGTAAGACTAAATTTCCCTGATGTAGATAGTTTAATATCAAATGTAAAAAAGATTTTTGTTAAAGCTCCAATGAGAGTGGCAAAATTTAAAGAAGACGCACCTTCCGTCCCTCTTCCACCACAACCAGTGCTTACTCGTTGGGGCTCATAGCTCGATGCAGTTAGCTATTACTGTGAATATTATGAAAACACAAAGAAAATAGTTTCTAATTTTGATAGTAGCGAAGCATCTTCCAAAAAATCTTTTCAAGTAATTTGTTCAGAAATTTGGCGTACATAAATTCAAGTTCTTCAGGCATCACAACTGTGATTTCGCGTCTTGAAGAAATTGGTCAAGAACTGAATGAAAGTTTGGCGGCCGTTAAAAGTGTGGAAACCGAAATAGGCCAAGCAGGGGGCAGTGTGGCTAGTTTGCTCCAAAAAAAAAAATTTGATAAAGTGTTGTGTGGGAATATGGGATATAAAACAATTTGTAAAATTAGTGAAATTTTACATGTTGGTGAATCTGTTTTGACTGAAGACGACCCACAATTAAACTGCAGTGACCTGACTCTGTTTAAGTACGCTCCCGTCACATCTTGCGATGTCGAACGAAGCTTCTCACACTACAAAACAGTTTTAAGTGACAACCGGAGAAAATTCCTCTTCGAGAACTTGAAGATGAATATGGTGATATACTGCAATGCTGGCATCAAACAAGAATAAAAAATGGTATGTACACTAAGTCGCAACAAATTAATAGTAAATTTCCATTTTTAAAAGTAAAATTCTAGTAATCCATTCTTTTACAGGAACAAGAAAATAACTTTAAAAAAAAAATAATTTCCCAATCGTATAGTGAGTGTATAGAAGCAAATTATGTTGTATACATGAAAGCGACACAGCTACATAAAATAAATTATGTGCATTTGAGCATTTTTAAAGTATAAAAAATTTAATGTTTGGTCATATTTTGTCTCTTTAGGTCATATTTACCTATTTTTAAGGTCATATTTGCCTGCATATTTCTCGATTTTTTTTGGTCATAAAGATCCGAACCCTAGGAATCAGACTGTAGTTTGGAATTATAGGACATGATACATTTTTATGAAACAAGGTTGTAAGGGACGCAGAAGAAAAGTAACTACACTAGTTGGATCTAGAAGCTAAGCCTACCACATCAGCACTGTATCGGACATTCTTTGATTTCAATTGGCTGCTTTATTGTCAGTAAACACAAGAGTGACGTCTTATCACTACGTGGCCATACCCTGTCGTGGTCATCCACGTGGGAATCTCTCCGTATTTTGACAGGAGACTACACGTTAGCTTCGCATTGGACACTCTCACAGACAAAGCGCCTTCGAGCCAGGAAATAGCTTCCGGTTCTGCATGTGACTGTGAACACACAGAAAATATTACAAAGATTTGTTGCTCGCCTCCTCTTACTAAGTCTGGACTTCGCATTCCCTCAGTTACGTTAGATTATCGAACATGTCATAACCAATGCCAACAATAAATCCGGCTAAACTACCGTTCTGAATTTTAAATCGATTTGTGGAACTAGGGCTTCCTTTTCTTACCATCAAATCGATTTTTTTTTTGATTTTTTTTTTTTTTGTATTTTAAGCAACCTGTTTTCAAAATATTCTTAGTCCGTAATTACTGTTCATCTTTACATTCCTAGTGAGTTAGGTGCACACAACGGTCACGTGGTGTACCTCACGTCGCATCACGGATCTCACGTTATTCTTTTTTACGCGCGCACATATTCTGAAGTCAGGTGAAGTAACGATTTAATTTTTTTAATTTAATTTAATTGCGATGGAGCGCAAGCTCCAGTGGTGATCTCCCTAAACACACATTTTTCCCCCTTCCTATATCAGCCTATATTTGTCCTCAACGAATTTAATTTAACATTTAAATTCTTTCAGCGTTTTTGTTAAGTTATTCATCATCTCTCTTGATAATTTATTCCAATCCCACAAAAACAATTCTTGTAAAAATAGGCCAAGTCTCGTGTTCATGTAGTGACAAAAAGTAATGAGATCTTCTTTTGAGCCAAGTCTACACTTTACAGCAGGGTCGCCGACCCTGTGGGTGCTCGGGGACTCTGGCACCCATGAGGGTAAATAGTGGTTGCCGACGTCAACACAAATAAATAAACGACTTCGAGCGACAGCCGCCTGGCGTCTCGACGATATCGCACTTGACGATGTGAGTGTGCACGTCATGTCCAAGGAGAATATAAACACTACGTTAGGTCATACCTAACGCTATCTACTGTGTGGTAAATGTAGGTTTGATTTGTAAAGAGCCGCACGCAAGTAATTGAAGCAATTCGACTCCGTGCTACTGTTTTTGTGTACTGCATAGAGTCAATTTAGAACGTGGCGTCAATGTACACTGAACGCTGTCAAAATGTAAACTACAAGATATGAAAACAAATCGTTTTTTAGTGCCCGGAGACCTAGCAGTAAAGGACAAGAGTTCCACAAAGATAACATTGATGTGGATCGTTTGGTTCTTCATCGTGCTATTAGCAATTGCATAAACAAAAAATGTCAGACTGAACATAGTGAAAAACGGTTACATGTATATAATTTGGTATTGTGAATCTATCAAAGATATGATGCCTGAAATCATCAAATTTTTAAAAATCGTTTCAACTATTCCAGTATGTTTGCAGAACCATCATTTTCATTATTACAGAGAAGAGAAACTTATTTGAGGAGTACTACGGCTCAGCAAAGATTGAATGATCACATGGCAGTGCACTAAATCGAGAACTAGCAACTGATGTGGATCTACAAGATTTTGATGATATATTTATAAACAGTGCTGTAGTCTGAGAAAATAAGTTTGCGTTAAAAAAAATGATAACTTGTAATTATAGGTATCAGTTCGTTATTGTTCAATCTAGTATTTTTTATGCATATTTTTTCCATCTTCTCTGTATATTAATTACTTCAAGACTTCATTCACGTAGTGGATACAAATCCAACAATAAATTTCTGATTTCTAATAGTAAGACACAAACCATTGGTTATCTATATATTACTATTATGAAGTTGAAAATCTGTAACTTTATAACTCAATCACGTTAAAAAGGTCTAACACATTTTAATGAAGTTTAGTGTGCGTTTTGGCCTGGAACAGAATTTAGAAAATGCAAAATGTTTCTTATATTGTTCGCTTATAACTTGAAATCTAATGGATAGATTTAGATGCGATTTGTACTATTATGTAAGACTATACTATTATGTATGCCTGCAACTTCGTTCATGTCTGTCAAGAATTTTGAAGGTTTTTATTGAATTTGAATGAAACCCTATATATTTTCTGAATAAAAAGTAGCGTATGTTAATCAGCAACTTACCAGTGAAAGTCTCGTCGAAACTAGTTCACACTCTTTGCCGGTTCTTTTTTTTAATAAATGATACTTCAAATTAGCATGAGCACGTGTTGGATTTCCCATTAGGCTGTATTTTCATTTAGTGACATCTAGTAGTAAAGTGACAAACTCGGAACAATTAATAGAAAATAAAAATACGTTTACTATCAATCTTCATTTAGGTAAGAAGTGACAGCGAACAATTATCTAAATTATTAATTTAATTCTTCATTAGTTTCCGACTTTCTATGTTGTTCAACGCAGTCTTTAGCCCGTCGTATACTTCCGAAGGAAGACTCTATAGACAGAGGTAAGTTTCTGCTGACAGACTTACATTTCATGATTTCTATAATAAAAATACTTAAGTATGATCTAAGATTTCATTAATTGAGTATCTGGATGTTGAAAGTCCCCGAGCGTTCGAAAGTCGTAATTTTATTGAAAAAATTATTGAAAAGTCAATAATTTTTGAAACTTAACTAGTCATTTCTCAGCTAATAATGAATTAAATTCTTTGAAATTTTTAAGGAACATGCATTGAACTATGCCGAAACCGGTATTCTGATTGAAATTAATATAAATTATAATCGTGTAATAATTGATTACAAATCAGAGCGTACGTCTTAACGTGTTTTCTGTTCTTTGCCGATAAAAAGTGTGTTACGAGGTTTGTCGTATGGAAAACTGTCAGTGAGAAAGTTGTTTCTCTATGTTCGCCAATCAAAAATCCCATAGAAAACTATAATTATGTATTACATTATTTATTTTCTTGTTTGTATTCTTGTTTCATAATAAACATTTATTTTTGTTGTTTCTATTTTATGACTACATCTGAATACTTTCAAGTAACGAAGTCACTCTTAATCTATATCCATTCACATATACATATAATCGTTTGCTACCTAATAAAGGTAATACAAATTAGTGATTAGTATAAGTATGAAGGAGAAAAGGGCGGCACAAAATGAACAGCCAACACTAAAAAAAGTTTAAATCCGGTCCTGATGAGCACCCGCGAGGTGTTCTAAAACTTGGCGCCCTTGCTTTACAGTGTGTATTCACTTCACTTTGTGAAACAGAATGGTTTCTCTCGTTGTCATAGATCGTTTATTTAGGATAAAAAAATCTGATGACTTGGCCATTATGCACTCCATGTTTCAGTTATCCATAAATGTGTTGCTTTATCAAACATATAAATACGTAAAAGCCAAGATTTCTCTCGATATTTTTCGAATTTGGCAAGTATATATTATGCCTTCAATTTCAGTAAAAATTATGACGTACATAATGGCCAAGTCATCAGATTTTTTATCCTAAATAAACGATCTATGACACCGAGAGAAATCATTCTGTTTCACAAAGTGAAGGGAATACACACTGTAAACTGTAGAGTTGGCTCAGAAAAATATCTCATAACGTTTTATCACTAGGAGTACATGAACACAAGACTTGGCCTATTTTTGTGGGATCTCATTTCTTTTTATAAGTTTATCGATAATTCTCTATGAATCGCCGCTCAATATAATGATTCCATTTGAAAATCGGTGAATAAGAAAATTTCAGAATATATGTTACCAACAATGCCCACTCTCTTAAAACATGGTTGTGCGCAGTAACCGAGCAATTGTTATTAGTTTCACTACCACTGTAAACAAAATTATTCGTAACTTCCAAACTATGCATAGGAACAAAGTAAAGATTAAGATATTAGTTAAAATTGCTGATCTTCATGCATTAAAAAATTCTCAAGCATATAGCTTCAACCGGAGCCCCAAATATGTGCCAGAATTTATCATGTTTGGGATTGTAACTAAATAAATACTGTGGAAAACTCCAATATTAGACTTTTTTAAGATTTAGGGATGAAACCATAAATGTGTACCAAATTACTTTTTTCTACTAGGGTGAGTCAAATGAAAACCTTAAATTTGTAATAAGAAATCGAAATTTCGCGCCGTTATCCTGTAAGTTCTTTTTATATATATATATATATATATATATTTTAAATGGCTTTTGACGACTAAGCCATTCAGCCAGCTCAATTTGTTTTACGATATCTCTTAGTTTCTCCATTGCGTTTTTTATGGTTCCTAAGTATAGACGCCACAGGACGGACAGGACATTCACACAGACACACAACACTTAACATCCATGCCCGCGGCCGGATTCGAACGGGCGACCTTCGGCACGCGGATTCTTGTAAGTTGGTAAGTGTACTACAAGCAGCGTGCAGAATGGCCTGTAGGTGGCAGCATAGTGAAGATGCACATATACCGTCGCAGTATCAGTATGAAGATGGCTGCCACACTTGAGACTTGCACCAGGGAAGAACAGCGTTCTGTTATTCGATTTTTGAGTAGTGAATGTGTGAAACCTATTGAAATTCATCGAAGAATGAAGGTTCAGCATGGTGATGCATGTTTGTCACAGCAGCAAGTCTACGAATGGAGTAGGAAGTTCGCAAATGGTGTGACTTCAGTGGAAGATGCTTCTCGTCCAGGTCAGGCACAACTAGTTGTGACTCCACAGAACATTGTAGCAGTTGAAGCCATAGTGATGGAAAACCGCTGAGTGACACTGAATGACATTGCAGCATGTTTAAAGATTAGTCATGGTTCAGCACACCACATTGTGCATGATGTGTTCCAGTTTCACAAAGTGTCTGCAAGATGGGTGCCACGGCAGCTGACTCCTGAAATGAGAGAACGACGTGTTGATGCTTGTGAAGAACTTCTTCGGCGCTTTGAACGAGAAGGTGATGGCTTTCTTGCAAGAATCGTTACTGTTGCAACAATCACACACCTGCATTTTGAGTGTCTTCCTCATCCACCATACTCACCAGACCTTGCCCCAAGTGATTTACACATGTTTGGACCACTCAAAGAAGCAATGGGAGGATAGAAGTTCCGTTCTGATGAAAAGGTACGCCACGCGGTGCATGAGTGGTTGCGCGGACTTCCAAAAGATTTTTTTTCTAAAGGAATTTATGTACTTTGTACTGGAAGACTTGCATTGATCGTGGGGGAGATTATGTTGAAAAGTGATACAGCTTTGTACCATTTATGCACAATAAATAATATTTTAAAAATATTTTAGGTTTTCATTTGACTCACCCTCGTAGTATTATTGGAAGTACAGTGAAATTTTGATGTTAGGGTGTCGTGGCCAAAATAAAATTTTGAATTTCAATAACTTCCAGAGTAAAAAAAGGAAGGAAGTAAAATTTAACAAACTTAGTAAGCTCACTCTACAATGAAAATGTGAGGTATATTGAGTTATGAGGGTAAAAAGCGATTTCACGTTAGAGGTAGGTGAGGGGTAGATATATGGAAATCTAAGGGTTTCAGACTTTTCTTATAATATATGCGTACCAAATTTCAGCTTTCTACGGCTGCGGTAAGTACCTTAGAGTTTTGATGATCATCAGTCAGTGAGTGGGTGAGTGAGTGACAAAATCACTGAAGTTTGAACCCGAATAACATCAGAACTAAGAACAGTAACGAAATAAAACTTAGTGCGTTTGCTAAGATTGCTGATATCCATGTATAACAGAAATTTGAGACATATAGCATGAATACGACCGAAACAATTGATGTTAAAAAATGTCCCGAATCGCTTCGAGAAAAAGGTAGGCACTGCTACCGTTGAGTCGACTTGCACTGTCGTGCATCCAAATATATGTTGCCATATAATTTTGAAAAATTACTGAACAACGATACACAGAAGCGTATGATGTTTACGTCTCTGTAGAACCTTTCGGCATAGCTGTCTGGTAGCTCAGTGGTTAATGCGCCTGCTTACAGATGTTTCTAAATGGTCTCCGGTTCAAATCGCGGTGGAAGCAAAGATTTTCAAGAGTTGTTTTTGATCGTATGATCCACGCCTGGACGGTCGATTGTTCGGATTCTATGTCAAACTGTGGATATCACAAATTTAGGGGCGCAATGCTTGGCAAATTGTAGGCGGTGTAACAATGCTGTAGATTACACTTTTTTACGCTATTATGATCCCTCAGGGGTTGTTACTATCTCAGTCAGTGTGTGTGTCTGATCCGCAATAATAATATTATAAATGCGGAAGTAAGTCTCTGTCTTTTTGTTACGTTTTGACGACTAAATGGTTATACCAATAATGATGAATTTGACAAGGAAATACTTTTTATCTGTAGGAGGGACAGAAGACATTTTTTTCGGTGTGAATAAATTTTGAGAACTTATCGAGTGGTGACAGACAGACGAATGCGTGTGTTAGTCTGTAATGTTACGTCGGTTGCTCAAGCTGTTTTTCACGCGGTCTGTTAATGTATGATTTGTTAGTAAATTTCGTTTAGTGACAAAACCTATTATCCTGTATAGATGTGAATTTGCTCTGCATTTTACTATTATTTTGTGTCTACCTAAAAGTTTCAGGCACCGTTTTATTTTGTACTCTTTCTTACATGACTTGTGGGCGTAAACCTGGTCTAAGGTGTAACTCTAGCAGAGCACGAGCAACTAAAGTTATTAGAACCGAAGAATCGGATACTCATGCTGAAGAAAGAAGAAAAGACCGGGCTGAAATGAAGCTGCCCTTAGTTAACCCCCCCCCCCCTCCACACACACACACATACATTCCCGCATCTTCGTTTGTTTTTCTGATTCTCTTAATGAGATAGGTTCGACTGTGTAATGATATAGTGATGGCTTTCCTGTCATATTATGCCTACTCGGTGTTGTTTGGGACCAATCCTACGTTACTAACAGCTTTCTATGTTCAATTCTGGCAATGAAATTCTAAGTTCACGCGTACGAAGTCGCGGGTATCAGCTAGAAATAAATAATATGACTTTCATTTCAGTAACAATTGCACATGCATAATGGCCAAGACCAAATTTTTTTATTTTAAACAACGATCTATAGCAACCAGAGAAATCATTCTGCTTTAGAAAGAGAACTTTATGCAAATCGTAAAAAGTAGACATAGTTCAGGACAAGATATAATAACTTCTTTTCACTAAACAAACACGAGATTTGGACAATTTTTACAACAATTGTTTTGTGGTATTTCAATTCTTTTTTTAAGAGTGCGTCCATAAACTACGTAATTCCAGTTTGGCCTCATTAGAACACCTTGCTTCCCCCACGTACCCTGACGCCCCAACCTAGAGTGGAACATACTTATTTCCTTATTATATTCTGTGCTGTTTCTCATACCATACTACCGTTAAAATTATTGCGTTTATAATAAAAAGGACCGATATTTGCTTTATTTTCTTTTTGTAATTATAAATATTCTCATTCAAAGGGTGACACTACCATTAATACAAACAATTAATTATTAGAATGATCTCTTTGTCGGGCACAGCAAGGGATCATTTTTTTCTTGAGTTTGCTAAAAATCGCTATCATTATTGATAAAGTAGGACCAACTATACATGTCGCATTGTAATAATAAGAAGAAATACATTTTTTGGTTGCTGTTTCTATCACTTTTCTTTCTATATTACCAGCGAATGATTTCTTTTTGCTGCTTAATATGCTTCCATAGCTCACTGATGCCGCCTTCAACATTAAAAATTCGCTGGAAAAACATTTCTGACAAGTTTTTACTTTATCCATGATATATGGACTTTGTGAAAGTCTGTAACTGTTTTAATATAAGAAGATAAGCAAATAAATTTCTGCGACACACTTACTTTAATAAATTATTATTTAATTTATTTTATTGATATGCGTGATGTATATATGTAAATATTATGTAGTGACGAAGTGCACGTGTGAAATTCTGTGAAAGTTTTATTTAAAAATTTATTATTCCACTCCCTATTAATTGCAAAAAACTGTTTAGTGTACAATCCAAAATATCAATTTCAGGAAATACAAAGTAAAACCGGATAACATCAAACAGAAGATGACACGAGCACTCGTCACACCAAAAATGCAAAAAATGTAATAAAATAGCGTTCGAAAATGAGAATAATTTCTCGAAACGCGTCACGCATATCAATAAAATAAATTAAATAATAATTTATTGAAGTAACTGTCGCAGAAATTTATTTGCATACCTTATTTCTGACAAGCTTCGTAAAATGAAATCTTCATGGGTGTACCGCCGGATAGTATTTTAAAACACGATATTTCGGCGACTAGCTCCGTCGTCTTCATCATCACTTTATGAAGACGGCGGAGCTAGTCGTCGAAATATCGTGTTTTCAAAACACTATCCGGTAGTACACCCATGAAGACTTCATTTCAAACATACGCAGGGAAAGTCTCCGTTCTTACATCAAGCTTCGTAAAGTTTATTGTAGAGCGTTATTTCACACTAAACTTTGAACTTGAAATATCACTTCAATGACACGCTCTCTGCAAACAATTAGTGTGCATCTTGCGTGACCAGTCATGATTGCCATAGATTTAACCCCCATATAAGTAAATTACAAATAACTTCCATAGTAAACATAGGAAAAATAAAATTTAAGGCATTGGTTAAACTTGTTCACCTCTATCTAGTATAGAAATCTCAAGTTTATAGGTTCATCCGCAGCAAAGCAATTAAGCCACAGATATGTGCTAGAATTTAACATGAATGGGATTGTAATTAAATAAATACGGGGCAAAACTCAAATTTTAGATTCTTCTTATGATTTAGGGATGCAACTATGTATGTGTATCAAATTATTTGTTTCTAGGATTATTGAAAGTACAGTGGAATTTTGATGTCGGGGTGTCGTGCCGAAATAAAATTTTGAACTTCAATAACTTCCATAGTAAGAAAAGGAAAAAAGTAAAATTTAACACATTAGTTAAACAAAGTAAGCTCACTCCACAGTCAAAATCTGAGGTGTATAAAGTTACTAGGATAGAAAGCGATTTCACGTTAGGCGTAGGTAAGGGGGTAGGTATGTGGAAATTCATAAGTTTCAGACTTTTCTTGTAACATGTGGGTAAAATTTTATCTGAGTACCAAATTTCAGCTTTCTACGACTGCGTGAAGTGCCTTAGAATTTTTATGATCATCAGTCAGGGAGTGAGTGAATAAATGCCAAAATCGCTGAAGTTTGCATCCGAATAACATCCAACCTATTAACAGTAACAAAATAAAATTTGGACATTTACTAAGATTGCTGATGTCTATGCTTACCAGAAGTTTGAGATATATAGCATGAATACGACCGAAGAAATTGAGGTTCAAAAATAGCCTGAATCGCTTCGAGAAAAGGGTAGGCAGTGCCGCCGTTGACTCGACTTGGCGGGTGCACTGCCGTGCACCCAAACCTGACCTCTATACCTATGAATGAAAATCTTCCCAATCCTTATCCCAGAAGTTAAGAGCTAGCTTGTGGCCATGGTCATCTATACCCTTCCATGCACCTCACCTAATTCTTCCACCAATATCTTTCCACTCCTCAATACCAGTACACTCTTCGTTAGTACACCCCATGACTCTCTGCCTGTCTTCCAATGAATGCCACTCCAGTTCCTTTATCATATCAGTGTTTAGTGGTAATCCAGAGACAAATCTAGCAGCTTTTCTCTGCACCCCCTCCAGTTCAAAGTGGGTCCCATACTACACCGTGAACAAAGTTTTGTAACCCAGTTACCTTACTTCTCTAGTACATCCCCTCATCACTATCTCCGAAAAGTGAAGGATTTTAAAACTTTTCCCCAAAATCTATCCAATGTGTCCCGCCCAGTTATGTTTGTTATCAAATGTTATGGCAAGGTATTTATATTTTAAATCTTCAGCGCGCAATTCTTACCCCGACTTATAATCATAACCAAAATTTAATTTTTTTATCTGTGTACCGAATATGCTGCGTTTATCATCATCCCCTGTTCACATACTCTGTTTGATATATTTTCCAGATCACCCTGCATTCTTCTACCGTTTAGATCCTATTATATAGCATTATATCATCTGCAAACTACCTAACTCCTGATAGTAAATCATTAGCACAACCATTGATTAGAATAACTAATAACAATGGTTTCAATAAGCTACTCCTATTCTCACTTTCACTTCTTTTAATATTGCATTTCCTATCCAAGCGTTTTGCTTTCGACCTGTCAAGAATTCTTCTACCCAGACAATCGCTTTTTCATTTACTCAAAAAGTTTTTATCATATTTAACACCATTTTATGACTAACTCTGTCAAAAGCCTTTTAAATATTTAGTGCTACAGTAATTATTTGGCTTTGACCATTTCATCTAAAAAAAAATCTTGCATGTACCCAACCATCTGCAGAGTTAAGAGACAGCAGGGTAGTAGGGAATATTTAAAACAACTAAACAAAGACTTAATAACAGCAATGAAAATGGCTAAAGATGGGTTTATGAAGAGTATTGTCAGTGCAGGAGGACCATTGACTGATCCATCTCCAAATTTCTATGGCTATATCAGGAAACTGAGGGGAAGGGAGGGTGTAGAGACACTTATAGATAAGGATGGAGAAGAAGTTACTGATGATTTGAAAAAGGCAGAGCTTTTAAGTAACTGGTTCAGTGAAAGCATTGGGGACAATGAATCAGAAACAGGAGGGTCTAATTCGGAGAACGAGCTTAACAACACAATTAGAAATGACGATAGTAAAAAATTTGGTATCCATCCTGAGGAAATCATGAAGGAAATAAGAAAGCTGAAAAAAAATAAAGGGGCTGGTGAAGATAATATTACTACAGATATCTGAAAGATAGTCGGATGTGACATTGTACCTTATCTTGAAATATTATTTAAATTGAGTCTAGACACTTGCTGCTTACCACAGGACTGGAAAAGTGCAATAGTAGTACCGGTACATAAGGGAGGTGTGAGAAATAGAGTTGAGAATTACAGGCCAATCAGTTTGACATCAGTGGTTGGTAAATTAATGGAAAGATTGATATGCAACCACATCAGAAATATATGTGAGGAATGTAAGTGGTTTTCAAGCAGGCAACATGGTTTCAGGCAAAGATATTCATGCGAATCTCAGTTGGTGGGATATATGCAAGATATTTCAGATGAAATGGACAAGGGAGGCCAAACTGATAGTGTAGCACTAGATCTGTCTAAGGCATTTGACAGAGTAAGCCATAAAATGGTAGTAAATAAGGTAAAAACCATTGGAGTGGATAAGAAAGTCATTTGCTGGGTAGAAGAATTTTTAAAATGTAGAAAACAGAAAGTTAGGGTAGGAAATGTAGTATCAAAAGAAGTGGAAGTAAAAATGGGTGTGCCACAGGGTAGCATATTGGGACCATTGCTATTCATTATTCTAATGAATAATTGTGTTGAATGTTTTCTATCTGAAATTAGATTGTTTGGAGATGACATAATGCTGTATAAAAGAATCAAAACGATAGAGGATTGTAAACAGTTGCAGGGTGATCTGGACAGGATATCTAATTTGGTTGGTAAACATGGAATGAAGATAAATGCTAAGAAGAGTCAGCTTATTAGATACACAAATAAAAAACAAAAGGTTAATTACGAATATAAGGTGGGGAAAGAATTGCTTGCTGAAGACTTGAAATGTAAATATCTTGGAATTACTTTTGATAACAAACTTAACTGGGCAGGACACATAGGACAGGTGGTAGGAAAAGGTTTCAAGTTCTGCACTTGTTGGAGAGAGTGATGAGGGGATGTACGAGAGAAGTCAACGAATTGGGTTACAAAACTTTGGTCAGACCATTGCTCGAATATGGTAGTGTACTATGGGACCCTCATTTTACGTATCAAATACAGGAGTTGGGGAGGGTGCAAAAAAGGGCTGCTAGATTTGTTTCTGGAAATTATCACAGAATGCAATCAGTGACGGATATGTTAAAGGAGCTGGAATGGGATTCATTGCAAGACAGGAGGAGGATGAGGAGGGTCATGGAAGTGTACAGGCCATATACTGGCGATGAGGCATGGAAAGATATTGCAATAGGTATGAAAAGTAGTGCATGGAAGGGAAAAGATGACCATGACCACAAACTGGCACTCGAATTCAGGCACAAGGGTGTGGGAAGATTCTCTTTTTTAGGTAAGGGTGTCAGGGATTGGAATGAGTTACCAAGAGAAATGATGAATAATTTACCGAATACTTTGAAAGAATTTAAAGATAAAATTTGTAGAGGGCAAATGTAGGTAGGTGCAGGATAGGGGGAAGATGGGTGTGTAGGGAATTTGCCACTGGAGCCTGTGCTCCATTGCAATTAAATTAAATTAAATTAATTAAATTAAATCGGAGATTCAGATGAATACCTTCACCTAAAGCCAACTTGAAAACCACTTACATTCCTCAGAGACTTTTCTGATGTGGTTGCATATCAATCTCTCCATTAATTTATCTACCACTGATGTCAATCTATTGGCCTATACTTTCAGACCCTATTTATCACATCTCCTTTGTAGACCGATACTACCAATGCACTTTTCCCATCGTCTGGTAAGCAGTGAGTGACAGTCTGCTAAGACATCCGCACTAATATTATCTACGCTTTCTTAGTTCCTTAGTTGTATCCTCAGGGTGAATTTCAAATTTCTTAGTCTGCTCATTAGTTACTGTGTAATTGTCAGATTTACATCCTCCAATTTCTGAATCATAGTATCTAATGGTATCTTTAAACCAGTTACATGTATCTAAAATTTCTGCCTTTCTCATATCCTGAGCAATTTCTCCACCCTTATCTATTATGATCTCAGCCCCCAACCTTCTAATCATTTTTCTTACAAAACCATAGAAATTTCTAGATGCATCGATCAGTGGTTCCCCTGCATCAACATTATTCTTCATAATGCATCTTTAGCCTCCTTCTTTGTTATTATAAATTCCTTGTTTTGTTGTTTCATTTATTTTCGAATGCCTTATTGTTTCTTAAGTCAGTTAAGTTCTCTTCTCACCAATTACTTTAATCTCCTCAAATACCTACCATAGTCCGAAGGTTCTGTATTTCTCTTTATTTTCTGTTCTGGAATAAACACCTTCTCACTTCAACTCCACTATACTTGTGCAAACATTCCATTTGCTTTCCCTGAAATTTCTCACTGATTTCTAAATCTGTGACTTTTTATAAATGTACATCGTTCATGTTTGTAAAGAATTTGATTTGACAGCTACCGACATCTAACCACCATGATGGGAGACACGATGCTATTACCACACAAACACCAGTCATCTGTGCTATGTAGTTCAGACACCAAAGTAAAATACACGGACACACATGTCTTTGGTTGAAATACGAAATATCCTTGATTGATCAATTACAACCACCATATCTCCCACACTCCCACAGTTACCAAAATTCAGCCAACGTTGTGATCGACGGGAACACGAAACACAAACACCAATGATCTGCGCTTGATAGTTTTGGCTGAAAAGTGATACACCATGACACATACGTTTTTGGTAGAAATATGAAAGTGCTGCATTCAACCACCATATCTCCCACACCCCCATAACTACCGATATCTAACCACTATAGTACACGATAGGAGACACAATACCACTACCACACACAAACACCAATGGTCTATGCTATATAGTTGTGGCAGCAGTGTGACATATACAGAGACACATGTTTTTGGTCGAAATACGATAATACCCTTGATCGGCCTCTTTCAACCACCATATCTCCCACACAACTACTACAGTTACTGAAATTCAGCCAATCTTGTGATCGACGGGTGACTCTGTACCACTATCACACACAAACACCAGTGATCTGCGCTAGATAGTTTTGGCTGAAAAGTGGTACATCATGACACATACGTTTTTGGTAGAAATATGAAAGTGCCGCAGCTCGACCACTTTCAACCACCACATCTCCCATACCCTCATAGTTACCGACATCTAACCACCAGAGTAAATGATAGGAGACATGATACCACTACCACACACAAACACTAATGGTCTATGCTATGTAGTTGTGGCAGCAAAGTGACATATATGGAGACACATGTCTTTGATCGAAATAGGAAAATTCCCTGCATCGACAACTTTTAACCATCATATCTCCCACATCCCCACAGCAATCGACATTCGGCCAAAGTTGTGCACGACAAGAAACTCCATGTTACTTCCACACACAAAGACCATTGATCTGTGCTGGGTAGTGGTGGCTGAAAAGTGAAATATAGGAAAACACACGTCTATTTTCTATATATATAAGATTTATTCTCCCTTCAATTTTGGCTACTGGTTTGCTGAATCCTCTAATAGCCATCTGAATGGCTTCACAATCAACTAATTCTTTCAGTTACCTAACCTCCTCCACCCTCCCCCCCCCCCCCCCCCACCGATGGTTATCATCGAGCTTTATTATGAAGGTACCCAGCTTGTTTTGTAACCTTGTGTTCCGCTTTACCTTTTGTAAAGCCTTCTTCCCTTATTAAGGTATTTGAAAATCTCTGTTCGCTTAGGCTATTAATCTTATTTATTACCAAACAGGGAGGAAAGGGTGGTTCCAAGTTGACACCTGTCTGGCTCTGAGGTGCCAGCGGTAAGATAGTACAGGGAACCTCCGCAGAGGTAAATGCCAAATTCGGTAGACCCCCCTGGCGCTGTTGACAAACTGGTGAATCCTTGTCTTTAACTTAGATTTGTACATCATTTTGTGGCCAAATTCAAAGAGACCCCTCTCACTAATCTATATTAATGGCTTCTTGGAAATTTTTTTATGCTAAAAGGTGTTGCCGGGCACATATCAGTCTCTTCCCTCTCTCTAATATCTTTTCCTGCTCCTCTAGGGTACAAAAAAGTCGCATTACCCTCGACAGGCTTCATCTAACCCATAAGAGGCTGTTTTATAATTGCGCTTTATTACACGACACTTACAGGACCTTATTCACTATTTAATAGTTTTGACTGATATTAATAACATAGTAATAAAAATTCGAATGTTTTTGGTACTACTTGTATGTGAAAAATATAAATAAAACCCATTATTTGATTTCTTTTGTTTTTATTTCACCCACCATTGAGCAATTAAAGATACATTTTAAGCGGCACATATAGCATTACAAAATAAATGTCCTATTATTTTTTTTTTTTTTTTTGCAAAATAGTTTTCCTGAGATGTCGTAGAGATCTTTTATATTGTAGGAGACTTTCTTCCGGATAATCGTCTCGAATCATCTATCCTTCTCGCAACCTCCTTTAACGCATATAATTGCATCTGTT
>JARYHS010008075.1:126487731-126872774 GCA_031002005.1 Vandiemenella viatica | reverse complement strand
ACTGTAATGTGAAGCAACCTATTCCCGTAAGCACTTGCCCTGATAGTTGGCTTTAAGCGCGTAGCATCCGGCTTACTGTTTTTCCCCACCCTCATTAACGCCGGACCCGGTCGCTTGAGTGTTGGGCAGCCACTGGGAGGATGGTTCGTCTGTCGCCCAGAGAGCTTCAATTGGCGACAAAGTAGCAAGCAGCTCATCCTCCAACGGTTCTGCCCATGCGCTGGTGCTTGGCTGCGGCACGTCTGCGATGGTGGGAATGCCCCACAACGCTTCCAGGTCCGGCGGCGACATATCTGCAACAAAAAAAAATAGTCAGATTTCATGGTTAAAAGTCTAAGAGATAAAATAATTAAAAAAGAGAAGAAATACCTTACCTGTCATTTTAATCCTTTTAGATGGTCCTTCATCATCATCTGTGGCCAAATTCCTTTTTTTGAGGGGTCCCGCTGGCTCTGAGGAATCATGGTGACCTATAACAAAATTAATTTAGTTAGACCAGGAAAAGAAACAGAGAAAAACTCAATCAAAAAAAAATCTAAACACTTACCAACAAAGATGTCCTCAGGCTGATTGGAATTATAATGTTCAGGACAATCTGTGGGAAAAAAATCAGCTTTTACTGCACAGCCAAAAGGTTTAAAGTAATTCAGTTATAAGAAATATATTTTTTTTAACTTACAATTGGCAAAAATACACTCGCCAGCTCAGAGGATTGCATTAACACCGCTAGTTGAGGCACTCACAGGCTCTACTGCTAGTTGTACAACAGAAGAAAGAATTAAAATTTTAGTTGGTTACAGAAAAAATTTGTAGTAACAAATAAGAATATATCTATAGTACTTACCCCTTGCAAAATCATTGCCAGAAAAATTACTTTCAGCCAGATACTCACTAGCTGAAGCACTCACAGGTTCCACTGCTGGACCTGCAACAGAACAAATAAAATTTCTTGTAGTATCAACACACGCACGAGAAATTAAAAAAAAATTAATTACAGTCAAATACATACCTCCAGCAAAAGCGTAACGCAACACCAGCTCAGGAGTTGAGACAACTCGTGGTTCTATAATAGAAAAAAAAATTAGTATGCAACAAGTAAACATCTACAGCAAAAATATTCCAGTTTAGGTGCAAAAACTTACCATTCACTAAATCATCGCTAAAAAGCGTTGAGATCTGTTGCAGATCTGACACAGAGGAAAAGAAAAATTAGTCTTAATAATAATTTAAACTAATACTACTAACAATAAGGAAATTAGCTTACTGTTTGCGAGGTATTCTTCTACATCAGCAGCAGATAGAACTGGGAGCTCTGTAAAATAAAATTCATCTTTAGTATAACTGATACACACACAAACACACACATATAATAATTATTATTATACTTATTACCTTCATAAGACAGAGACATTGTGGCGGACTACAATCGAACACTGCGAGAAACGCACACTGCGAGGTTCACAACGGTACAGAATCGAACACTGCTAGAAGCGCACACTGCGAGGTTCGCAACGGTACAGAGAAAGAGCTAGACACGTGCGCTCCTTTTATACCGTCAGTGACGTCAACATGGAGCATTTCACACCAGTGCTGGGAATAACTCCGCGCTTACACAAGAGATAGCGCTTGCACAACTGGTAGCCGACGCGCAGAGTACACATTTCGTCACGCTTAATGGATAGCAAACATAGATAACAGTCGAGTGGAAATTTCTGTAGGTGTGTTGAAACAGTGTACACATTTCGCAGAGCGTGCGTTCCAGAACAAGGTTGAGGAAATACTTTCACCGAGCGCAAGGTTCTGCCATCTAGCAGTCGGTCAAGGAACTAACCGTGGCTGCCATCTAGCGGCCACCAAATAAACTAACGGTCCAGCGCAAGCCCGACTTGTGCTGCCATCTGGGCGGCCGGTCAAGGAACTAACGGTCCGCCATCTTGTGACGTCATACGACCTTGGCCGCCATTGGTCCATTAGAATTTCCCGCCATGCAACTGTGACGTCACGCGGACGAGTGGAGTCTCTTTACGGTTGTCCAAAAAGCGTCTTTTCCTTGAAAACAGGTATTACATCTACTGTTATCATATATTTCTTCATTAGTTCTTAACTTCCATTGCACTGTATTTTTCAATGGACTCAAAATTTTCCTTATAATTCTCCTCTCCAATACTTCAGGCTTTTCCAGTTTATATTTTAATACGATACATTCACTTGGATAGAGAGATTCCGGTTTCACCACTGTATTATAGTGTCTTATTTTAAGGCTTTTAGGCAGGCACTTTTTGTTGCAAAAATTCTTAGTAATACCAAACGCTCTTTCCATTTTGCGTATCCTTTCTTCTATTGCATCCTTTTCGAATCCATTTTCTTGCATTATCTCCCCTAAATATTAGAAATTCCTTACCTTTTCAATTCGGCCAATCTGTGTCATTAAAAATTTTGAAGAATCTTTTATGTTTGTAATGAATTTAGTTTTTTCCACTGAGCTTTGCAAACCTGCTTTGTTAGCTATTTCTTCCAAGAGATTAATTTGTGCTTCTGCATTTTTGAAGCTTTCTGAAAGGATAACGAAGTCATCTACAAATTCCGGACAATGTATTTCGATACCTTTGTTTTTTCTCCCCAAGTTTATTGGTGGAATATCATGTTGTTTTAATTTTTTCTTCCAAATCTTTACTATCTTCTCCAAGACGCAATTGAAAATAATGTACGATAAACCACACCTGTATTTATTTTGAATTATTGTTGCATTTCAGCCATAAATTTTACTTTTGGTATAGTATTTGGGAGGGTTTCATGTATTAAGTTTGCCAATTTTGATTTAACTCCAAATGCCAGAATTACTTTATCTAAGGTTTCCTTATATACCGAATCAAAAGCTTTTTTAAAGTCTATAAATGTTACGGCTGTGTCTTTGGATGTCTGATGTCTGTGACGAATGATGGACTTCAGATTAAAATTCTGCGCAGAACAAGATCTACCTTTTCTAAGTCCAGCTTGGTACTCACCTAAATGATTGTTGAGGGTCTTTTCTACTCTTTTCAGCAGACTTATAGAGAATATTTGTAAACCACTGGCAAAAGGGATGTACCCCTGTAATTATCAACTTCTTGTTTATCACCTTTCTTGTGTAATTGGTGTATTAACGCTACCTTCCATGCATTCGGGATCTTTTCTGTTTTCCAAATGTCTTCAAAGATTAAGTGCGGATATTTAACTACCTTTGGATTGGACCATTTTAATAGTTCAGATGTTATGGAGTCATGACCACTAGCTTTATTATGTTTCAAAGAGTCAATTGCTAGTTCAATTACATCTACAGTGGAATTGATTATATTTATATGATGCAATACGTTATTACGAAATAAAGTTACAGCTTAATTGTGTTAGTAACAGGTTTAAAATCAACCTAAGATTGAAGAGCAAAATAGAAACTAAGGAATTTTTTAAGTTTCATTACCTGTAATTCTACTGCTGCTCGGCAGAATAACGTATGACCACCTCCAAAAAATCACAAAGATTTATATAGATAAAAACTTTTAAAAATATGAAAAGAGTGCCAAAGGAAATTAATGGTTGCAGCAAATTGCTTTTTCGTCAAATAAATTTCTCATAAAAGCAACACCAAGTTTCTTCAATTTAAACTTATTCTTTTTGTACTCGAGACCCCACAAAGTTATCATCATCCTTTATTAGGAAGATATCCAACGTCTTTTTAGTTGCTTCGAGAGATTTGCGTTGCGAGCGAGGTCTCCGGTCTTCTTTATGGGTGAAGTCACCTGCCGGGTGTTCTGGAAACTGATCTAACATGTATACTTGTAGTCTGCTTGTTCCCTCCTCTATCATTTAAGTAAAGCCTCCTTTCCTCACTATTGTTTTTGAAAATTTCTGCTCCCTTGTGTTGTTAATGTTATTTCGTTCCTAGTAGGCAGCTGATTAAAGGATGTCCCCATCAGTAAGGGGGCGTCCAATAATTACGTAAGGTATCTTTCCGGAATTCCGGACCCTCCCCTTTCTGGTGAGACTTCGTGAGATCTGGCCGGATCCCCCCCCTCCCCTCTGCTGAGATTTGGCCTGACCCCCCCTCCCCTGTAAAATGACGTGGTGATCGCCCTTCCCTACCCCCTATGAAGGACCTCGCAACTTGAGACCTTATTTTTTCTTTAGGTCCCATGCTCCCAAGGGCGGTTATACCCCCCCTAAAGTCGGTTTTTACCCCCCTTAAATCGACTTTCGCGTCATTTGTAGACCTTTTTCTTTAGCTCTACCATTCTATAAGAATTTCAAAATCTCACGTGAGATTTCCGTTGACCCCCCCCCCCTTCCCCTTGGTGAGGTTTAGTGAGATTTCGCCGAACCCCCTCCCCCCATCTCCCCTATTTCACCTCACGTAATTAATGGACCCCCCTTAACCAAATAACCAAATAACATTTTTAGGTTAAAGTTCTAACTTCAGTCATGCCTCATACGAAATACTTTTTTTTTTTTTTTTTGAAAAAAATGAAACTATTCCTGAACGTGTCTTTCATGCGGTATACAATAAACTGATACCGCCCTATCTTTCCTACTACGTTTCTCATTTTAGAAATTCTTAATTACACTACCAACATTCGAATTGTTGAATGTTACTTATTTTTGGCAGACAATGACTAAGGTAGTACTGTAATCTTTAGTACAAGGGATATCGCGTGTAGAAGATGCTATTCAATTTAATTTTATTGTGATGGAGCGCACGCTCTAGTGGCAATTTCCCTACACACCCATTATTCCCCCTTCCTTGTACACGCCTACTTTTGCACACACGTTTCTACTTTAATTTGTTTCAACGTTTTTTTGTAAATTATTCATCAATTCGATTGTAATTTATTCCAATCCATGAGCCCCTTACCTTCGAAACACAATCTTCCCACACCCTTATTCCTGAAATCGAGTGCCAGCTTGTGATCATGGTCATCTTTTTCCTTCCACGTATTACTTTTAATTCTTACAACAATATCTTTCCGCGCCTCATCACCAATATAAGCCTTCTGCATTCACATGACTCTCTGCACCCTCCTCCTGCCTTCCGATGAATTACATTCCAGTTCTTTTATCATATCGGTTAATGATTGTATTCTGTGGTAATTTCCAGAGACAAATCTAGCAGCCCTTCTTTGCACCCCGCCCAACTCCTGTATTTGATACCAAAAATGTGGGTCCCATTCTATTCCACCATATTCAAGCAATGATCTGACCAAAGTTTTGTAACCCAATTCCTTTGCTCCTCTCCTCATCACTCTTTCCAACAACTGAAGGATTTTGAATATCTTTTGCTACTACCTTTCTAATGTGTCCTGCCCATTGGCTTGTTATCAAATCTTATGCCAAGATATTTACAGTTTAGGTGATTCTTTTCCCACCTTAAAATCACAATCAACCTTTAGCTTTTTTTAATATGTGTACCTAATAAGTTGTCTGTTCGTCCCATGTAGATATCATATCCAGATCACCTTGTAGCTGTTCAAAATCTTCTACGTTTTGGTCCTGTTATATTGCATTATGTCATATGCAAACAATCTAAACCATATATGGGCAACCCCCGGCCCCCGGGCCGGATCCGGCCCTCCGCCGGCTTCAATCCGGCCCGCGAGAGATTCAGAAATTTCAGATACAGAACATACCTTTCCGAAGAAAAATATCCACAGCTGAGAGTTTTCCCACGAAAAATAATTTGCTCATTCGGAAGCACGAATAAACGTGAGCAGCTTTTTTAAATAATGAAAATTAATAATACTAAGCATTGTACTCGGTTTAGAGCATGGTTGGCCAACCCGCAGCCGCCTTGAAGATTTTTCCGCCCCAAGTGATTCATCACACTTTTTCAAATTATATTTAGTTTATAATTGCCAATGTAGTAAAAACCAATGTATTTAAAAAATACATGATTTGTGCATCCATATATTTCAAAATTAACTGTCGATACTATGAGAAAAAAATTACTTTGATTTTAAAATAATATTTTTGCGAATATATAATAGATATTGCCTGTTTTATTTATGAGTTTACAGTTATCAGTTCGCGGAATAATTATGTTATATTCTGCGAACTCATAATGCGCGCGCATATCTCGGAACATCTAATATAACATACAATATTTAATTTTATATGCGGCCCGCGGAGTTATGACGCATTTCCAAAGTGGCCCGCAAGATCATTTGGGTTGCCCAACCCTGATCTAAACCATCAACCATAGTAAACCATCAACACAATCATTCATTAGAATAATGAATAACAATGGTCTCAATACGCTACCCTGTGGCACTCCCATTTTCACTTCCACTTCTTTTAATACTGCATTTCCTACCCCAACTTTTTGCCATTTCAAACTTTATTTGTGTTCCACGTAGGCCTGTAACTTTTCGATTGTTAGTTTTTATAATACCAGTTCAATTATGTTTATAAATTTTCATTCAATAAGGTCAAGGATAGAATTTTTTTCGTTTCCTTCTCTTTTTACTCTTGTTCAACTCGCTTCCCTGTCTCAGCAGAATCTATTCTCACTAAATCTATTGTTTCCTGCTTCAGATATTTAATAAACTAATATATCTCTAACAAGTGTATCATTCTTCACATTATTTTTGAAGCAATCTTCAAAATGCTGGTGCACTGTTCTTAATATGTTCGTTTCCATAATTCTTGTTTGCAGATTTTATTATTATTGTTATTATTACTTTTTGACATTTTGCTTTCCTTTTCCCTTCTATGAAAGAAACATCTCACCACTGAAAGTGAGGACACTGGTAGATACTCCCACGCAGGTTACACAAGATTGCAAGAACAAACAAAGAACGCTGCGCTGTCTAACCTTGACACATTTCTCAAGTCTCTGTATGATTACAGTCAAAATATTCAAACCGTAATTAATTTTCAGAATTTTGTTTCTAATTGATTATAAGAAAGTTGTATAACAAATCTGTTTCTTTTGACGCAATTATTTATTTGTTTCAACCTGTTGTAGTATCAACATACACAAATGTGAACAAAATTCATATTAGTAAATCAATTCGACAAACAAAGGTTTCAAACGTTTTAAAAACTATCATAAAATGTTATAAACAATTAACCAATCTCGTTTCATACGATCTTCTTTATTCTACGATAACAGATTATCTCGGAGCTGGATTATACGTGTTTTCTCCAGTCTGTCGCCTAATATGCTGGCAATTTTCCATGACTGACGATCAGTAGTATAGATATTTCCTGTGGCTTTACGTCTCTTCAACAAAAAGGTCATTAGAGGTGGTAAAGGGCGAGAGGTAAGGAACAGGGAAGAAAAACGAAATCTGAATGGAAGGACTGGCATTCGAACCCACGTCCTCCGGGATACGAAGCCAGTAGGTTAAACCTTACCCACCTCGTTCTGTCCAGCTGAAGTATGTGTAATGTAAAAGTAGGCCTTTATGATTGCAGCTATTAGAAAAACTTTAATCTGGTTAAGAGCATCGTCTTATTCGAATTCAAAGATACAATAATGTTAAAGTAAAGTGAAATAATATGCTTAATTCCTTTATATAATCTCATGCCAACAATTTGTGGTTACTATTTAATTTGTAAAATTCCAAATGACTGATTGTTTATATTAATGAAATTTCAGCAAATTTCTGTATCCACCAGCACTCAAAATATCATTCATTCCAACACCATTAACATTATTTTTTTAATTCTATGTTCCGAACTTGCTGTTACATAAGAATATAATTTACACTGAGTACATGAAGATACAAATACTTGTTAATTTCTGGCGTTTTATACCCAAGAAGTGAAAAATATTTACTTGGCGTGTACAATATGTTGAAGTAGTTAAGTGTTTACCTCCAATCCACAGAGGCGGTAACAAGAGTATCCTGTCGAATTAACAATAGAACTTACAGCAGAAAGCTGTTTAAGAAGTTAAGAATTTTAACATAGATGGCCGAGTATACATACACACCAGTACCTGCCGATGGCTTCGTCATTGCTTTACGCCTCGTCGACGTCGAGGTCATTAGAGACGGTAAAGGATCAGGCTCAAAGAGCAGGAAAGAAATCGGCCATGATTTTTATGGGAGGGGGGGGGGGGAGGTACCATCCCGGCATTCACCTGAAGTGATTTCGGATAATCATAGAAAACCAAAATCTGGATGGCCAGACGGGGATTAGTATCTGTGGCCTCACGAATGCAAGGCCGGAGCGTTATCGCTCACTCACTTCACTCGGTCGACGGCTCTGAATTTACTGAAACACAGCCTGAGTCAGAAATATTTGCAAAATATACGCTCAGTCCTTACATTTTACAGAAAAAAAAACACGTGTTGAAGTGATGCTTGCCATCTGTCCGCAAACCATGTAATTTTTTCGCTAACGTGTTTCAGAATGTTGTATTTGTCAAATATGTTATTGTGACACGAAATTTCCGACCATCACAGCCGGACTTAGATGCTTCGACTGTAAATTACTGTTTGAATTTAAAACTGTAAAAAAAATCCCTTACACAATAAAAAAAAGCGAATAAAGGCAGACAGTATTAACAGAAACCAAAGGATAAAGTCCATTGTCATACAAACCAATTAATCTGATGATTTTTTTAAAACTAGTTTTTGTTTTACCAGAAACTATGAATAGCAGCATTGAAAAAAGATGTTTAATGTTTTTTTTATATTTATTGGAGTCATAATGTTTGATGTAGTATGCGACCTGTGAATTATATTAAGAATCGTTGGTTTCTTTGATGTTTTATGCAACCTCTGTATTGTATTAAGTACATTTTGCGCATATCTTGTGTGATTTAGAACATATCATTTCTTGCTCCGTCGACCGGACAAGTGGACTTGTAGAACATAACTCAGGTTTTTAGAGTATGCTTTCAAACAGTGAAAAATCATATCAAGACCCGGTGGTTTTTGCGTGGTACCATAACAAAGATAGCCACAGACACATCCTGCAACAGATTTATATATGTAGAGATTAATGTCCTCTGTAGCCACTAATTACAGTGTGATCTATGTGAAAAAAGCAGGTATGGTACGAAAATTAGAAATGATCCGTGCAAGGATTAAAAGTCGTTGTCATTAGTTTTCTTTAAATAAAAAGGTCTGATACTCTGGTATCTTCTGATATCTTCAACAAGCTCCCAACACATAAATGTCTGGCAGTGAATAAGATTATTTTCAGGAAAAAATTAAAAGTACTTTTAACTGAAAACTCCCTCTACTCAATAGAACAATTTCATTCAAAGGTATCTACATAATAATTGCCGGTATCTTGTATAAATGCTAATGTAGGTATATATTATTCTGCGGCAGGGTTTTTTCTGGTGTGTACATTTGTTTTGTTATGTAATGATTTTGCTGTTCCCTTCACATCTCACAGTCAGTCTCTTATAATAGCATCTATGGAAAATGACGCATCCTAACGTATTGCTGAGCTCATGCCCTACAGTAAATTTGCTATCGAATTAATGCAACAATCCCCTGAAATGATTTCTGTAACGGAATGCAGCTCTCATCTTATTGTTCTCGTTCTGACTACACCACTGGTTCCAGATACTGCGTCTATTATTCTCTCCTTGTTCAGGAAATCTTTCTTCACGGGAAGAGGTGTTAAATTGTTGATCGGTTCTATTTCGCCTTTCTTGGTTCTTGCTTAAAGTGAAATTAGGAAGCCCTCATAAACTACGTGGCTCGGTTTGAGAGGCGTTGGGTAGAAAACTACGATGGAATACGTGGGGAGGGGAAAGAGGAGGGGTGGCACTAGCTTTTCATTCATATTATTTGTGCCAGTACAGAACACACAACAGCATGTGAATATTTATTTCCGTCATTTAATCATCTCCATATGTAATTTAATTTACAATAGTCTGACAAGAGAAAACTACAAAATATCTTCTGGAATCAATATTGAAAAGTTACATGCCACGCGGGGGAAGGGGAGGGGGAATTTGAGGCAAAATCGAAGTCTGGCTACGCGGGGGAGATTTGGAGGAGTCCAAAATGGGGCGACTTAGTTTATTGACGCTCCTTTATTGACAGGCCATCAGTAGCTCCAACCGTTTCCTGAAAACGTCATCCTCAAAAATACGTGGTGATGCTATAGGGAAAAAAGAAGCCTTAAATTAAGCGATTATCTTTCTCTAAAAACGAGTGTAAGTTTCTTACGGTATTTAACACTAGACCACAGAATATTCAGTATCGCGAGTCCGTCTGTGGACAACGAAGGGACATTTCTGCATCAGTATCGCATAATAACGTAAACGTTCCAGACAGATAATGAAATTCTTCTCTCTGTCCTGTAAAAATTACGAGATAATAATCCCACTTTCATTAAATTAATTTTATGTAAGTCATTTTATATTAAATGAATTAACTTTTTGTTATAAGGATAGAAAGTGGGGCGAGAAAGTAAAACATGTTAGCCTTCATTAAAAATAAAATTGTCTTCTTATAAATTATTTGAGCAACTTAACAGCCATTCTTTACTTTTATGAACATAGAGCTGGTGTTTAGTAAATGCAGTCAAAGAGGACATACTAGCGTAGCGTTTGGCGCACAAGAGTTAAATCTACAAGGTTAAGAAGATTTGTGTTATCTAAGAACCAAGACAAATACTGACTGGAAACACGAAAAAGAATGAAAGTACATGACATGAAGGACTTGGTATTAAATACCAGCGACAGTCCAGGCAGAGCTACACTGCCGCCACGTCACATGAACTCATGCGCCATCACGATAATGTATTTTAACGGCGACATCATGTTTACAACTACACTTCTGTCACCTCAGATCACGTCACATCACGTCATGTGAATTCATTTTCTTGTTTGTTGTTTTACAGATGTTTCCAAAGAAAACATTCGAGACATTTTCACATGTGCTACTGGATCAAGGAATAATTTGATGTCTTAAACGTGCTTATTCGAAATGGCAAAGAAACAGCACACTCAATCACAAGAACTGTTACTGCTGAAGCGAGGCCATCGCTGCATGTTTTGTTTGAAAATGAGAAATCCATATAACAATAAAAAAGTTTTGTCTATTTTATGTTTTTAAGTTACCACATTGTTTCCTTCTATAGGCTAAAATTCGAATTTTCTGTGTAAGAAATATTCTAACTGTTGAATACTAACAGAAAATCAATTAAAGAAATTGCAAATATATGACATATTTAATTCTTTTCCAATTTCCTCCCAAGCCCCATTTTGATAAATTAATTTCGATAATCCGGTGATCTGTGGTTGTGTAAACATTCATGTTCACCCACTTTTGCTCAATAGTTCTGTCTTTGAGATTGTGCCTGTGGGCACCATTGGCAGGGGGGTTTCACTAGGCATGGCCTACACCTAATTAGAAGGGACAAATGGACTTTCTGAGTTCTTAGTTACAGCTGTAAGGTAGCCCACGTCTAGTAAATATGAAACCACGACTGTGCCTTTTTTAGGTTAAGGGCAGCTGGTGAGGGGATTGACATAAATGATCAAGGGGGGTACTGATAGTAGACGCTAAAGGAATGGATGAAGCCACTCACTGACTGGACTCACTCGGTCGGAGTTATTGCGGGCGTGATATCGGGCCGTCCAAGAGCAGGGGAATATTGCCTTCTGTGTTAGTTTTAATTCAAAGTGTGTGGTTAGCTTCGTCTCTATGTATTTGTTGGTCAGTAGCAGCAGCCATCGTCGGAACCGTTACGTGACGTAGTACCTCTAGTGATAATTTAATTAAAAGTGTGTAGTTAGTAGTAGCTTCATCTTTGCATATTAGTTTGTCAGTAGCAGCAGCAGCTGCAGTCGTTGGTCGGAATCGTTACGTGAAGTAGTACCTCCAGTGAAAATTTAATTTAAAGTGCGTAGTTAGCGTAAGTTTGGTCTTTGTTTATTTGGGATTTGACAAAGAGCCTCCTACTGAGAACGCATAGCGAGTCCGTTTTTCTCGTGTGCTCCTTAGTTTTTCTTTCTGTAAGGTAGTATGTGTAGGGACTGTGGTTGTTGTGTGCAGACGCAGGCTGAGGTGACTGACCTGCGCACCCAGCTTGCAGCTTTGGTAACAAGAGTTACACAGCTGGAAGCTGCCGCAAGTAAGTGCAGTAGATGAGGTATTGGTGACCCTGTAGAAGCAAAGCGGCTCGCAGGTTCTCCCATACCAGTCATCGTACCTGCAGTCCAGGCCGAGACGTCGGAATCTATGAGTATGTCGCCTAGTGGTGGCTGGCGTGTGGTGTCTGGACGTCGTCGGCGCATGCGGGGGCAGTCGTGCAAGCCTGATTCCCAAGAAGGCGAGCTTGTACCTCTGTCCAACCGGTTTGACGCATTGTCTGGAACTGATTCAGTCCTGCATTCGTCGGCCAGTGAGTTGGCAACCCCGCAACCCGCTAAGTCTGGACAACTGCAGAAGGGGGTTTTAGTGGTCGGTAGCTCCAACGTTAGGCGCTTTATTGAACCCCTTAGGGAAATGGCGAAGAGGTCGGGGATGAATTCCGGTATCCATTCATTGTGTATTCCGGGGGGTCTGATCCGAGATGTGGAACAGGCCATCCCGGATGCCATTGAACGGACAGGGTGCAGCCAGCTGCGGATTGTGGCTCATGTCGGCACCAATGATGCTTGCCGCCTAGGGTCGGAGGTTATCCTCTCGTCCTTTGGGCGACTTGCAGAAAGGGTGAACTCTGTGGCCATTGGCCGCAAGATTTCTGCTGAGCTAACCATCTGCAGCATTGTCGATAGGACTGACTGTGGACCTCTGGTTCAGAGCCGTGTTGAGGGGCTGAACCAGAGATTACGGCGCTTCTGTGATAGTCATGGCTGCAGATTCCTTGATCTTCGCCCTGGGGTTGAGATCTTGTAGGAATCCCTTGGATAGATCAGGGGTGCACTACACACGGGAATCGGCTACACAGGGTGGCAGGGGCCGTGTGGAAGTGCATTGGGGGGTTTTTTTAGGCTGAGGGAGGATGACCCTGAGGAGGAAATTCAGTTGCGGACAGCCAAGATAAATTCAGCACCGCGTGTTAGGGGTAGCTTAAAAGAATCCCGAACATTAAAAGTTCTAGTAGTTAACTGCAGAAGTGTTTGTAATAAACAGCCTGAACTCGAAAACGTTATTCGTAGTACAGATGCTGATATCGTAATAGGCACAGAAAGTTGGTTAAAACCGGATATAAGTTCAGCCGAAATTTTTAATAGTAACATGAACATTTTCCGTAAGGATAGGTTGCATTCCCAAGGAGGTGGTGTATTTATAGCTGTTAGTAAGTACCTCCCATGTAGCGAAATAGATGTCCATACTGTCTGCGAAATCATATGGATCAAGCTCAACGTAGCTAGGACAAAACTTGTGATAGGCTCCTTCTATCGTCCACCCGATGCAAGCGTAAATATTGCCGAGGCCTTAAGAAATAATGTAAATAATATAGCACGGCAATTTCCGGACCATACAATAATGCTAGGAGGTGACTTTAACTTGCCAGATATCGACTGGACTAATTACGTTCACGTTACTGGGGGCAGGGATAAAGCAGCTTGCGAAATCATTCTAGACCTCTTCTCAGATCACAATCTTGAACAGCTCGTAACTGAACCAACGCGATGCCTCAACGGTAACGAAAATATTTTAGATATAGTTGTTACAAATAGGCCTGAACTATTCACGGATATTTCTACCACCGCAGGAATAAGTGATCACAAAGCTGTAATTGCTACAGTAAAACTAACAACCACGCGCAGAAAGAGAAAAGAGAGGATCGTTTACAGATTCGAAAAGGCTTCAAAAGAGTGTTTTAGAGCGTATTTGAGGCATAATTACCACACCTTCTTAGTAGCAGGAGGCACCGTTGAAGAGAGGTGGCATCGATTCCTACATATACTCGGGGAAGGTATGAACTTGCATATACCGAAACGGACAATCAGGGAAGAGAACGATCCCCCATGGTACACACGGGAGGTTAAAAGGTTACTCAAGAAGCAAAGGAAGATACATGCACGATCAAAAAGGACGATGCATCGGACTGATTTAGATAAGTTAGAGGAGATAAGGGGACGTGTTAAGAATGCGATGCGTGAGGCCTTTAATAACTTTCGTGAAAATTCTCTCTCTAAGAGCCTCACTGAAAACCCTAAGAAATTTTGGTCGTATGTAAAAAAAGTTAGTTGTAGTGGGAACAATAAGCCAGTTCTAATAAAAGACGGACGGGAAGTTGAAGACAGCCGCGACAAGGCTACCGTATTTAACACCGAATTCAAAAATTCATTCACGCGCGAAAACATGGAAAACATCCCCACTTTACCACATCGTGTGGAATTAGAGATGGATCCGATAGAAATTGATAGCGTAGGAATTGTAAAGCAATTAAAACTCCTGAAGTGGGGTAAAGCGCCGGGTCCCGATGGTATACCGGTAAGAGTATTTTCTGAATACGCGGAGGATATTGAACCATTTCTGTCAGATATATTCCGTAAATCACTAGAAGAGAGAAAAGTACCTTCTAGCTGGAAAATAGCCCAGGTAATTCCCGTTTTTAAGAAAGGAGATCGGAGTGATCCTAGGAATTATCGACCCATATCTCTAACATCGGTCTGCAGCAGAATTCTGGAACATGTCATATGCTCGAACATAATGAAGTTTCTAGATGAGAACGAGTTACTTACACCATGTCAACACGGATTTCGGAAGAAGAGATCGTGTGAAACACAATTGGCCCTATTTTCCCACGACATAATGAAAGTTATCGATGCAGGTTCGCAAGTTGATGCAGTTTTTTTGGATTTTCAGAAAGCTTTTGATTCTGTGCCACACAACCGACTTTTAGCGAAGATTCGAGCTTACGGTATTTCGGCTCAGATTTGCGAGTGGATACGTGATTTTCTAACTGGTCGATCACAGTATGTCGTTGTTGACGGGGAAGCCTCTTCTAAGATAAATGTTACTTCGGGCGTTCCTCAAGGAAGTGTAATAGGTCCACTTCTTTTCTTAATATTTATAAACGATCTAGGTGACAACGTCAAATGCTGGTTGCGATTGTTTGCCGACGATGCGGTTATCTATAGGGAAATAAGGTGCTCCGACGATTGCTTAGAAATTCAGCGTGATTTGGATGCTATTTTCGATTGGTGCCGTAAATGGCAGCTTACACTTAATTGCAAAAAGTGCAAGGCAATGCGGATAAGTAACAAGAAGAATCAGTTTGTTCACGAGTACAAAATAAACAATTCAGCTGTTGACACGGTTGATTCCGTGAAGTATCTGGGGGTGATAGTACAAAGCAACATGAAATGGGACATGCACATAACTTCCGTCGTAGGCAAGGCTAATTCTAAATTACGATTCATAGGTCGTATTTTGAGGAATTGTAATGCTCAAACAAAGGAGATAGCGTATAAAACACTAGTGCGTCCGCATCTGGATTACTGTTGTGGGGTTTGGGATCCGTATCGCAAGGTTCTGATTGACTCAGTTGAGAGGGTGCAGAGGAGAGCCGCTAGATTCGTGACTTGTTGTTACAGCCCTTATGAAAGCGTCACAGAATTGATACATAGATTGGGCTGGGATAGTTTGGAAGACAGACGACGTAGCTTGCGTTCGAATTTATTGGAGAATATGCGAAAAAATTTAAATTTCGAGTGCAATGAAATACTTCTTCCGCCAACCTATTTAGGTCGCAATGACCGGAGGGATAAGATTAGAGAAATAAGATGCCGTACTGATACTTATATGTATTCCTTCTTTCCTCGCACTATTCGGGATTGGAATGGGCGGGTTTAGGATTGGTGCTTAGCACCCTCTGCCACCCACAATGTTTGTGATTTGCAGAGTATGAATGTAGATGTAGATGTAGCAGTCTGTGCAGGACAAAGCCATGGCAGACACCGCTACATCTACTGACACCGCCAGGACGACCGTCGATATAGCAAGCGATACGGACTTCTCGGGAATAGAAGAATGATGCTGTGTACCTTGAAGGTCGTCGAGAAAGTGATTAGTTTGTGTATATCTTCGACTTCAAGCACTCAAAGTACTCAATCAGCCAACTCAGGGAGGCGGTGCGCAAGCACAATCTCACTTCTATGCTGTCCTTAAGTACTGCTGGTCGATACCACCTGACTACAGTTGAGGTCCAGCAACCGTCGAGTCAAGTGCCGCCTTTTCTGAGTATTTTATTTTAAAGTGTTGTAGGTAGATTTTATCTTTGAATATCTTCGGTCGTCGCAGAGGAGGGGATAGTTGAGTTCCAGCAACCGTCGAGTCAAGTGCCGCCTTTTCTGTGTATTTTATTTTAAAGTGTTGTAGGTAGATTTTATCTGTGAATATCTTCTGCGTCGCAGAGGACGGGATAGTCGAGTTCCAGCAACCGTCGAGTCAAGTGCCGCCTTTTCTGTGTATTTTATTTTGAAGTGTTGTAGGTAGATTTTATCTTTGAATATCTTCTGTCTTCGCAGAGGAGGGGATAGTTGAGTTCAGCAACCGTCAAGTGCCGCCTTTTCTGTGTATTTTATTTTAAAGTGTTGTAGGTAGATTTTATCTGTGAATATCTTCTGTCTTCGCAGACTAGGGGATAGTCGAGTTCCAGCAACCGTCGAGTCAAGTGCCGCCTTTTCTGAGTATTTTATTTCAAAGTGTTGTAGGTAGATTTTATCTTTGAATATCCTCCGTCGTCGCTGAGCAGTAGCTAGTTGGTCCCCAGCAACCGTCGTGACGAGTGTCGCCATCTGTTTACATAATTTAAAGTGTTGTGGTAGCGTTTGATTTATTTGCGTTAATTGAATTATAACAGCGTGCTCCAATCGTGATCGCATTTATTTGCTTTTTCTATAGGGAAGTATATAGAGCTTATTTGTTTTTTATTTAGTACATTGTTTGGCTAACACCGTTCATCAGTACGTCCTATTAACTACTAACGTGCAGTCGTCTGGTCTAAATTCAATTCCTCAGGAGGTTCTCTTTAGGTCGTGTAGCGGTTGGTAGTAAAGTGTGAACAGTTAATTTGGATTACTCAGTTAGTTCAACTTTTATCCTCTCCGTAGTTTTTGCTTTAAAAGTAATATGTGTAGGGACTGTGACTGCTGTGTGCAGACGCGGGTTGAGGTGGCTGATCTTCGCGCTCAGCTTGCAGCTTTGCTAACTAAAGTTACGAGGCTGGAAGCTGCCGTAGGTGACTGCAGCAGATGTGGAAGGGGTGACCCTGACGAAGCAGGTGTTGTCACAGGTTCTCCCCTGCCAAATATCGTAACCTGCAGTCCAGGCTGAGTCTTCGGGGCCTGTGCGGCAGTCACCTGATGGTGTCTGGCGCGTGGTTTCCGGACGTCGACGCCGCATGCGGGGGCAGGAGTACAGGTCTGAATGCCAAGAGGGCAAGCCTGTACCACTGTCCAATAGGTTTGATGTGTTGTCTGGATCTGATTCAGATCCACAATCGTCAATCAGCGAGTTGCCAGCCCCCCGCCCGACTAGGTATGGGCGATCACAGAAGGGGATTCTGGTGATAGGTAGCTCCAACGTTAGGCGTTTCATTGAGCCCCTTAGGGATATGGCGAACAGGTCTGGGATGAAGTCCAATGTCCATTCTTTGTGCATTCCAGGGCGGTCTGATCCATGATGTGGAACAGGCCATCCCGGATGCCATTGAGCGGACGAGGTGTAGCCAGCTGCGGATTGTAGCTCATGTCGGCACCAATGATGCTTGCCGCCTTGGGTCGGAGGGTATCCTCTCTTCCTTCCGGCGGCTTGCTCATACGGTGAGCTCTGTGGTTGATGACCGCAAGATTTCGGCTGAGCTAACCATCTGCAGTATTGTCGATAGAACTGACTGTGGACCTCTGGTTCAGAGCCGAGTCGAGGGTCTGAACCAGAGACTGCGTCGTTTCTGCGATAATCATGGCTGCAGATTCCTTGATCTTCGCCCTGGGGTCGAATCGTGTAGGGTTCCCTTGGATAGATCAGGTGTGCACTACACACGTGAATCGGCTACACGGGTGGCAGGGGCCGTGTGGAGTGCATTGGGGGATTTTTTAGGCTGAGGGATGAAGACCCGAAACTGGGATTACAGTCACGGGTAGCCCAATTAAATTCGGCACCATATGTTAGGAGTAGCGAAAATCAATGCTCGACCGTTAAAAGTACTCGTTATAAACTGTAGAAGTGTTTGTAATAAGCAGCCTGAGCTTGAAAGCGTTATTAGTAGCACAGAAGCTGATATAGTATTAGGTACTGAAAGCTGGTTAAAACCGGATATAAGTTCAGCAGAAATTTTTAACCATAGCATGAATGTTTTCCGTAAGGATAGGTTACATTCTAATGGAGGTGGTGTATTTATAGCTGTTCGTAAACACCTGTCGTGTAACGAAATAAATATTGATACGGTCTGTGAAATCCTATGGATTAGACTAAAAGTAGCTAGGACAAAACTTGTAATAGGGTCTTTCTATCGTCCACCAGATGCAGATGTAGGTGTTGCTGAGGCCTTAAGAAATAACGTAAGTAATATAGCTCGTCAATTTCCGGATCATGGAATAATACTAGGAGGCGACTTCAACTTGCCGTATATTGACTGGAGTAATTACGCCCACGTTACTGGTGGCAAGGATAAAATATCCTGTGTGATTATTCTCGACCTTTTCTCAGATCTTAATCTTGAGCAGCTCGTCACTGAACCAACGCGGTGCGACAACGAAAACGAAAACATTTTAGATATTCTCGTTACAAATAGGCCTGAATTATTTACGGACATTTCTACCACCACGGGAATAAGTGATCATAAAGCTGTAATTGCTACAGTAAAATTAACAGTCGAGCGCAAAAAGAAAAAAGAAAGGGTCGTTTACAGGTTCGAAAAGGCCCCAAAGGAGAGTTTAAGAACGTTTTTGAGGGATAAATACATTACCTTTGTAGAAGGAAGAGGCTCGGTTGAAGAGATGTGGCTTCGATTCATAAATATAGTCAGGGAAGGTATGGACTTACATATACCGAAAAGGACAATCAGGGACGGGAACGATCCCCCGTGGTATACGCGTGAAGTCAAAAGGTTACTTAAAAAGCAAAGGAAGATTCATGCACGCTCAAGAAGGACGATGTATAGGAGTGATTTAGAAAAACTAGCTGAGACAAGAGGACAGGTCAAGAATGCGATGCGCGAAGCCTTCAATGACTTTCGATGCAATCTCACTTTCCAGGAGCCTCATTGAAAATCCAAAGAAATTTTGGTCGTATGTAAAAAAAATAGGTGGTTGTGACAACAATATGCCAGTTCTACTAAAAGACGGTCGGGAAGTTGATGACAGCCGCGACAAGGCTACCGTATTTAACGCCGAATTTAAAAATTCCTTCACTGACGAAAACATGGAAAACATTCCAGTTTTTCCACGGCGTGTTGAATTTGAAATGGATCCAGTACAAATTGATAGTGTAGGTATCATAAAGCAATTAAAGCTCCTGAAGTGGGGGAAAGCGCCGGGTCCCGATGGTGTACCAGTAAGAGTATTTTCGGAATTAGCGGAAGAAATAGAACCATTTCTGTCAGATATATTTCGTAAATCTTTAGAGGAAAGAAAAGTACCTTCTGACTGGAAAATAGCGCAGGTGATTCCCGTTTTCAAGAAAGGAGATCGGAGAGATCCTAGGAATTATCGTCCGATATCGCTAACATCTGTTTGCAGTAGAATTCTGGAGCATGTCATATGCTCTAACGTTATGAAGTTTCTAGATGAAAACGAGCTACTTACAGCATACCAACACGGATTTCGGAAGAACCGATCATGTGAAACGCAACTGACTCTATTTTCGCATGGTGTAATGCTATTTTCTTGGATTTTCAGAAAGCTTTTGACTCTGTACCACACAACCGACTCTTAGCGAAGATCCGAGCGTACGGTATATCAGATCAGATTTGCGAATGGATACGTGATTTTCTATCTCGTCGGTCACAGTATGTCGTTGTAGACGGGGAAGCCTCTTCTAAACTAGATGTTACTTCGGGCGTTCCTCAAGGAAGTGTAATAGGACCACTTCTTTTCTTAATTTTTATAAACGATCTCGGTGACAACGTTAATTGCAGGATGCGATTTTTTGCTGATGATGCACTTATTTATAGGGAAGTGAGGTGCTCCGACGATTGCTTAGAAATTCAGCGCGATCTGGATGTTATTTCGGAATGGTGCCGTGAATGGCAGCTTACACTTAACTGTAAAAAGTGCAAGGCAATGCACATAAGTAATAAAAAGACCCCGCTTGCTCTGGAGTACAAAGTTAACAATTCAGTTGTTGACACTGTAGATTCCCTGAAGTATCTAGGCGTAACAGTACAAAGCAACATGAAATGGGACTTGCACATAACTTCCGTTGTAGGAAAAGCTAATTCCAAACTACGATTCATAGGACGTATTTTGAGAAGTTGTAATGCTCATACAAAGGAAATAGCGTACAAAACACTAGTGCGTCCGCATTTGGAATACTGTTGTGGAATTTGGGATCCGTATCGTAAGGGATTGATTGACACATAAGAGAAAGTACAGAGAAGAGCCGCTCGATTCGTGACTGCTAGTTACAGTCCTTACGTAAGTGTCACAGAGCTAATTCGTGGGTTGGGCTGGGATTGTTTGGCGGACAGACGACGTCGTTTTCGTTTGAATTTGCTGGAGAATATGGGAAAATCTTTAAGTTACGAGTGCAACGAAATACTTCTTCCGCCAACCTATTTAGGTCGCAATGACAGGAGGGATAAGATTAGAGAAATAAGATGCCGTACTGATTCATTTATGTATTCCTTCTTTCCTCGATCTGTTCGGGATTGGAATGCGCAGAATTAGGATTGGTGCTTAGCACCCTCTGCCACCCACAGTGATTTGCAGAGTATAGATGTAGATGTAGACTACGAAGACTGCTTCATGACGCTGAGATTCGAAGATTTTCAGGACAACGCTAAGCTGATTCAAGACGACGCTGCGTCGAGAGGATTCACGCGTCCTGACGCCCTTGCGACTGTTCCTCTGGTCTTCTGTGGGAAGAAATTCTTTCGGAGGCTAAATGGATGGCGCAACAGGCTTCGCAGGAAGTACCAATCTACAGCAATTGATGTTTGGCAAGTCGCGGGTACCATGGACTCCGCCGTGCCAGCGGTGGAACCATCCATTGCTGGGAATACAGAATCACCGAATCCGCCATTGAAAGCACCTGAATGCTTTAAAATCCCGGAGCTGCCCAAGGTGTCCAGCCAAAGCTACGAAGATACGGCGTCGTTTACTGCTAACGTGGAGACAGTCGATGACCACGCAGCCCCAGAGCTGGAGATGACCACGCCCTCAAGCCAAGCTAAGGAGGAGGTGGAACCGGCCCTACGCATCGAAGAGGGACCTGTACTGCCAATAACGATACTGGACGAGCCTTTATGTCAAGCTGCTGTTAGCCAACAGAGCTTCCCATGTTCTGCTGGCCGGCGGTCGGAGGAATCAAGATCCTCGCCTCATGCCCGTCGGACCTGGAAAGGGCCTACGAGACACTGCAGGACATGGGATTCAGTCCCATCTCCCCGATCAGTTCCCCTGCAAATCAAGCCAGTCGCCGCCGAAGACACATGGCACGCTGCCAAAACAACAAACGCAGAGGGCTACCAAGAAGAGGACCCTTGCCGCCAAACATCTGCAGTGATATAACTCCTATGGTCACCAGGCGCGCGACTGCACCAACCAACGAAGGTGTGTGAGATGTGGGGGAAACCATCGAGCTGCCGACTGCTCCATACCAAGAGTGGAAGGCGTCTGCTGTGACTGTGGTGGAAATTATGCAGCCTGTTATTCTGGATGCCAGATCCGAAAGCAACTTCCAGCGAAGACTCGCCTCGACCACAAAGTTGCAACCACTGCCAAACGAGCTGACCATGGTGACAGTTCCCAACAGCACCACAGACCGGCACCCAAGACTGCGAATGGGTCGCAACCGCGGACCGCTCCACCTCGCCGATGTGCAAACTTACCTAGGACAAGACGGCAACAAGATGGCGACCAACAACACCGTCACGTGACACAAGGTCACGCCTGCTGCAACGCTCCCAACAAAACCGCCGAACAGACGACTGCAATGGTCCAGCTGTTCACACAGCTCATTACTGCCATGATGCCACGTCCACGAGCGCCAACATATTAGACAACTCACCCCTACTGACGACTTATACAATAAGCCATGTCAAAAAAACTATATCGACAGCAGTCATAGGATCCTATCCTGGTACTGTAGAAAAATATTATAGCGAAAGCTACACCGATGACGCTGCTGCTGCTGCCGCACTCACTCACTCACCCTCACTCGACGATGGTTGCCGCTGCTGCTAGTGATGTTGACTTCTCGGGAGCTGAAAATATACCCGCGACCTTGAGTCACGACGCGATCAACGTGGGTTCGTGCACGTCTTCGAGATCAAAAAGATGAAGTTTTCCCTGAAAGACTTTGCCGATATTGTTAGGAAGGAGAACTTCACGTCACGGCCGCTGTGGGTGATTCACGATGGTCTAAAGTACAGCTTGTCCATGCCAGAAAAGTACTACGTGGCTGGTACGGCTCTGAGATTCACCTCGGAGCAAGAAGAAGAGAAGCTCATCCAATACGATGCGGCGGCAAACGAACAAAGGCGCCCGGAAACCCTGGAAACCAGCCCGCTTGCTTTCGATGAGGACTTCCTCGTGAAGAAGTTCTTTCGAAGGTTAAACGGAAGGTGTAAGAGGCAACGCAGGAAACAGCATCCTCCAGCAGTCGAGGACTGGCAGGTCGTGGAGGACAAAAGCCCCGACTCCGTTGCAAAATGCCGACTACCGGAAGCCAGGAACATGTTGAAGAAGCAGTCTTCAAAATTCCTGACCCGCCTGCCAGCCTTTTCCAGGTAACATTACAGGCAGCCTCACGGCACTAGAGCAGAGGAATCAAGCACCAGCCATGGAAGAGCAACCAGTAATGGTGCCTTGCACGGGGAGTTGGGACAGCTTGTACGTCCAGCTCCTGCTGGCCACAGAGCTGCCACTGCTTCGTTGGCCGGCTGAAGGAGGCATAAAGATGTTAGCCTCCTGTCCGTCAAACTTGCTGAAAGTCACCAGCCTGCTAGAAGATATGGGTATTAGCTGCGCCGCTGAGCAGCCCATCCTACTACCATCACAACAGTCGCCACCAGTGGCAGTTGGGACGCTGTCGGGAGAGCGTATAAAGAGTGTGGCCAGGAAGAAGCCTTCTCCGCCCGAGCTCCAGCAGTGTTTTAACTGCCAAAATCACGGGCATCTTGCGAGCGACTGCACCCAACAGTGCAGGTGTGTCCGATGTAGGTATGACCACAATTTAGCCGACTGCACCACAGCCAGAGAGGAAGCAACACGCGGCCTGCTTCTCCGGCTGCGAGGCCAACAAGAGTCTTCGGGCAGCACGCCGCCCGAAAGCTGCAGCAACCACGAAGCGCCGCCAAGAAGCTAGCTCCAGCCAGACTCTCCATAAACGCAGACTGGCGGACAAGACTGCGCGCGAGCCCCATACGAGGCCCGCTGCGCGCCGCCAAGACCAACTGACGACAGCTATATAAAATATCAGGCTTCCAACCTAACTGATTTCAAAATGTTCTTGCAAGCCCTAAAGAAGAAAAATTTCCAATACCACACCTTTGATGCCGACCCCAGAAAGCCAGTTGAAATCAATTGTAGCAGGCGTACCTCAAGGGTCGGTCTTGGCTCCAACACTGTACAGCGTATATACAAATGACCTACCCCACCAACAAGGCGGAGAGGTAGGGCTATTTGCAGACGATACCGTGGTATACAGGTCGTGCCACAACCTAAATTACATCGTACGTAAACTGACGCAGCACCTTGAGAAAATCACTCAATGGTGCAATCTTTGGAAGATCAAAATTAACTCCGGCAAAAGTCAGGCTATTATGTTCACCACCAGAAGGATGGGACCCAGCCACCAAATCAAGCTCGACGGCATGGACATCCCCTGGTGTGAATCGGTTAATATCTCGGACTAGAAATTGACAAAAAAACTAACCAGGATAAAACACATAAAAATCGCTTGTAATATAGGTTCGGGTCGACTTTTCAAATTATACTGCCTCCTCAAGGGGAGCAAACTTAGTATCAAGGCAAAATTAAAAATCTACACCACTATAATTAGACCGGCCTTGTTATATGGCTCAGAAATTTTCAGCATGGCTTCAGACTGTCAAATCAAAAAACTGCAGGTTATACAAAACAAATTTCTGAGATTTATTACCAGCTCCCCACGGTACATGCCGAACACACAACTTAGGCATACAAAGGATCACGGATTTCATCAAGGACAAATCGACAAAATTATTCCAGCAAGCACATTATTTGCCCCATCAAATTATTCAAGACTTATGACAAAATATATATCAACAACAATATATCCAACCACTTACCAGAAATTACAGGGTCTGATAATAACACTATACTAAAAGAAATAACACCATGACTTCCATAAAAAACCAGCCTGAAATCCCCTATTTCGTCATAAGTTATTGAGCTACAATGCTCTGGCACTTCAATAACTATATGTCTGTTCTGTTCTGTTAATGGACGTCACTGACCGTCTCGAGCCGAAGGTTCCCCCGATTATCGTATATGAGACTGTGGGCTACTTCAGAATTGCTGAAGAGCTCAGGAAGAAGTTAACAGGAAATATGAATCTAGCCTATAAAGCATTCTGTACCAAATATCAGGTGTATAATCTGGCTGACTTTATTTTTCTCAAAGGATACTTTAGGGAAAAAAACATGCAGAACCACACATACGAGTTCGCCAGCCAAAAGAAACCATTGGAGGTAGTAATGAGCCAACTGCCGATTGACATGGAAGTGAGCGAGATGCGCGACGAGCTTCTAAATCTGAAGAACTCGGCTCGAAGTGTATCCCAGCTAACCAAAATTGACAAAGAAAAGAACGATAGGGTGCCCATGCCACTGTACATGGTGGCGCTAGATAACACAGAATCCGCGAAGAAAATCTATGACCTTGACAAATTTCTGCACCTCAGAGTGAAAGTAGAAGTTTACCAAATATCAGAGGGACCCTCCCAATGTCACCGCTGTCAGAAATTCGGACATAGTCAGGAAGATTGCCGTATTAATCCTCGCTGTGTGAAGTACTCCGGAGAAAACCTCACTAAAACATGTACCAAAACAAAAGACGAACCAGTGTTCGAACTGCTCTGGACAGCATCTTGGGAGCTATCGTGGCTGTTCGCACTATAAGAAAATTGTGCAGGCGAGAAATGCCCGCCTTCAGCAGCAAAAGCAAGAAAAATAAAAGGGGAAGGCTAATAAAACAGAGACACCAAACGTCTATGACAGGCAGCAGTTCCCATCCCTCCCACCAAAGACGAACGCATGGACCAATCAGACCGAAAAAATCCAGACAGACAAAATCGACCAAAACAACAAGACAGACCGCAATCAGGACCAAAACAAGACTTACCAACCAACCCAAAACTGGAGCACTAAGCTCCGACTTTGCTGAGATAGTGTCTTTCCTAAAGGAATTTGACTTCCGAAAGGTGATAAACACGGTGAAAACCGTGGTTACCAAATTTCGAGAGGTCGACAATATGTTAGAAAAGGAACTTATCCTAGCACAAGCCGTCAGCGAGTTCATCAGCGATGGCAAGACAAAATAAATCAACACTCAACATACTTGCGTAGAATGCCAATGGCATTTCCAATAAGAAACCAGAATTACTAAATTACTGAACGATAATGCCCTCATAGGAGAAACCCACCTAAACCCCGGCAACGAGTTTAGGATGAGGAACTACACTATAATACGCACTGACCGACAGACGCAGGGACGCGGCACTGCTGTCCTGGACAAAAACAGGCTGGTCCACAAACTGGTGACCTGGAACACACGGCTGTCGAACTTGTATTAAAGGGGAACCTCTCCATCTAGTCGCATTCTATAACCCACCAAGTAAGGAACTTAAACAAGAGAACGTGCAAACATTGTTAGATAGGAATGAAACAGTAATACTAGGTGGTGACTTGAATGCCAAGAGCCAGATCTGGCATAGTACACTTACCAATCGGAACGGAAGGGGGCTACTTAGGGTGCTGCACGCCAACAGAAATGTTGACGTTCCAACCCACTTCCCGAATACGGCAGGGCATCAATCGGATGTCCTGGACATATTCGTTGTGAAAGGACTGAGCTTGCAGAGGGAAATATCAACCCAATGTGAGCTACAAGAACCACAGAATCCTAAAAAATCTATACCAGCTTCAAGAAAATCTGGGACCATTACAGAGACGACGTCACGCTGCACCTCAAAGATATATCAACTCTTGACTCAAACCAAAAAGTGGATGAGACTGTAACAAAATTCACCACTTTAGTGCACGAATGCACAAAACAGTCGACAACTAAAAGAATAAGGACATATGATAAGCCAAAAATTCCAGAACTTATCCAAAATCTAACAAAGCTAAAAATCAGAGTCGGCAGGAGGTGGCAGAAATGGCGCAACCTGACTGACAGAGGGATGGTCAACCACCTAGTAGATGAAATCAGAGAGAATCTGAAAGTCCACAGACACGAAGATTGGCAAAATAAAATCGCAGCAGTACAGAACAACAACAAAAAGATATGGGCACTTGTGAAGTCAGTCAGCAAAACATCACAACCTATTCGGCCTCTTCGTGGCCCGCAGGGGATTGTGTACGACCCTGCTGGGAAGGCACAGCTTCTTGCGGACACGTTAGAAACTCACTTTAAACCGAATGAAATAGTTAACGATGTAAGCGAATCTCACAAAGAACATATTCTGAGTGTAGTAAACCGCTTGATCCACATCAGACCACAGAACCAGTTGACGAGGAGGTGGAATCTATCGTAAAAGGCCTGAAAACCAGGAAGGAAGCCGGGTACGACAAGATTTCCGCCCTCCAAGTCAAAAATCTGCCTCCACAAGCCATTAGATACCTAACGACAATCTACAACGCATGTCTGAATCAAAGTTACTTTCCGACGGGTTGGATAATAGAGAAACTGGTAGCTATACCCAAACCAAACAAGAGTAGTATAATGCCGGGAAACTACAGACCTATCTCGTTACTACCAATATTAGGTAAAATATTCGAAGGAATTATACTGACAAGACAATACAATTTCATAGAAACCAACAACATTATCGAACCACATCGATTCGGTTTCAGAAAGGAGCACAGTACTGTTCAACAATGTGCAAGGCTTGTGGAGCATATCTGCAAAGAAAAGCAAGGAGGAAGTGGTACTGTTGCGATACTTATTGACATAGAGAAAGTTTCGACAGAGTTTGACATGAGGGCCTACTCTACAAATTACACCAGTATAAAACGCCAAACAATATGATACATCTACTGCATTCCTATCTAACCAACAGAAAATTCTTCGTGTGCCATGAACAAGGAAACAGCTCACTTATGGAAACAGAAGCCGGGGTCCCACAAGGGAGCAGAATTGGACCACCACTGTTCACCCTATATGCAAACGACAGTCCACAGACGACAGAGAGCAAAATATCCTTTTATGCTGACGACACGAATATCTACGCAAGCAACAGATATCTGAAGTACGCCATAGGGGAAGTGCAGAGGCACTTAGAAAAACTAACCCGGTGGTGTAACTTATGGCGTATCCAAATGTCAACCAATAATATTCTCAACGAGAATCAAAATTCCTGACATTAAACTACACATAAAGGAACTAGAGCTAAATTGGGTCGATCAAGTGAAGTACTTGGGACTGCGACTAGACAGGAGACTCACGTGGGGTAAAAACATAGCTGATGTAAAAACGAAATCGCGAGCAAAACTAGCCGGCCTCTACCCTTTGCTGAGAGGCGACGGTCTATCCACGGCGACAAAAATCCTCCTTTACCGTGCGATAATCTAGCCCACATTCCTCTATGGGTCGGAAGTTTGGAGCATGGCGGCCGACTGTCTTGTTAAGAAATTGCAAGCTCTGGAAAACAGAGCGTTACGCATTATATCAGACGCGCCTAGGTATCTGAATAACAGGGAAGTCAGAACGGCCTTCTGTTTTCCAACCCTGGCTGACACTATCAAAGCTAAATTTGAAATCTTTTTCCACAAATGTTCTATCTCACAACATGTCTAAAATAGGTGAAATAGAAATGAGAAATATAAAAAAGACAAAAATAACTCTGACGAGGCAATACCATATCTACTACACCCTACCACCATAAAACCAAGTACTCCATTATCTGTAAATAGGCCCTCATCAGTTATGAGTAAGTCTCCATGTACAAACTATATCCCCACCAATAAAATAAGTAGATCATTAAATACAGATGTCATCCTCCATTAGGCCATTTAGGTTAAACTCAAATAAATTAGGTTCCCCTGTAAATATTCCAATGTAAATAACCCGCTATTAGGCTTAGAATAAATATTACAAAAACCAAAAACATAGTACTATTAGGAAAATTTAGAATTAGATTTGCTTAATTATGTAGGAATCCTGGTTAAAGGAGGGCAGACGGGCTTTTCCCAAACCAGACAAAACACAAACCATGACTACTGCAAGAAGCCATGCCAACAAACCCACCAGCGACAACAGTAGAAGGAGCCATCCTGGAGCTGTCAACAACAACATAGCTATACTACAATAAATGACGCTGACCCTCTCATGGAAGAGGGACCAACATATCCTACATATGCTGTAACCAGTGATAGTGTCCGATTACTCGGCCGGCTATAGCGCTGCGCTGGTCTACCGTTGCTTGCATGGCCACAACTAGACGGACTGATCATGATGCCCTGCAACCTGACTGACAGGGGCAGTCATTAACAGGTTGCAAGAGGAGAACATACCCGCGAAGGATTTTTATCTACAGTATAACGTCAAGACAACGTCTACAACAGACGACAACAGTTTAGCTGACAAGTCGATTTCTGCTCCTGCCGCGAAGCCGAAGACGCAAGAAATCGTGCAGTGCTTCTAGTGCCAGGGCTTCAACCACTATGCGAAGCAATTTACTATGAAACAGAAGTGCATTCGTTGCGGGAAAGAACATTTACCGGCAGATTGTCCCAGACCGAAGAAGGATCCCATCTGCTGCAACTGTGGCGGACATCACGCAGCCTGTCATCGCGGATGTCCCATCAGGAAACGACGGTGGCAGAAGAAAATAGAGATATCTCGTGCTGAGTCGGCGCCTGACACGCAGGGGGACTCAGCCGCAGGAAGGGCTCAACGTCGCAAGCTGCCGGTGCAGTTTGTCGTCAGACAACCAAGCACGCTGCAACGCCCAACGATGAAGACCGGTCCAGACAACGCGTCCCGCCTCGTTCAGCTACGAAGGTGAAGACCGCTACCCCACGTGGCCGAACATCCAGCCGGCACAGATGTTGCGAACACATCGCAGCAAACCTACAGTGGGGGCCGAAACTGAATAGTATCATCGAGTTGCTCACGCAACCCATTGCGAGAATGACCCGATCGACAGTGAGCACGGTCGCTATGACGTAGCAACCGCTCGCATCATGAAGCAACAACGCACATGGAGAATACCAAGACAAGATGCCAAACATGAAGAAAAACCAACCGTGAAGCAATACCACATCTTATGCAGTTGGAGTAAATGTCGAAAGACAAAGACTCCGCAGTAAGCTGCCACGAAATATCAGGCAGTGATTGGCACCCATACGTATATCCTGGCTCCAGCCGGCAGCCGCCCGGCCACTGAGAAGGTCTCCTGCCACTGCCATACCGGATCCAGCGACCAGCTCGTTGCCTCAATGCCACGTCAGCATGAATCAACGAGACTCCATTAACCTACTCATGACTTAACCAAACAGCCAAGTCAAAAAAAGCATAACTGACAGCAGTAAAAGCTTTTCAAAACCTAGTACTGCATAACTATTATAGCGCAAGCAATTTAGATAACGCTGCTGCTTCTGCTGGTGCATTGAAGTAAATGTGGCAATACAACAATCTCCACCATACTCTGCTCAAAGGAGCAGTTACTTGGCTCTCTGCTCTGCTGCCGCATTCACCTGGCCGAGTCACACTCATCATTGTCAGCCGCCTGCTCAGTTAAGATCTCGAGTCTTCTCGTAGCCAAAAATGCGATGAAAATATCTCATCTTTAAATTCTTATTCTTGCTGCACTTCCTTACGAATCCGAATGAACGTAATATGAAACCTATTCAGTATTTCTAGGCAATAAAATTATTCTGTTAGTTTTACGATTTGAGCAAAAATTCCTTGTGTTGTACTAATTTCTGCCTACACCATCGCCAGACAACGGTTGTCACGGGATTCTAAATGGCTCTCATTAATTCTGCAGGTGATTCATGCTCTCAGGAAGATCCTGTCTTGCACCAGTCAACGTTGTACACTATTTTTCAACCAAATGCGCGTATGTTTTGTAGTCAGAATGATGAATTGCTTTAGAGGTTACAGCTGTTCCCAATTATACGGGCGTTAAAGGTGTCTCTGCACTCTCACCCAAAATACTTGCACCTAGTCGGTAACAATCATCGCACGAATTCTTCGTCCGGATGTATCGTGAGAGTTGCAACAGCGACCGCAGGCGTCCATTCTGCTTCTGGGTCAAACACATACCGTACGACTTGTATCAGGCTGCGAGCTGGATATAAAAGGAACGCTGTTCCCGCCACAGAGGAACTCCTATTTACACGAAGACCTAGGCAAAAACGTATTCATGAACACTGTCGACCGCTAACGCTACACAATCAACTTATATATTTCCAGAAAGAAGTTAAGTGTCTTGGAGTCAAATTTGACGCGAAGCTAACATGGAGGCTACATATAGACCACATGGTTAAAAAAGCAAACATTAGACTCAAACAACTATACCCTATGCTATACAGACAAAGCACACTACACCGAGGTAATGCCCGAACAATGTACTTAACACTCATTCGGTCACTTATGACATATGCAACTCCGGTTTGTGGGTACAACACTAAGTCTCACATTAAGAGACTGCTCTATGAGGAACACGAACAACAGACTTACACCGAGATTTCCGACTCGAGCCAATAGAGCAAGTAATTAAGAAGCTTGCCATAAACATATATGGGAAATCCCAAATGTTGCGAAATCCTTTGCTACGCACTATAGGCAGTTACGATCACAACCACAGATTTAAACAACCATGGCCGAAAATATTGCTCAACAGATAGGATAAAACAAATACATAAATAAGTAAAAAATCTGTCGTCTGCATCAAGGCCACTGGGGTTAGGGTCCCATTCCCTAATCAATCTGCAAAGTAATCACTGGACTAAGGAAAGTGGTAACAGTGCGATCGCAGGTGCAGAATGCAGCCACACATAACAAGAAAACATTCCACAAACAACACTAGTACAGTATCCGGCGTGGTAAACACTAGAGCTGTAAAAGTAACGATTTATTCGTTACTGAGTAACTGGTTCGTCCCCTGACTCTAAGTACCGAATCGTTACTCACAAATTCATTTCGTTACTCGCATGTTTCGTTACTCGCATTTGTCGTATAGATACGAACACGTTCCAGCTCCTGCAGGTAACTAATTTTGCCAACGTAAAGACTGATTTTGTACATTTATTTTGTTTAACATTAAAATTCGTATGGATAATTTGAGATAGTTACTGTTTTTTCATTGATAGTTCATTAGTGAGGTTTTTGATTTCAAACATTTGTGAAATTTGTTTATTTTAAGAATTGATACCTTCTATTTTATTTTATAGTGTAATTCACAATATAAAAGAGTTTTTTGATATACATATCTGTACTTGTTATGTTCTAATAATATTTAATACAATTGCAATGGAACGCTCGCTCCGGTGACAATTTCCCTATACACCCATCTTCCCCCCTTTCCTGTATCCACCTACATTTGCCCTCTACAAATTTTAACTTTAAATTCTTTCAACGTTTATAGTAAATTATTCATAATTTCTCTTGGTAACTTATTCCAGGCCCTGAAACCCTTACCTACAAAGAGAATCTTTCTAAATCCTTGTGCCTGAAATCGAGTGCACGATTGCGGTCATGGTCATCTTTTCCCTTCCAAGCATTACATTTAATTCTTACACCAATCTGTTTCCATATCTCACCACCAATATACGTCCCATGACCCTCTTCACCCTCCTCATGTCTTCCAGTGAATCCTATTACGGCTCTTTTATCATATCTGTTGCTGATTGCATTCTGCGATAATTGACATAAACAAATCTAGCAACCTATTTTTGCAGTTCCAGAATTCCATGAACAAAGAATAAGTTACAATGAGTTTATTCCTTTAGCTTGGTGTTAGTTATTGTATTATTAAGGCAGTATCCATGTGATCAATCATCAATGCGGTTCTGGCTTTGATGATTAATGTTTGTTGTAACCGCGACCCAACAACAATTAATCTAATCGCATGTTTGTCTGAACCTTTGTTACTGATTTAAAAGTTTTGAATATTGATAGTTTGAAAATGAAACAATTAATGCGGGAGTCAATAGTATTTTGCCTGCAGGCCCGATTTGATAGTATGGCCACATTTATTTTAACAATCCTATCGCCAAAAGATGAACAATTTTAAAAAATTATATGAAAACCATAAAGGAAGACAGTGGTGAAACCTCCTATTTAAAAACGAAATAATTTGTTAAGATTATAATATTTGTTAAATACATGTCCCATTATCACATCAGGCTTCTATTCAGGGTTTTCAGCAGGCTATTTTAAAAAATAATCATCATTAGTTATTGTCACTGTCACGTCTTCATTCTTTATGTGTGCAAACAGGTATTTGTTTTGAAATTGGATTATTCTTTCGTATATAATATTCATTACAGTAAATCAAGTGTTCATTCAGAGGTTTTCCATAAGATCCAAGTAGGTAGAAACTGTATTAGCTAGCACGGTTTTCCCCATGACGTCATAGAGGTGGGTGGGGGACCTCCCTCCCCTCCCATCCAGTCCCCACCGCGCCGCCACCAGGCGGCAGCACCGTACAGCGGTAACCTGAATCTATCTGAGTATTCTGTGGAGCTTAGTCGGGCGCACACCCCCGCAGGCGACAACGGTTATTGCTATTCCCAGCGCGCGTCACAGATGACGCGTCGGCGAGCAACGGGTCCCGTTATACACTATTCCTGTAGTGCGTAGTTTCCTAGCGCAGCGCTATTTTCCGGGTGACGCGTTGGTTCCCGTTAGTCACTGTACACGTCTTTCAAGAATATCTTCGTCTGAACATGCAGCATACGCTATTTCGAGCGTATTATTACGGATTTTCTGGCGTGGAATATGCGCGTCATGTTATACACTGCTAGCTGGTACAAATGATAGATCCCTCAACAATCGTTATTACCAAACCTATAATTTTCTTCCTAGGACCTTCCAGGAGCATTTTTTCATGTCTTATTGATATTTCGAATCATTATAATTCGTTAATTGTTTAGTTACCATAAAATTAACTTCTAAAACTATTTTTTGGGGCAAAACATATTGTTGACTTCTGAAAACAGTATTATTAGTTCAAATAAGAAGTCCTGTTCGTTGTATGTAAGGTCATTTATTTGTAGCTGCCATTTTTTTTATACCCACTCCAAGTTGTCTTATTACCCCAACACGCCTTTTGTGCTATGTCAGTTTTAAACGCTGTTTTCTTTTTATTTCTAGTATTTCATACTCGTAATAAGAATACTATACTAATCCATCATACTCAAGGAATATAAAAAAATTGTTTCGTAGGGGATTCGTTAAATAAAAACATAATTTCTTGATAAATGTTACAGATTTATTGAAATTTTAAAATACATTTTATTGCAATATAATACATCATTCAATACTTATGATTCCATGTGTGTCATAGGCCTCTCTTGCATTCACCTGATGCCCCCTTTTTTACCTGAGTCTTCACTTAATATCCATTTATTGCCTTACACGTTATGAAATTCCATGCCAAAGCATGTATACCTTTTAAATGTTGCTAATGTTTATGAGATGAGAAATATATTTATGTGGGTGACACATACTTTCTGTCACACATTGCTGTGAATAACATAGACATGCAACTTACGGGTGTATCTCAAACTCGAATGTTACGAGGGAAGAAGAATTCGTATAAACATCAAATCGCAGCATCTCGACAGTGGCTCAGTGGTTAAGGCGTCTGATCGGGACAGAAAGGTCCTCGGGTCGAATCCCTGTCTGGGCGGTGATTTTCATAAGCCCTTAACCCACCTTCACCTCTGGTACAGAACGCTTCTGTGGCTCGGATTCCACGTTAAATGATAACATCTCTATAGTTGTGTACACTTTCAAAGCAAAGATTCAAAACAGACGAAGGCCTAACGTGACCTAAACGAGCATTCATACTGCATTGAAGGGGGGAGCAAACAGTCAGCCAGTCGGATTGAACAATTTTAATATCACAATCGTCTCTTGTCTCTGTTGCTCTATACATAAAAATCACACCCGCACTCATTAAAGGATATGTTTTAGGAAGGATTTGGGTAGGTATAAGGTAAATGGATGTAGGTGTGGGCACTGTAGTGAAACACGAGTGGTAATTGTAAATAATATACAGCAAACAGTGGGAACAATACCTGATGAGGATATGTACACACTTTTTTCTATAGTTTCATTAACCCTGGAACCAGAAAAAATCCATCAGTAACAGCTACCAGGTACCACACTGTTCACATTAGTATCGCCTCGCCTCTCACACACATCAGCCATCTTTGCCCATCTAGTAGCATGTGCACAAGTATGAAACTGTTCACATCAGCATCATCTCCTATCACCCACATAACAACAAGCCATCTAGTAACATCTAGGCATGAGTCGATTCAAGAGCATTTCTTAACAAAGGTTGCAATGTCGTACTGTGGATGCTCACTCACTGGAGCATACGTCACAAAACACACACACATTAGTGGAGGAGATGAGCCGCACGTCCTACATCCAGACAAACGAGGTAAAGGAAGGTTTGACCATATTTACGCATACATACGCAGAGAGATACCTACACAGAAAGACGCACACCACACACACACACACACATTAGTGGTGGAAATGAAATACACACTACACGCAGAAAGCCGAGTGAATCGCCATATTTACACACTAGCTACCTTCCCTCGCAAACAGCATTTCAATTTCAAAAACTGTGGACTCCACATTAAACATGGAACCAGAAAAAGCCATCGGTAACAGCTACCCCCTAGGTACCAAACTGATCACATTAGCATAGTTATCGCATCTCACTCAACTCAGCCAACTTTGCCATCTAGTAGCATGTCCACAAGTACGAAACTGTTCACATCAGCATAACCCACATAGCCACAAGCCATCCAGTAACATGTGACCCTAGAACCATAAAGGCATGAGTAGATTCAAGAGCCTTTCATTAACACAGGCTGCAATGTCGTACTTTTGATGATAAATATTGGTAGATTAATTCTGAGTGGTGTATGGAGCCTAAGTTGACCATGACCACAATCTGGCATTAGACCTTAGGTGATGAGGCCTGAGTGCGTAAAATATCCAAACACGCACTTTCACATACGAATGACCTAACAATTTATGACAGTTTAAGTATGGGCGCTATCTTCGGCGTAATAGAACTAGTGTCTGCACTATGGTGACGTTTTGGAACTTTCATGTGTAGGGATTTACTATGAAAAATGTGGGTTATGATGTCTGTTTGATGACCATGAAACTATGAGTTAGCTAAGTATTATGGTAACTTTATCGTGTGTGATGTGTTTTTTTTCCATACCTTTGTATGTGAATGAATTTTTAAAATTAGGTGTTTGTCGCGGCTATCTTAACTTCCCAGTCTACCGTGTATTATTACTGGCACAGTGCTGTCGTTATACAGACAAATTTCAACGACCATCCAAAATTCTAGTATTTCCAGCATATCAGGCTTTTTCGGGCTCGTCGATGTCATTGTCATTAGAGGTGAGAAAGGATGTATGGCAAGAACGGTGAGGAATTCGGCCATGACTTTTGAAGGTCTCTTTCCCTGCATTCGTCTGGAGTGATTTCAGGAATCCAAGCACTCTTCCATTTCACTGTTCTGTTTACAGTTTGCTGCCGTTAGTTTTGGGTACGAACTATTTTTCTCAGGTTGTTCACTATATGTCCTTCTGGGCAAAAATTCCGTGCAATGAGTGGATGTTACCAGAGAAGGAAGAACTTGTGTTACAAACCCACCCGTCAGATCACTTGCCCTGTGTATGTAAGTGGTGAGAATGTGATGGTCCACAGTTTCTGGAACTTGAAAATGCAGTGTGCAACGGGAGGACTCTAGAAGTGTAAATTATGGGCGATAACCGTTCTTTCTCTCGTCTGTCCGCATGTAAGTATGGTGTTGTATTCATTTCCCACCACTAATTGTGTGTTTTGTGAAGTATGCAGCTGTGAGTGAGCATCCAAAGTACGGTATTGCATCCTGTGTTAAGAAATGCTCTTAGAATTCTACTCATTCCTTTGTGGTACTAGGGACACAATGTTACTGGATGGCTTGTGGTTATGTGGGTGATATGAGGTGATGTTGATGTGAACAGTTTCGAAATTGTGCAGATGCTACTTGATAGCAAAGTTGTCTGAGGTGAGTGGAGAGGCGATGCTAATATGAACAGTTTAGTACCTGGGGGTATCTGTTACTGATGCTTTTTTCTGGTTCCAGGGTTAATATGGCGTCCACAGTTTTTGGGACTTGAAATGCTGTTTGCGAGGGAAGGCAGCTAGAGTGTAAATATGTTGATACCTTTCTTTCACTCGCCAGTCTGAGTGTAGTGTGTGTAGTTCATTTCCACCATAATGTGTTTTTGTGACGTATGCAGCTGTGAGTGAGCATCAAAGTACGACATTGCAGCCTGTGTTAAGAAAGGCTCTTGAATCTACTCATGCCTTTATGGTTCTAGGGTCACATGTTACTGGATGGCTTGTGGCTATGTGGGTGATGCTGATGTGAACAGTTTCGTACTTGTGACATGCTACTAGATGGCAAAGTTGGCTGAGTTGAGTGAGATGCGAGGCGATGCTAATGTGATCAGTTTGGTACCTGGGGGTAGCTGTTACGATGGCTTTTTCTGGTTCCATGGTTAATGTGGAGTCCACAGTTTTTGGAATTGAAATGCTGTTTGCGAGGGAAGGTAGCTAGTGTGTAAATATGGTGATTCACTCGTCTTTCTGCGTGTAGTGTGTGTATTTCATTTCCACCACTAATGTGTGTGTGTGTGTGTGCGTCTTTCTGTGTATGTCTCTCTCTGCGTATGTATGCGTAAATATGGTCAGACCTTCCTTTAACTCGTTTGTCTGGATGTAGGATGTGCGGTTCATCTCCTCCACTAATGTGTGTGTGTTTTGTGACGTATGCAGCTGTGAGTGAGCATCCACAGTACGACATTGCAACCTGTGTTAAGAAATGCTCTTGAATCTACTCATGCCTTTGTGGTACTAGGGGTCACATGTTACTAGATGGCTTGTTGTATGTGGGTGATATGAGATGATGCTGATGTGAACAGTTTCATACTTGTGCACATGCTACTAGATGGCAAAGATGGCTGATGTGTGTGAGAGGCGAGGCCGATGACTAATTGAACCGTGTGGTACCTGGTAGCTGTTACTGATGGATTTTTTCTGGTTCCAGGGTTAAGTGAAACTATAGGAAAAAAGTGTGTACAATATCCTCATCAGGTATTGTTCCCACTGTTTGCTGTATATTATTTTACAATTGCCACTCGTGTTTCACTACAGTGCCCATACCTACATCCATTTTGCCTTATACCTACCCAAATCCTTCCTAAAACTTATCCTTTAATGAGTGCGGGGCGTGTTTTTTTATGTATAGAGCAACAGAGACAAGAGACGAATGTGATATTAAAATTGTTCATCCGACTGGCTGACTGTTTGCTCCTCCCCTCAATGCAGTATGAATGCTCGTTTAGGTCACGTTAGGCTTTCGTCTGTTTTGAATCTTGTGCTTTTGAAAGTGGTACCACACCATAGAGATGTTATCAGTTTAACGTGGAATCCGAGCCACAGAAGCGTTCTGTACCAGAGGTGAAGGTGGGTTAAGGGCTTATGAAAATCACCGCCCAAACAGGGGATTCGACCCGAAGACCTTTCTATCTCCGGTCAGACGCCTTAACCACTGAGACCACTGTCGAGATGTTGCGATTTGATGTTTATAACGAATTCTTTCTTCCCTCGTAACATTCGAGTTTGAGATACACCCGTAAGTTGCATGTCTATGTTATTCTCAGCAATGTGTAACAGAGAGTATGTGTCACCCACATAAATATATTTCTCATCTCATAAACATTAGCAATGTTTAAAAGGTATACATGCTTTGGCATGGAATTTCATAACGTGTAAGGCAATAAATGGATATTAAGTGAAGACTCAGGTAAAAAAGGGGGCATCATGTGAATGCAAGAGAGGCCTATGACACACATGGAATCATAAGTATTGAATGATGTATTATATTGCAATAAACTGTATTTTAAAATTTCAATAAATCTGTAACATTTATCAAGAAATTATGTTTTTTATTTAAACGAATCCCTACGAAACAATTTTTTTATGTTCCTTGAGTATGATGGATTAGTATAGTATTCTTATTAGGAGTATGAAATACTAGAAATAAAAAGAGAACAGTGTTTAAAACTGACATATCACAAAAGGCGTGTTGGGATAATAAGACAACTTGAGTCGGTATAAAAAAATGGCAGCTACAAATAAATGACCTTACATAATGTACAACAAACAGGACTTTTTATTTGAATCAATAATACTGTTTTCAGAAGGCAACAATATGTTTTGCCCCCAAAAAAATAGTTTTAGAAGTTAATTTTATGGTAACTAAACAATTAACGAATTATAATGATTCGAAATATCAATAAGACATGAAGAAATGCTCCTCGAAGGTCCTAGGAAGAAAATTATAGGTTTGGTAATAACGATTGTTATGGGATCTATCATTTGTACCAGCTAGAAGTGTATAACATGACGCGCATATTCCACGCCAGAAAATCCGTAATAATACGCTCGAAATAGCATATGTTGCATGTTCAGACGAAGATATTTTGAAAGACGTGTACAGTGACTAACGGGAACCGACGCGTCACCCGGAAATTAGCGCTGCGCTAGGAAACTACGCACTACAGGAATAGTGTATAACGGGACCCGTTGCTCGCCGACGCGTCATCTGTGACGCGCGCTGGGAATAGCAACAACCGTTGTCGCCTGCGGGGGTGTGCGCCCGACTAAGCTCCACAGAATACTCAGATAGATTCAGGTTACCGCTGTACGGTGCTGCCGCCTGGTGGCGGCGCGGCGGGGCCTGGAGGGGAGGGGAGGGAGGTCCCCCACCCACCTCTATGACGTCATTGGGAAAACCGTGCTAGCTAATACAGTTTTTACTTACTGATCCATGTGCTTATTACTTGACTTTAAGTTTTATCCCAATGTACAACTTAGCTAAACTTATTTTATAAAATAAACAATTTACTTTAACTTTTCCAAGTACGAATGCGATACAATGCGATGCAATGCTTCATTCTAGTGATCGATTGTATCGAAAGTAATGAGTAACGATTCGAATGTAACGGGTATTGATTGGTTTATACGGGTACAGAATTTCTCGTTACTTTTACAGCTCTAGTAAGCACCGCGGGGTAGCTAGCAAGCGTGGCAGGCTAGCGCGATGCATCCTGCAACAATATTTCCTTCAATAAGCATGGTGGGGTTGTCTTACCCGACGGCGATGACACGTGCTGGCGGGGGTGGTCATGGCGGTGGTGTCCGTTACCATCCTAAAACACGGGCAAGTCGGGGATGGTCATCTAGCAGCACTGGGGCTGTCGCCGTTGACGAAACCCTTACCGTGTACTCCCGGGATAAGGAAAGGCTCTGCGCGTGCTGCGGTTGCGCTCTGGCGCCCTGGTGGTTAGAATCACGTCTCACCAACACGAACAACACCTGTTGCACACAGCTGTTATTAATTATAACGATTCGGCATGTTCCAGGACCATTTCAACGGCAGCTTCGACAAGCGGCACCAGCTGACAATCTCAGTGGCAGCGACGGTGTGTGGACCAGCTGTAAGTTGTTGCATGATACCATATCCTAACAAAATCAAACAAATCCCTCATACATCCAAACCTTATAGCATAGAATCTGTCGCGGTACTGGCAGTATCTTAGCCAGCCGCTCTTATTCCCTCACCTAACTATTGCAGAGGTTTTTTTTCCCAGGAGTAAAACCATGGCTCTCTCTCTCTCTGCCCTGTATCTTCTTTAAAACGTTCTGTCTATCTTATGCGATGGACCCATTTAAACGGGCAGACGCCTCGTTGTATGGAAATCATCACAGTCCCGTTCCTGTGATCACTTATAGAATTACTAATTTAATGCGTGTGCATAGGCGAGCTGTAGATAAAAGGAAGGCCGCCATGCTCGGAGGAGCAGATATTGGGTGCTCCCCGAATTAAAAAAAAAATCCACAGACTTCACTTGCACACCGACTGCAGACTAAGATCGCCATGTATCAAGAAAGTCTGTTCTTCACTGACTCAATGACGCAGGCAAGCTGAATAACAATTGGGTAGTTGACTAAATTTGAAAAATAGGTTAATACTTCACCTTATTATCTATTTTACTCAAAAAAACATCTTATTTTGTAAAGAATCGAACATTTACATTATGTATTTTGCATTTGTAAAAGCGAATTTAAATTTAGCTCAAAAACGCTCTAGACTGTCATGGCGTCTTGGATGACGTCATAGCGTCTGATATGAATGTAAACAGTCGTGTACGTATATGGCAGGTATAGATTTTCTTTAGTTAAACATGAGTTCCTCGTTTTATAAGTACTGTGTAGTGCCGAAGTGTAGAAGCACAACAATAAAAACACCAGATAAGTTATTTATATATGTTCCAAACAATGAAAAAATACGGAGAAAGTGGTTAAAACTTGCAAGGAGGGAGGATGCTCACAGTTTACCTGCAGACAGATGTATCTATTTTTGTGAAGACCATTTTGATGTAAGTGTTTGTGCATAATATATTTCTAAATCCAAAGCAAAAATGATGAATTTTGCAGAACCACTACTTTTCAAGTAATGATAATGGAATAAGGTATGAGTTGAGTTTGTTTTGGTTTTATGTGATAAAATCTTTCTTTAGTGCTATTTTTCGTAGAATAAACATCATTAAGTGGCGCCACAATCTGGTGATAGATTCTTAAGCAGCTTGACGAAACAATTCGAAAATAAAGAATAATTGTTTTTAATTTCTCTCTTGGTTCTCGAGATATCGTAACTGAAAGATGATGATGTTAAGCTGATATGAAGCTTACTTGGGAACCATCAGACCTGTTCCGAACGGATTTCGATCCCCCGAGTATATGTTCAAGGGTAATAACTCCATATGTCTGTATTATAATAATTTCTTCAAAATGAGTCCTAGGTAATGAGATATTAACGCGCAAAAATTTGAGCGTAATGTTTCGCAGTTTCAGCGTGGCTTAGCATTTTGCGAACTCGTGTTCAAATCCCCATACTGGAGAATATTTTTATTTCTTTTTTTATATGCAGAAATCATTAAGCATTGATTTTATTTCATTTACGAATTTTTATTATGTGAAATAACTTTTAAAACAAAATATTACAGAACATACAGTCCCAACTTTTTTTATATAATCATTATTTCATTGTTTATTGTTTTTTTTTTTCTTTTTTATGAAACAGGTATATTTCATGTTCTACAAAGGAAATGGTCGTAGCATTGTAATAAAAATTGGTTATTTTATCTATTGTAAGTAATTATATTACTGTAAGTAATTATATTATTGTAAATAATGTTTTAATAGTTATTTCGCATAATAAAAATTCGTAAATGAATTTTAAATGAAATAAAATCAATGCTCAATGATTACTGCATATAAAAAAAGAAATAAAAATATTTGCTAGAATGGGGATTTGAACCCGGGTTCGCAAAATGGGAAGCAAGAGCACTACCGATACGCCACGCTGAAACTACTAAACAAAACGTTAAAATTTCTCGATACGTAGGTCTCATTTTGAAGAAATAATTGTAATAGAGACATATGGAGTTATTCCCTTCAACATATACTCGGGGGATCGAAATCCGTTCTGAACACGTCTGATGGTCTCCAAGTTAGAGTAGTCTGGAAACTGGCAGTGCCATACCTTTAAAATTTACCACACCTGTTTTTGAGGATATATTTTTCTAGAAAAGGTTTATATATATATATATAAAAAAAGAAACATATCTTAGGCGTGATGCAGCTGAAAAGTTAAGACACGGCACAGAAATAATAGTACCGAACAAAGAACTATAACTCATTTTTAACGTGCTATATCTCGAAAACGAAGCAAGATATCAAAAAACATTATTCTTTATTTACGATTTGTTTCGTCGAATTCTACAAGAATTCGTTATCAGATTGCGACGTCACGGTAATTATAGAACTCCCTAACAGTTGCTTATACTTCACAAAAGTAACATCAAAACCATATCAATTAACTTATAAACGTACGTCTAAGCAATAGATTATTGTTTACGAAACTGATTTCAGCTTATAATATATATTTGACACTTGTATATATTTACGTGGAAGTTTTTACATTGCGGAATTCCGACGAGCAGAAGTCTATGTTTGAGGCGAAAAATCTTCCAACGGCTACGGCGTCAATTTTGGGCAAATTACAACTGGTTGCTTTGCTAAAACCTTGTTCCATAATTAATTAGACTTCTCTTTCGCCAAATAATTAACAATAACTAAATTAGCAACACAGAAGTTGCTACAAACGAAAAATTTACTACGCAAGGTGTTCTATTACATGTAAATGTCAACCACTTCTGTGGCGCAAGGGACGCTATGACGTAATGCTTTCTCATTGGCGTTCGCGGTCACGTGTCGCTATGGCTGATTTTGTCGATTTTATTTTCTATAAATAATTATAATCTTTATCTTTTATATTAAATAAGGTTGTTTTTTGTTATCTCCTTAGCATGATTAATCATTAAAAACTACTATACGCCCGATTTATTCTTAGTGGAAACAAGCCAATTGTAATATATTTGACACAGTTATCCCTTGAAAAGCATATTGTATATATTGTGTTTCTTTTTACAGAAATGCAGTCAATATGGGATGAAATTAAAAGTTCATTGATACTTGTTGGTAAGGAAATATATATTTTTTTGTCAATTATTTTAGTCTTTGAGCTTGGGTGATTAATTTTTAGTGTTGGGTGTTTTTTGTCTATTCTAAACTTTTTACATGGGCCTTGATGATGACATTGAACTGCCATCTAGATTTTTTTTGATGTTGGTAAGAACCTTTTGTAAATAAATAATTAGTTTTTTGTTATTCTGTTTATCTGATGGCTTTTTTCTGTCTTCAGAAATTCTTGACTTGGAGACATATATACTTTCACACTTTCATGGCGTATTAATTTGAATTTTTTTAATTTCATTGTATACATTCATACTAGTAAATGCATTCTTCTTCTATTTTATATAATCATGCCGGATTGAAGATGCCACCAGCAAGATCAAGCACACAGCCTACCAAATGTAAGGGAACTACTGTAATGTCGAGTGCTAAATATTATTATTTTGCTATGTTATTTGATGTTAAAAATTATTTTTTCATGTTACTAAAAACAATTTTTATGTTTCAGGTTCGGTGATGGATTATCCCGACATCTTCGATGGTACCGCTGTATGCAAGGTGCAGTGCTTCACTGGCTATTTATAAGTTTATTTGACATTACTACCATGTTACATTATACACACTCAATGTTTTCATATTACCATAAATTCTTCTCTTTTTGTTTCAGAGTCATTGCAGTGGAGCTTACCATCACCCAGCTCAGCACCAACATCACCGCAGCAGTACTACCTACGCAGTGAAACTGTACAGATAATGCTAAGTACAGTCACATCACAGTTTGAGTACTCAGCATAAATTTACTTTGGTGTTTGGATAATTAATGTTACGTCATTATCTGCTATCATAATTTTACTTCAACTTATAACAATTTTATGATACTATTTTTTCTGTTTTCTTTTCTGGTTCTGGAATAAAGGGGTTGGACGCCGCCAACAGAATTGCGGCTGCCGCAGGCTGGTTTCAACCTGCATCACCACCAATATCACGACCATGGGAGATAAACGCCGTTGCGGGTATAAGCTGGCCACTCACTGCATCCACGCCCACCGCTTTGGGATCAAGCTGGCTTTACGCAGCACCTCGCCGGCATCTCGCTGCACCTCGTCAACCACTCGCCACCACATCCACACGGCGGTTGAAATAGCAGCAGTCACCCAAATAGCATCAAGCCATAGTTAGGAAGAATCAAGCAGCCACTATGAAGCAGCAACGGCAGGTGAGCTGACAGCACTGACCTTAATCTTTGAAGACCCATACAGGATGTAAAAGTCCAGCCTGGGCTAATTACAACATTCAAAATTTGGAAGACATGATTTTTGAATCCAACAGTATGTGTTTTTTCACAATAATGCGTGAGGTCACGCGCAGCACATCCCTGTTGGATAGTTATAAAAACTTTGTGAAGCCGCAGATCAATGCAAAACTGAGTAAGTTTCAGAACCGAGAAAGTCGCAAAAGTCTTGATAGAATATATTTCTTAATTCGAACCTTTGTATCGGGTGTCTTCCTATGTTGCTCTGCCCCTAAATATCTGTAGAAACAAGGCAGTAATCAATGTGTGAAGCAAGGGACTATGCTTGCTTTATTATTACTATTAATATTTTTTGTTGTGATTCTCACGAATATCCTTGCCTAAAGCCATGTTGTCAATCCGAAAACCATATCTCACAGACATTTCTGATATATTTGCATATCAATCTCTCCATCATTTTGCCTACCACTGATGTCAAACTGATTGGCCAGTAATTTTCAACACCTCCTTTATGAACCAGTGCTACTATCGATCTTTTCCAATCCTCTGGTAAGCAGCAAGACTCTAGCCTCATTTTAAATAAATTTAAAGGTAATGTGCAATATCGTATCCCACAATCTTTAATACATCTGTAGTCATATTATCTACACCAGCCCCTCTACGCGTTTTTAGCTTTTTGAATTCCTTAATAATTTCCTGAGAATCTATTTCAAATCTGATAGTTTCTTTACTTACACATTTAGGAAGACTCTCCTCTGGTTTAATCCCTCCCATTATATCATGATAGTCCCTGGTGGACTAATTAAACCAGTTTCTGCCATTTCACAATCCTCAGTGACTTCAACTCCTTTTTCATCTACAGTAGTCTGAATTCCTCCCATTCCCCTCAGTTTTCTGATATAGACATAGAAATTTCTAGATGCATCGTTCAGTGGTCCTCTTGCACCAATAAAATTCTTCACAAACTGATTCTTTTCTTCTGTCTTTGTTATTATTAATTGCTTGTTTAGTTGTTTTAATTATTCCCTACTGCCTTCCTGTCTCTTAACTCTGTTCCTGTCTCAATAAGATCTTTTTAACTTTCTCACCTCCCTATCGTAGTATGTAGGTTCTGTACTTCTTTTTATTTTCTGCTTGGGAATAAACTTTTCATGGACTTTATTTACAATTTCCTTAAACTCTTTTCACTTCACCTCCACTCTACTTGTGCCATCCTTCCATTTGCTGAATCTTTCCCTGGAATTACTCTTCAATTCTAGTATGTGCTTTTTGACAGTTATACCTATTTCCCCTATCTGTTTTGGCCACTGGTTTCTGAATCCCCTAAATTCCATTTGACGCTATAAGATTTTCATCAGACTTTGTTAGAAAGATATACCACATGTTTCGTCCTCTCATGTTCTGTTCTACCACTTATGTTAACCTCTTTCCCTTACTAAGGTGCTTGCAAATCTCTTTTCGCTGGTGTTATTGATCTTATTTCCTACCCAGTTGACACCTGGCAAATTTAAATTCCCCAAATAACGTCAGTTTTAGGTTTACCTCTAAACTGTTAATATTAATTTAGTTTCTCTCCATTGAATCCCATCTCCGTCATTCATTCTTCTATTATGGTATGCAGTTAATACCGTGATTTTTTCATTTCTACAACGCCAAAAATCTACTCCTAGTAACTCATGGGCATGATGTATGAACACTAAAGAACTACAGTAATCTTTGCTAATCAGTATGAATACCCTTCCATCAATGGCTCCTCTGTCTCTGTGGTACACCTCCAGGGAAAATCTCATTGTCTAGAACTCCTGCCTTTAACTAAAACTTAATCCCTATAATGACTTGTGTTTCATGTATCTATTATGTTTGCAAATTCTATTGCTTTGTTCATTATACTTCTACATTTCGCCAATAACACCCTTATTTTTGACTTTGTGGTTTTTTAGCATTAACTTTTGTCTTTCCAGTTGTACCGAATTCCGTTATCATTTGAATAGCTTCATCTATTTCTTTAGCATTTGTATTTTTTCCAATGGTGCATCTACAATCAGTATCCCTATGATCATTTATTTTTATCGCCTCACCAGTAGCCCCTAACCTGAAGAAGGCACAGTCCTGATCCTATCATAACTGGAAGTGGGCTCCCATACAGCTGTAGCTAAGAACTTAGAAAGTACTTCCTTCCCCTGTCTATTTAGGTGTAGGCAATGCCTAGCAAAAACCAACCTTCCCATGGTATTTACAGACACAACCCTCGAAACAGAAGTAATGCCTTTTCCAAGTGGCATCTCTGTTTCAACGTTTAGTAAGGGCTCATACAAAACACGCTACAAGAGTTAACAGGTACAAGAACCCACACTGGGACTAAGCCTTTGTTTTTACAGGTATTGAGTTTCTGTCTATTGTTTTAAACTTCGGGAGGCAATATCTAGACTATACAGTAAATTTTTGCAGTCTGGATATAGCTAATGGTAGGTACATGGTGGTCGGGCACCTCCATCACATGGCAGACAAACGTGATAACCACATACACATGTTACTGGCGGTAAAGGAAACTGTTGGGTTCACAACTTGACTCGACTAGTTAGAAATTCAATATCCAATTGTGAGTATGCTATGCACAATTATGCAAATGCCTGCAACGTTTCAGTCGCAAAGATATCCTGGATCGCCACGAGATCGATTGCTAAGGGTAGAATCTGTAAGATTAAATTTAGCGGTCGAGAATGATAAAACTTTAAAATTTAAGGTTTTTGTGCGCCTACAGCATATACCGGTTGTCGTTTACGAGTACTTTGAAAGTTTATTTCAACCTTATGATTATACAGTCCTATATTCCACTTGTAATGGCAGATGAGCAGGAAGAAAATTTTGTTGATGCTATGGCTATATGTGAGAAAAACTTTGAACCAGGGTTGCCAAGGTCTATAATCACTGTCATGTCACAGGTGATTTTAAGGGGGCTTCAATTTGCAATTTCAAAGCATACTCATTTTCTTTCATAATCTTTCTGGCCACGACGCACATTTCATCGTTATGGTTTTATCAGACCTTGATGGTAATGGGATGGGAGTACTTCCTATAAATACAGAACATTGTATTTCTTTTTCTAAAAAGGTTGAATTTACTTATATCCTGTTATGGTTTCTGGACTCATACCGTTTCATGCAGGCCCCATTAGATAAACTGGTTAGGACTCTCGTGGACGGTGACATGCGCATTACCAGTGCTTATTTTACCGACTGCAAGATGTTACAATTAGTTAAACGTAGGATGTATTCCCCTACGAGTACATGGATTCGTGGTAGACGATCACCGACGCCACGCTTCCTCCAAAGTCAAAATTTTATAGCTCGTTGTCGGAGTCTGATATTTTAGATGCCAATTACGAGTACGCGACACAAGTGTAGCAGACTTTCCAGATCAAGACTTTGGGCGAAAGTGCAAGTCTGTACATGGGCATAAATTTGCGGCTACTTACAGATCTCTTTGAAAATTAGGAGTGTATGCTTGGTGATGTAAACCTTCGACTCCATTCACTACTTTAAATCCCCATGCTTTTCTTTACAGGGTATTTTAAAGAGCAGGCATGTCGTACTGGACCTTATAACAGATTTCGGCATACTGCTCCTTTTTGAACAAAGAGATATGCCAAGGAAAATAACCGGAATATACTGGAGTACAACTGCGAGGCGCTGAAAGATTTTATAATGTACTTCGACGTAAAAAATCCGTACGACTAGGCCATATCAGAGTATCTGCCCTCTGGCAGCTGAGCAGATTGGGAACATAGATTTTATGAGCGTTGTAGCCGACTCGCTTAGGGGTTTCGTATCGGAGGTAGACCTTACGATTCCATAGGATAAAGACGTTCTAGCAGACAAGTCGCCATGTCCACTACAAAATTCCTGTAGGTTGTACATTCCATAGGCTGATGGCCTCACTGGAGAACAAGGCACGGTATGTTCTCCATTACCAAGTCCTCCAGCAACATGTAGGCTTTGAGCGCAGGTAAGCAAAATTCAGCGGGTAATACCTTTCATTCAGTCACCGTGGTTGAAATACTACCTCTCTCTGAATGCTTGTTATCGTCGTTACACCGAAATAGATTTGGAGAGAGATTTCTATGAATTGATGAACAATAACATTTTCGGCAATACTATGGAGAACGGTCATAAACATGGCAACGTAAAATTTTTTTTAACAAACCAGTGCATGTCGGAACATTTTTATGAAAAAAATGTAATTTTTTACATTTTTTTTCATGTTACGTAATTTATAAAAACCCAACCACTTTTCCTTCTCTTTATTCTCCGTTCAACCAAAAACGCACTTGTAAGATTTGTTAGTTGTAATTCTTGCTCTTAAAATGATCCTGCAATATCTTTACTTGGATAATCTTTAAGTAAATAATTTGCAGGATTTGTTAATTTTATTTTACTGATGATAAACACTGCAGTTGGCAATCCCGAGCAAAAACTGTGAGATTCCCGCCCCTTCGAACTTATTTTTCCGTCCCCATTGTCGCCGAGTGTTGTTTTCATCACCTCAATAGTCTCATCACCATTTCCACCGACTTGCTGTAGTAGAGAGAGAGAAAAAAAATGTCGCGACATAAATTGCCTGCCGGCCTTCTGGAACTGCCGCCCCTCTCGAACCAGCCGCCCCGGCGGATCGCCCCCTACGCTCTTATGAGAATACGTCCGTGTGATGTAGACGCAGTAAGTAACTTCAATCTTTCAAAGATTTCATTTGGATTCCTTCATGGGCATTAGACCAGAACCCATGTGATACTTAAGTTAGATATTGTGTTATTTATATATTACACTGTGAACAGGTTTCAAAACCGGATGGGATGAAATTTGCTATGTGAGCACTTGTTCTGTTTAAGCAAATTAAAAATTGTTTAACGTCGATCCTCCCTGTCTTCAGTACAAATAACTTGCGTCGAATCGCATTTTTGGCCTTATTATTTGTTATTGATTCATCCACGTTTACTGCTATTTTATATATCTGGTAGTTACATCCACTGTAAAGGATTCCGGAGGCTTGTTGAGTTAAAACCTGTTTTACATTGAATGATGTATTATCTTCCATTTTTAACCAATTGACTCTTACATCAACATCCTTCGGAACGGTTACTGAGATATTTTACAGTCACCTGGAATTTTACAATAATTTATATCTGTATCTAGAACATATGAGTAATTTTTACATGCTCTCGCTGTCGTAATAGTAACGATATTAATAACTTCAGTCAATTTTAATTAAACAAGTTTGAAAACCTATGTGGTTACAACTGTAGTATGAGCAAGCATGGATTTGTGGTTAACAACAAAAACTACGATCAATCAAAATTCGTCCATAGTTTTAATGATGATAGTACATCGCGTGCTTAGCTATTTATTCAAAACTGAATCAAATTCATTGCGGTACTGTCAACGATACATGTCGTAGTCTTCGAGATTACTCACAAATCCATGCTTGCTCGTATTACAGCTGTAACCACACAGCTTTTTGAATTTTTTGAAGAGAATATTTGTGTTTACATGGCCGTTGTAAATGTTTTTTTTTTTTTAAGATTTATAGTTAGCGTTGTCTCTAAGCAACTTTTTCGGCACACGGGTATATCTCTGGCACAAGTAGAAAGAATCTATTGACCTGTGTCCCCCACACAAAAGTCATCTCGTACGTTATTCTTCTATTCGCACGAAACATCGTCAAACATAAACACGGAATTTAGTTGGGCATCACTAGGTGGAGGAACACTATTTTTCGCTTAATGTCAAATACTGATTTTTTTAAAAATGGTTTTTAGTATTTCACTTAGCAATTGATACTTTGGCTGGTACAACGACTTGGAAAACACATATACGTTTTCAAATCTATGTCCATTGAAGTGTTCCAGCAGGGAGAGCACAAGATTGGTTTTGCCGCAGTTTGATGGTCCACAAAGTATTGTCCTCATTACCTACGGGAAAAGAGGTCCGTTCTTCCGCTTGGTGTTGACAAAACTCACATTACTCACGGGTAATGTTGCCCGCTGTTTGACGAACCGCATATTGACAAGATCTCATCATCACATAGCATAGTAACTGCTCCTTTGAGCAGGTTTACAGTGGAATATGTTGTCCTAAGACATTTACCTCCAAGTCACTTGGACGAGACAGAGCTTCACTGTTGTTTGGTCTTCATATTGGCTTTTAACGGTTTTCCTTCGCTGGGTGGTTGCCTGCGCATCCTTTACCCCAGAAATGGTCCACTACTATTTGGTGTGGTGCAATTAGGGCAGCCGCGGGAGTGAGACGTATCTTCTTTTAATGTCATCTGGTTGACGAGTTTAGTGAGCAGGGTGATGAGAAAATCCAGCATGTCTTCTTGTTGGACAGCAACTTGACGGGTGCACTGATGGACACGTTGTGCTTTGGTACTGCGGCTGCCTTTCCCTCCGGTGTTCTTCTCTAACTCAGTCTTCTTTCTTGTGCTTGCATGATGCCTCCCCTGGTGAGGCCTTCCTATCTCTACGTCTTGCTTCGGTGTTCGAGTGGTACATTCGGTGCTGTTGCCGCCGTGTCGTCACTGGAGGGCAGACAGACAGACATATGGTGGGCCTGGACCCATATAGTTTTGAAGTGCCAGAGCATTTCGCTCTTTAAGTTTTGTCAGAATAGGGGTTTTAGGGCTGGTTATTTATGGAAGTCATGCTATTATTTTTTTGTTGTGATGTTATTGTCAGATCCTATAGTTCCTGGTTAGTGTTGTAATTGGTTAATTATGTTGATATACATTTTGTCCTAAGTCTTGGATGATTTGATGGGGAGAATAATGTGATTTTTGAAAGAATTTGGTCGATTTGTCCTTTATGTAATCTGTGAGCCTTTGTATACCTAAGTTGTAGTGAATTTGTGTGTTCGGCATGTATCGCGGGGCGTTAGTAATGATTCTTAAGTATTTATTTTGATAAACTGCAGTTTTTTTATTTGTGTATTTGATGCCATGCTGAAGAGTTCAGAGCCATAAAGCAAGTCCGGCCTAGTTACGGCTGTGTAGATGTTTAATTTTTTCTTAACACTAAGCTTGTTCCCCTTAGAGTTTAGTTTAAAAAGTCGAGCCAAATCTAAATTACAAGCGTTTTAAATGTGTTTGATCCAAGGTAGTTTCTTGTCAATTTCTAAGCCGAGATATTTAACCGCGTAATACCAGGGAAGGTCCATGCCGGCGATCCTGTTTTGGTGGCTGGGTCCCGTCCGTCTGGTGGTGAACATGATGGACTAATTTTTGCAATAATTAATTTTGATTTTCCAAAGGTTGCACCATTGAGTAATTTTCTCAAGGTGCTGTGTGAGTTTGCGTACGATGTAATTTAGATTGTGACTCGACCAGTATACTGTAGAATTGTCTGCAAATAACCCGACTTTGTCCGCCTTGTTGGTGGAGTAGATCGTTTGTATATAAGCTGTACAGTATTGGAGCCATGACCGCACCTTGTGGTACGCCTGCTTCAATTGATTTCAACTGGCTTTCTTGTCCATCCACCATTAAATAGAATTTTCTATCACTAAGAAAGCTATTTATTATTAACCGACTTCAAAAAAAGAAGGAGGTTCTCAATTCGTCTTTTTTTTTTTGTATGTATGACCAGCGATATCTTTACCAATTTTGAACCGATTTAAATTAAATTTTTTTAGTGGATAGGGTATACCTCCAAAGTGGTCCCATACTGAATTTCATTGAGAAACCACCCCTTCTACCCCCCTTCAACCACTTAATTTTTATACAAATCCACATTTTTTTATTCGATCTCGATGAAACTTTGGACATATATAGCCAAAAATAAAGAGAAAAATACTGTCAACTTTTGGTTTAAAAAAACTGAACCCCTCTCCCCCTATCCACCCCCTTAATTTTTGCCAATTTTCTTTATTCAAAGCTACAGTCGACACCATTTAACTGATCTCCATTAAAGTTGGCAATTACATGTAGTTTTTCATGGAGAAGGATTCCTGACTAAAAAAATCAAAATAAAAAAACCACCCCTCTCCCATTTACAACCCTTAATTTTATAGAAACCTACATTTCTTATCTGATTTTTACTGAACTTTGCCCATGTATACTTTAAAACAAAGAGAAAAATCCTGTCAATATTTAGTCTTCCAAAGTTCAACTCCTCCCCCTTCTTCCACCCCTTTAATTATTGTCAATGTTCTTCATAAAAAGCTACACTCAACACCGTTTGACCGATTATCATCAAAGTTGGCATATACATGTAATTTTTCATGGAGTAACTGACCAAAAAATAAATTAAAAAACCACCCCTCTCCCCTTTACACCCCTAAATTTTTATACAAACCCACATTTTTTATCAGATTTCGATGAAACTTTGGACATGTATAGTAAAAAATAAAGAGAAAAATACTGTCAACTTTTGGTTTGAAACAACTGAAGCCCTCTCCCCCTATCCACCCCCTAAATTTTTACCAATGTTCTTTATACAATGCTAGTCGACACATTTAACTGGTCTCCATTAAGGTTGGCATATACATGTAATTTTTCATGGAGAAGGTTTCTGACCAAAAAAATTAAATTAATAAATAAACCACCCCATGTCTCCCTTTACACCCCTTAATTTATGGAAATCTACATTTCTTATCTGATTTTTATTGAACTTTGCCCATGTATACTTTAAAACAAAGAGAAAAATCCTGTCAATATTTGGTTTGCCAATGCTCAACCCCTTTCCTCCTTCAACCCCATTAACTTTTGTCAATGTTCTTTATAAAAAGCTACAGTCGCAATCGTTTGACCGATTACCATGAAAGTTGATGCTTATATGTATTTTTTTACGAAGAAGGTGTCTGACCAAAAGATCTAAAAACCACCCCCTCTCCCCATTAAACTGCTTAATTTTTATACACAACCTCAGTTTTTATCCAGTTTAGACAGAACATTAGCAAATTTTTACTATAAAACAAAGAGAAAAATGATGCCAACTCTTGGTTTGCAAAAAATGAACCCCTCTCCCCTTTTCCACCCCCTCGATTTTTGTCAATTTCTTTTTAGAAAGCTACAGTCGACACCATTTGACCGATCTTTATTAAAGTTGGCACATATATATGTAATTTTTTATGGATAAGATCTCTGACCAAAAAATAAAAAAAACTACCCTAGCTCCCCATCCCTTAATATTTATATAAAACCCACATTTTGATTCGAATCGGTGGAACTTCGCATGTGTATACTTTAAAACAAATAGAAAAAGAAAAATACTGTCCACATAACTTTCACAAAAATGCAAACCCTATCCCCCTTTCTACCCCATTAATTACTGTTCTTTATACAAAACTACCGTTTCTTTCTGATTTTGAAGGAAGTATGCACATGTATACTGCAAAACAAACAGAAATATACTGTCTACATTTGGTTTCGAGAGTCCAAACACCGCTCCTTCCTTTCCATCATTTAATCTACAGTTTCTTTCCGATTCTGAAGGAAATTTGCACACATATACTTTAAAACATACAGAACAATTTTGTTTAAATTAGGTTGCTATTGTTTTTTTTTATACATACCTACAGATTTATCTGATATCAATAGAAATTTACACACGTATACTTTAAATCAATCAGAAAAGGCAGTCTACATTTGGTATACAAAAGCTCACTCCCTCTTCCCCTTTACCATCACCCCTTTTAATTTCCAATGTTCTTTACAAAATATCCACAGTTTTAAATTCCGTCAAAATCAATTAAGCTATTTTTAAGTCATGGCTTAATATTTATAAAATAATGTCGTAATGTCTCAACATGTACTTCAGATTTCAACTTTGATCCCAAGCTTTCACCAATTAAAAATCTATATTTTTTGTGTGATGCCGGAGCAAATAGATATATTCCAGAGAGATTTCTGTATGTGGTATGTATTAATGCCCAGATGTTACATGTTTCGGTTATCGAGCAGCAGCTTTAACAGATGTTATGATAAGATCGAAACATAGCCTGACATTCCTTAACAGAACGCCCAATTCACCCCGTTCTGGAAGTGGTTGTGGTATATAAAGACATAATTCTTCTTTGAAAGCAAGTGCTTTGATCTCTGAGCTACCAGGAAGTTCGCAAAATGGGAACTGCTGCGGCATATTTAAAATACTAAACGAAGTATAATACCACTAAAAATTTAAAAATAAAATAATTGTTTAAAAAAACATAAAAACCGCCTTCAAAAAAAGCACTAAAATTTTAAAATAACTTTATACCTTGCTTAGGAAAAAGTAAATCTAAATAGACAACATTTTACATTACTTTCATTGAAATTTTGACATTAATTAGTTATTTTTGGAGTCGGTGCCAGCGAAAGCAAGAAAAACAAAAGATAAATAACAATAATACATAAAAAAAATCATGTTACTGCTTACCTACAATTAATGCTAGAAACATGTTTCAACAAACTGAAACATACAGATGATACGCCGATATTATACTCTGTAAATCGTTTACTTCATGATGCAACCTACCAACTGACACTGTAGCGCCAGAGATATGCCTGGATGACCAATAAGGCCAAGCCACAGATTAAAATACTATTAATTTATTTCCCTAAGATGTCTCCCACAGTAACACTATCTGCCTCACAACATGCTGTAAAATATTGGGAATTTTTGTTCGTACTACCCGTTTCGCCTCTAACGCCAAAAGAAGTTCAGTAATTAGATCTTCGCGATGTGACAGCTGGCACCGACTCCAAAAATAACTAATTAATGTCAAAATTTCAATGAAAGTAATGTAAAATGTTGTCTATTTAGATTTACTTTTTCCTAAGCAAGGTATAAAGTTATTTTATAATTTTTAGTGCTTTTTTTTGAAGGCGGTTTTTATGTTTTTTTAAACAATTTTTTTTTTAGTAGGTGGTCAGGGCAGCCAAATGTGTGAAGTTTATAAATGAATCCGTCATGCCAAAGATTTTTCAATGACAAGCATAAAAGCGCAGTATTATGCCTGATAGATCGCGCCTTGCAGATATTTTAGACCAGTGGTTTGGTGGATTGTACTGTGCTGAGCACGGAAGCCAAATTGTTGTGGAATGATGATGTTGCCGTCCAGGAATGTTTGGAAGGGGGACATTATAATTCTTTCTAGGATTTTCCGAGGAGGTTGAGGAGTGAGTTGGGTCTATAGTTTTGAGAAGAAAATGGCTTTTATTTGGCTTAGGTACGGTGACTATTTTGGCTATTTTCCAGGCGGAGGGGAAGAAGGATAGTTTGAGGCAAGCGTTGTAAAGTGCTGTGAGGTAAGCTATTGTACGTTATGGTAGGTTTTATAACTCTTTAACTGCTAGGTATTGCCCGGCTGAGTCCTCGCTGGGTGCTCCTTTATTATCCTCTAAGATGTGTACCTGCGCTGAGTGGCCGCGGTAGGCCGATACCTGCGCTGCTGAGTTCGGCACGCGGCCCGACCCACTCTGTGCTGAATATTTCTGAGGCGTTGAGTGTGACGGCCTTCCACTGTCGCTTTGCGTTTTGAAACCCCAGATACAAAATAAATGCAGTTACTCTGACATCTAAGATTTATCAATTTAAAGCTATTCTAAAAGTGAATGTCCACGTAGACAAACATACAGGTACTTCATATGCTAAATAGATATTACAGGAACTGAAATGTGTTTGGTATTTTTGTTTGTTAGCGCAGTAATTCATCAGGAGAAAATTTCGAAGTTAAGTGTTCGAATACCTTTCACAAATTCTGTATATATCCTCCATCCTTCTTTTGGTTCTGGGCTTTAGACCATCACTGGCGAAGTTAAAAATATTTTTTTTCAATTTTTCTTATTTCACTTAGTTTTAGAGGCGTATAAAAGTAATGTAATTATTACAGTGCAGTTACCTATGGTTAATAAATGTTTTTCGCGTAACAAGTCTCGAAACATTGCACAACACACAGTGGTACTGTACATTGCATGTTCTGTATTTGTACCTGGATTCTGGATGCACTTTCTGTTTCGAACATCCAGCGAATCTATGCGTAGGCGTTCTCTTCTTTGAATTTTTAATTTGAATAATATTTCGAAAATGTCTTCCAGTAAATCCTTCTACCTTGAAAATCTAGAGTCTACTGATACTGGAATCTTTGTCTTGGTATATAAATAAAATCTATTGGTTTCTTCAGCAATAGATTTCATAAAATTTTCTGTTATAAATATTCCGAAAAATGACAGAATGCTCGAATTTTGACCTAATCCATATTTGTGTCCTGCAGCTGAACCATCTAACGCATGCACAAAAGGAAGAGAATCGCTTTTCTTCCAGTCAAACCTGTCACTAAAGTGCCCTGTTTTTCCAAACACTTAGCTCTCACTATATGAAGATTCAGATACTGAAAATGTTCCCCTCTTGTGGAGACAGATGGTCGTTTTCCACTAGCTGATGTACAAGGCTTACTACTATTACTTCGAGATCCTATCGAAGGGTCATCACTATCATCCATATCAAAGAGATCATTCTCACTGTCGTTTCTAATAAGAATCTCCACGATGGCGAGCCATTTTCTCAGTGAAAACTAAAATGAGAATAGCAACACAAATAAGATCGCACCTGCAGACACTCACGGGCAGAACATTGGAAAGCAATTAACCAGCTGGGGTGGAAATACGGCTACCTAACCTGGCCGCTAAGTGGCTCGCGCGTTAACACGTACAGAGCACGCAGGGACCCTATTGCCTCGACGTCTTAACACGTCCAGAGCACAGACGGGCGGCAAGGCGGCGCGTGTATACACGTCCAGAGCACCTGACGGAAGGAGCGAGGGCGCTCGTAAATGCGTCTAGAGCACCTGGGCGCAGTAGAATCCCCGCACGTTATCGCGTCTACAGCAGTCAAAGGGTTAAAGTAAGTGGTTTTTACACCATCTGGGCCTGGGGATTTTTTGTTACCAAGTCGCAAGATTATCGAACTCACTACAGTCGGATTCACAGGGCAGAAAGAGCTACGTAAATTTTCCCGCAAAATGCGAGGTAATTTTCTAGCTACTCTTTCTTCGTGGATATTACTATCCTCGTCATCGATGACATGTGTCTGAAACTGATGTTCTAAGGAATTTGCCATTCGTTCGACTTTCTACCGCACTTAGTATGCAAAACCATTTGGTCCTTGTAGTGGCTTTGATGACAGGGGTGGTTCTTTCCTAGCTTTCACTAACTTCCGGAATATATTAGGATTTCGCTCCACAAGACTTAGTGTACCCTCCCAACAAGAAGCGCGGTGTTGTTGCAGATGCCATTTTATTTGATTCGCAATTCTATTGGTGGTTCTTCTGTCTGCTGGATCTCTGTATTGTTGCCAGCGCTTTCTGTGTAGTTTTTCAACTTTATTAATTGCAAAATACGGGGTGGGAGGTCTTTTCTGCCTGGTTCATGAGTTATTTTTACTGCAACTTTCTTCGCGAATTCTTTAATAATGTTTACGAACTGGTCTATGTGTCTGTCGACTTGTCTCTTAATTTCCAGTTCGGGCTGCCCTATATTGTGGTCGTTTACTAACTCTTGGTACTTTTGCCAGTTTGTGAATAGAGAAAAGTTTTTGCTCTCTGTTCGGCACGTGGCTGAGGGCAAGTCGCGCTCCTTTGACAACTTGTTGCTGGCTGCGTTCTTGCTTCCATCTGCTACAACCGCTAGATCCGCAGTTGCAGCAGACAGGCTCGTCACGTGGGTTTATGTATTCAGCAACACCATGGCCGTCTCCGCAACGGACACACCTGACAGGTTCTGTGCAGTCCCTGGCGTGGTTTCAGAAATTTTGGCACCTGAAGCCTGAACCGGGTTGTGGGGGGTCGCTTCGCTGCTTTCGTCTGCGTAGTGGCGTTGTTTCTTGGTCCGTCTGGATGTCTGTTGTTGAGGATCTCTTCTGTATGACGCGTAGGGACGACATTTTTCGCTGCAGTGTCGTTAATATCCTCTCCATCTCCACAGGGAAGCTTGATGTTGAAGACAGTGGAGTGGCTCTGCAAGATCTTGATAGCTGCCTCAAAGACGTTGGGGCAGCAGAGCACAATCTTCACCCCTTTCGGTTCTGGCCAGCATATAAGTAGGCAGCTTCATGCGCCGCTGGAGGTAGGTAAAAATGCTGATTCCTACTGTAGTGAGCAAAGATGGGTGGGAACTGGACCCTCCTCTAGGCCGCATGATGATTTCAGCGGTGACTTCCTGATTTGAGTGGTCAGGAAGTTACGACCGACCGTCGAATAAAAACAGAAAGTTTTGAATCTTCTGTTTATGAGGTCTGCGTATTTCTCCCAATCAAAGTCGCTAGCAAGAGGGGTCGGAAACACAAGAACCTCCAGCCACTCAGCGACTCCCGCTGGGAGGATCTTCTCTGCAAGGTGGCTGTGCTCACGACTTGAGAGAACCAGCTCGAAAGTGGCGGCGTCACTTGTTGCGATCTCCATGCAGAACTGCAGGTCGTCCATCAGGATAGTGATGAAGAATTTCCATTTCTTGCGGTTGCCTCGGTCGAGGCGACGTCTCCATAATTTCATAGACCACCCCGCGGGAACGCGAGAGACTTGTTGTTCCACTTCTTGCCATTCGGCGATGTGGCGAAAATGACTGTCTGAGCCGGCGTCGCGGCGGCGTCCGTGGATGCAGCGGTGTCTGACATGTCTGAGTAGAGTTATTGACAAGATTTGATGGTTTGCTGCGGCTATATATAGGCGCACGAACATTAAAGTCAGTCGATAACAATGCCTTCTATGAGGAAGAAGAAGGGTTGTGGCTTCTTAAACAAAACAATCGACAAAAGGCTTTTTGAACCACAAATTTCAACTTCCGGTTCTGTGGACCTGGGACAAAACTGGAAAAGCGTTTAAAACTGTCAGACATGAACCAATCCACTAGATGTAGCATGTAGGGAACATGATATTGTGTATCCACAGGGTACTGGAAAACGAAATACTGCTCGTATACTCGCGGAGAAGGCTTTAAACAGAATGAAGACCAAAGATGAAGTCTGGTGAACGGGTAGCTGCGTTTTTAGTTAACTGAGCTATATGTGCTAAGCTAAAGTCGGACATAGTCTTTAAAAAGAAGAAGAAGTGTGATATGCTCACTTAAATACCTCTTCTGGCCGGATTATCGGCTGCCGGAGATTTTACAGGCCAATGTCAGAGCTGTTAAAGTTGCTAAAAAAAAGCAGTTAGTAGAACAAAAACGGCAGAATTAACCGCGGAAACAATTGCAACGAGGGTTAAAAATCTTTATTTGACACCATACCGGAAAGATGCATCGGGAATTAAAAAAACCCGTAATTTCCGCGACTTCTTCATGCTCAATCCACTACCTCAAAAAATTGTGAACTTGAATGTGGAAACGTGAAGTTGGACAGAGGTGAAAATGCCGGAACACACTGGATTGTGTACATTAAGTGCTCGGATGGTGTAATGAAATATTTCGACAGTTCTGATGACTTACCTCCGCCGTTGGAATTGCAAAAGAGTACTGTACAATGCTCCAGAAATTTTTTAGGCACATATGTTGAAATTTGTATTTTAAATTTCTATATCAAAATGAATAACATCAGTCTTTCGCTAACCATAGTTGGTGTAACACATGTTACTAAGTATAAAGAATGGGTGATCGTTAAAATAAGAAGTGGTAGATTCAAAAAGTTGTCAGCAGTGAACCGACGGTGAAACCATTAACACCAATAATGTTCTCTTCCCGTGGTCGTTAGGATATACTATAAATAAATGGATGAGGCGCTTGAGATAACTTTCGCTGTGGAATTTGACAAGTCGGTGATGTGAAACAGTTTTTCAGTCACCAACCCCATATACCAACCACATTTAATAATAAATATTAGATTCGAACACCCATTCAGATCCGAGATACACATACATGGTATATACCAAAAGTAGTAGGACTGATTTATTAAAAAAATATTGACGATATCTTTACAATTCCTTAATCCTCTTCCAAATAGCACCCTTACGCAGCTACACACCAAAAATTACGCTGCTGCCATTGGCCATACGCCTTCTGGAAGTCAGTTTCGGGGACGCTGTTGAGAGCCCTCGTCAATGCTGCTTCAACGTCCTGGATTGAGTCAAACCGCTGTTCCTTCTGCTGCTTTTTCATCCATGTGAGTAAGAAAATTCAGATGGAGCCAAATCAGGACTGTAGGAGGGGTGCAACAACGCGGCAATGTCAATTCGGGCTAACTGTTGGCTCATGACGGCGCGCCTTGGCACGGCGCATTGTCGTGATGCAGAGGCCAGTTAGCGGAGATGACTGGTCGGACGCGATGCACTCGGTCTCACAGGCGGGCTGACACTTGCACATAAAAGTTCGAATTGACAGTTTCCCCAGGGGAAACGAACTCCTTATGAATCACCCCGCGACGGTCAAAAAACACGATTAGCATTGTCTTGATCTTTGATTTGCTCATGCAAGCCTTCATTGCCTGATTCAGCGTTGCTACGTTGCTGCACCCCACCTACAATCCCAATCTGGCTCCAACTGACTTTTTTTTTTATTCCCACTGCCGTGGAAAGTTACTTGCATATTGAACGAAGATTTGTCAGATCATATGAAGCGGAAGATGCAAATTCACTCCTCACATCTAATGCAGTCACGTTTCTGTTTGAGGAAATCTGGTTAGAATTTAATGGGGTTGAAACTATCTGAAATAGAAACGTCGGTACATGTACAATGAAGAATCTTATTTCTGGTGATCCTAATCAAATTGGCGTATGGAACAACGCAGGACATAGTACAGCAGATCTTCAAAATGATTACTTCGATGTCTGTATACTGTTGATTATACTTTTCGGATTGTGTGAAGACTTTCAGAAGATACTCGCAAATGTAAAACAAGAACTAGTATTGATCCATATTTAGGACAATACAAATTCATATATAGATGCAAATCCAAATTCCTAAAAGAGTAAATTCATCATTAGTAAATTCGCATGGGAGATGACTCATGTGCAAGTAGGCAAACGGGAGAAACTAGCATTACTTTATACTTTAGACCAGGGGTGGGCAACCCAAATGATCTTGCTTTCAGCCTAGTTACAGCTCCTTCCTATTTGAGCTAGTGTAAGGTGGAGTATATTGCCCTAGGGCATTGCCTCCAAGTATTCGGACGGGACAAGTCTTCACTGTCGTTATGTCTTCTTGTTTGGCTGTCGGTTTTCTTCACTGGATGGTTGCGCCGCGTTCCTTTTCAGAAATGGCACAACATGTTATATGTGGTGACATTATGGCTGCCTCAGGGCGGCAGTCAGATCTTCTTTTGCAGTCAAATGATTTATCAGCTTCGTGATTAGGACGATGAGTTCGTCTAGTCTAGTTCTTTCTCGTTGATCGGCAGCGCGTGTCTTGCAGGAGTGGTCGCATGCTTCTCTGCATCCTCCGCTGTCTTCCCCTCTGCTGGTCTTCCGCCCTTCTTGGTTCTTCAATGAAGACTGTTTGGTAATTGCGGTGCGATGCCTAGTAGATTCCGCTGGCTTAGTTCTGTTCACTTGTTGTCTTGGCTGCGAGTAGATGTGAAGCCTTCGGCGCTGTTCAGGCTGTGTCGTCTCCGGAGGGTAGCCACTGCTTACTTGTCGGCTGGGTGCGGTCTGCATATGTGGCCCACTTCGTTCGCTTCTTTTCTTCCTGCTACGTTGCTGCTTCCATGTTCTGCAGCCACGATAAGAAGCAGCGTGTGGCGAGCCGCAGTTACAGCAGACGGCGTCCTCTCGAAGCCGGTCGCATTCTGCAACATAATGACCGCCTCCACAGTGGACACATCTTGCCGGTTTTGTGCATTCGATGACTAGATGTCGAAAATTTTGACATCTGTAGCATTGAACCAGCTCTCGTGACGGTGGTTTTTCTGTTGGACTCGGTGCGTTGATGCCAGCTTTCTTCGTCCTGTAGCCGGGAAGCATGATGTCAAAAGATAGAGAGGCTTCCCGTAGCACCTGGGTAGCTGCCTCGAAGTCTGCAGGGCAGGACAGCAGGATCTTCAGTCCCAGGTGGTCTGGCCAGCTGAATATGGGGAGCTTCATGGAGCTCTGCAGCTGAACCAGCAATTCCCAGTGGTTCCCTGCATAGCTGGCATGAATCGGAGGTACTGGTCCCTGTTCTGGGCCCGAGAAGACTACAGGTGCTGGAGAATCAGGCGACGGGGACGCAGGTTTCAGGTTCCAAATGATCTTACGGGCCACTTTGGAAATGCGTCATAACTCCGCGGGCCGCATATAAAATTATATATTGTACCATATATTATATTAGATGTTCCGAGATACACGCGCGAGCATTCTACCACATAATGGCGGAGCAACTACTGGCTACTCTGCTGCAGATACACGCGCATTATGAGTTCGCAGAATATAACATAATTATTCCGCGAACTGATAAATGTAAACTCATAAATAAAACAGGCAATATCTGTCATATATTCGCAAAAATATTATTTTAAAATCAAAGTAATTTTTTCTAATAATTTCGACAGTTAATTTTGAAATATAGGGATGCACAAAAAATGTATTTTTTTAAATACATTGGTTTTCACTTCATTGGCAATTATAAACTAAATATTATTTGAAAAAGTGTGATGAATCACGCGGGGCGGGAAAATCTTCAAGGAGGCCGCGGGTTGGCCAACCATGCTCTAAACCGAATGCGATGCTTATTTTTATTAATTTTCATGATTGAAAAAAAGCTGCTCACATTTACACGTGCTTCCGAATGTGCAAATTATTTTTCGTGCGAAAACTCTCAGCTGTAGATAATTTTCTTCGGAAAGGTATGTTCTGTATCTGAAATTGCTGAACCTCTCGCGGGCCGGATTGAAGCTGGTGGAGGGCCGGATCCGGCCCGGGGGCCGGGGGTTGCCCATATATGCTTTAGACAGTATGAAGCATCTGCGCGTTTATTTCAGAAGTCGGGATCTGCTGAAATATCCACTGATTCTTGTAAGTAAGACATAAATTTAGTATGTGAAGTCATCAACACAGCTGGGAAAACCAAGGTTCATGGTTTTGGCATTATAAACAAACAGGAAGCAAGGGTAGCCGTGTTTGACCCTTGCAATCTCGCTAATGTCAAAGTGTTTCCCAATGATGTTGCGTACGCATACAAGAACATGAATTTAGACTTAAAAAACAGAATCACAGTGCTTTCTGACAAGTATTCCAACAATCTTACAATCAACGACATCATCCTTCGTCGTTACTTAAACGTGAAAAATTTGTCGCAACTGCACCTCTTGCCGATACTGACTGTTCACAACAAAATGAATCAGTTGAGACTGGACCTGTAGATATTCGTATGGAGTTTGATGGCACTGAGAATTTTCTTGCCTACAAAGCTGCATAATGTATGATACTTTATGACAGTGATGTGAACACGTATCGCTAGCAAGTGTTGTGCGTAAACTTATATAAAACAGGATAGCACCAATCATCAGCACTGATTATCATGACGACCGTCTTTCTGGATACACAGGGATTCAAGACGAGAGATGAAATTACGGTGTGAGCTATACAAGCAGACGGTACTATCACGACACATTGCGTCTCAATATCATCACCAAGATGTGTAAGTGATGACCCTGGTGTTAGGTAGCTGACACATAATCTTCAGTATACTCCGTACTATTCTGCATGCTATCACTAATCAACAGGATGCAATTATATGCGTTAAAGGAGGTTGCGAGAAGGATAGATGATTCGAGACGATTATCCGGAAGAAAGTCTCCTACAATATAAAAGATCTCTACGACATCTCAGGAAAACTATTTTGCAAAAAAAAATTTAAAAAAAAAATAAAAAAATAATAGGACATTTATTTTGTAATGCTATATGTGCCGCTTAAAATGTATCTTTAATTGCTCAATGGTGGGTGAAATAAAAACAAAAGAAATCAAATATAATGGGTTTTTATTTATATTTTTCACATACAAGTAGTACCAAAAACATTCGAATTTTTATTACTATGTTATTAATATCAGTCAAAACTATTAAATAGTGAATAAGGTCCTGTAAGTGTCGTGTAATAAAGCGCAATTATAAAACAGCCTCTTATGGGTTAGATGAAGCCTGTCGAGGGTAATGCGACTTTTTTGTACCCTAGAGGAGCAGGAAAAGATATTAGAGAGAGGGAAGAGACTGATATGTGCCCGGCAACACCTTTTAGCATAAATAAAATTTCCAAGAAGCCATTAATATAGATTAGTGAGAGGGGTCTCTTTGAATTTGGCCACAAAATGATGTACAAATCTAAGTTAAAGACAAGGATTCACCAGTTTGTCAACAGCGCCAGGGGGGTCTACCGAATTTGGCATTTACCTCTGCGGAAGGTTCCCTGTACTATCTTACCGCTGGCACCTCAGAGCCAGACAGGTGTCAACTTGGAACCACCCTTTCCTCCCTGTTTGGTAATAAATAAGATTAATAGCCTAAGCGAACAGAGATTTTCAAATACCTTAATAAGGGAAGAAGGCTTTACAAAAGGTAAAGCGGAACACAAGGTTACAAAACAAGCTGGGTACCTTCATAATAAAGCTCGATGATAACCATCGGTGGGGGGGGGGGAGGGGAGGGGGGAGGAGGTTAGGTAACTGAAAGAATTAGTGATTGTGAAGCCATTCAGATGGCTATTAGAGGATTCAGCAAACCAGTAGCCAAAATTGAAGGGAGAAATAAATCTTATATATATAGAAAAATAGACGTGTGTTTTCCTATATTTCACTTTTCAGCCACCACTACCCAGCACAGATCAATGGTCTTTGTGTGTGGAAGTAACATGGAGTTTCTTGTCGTGCACAACTTTGGCCGAATGTCGATTGCTGTGGGGATGTGGGAGATATGATGGTTAAAAGTTGTCGATGCAGGGAATTTTCCTATTTCGATCAAAGACATGTGTCTCCGTATATGTCACTTTGCTGCCACAACTACATAGCATAGACCATTAGTGTTTGTGTGTGGTAGTGGTATCATGTCTCCTATCATTTACTCTGGTGGTTAGATGTCGGTAACTATGAGGGTATGGGAGATGTGGTGGTTGAAAGTGGCCGAGCTGCGGCACTTTCATATTTCTACCAAAAATGTATGTGTCATGATGTACCACTTTTCAGCCAAAACTATCTAGCGCAGATCACTGGTGTTTGTGTGTGATAGTGGTCCAGAGTCACCCGTCGATCACAAGATTGGCTGAATTTCAGTAACTGTAGTAGTAGTGTGGGAGATATGGTGGTTGAAAGAGGCCGATCAAGGGTATTATCGTATTTCGACCAAAGACATGTGTCTCCGTATATGTCACACTGCTGCCACAACTATATAGCATAGACCATTGGTGTTTGTGTGTGGTAGTGGTATTGTGTCTCCTATCGTGTACTATAGTGGTTAGATGTCGGTAGTTATGGGGGTGTGGGAGATATGGTGGTTGAATGCAGCACTTTCATATTTCTACCAAAAACGTATGTGTCATGGTGTATTACTTTCCAGCCAAAACTATCAAGCGCAGATCACTGGTGTTTGTGTTTCGTGTTCCCGTCGATCACAACGTTGGCCGAATTTTGGTAACTGTGGGAGTGTGGGAGATATGGTGGTTGTAATTGATCAATCAAGGATATTTTCGTATTTCGACCAAAGACATGTGTGTCCGTGTATTTTACTTTGGTGTCTGAACTACATAGCACAGATGACTGGTGTTTGTGTGGTAATAGCATCGTGTCTCCCATCATGGTGGTTAGATGTCGGTAGCTGTCAAATCAAATTCTTTACAAACATGAACGATGTACATTTATAAAAAGTCACAGATTTAGAAATCAGTGAGAAATTTCAGGGAAAGCAAATGGAATGTTTGCACAAGTATAGTGGAGTCGAAGTGAGTCTGAAGGTGTTTATTCCAGAACAGGAAATAAAGAGAAATACAGAACCTTCGGACTATGGTAGGTATTTGAGGAGATTAAAGTCATTGGTGAGAAGAGAACTTAACTGACTTAAGAAACAATAAGGCATTTGAAAATAAATGAAACAACAAAACAAGGAATTTATAATAACAAAGAAGGAGGCTAAAGATGCATTATGAAGAATAATGTTGATGCAGGGGAACCACTGATCGATGCATCTAGAAATTTCTATGGTTTTGTAAGAAAATTGATTAGAAGGTTGGGGGCTGAGATCATAATAGATAAGGGTGGAGAAATTGCTCAGGATATGAGAAAGGCAGAAATTTTAGATACATGTAACTGGTTTAAAGATACCATTAGGTACTATGATTCAGAAATGGGAGGATGTAAATCTGACAATTACACAGTAACTAATGAGCAGACTAAGAAATTTGAAATTCACCCTGAGGATACAACTATGAAAGCGTAGATAAAATTAGTGCGGATGTCTTAGCAGACTGTCACTCACTGCTTACCAGACGATGGGAAAAGTGCATTGGTAGTATCGGTCTACAAAGGAGATGTGATAAATAGGGTCTGAAAGTATAGGCCAATCAGATTGACATCAGTGGTAGATAAATTAATGGAGAGATTGATATGCAACCACATCAGAAAAGTCTCTGAGGAATGTAAGTGGTTTTCAAGTTGGCTTTAGGTGAAGGTATTCATCTGAATCTCCGATTTAATTTAATTAATTAAATTTAATTTAATTGCAATGGAGCACAGGCTCCAGTGGCAATTTCCCTACACACCCATCTTCCCCCTATCCTGCACCTACCTACATTTGCCCTCTACAAATTTTATCTTTAAATTCTTTCAAAGTATTCGGTAAATTATTCATCATTTCTCTTGGTAACTCATTCCAATCCCTGACACCCTTACCTAAAAAAGAGAATCTTCCCACACCCTTGTGCCTGAAATCGAGTGCCAGTTTGTGGTCATGGTCATCTTTTCCCTTCCATGCACTACTTTTCATACCTATTGCAATATCTTTCCATGCCTCATCGCCAGTATATGGCCTGTACACTTCCATGACCCTCCTCATCCTCCTCCTGTCTTGCAATGAATCCCATTCCAGCTCCTTTAACATGTCCGTCACTGATTGCATTCTGCGATAATTTCCAGAAACAAATCTAGCAGCCCTTTTTTGCACCCTCCCCAACTCCTGTATTTGATACGTAAAATGAGGGTCCCATACTACACTACCATATTCGAGCAATGGTCTGACCAAAGTTTTGTAACCCAATTCCTTGACTTCTCTCGTACATCCCCTCATCACTCTCTCCAACAAGTGCAGAACTTGGAAACCTTTTCCTACCACCTGTCCTATGTGTCCTGCCCAGTTAAGTTTGTTATCAAAAGTAATTCCAAGATATTTACATTTCAAGTCTTCAGCAAGCAATTCTTTCCCCACCTTATATTCATAATTAACCTTTTGTTTTTTATTTGTGTATCTAATAATCTGACTCTTCTTAGCATTTATCTTCATTCCATGTTTACCAACCCAATTAGGTATCCTGTCCAGATCACCCTGCAACTGTTTACAATCCTCTATCGTTTTGATTCTTTTATACAGCATTATGCCATCTCCAAACAATCTAATTTCAGATAGAAAACATTCAACACAATTATTCATTAGAATAATGAATAGCAATGGTCCCAATATGCTACCCTGTGGCACACCCATTTTTACTTCCACTTCTTTTGATACTACTTTCCTACCCTAACTTTCTGTTTTCTACATTTTAAAAATTCTTCTACCCAGCAAATGACTTTCTTATCCACTCCAATGGTTTTTACCTTATTTACTACCATTTTATGGCTTACTCTGTCAAATGCCTTAGACAAATCTAGTGCTACACTATCAGTTTGGCCTCCCTTGTCCATTTCATCTGAAATATCTTGCATATATCCCACCAACTGAGATTCGCATGAATATCCTTGCCTGAAACCATGTTACCTGCTTGAAAACCACTTACATTCCTCACATATATTTCAGATGTGGTTACATATCAATCTTTCCATTAATTTACCTACCACTGATGTCAAACTGATTGGCCTGTAATTCTCAACTCTATTTCTCACACCTCCCTTATGTACCGGTACTACTATTGCACTTTTCCAGTCCTGTGGTAAGCAGCAAGTGTCTAGACTCAATTTAAATAATATTTCTAGATAAGGTACAATGTCACATCCGGCTATCTTTCAGATATCTGTAGTAATATTATCTTCACCAGCCCCTTTATTTTTTTTCAGCTTTCTTATTTCCTTCATGATTTCCTCAGGATGGATATCAAATTTTTTACTATCGTCATTTCTAATTGTGTTGTTAAGCTCGTTCTCCGAATTAGACCCTCCTGTTCCTGATTCATTGTCCCTAATGCTTTCACTGAACCAGTTACTTAAAATCTCTGCCTTTTTCAAATCGTCAGTAACTTCTTCTCCATCCTTATCTATAAGTGTCTCTACACCCTCTCTTCCCCTCAGTTTCCTGATATAGCCATAGAAATTTCGAGATGGATCAGTCAATGGTCCTCCTGCACTGACAATACTCTTCATAAACCCATCTTCAGCCATTTTCTTTGCTGTTATTAAGTCCTTGTTTAGTTGTTTTAAATATTCCCTACTACCCTGCTGTCTCTTAACTCTGCAGATAGTTGGGTACATGCAAGATTTTTTTTAGATGAAATGGTCAAAGCCAAATAATTACTGTAGCACTAAATATTTAAAAGGCTTTTGACAGAGTTAGTCATAAAATGGTGTTAAATATGATAAAAACTTTTTGAGTAAATGAAAAAGCGATTGTCTGGGTAGAAGAATTCTTGACAGGCCGAAAGCAAAACGCTTGGATAGGAAATGCAATATTAAAAGAAGTGAAAGTGAAAATAGGAGTAGCTTATTGAAACCATTGTTATTAGTTATTGTAATCAATGGTTGTGCTAATGGTTTACTATCAGGAGTTAGGTACTTTGCAGATGATATAATGCTATATAATAGGATCTAAACGGTAGAAGAATGCAGGGTGATCTGGAAAATATATCAAACAGAGTATGTGAACAGGGGATGATGATAAACGCAGCATATTCGGTACACAGATAAAAAAAATAAATGTTGGTTATGATTATAAGTCGGGGTAAGAATTGCGCGCTGAAGATTTAAAATATAAATACCTTGCCATAACATTTGATAACAAACATAACTGGGTGGTACACATTGGATAGATTTTGGGGAAAAGTTTTAAAATCCTTCACTTTTCGGAGAGAGTGATGAGGGGATGTACTAGAGAAGTAAGGTAACTGGGTTACAAAACTTTGTTCACGGTGTAGTATGGGACCCACTTTGAACTGGAGGGGGTGTAGAGAAAAGCTGCTAGATTTGTCTCTGGATCTTACCACTAAACACTGATATGATAAAGGAACTGAAGTGGCATTCATTGGAAGACAGGCAGAGAGTCATGGGGTGTACTAACTAAGAGTGTACTGGTATTGAGGAGTGGAAAGATATTGGTGGAAGAATTAGGAGAGGTGCATGGAAGGGAATAGATGACCATGGCCACAAGCTAGCTCTTGACTTCTGGGATAAGGATTGGGAAGATTTTCATTCATAGGTATAGAGGTCAGGTTTGGGTGCACGGCAGTGCACCCGCAAAGTCGAGTCAACGGCGGCACTGCCTACCCTTTTCTCGAAGCGATTCGGGCTATTTTTGAACCTCAATTTCTTCGGTCATATTCATGCTATATATCTCAAACTTCTGGTAAGCATAGACATCAGCAATCTTAGTAAATGTCCAAATTTTATTTTGTTACTGTTAATAGGTTGGATGTTATTCGGATGCAAACTTCAGCGATTTTGGCATTTATTCACTCACTCACTGACTGATGATCATAAAAATTCTAAGGCACTTCACGCAGTCATAGATAGCTGAAATTTGGTACTCAGATAAAATTTTACCCACATGTTACAAGAAAACTCTGAAACTTATGAATTTCCACATACCTACCCCCTTACCTACGCCTAACGTGAAATCGCTTTCTATCCTAGTAACTTTATACACCTCAGATTTTGACTGTGGAGTGAGCTTACTTTGTTTAACTAATGTGTTAAATTTTACTTTTTTCCTTTTCTTACTATGGAAGTTATTGAAGTTCAAAATTTTATTTCGGCACGACACCCCGACATCAAAATTCCACTGTACTTTCAATAATCCTAGAAACAAATAATTTGATACACATACATAGTTGCATCCCTAAATCATAAGAAAAATCTAAAATTTGAGTTTTCCCCGTATTTATTTAATTACAATCCCATTCATGTTAAATTCTAGCACATATTTGTGGCTTAATTGCTTTGCTGCGGATGAACCTATAAACTTGAGATTTCTATACTAGATAGAGGTGAACAAGTTTAACCAATGCCTTAAATTTTATTTTTTCCTATGTTTACTATGGAAGTTATTTGTAATTTACTTATATGGGGGTTAAATCTATGGCAATCATGACTGGTCACGCAAGATGCACACTAATTGTTTGCAGAGAGCGTGTCATTGAAGTGATATTTCAAGTTCAAAGTTTCGTGTGAAATAACGCTCTACAGTAAACTTTACGAAGCTTGATGTAAGAACGGAGACTTTCCCTGCGTATGCTTGAAATGAAGTCTTCATGGGTGTACTACCGGATAGTGTTTTGAAAACACGATATTTCGACGACTAGCTCCGCCGTCTTCATAAGGTGATGAAGATGACGGAGCTAGTCGCCGAAATATCGTGTTTTAAAATACTATCCGGCGGTACACCCGTGAAGATTTCATTTTACGAAGCTTGTCAGAAATAAGGTATGCAAATAATTTTCTGCGACACAGTTACTTCAATAAATTATTATTTAATTTATTTTATTGATTTGCGTGACGCGTTTCGAGAAATTATTCTCATTTTCGAACGCTATTTTATTACATTTTTTGCATTTTTGGTGTGACGAGTGCTCGTGTCATCTTCTGTTTGATGTTATCCGGTTTTACTTTGTATTTCCTGAAATTGATATTTTGGGTTGTATACTAAACAGTTTTTTGCAATTAATAGGGAGTGGAATAATAAATTTTTTAAATAAAACTTACATTTTACGAAGGTTTCTCCAAAGTATGATTCACAGAATTTCACACGTGCACTTCGTCACGACATAATATTTACATATATACATCACGCATATCAATAAAATAAATTAAATAATAATTTATTAAAGTAAGTGTGTCGCAGAAATTTATTTGCATATCTTCTTATATTAAAACAGTTACAGACTTTCACAAAGTCCATATATCATGGATAAAGTAAAAACTTGTCAGAAATGTTTTTCCAGCGAAGTTTTAATGTGGAAGGCGGCATCAGTGAGCTATGGAAGCATATTAAGCAGCAAAAAGAAATCATTCGCTGGTAATATAGAAAGAAAAGTGATAGAAACAGCAACCAAAAAATGTATTTCTTCTTATTATTACTATGCGGCATGTATAGTTGGTCCTACTTTATCAATAATGATAGCGATTTTTAGCAAACTCAAGAAAAAAATGATCCCTTGCTGTGCCCGACAAAGAGATCATTCTAATAATTAATTGTTTGTATTAATGGTAGTGTCACCCTTTGAATGAGAATATTTATAATTACAAAAAGAAAATAAAGCAAATATCGGTCCTTTTTATTATAAACGCAATAATTTTAACGGTAGTATGGTATGAGAAACAGCACAGAATATAATAAGGAAATAAGTATGTTCCACTCAAGGTTGGGGCGTCAGGGTACGTGGGGGAAGCAAGGTGTTCTAATGAGGCCAAACTGGAATCACGTAGTTTATGGACGCACACTTAAAAAATGAAATACCACAAAACAATTGTTGTAAAAATAGTCCAAATCTCGTGTTTGTTTAGTGAAAAGAAGTTATTATATCTTGTCCTGAACTATGTCTACTTTTTACGATTTGCATAAAGTTCTCTTTCTAAAGCAGAATGATTTCTCTGGTTGCTATAGATCGTTGATTTAAAATAATAAAATCTGACGTGACTTGGCCATTATGCATGTGCAATTTTTACTGAAATGAAAGTCATATTATTTATTACTAGCTGATACCCGCGACTTCGTACGCGTGAACTTAGAATTTCATTGCCAGAATTGAACATAGAAAGCTGTTAGTAACGTAGGATTGGTCCCAAACAACACCGAGTAGGCATAATATGACAGGAAAGCCATCACTATATCATTACACAGTCAAACCTATCTCATTAAGAGAATCAGAAAAATAAACGAAGATGCGGGAATGTATGTGTGTGTGTGTGGAGGGGGGGGGGGGGGGTTAACTAAGGGCAGCTTCATTTCAGCCCGGTCTTTTCTTCTTTCTTCAGCATGAGTATCCGATTCTTGGGTTCTAATAACTTTAGTTGCTCGTGCTCTGCTAGAGTTACACCTTAGACCAGGTTTACGCCCACAAGTCATGTAAGAAAGAGTACAAAATAAAACGGTGCCTGAAACTTTTAGGTAGACACAAAATAATAGTAAAATGCATAGCAAATTCACATTTATACAGGATAATAGGTTTTGTCACTAAACGAAATTTACTAACAAATCATACACTAACAGACCGCGTGAAAAAACAGCTTGAGCAACCGACGTAACATTACAGACTAACACACGCATTCGTCTGTCTGTCACGACTCGATAAGTTCTCAAAATTTATTCACACCGAAAAAAATGTCTTCTGTCCCTCCTACAGATAAAAAGTATTTCCTTGTCAAATTCATCATTATTTGTATAACCATTTAGTCGTCAAAACGTAACAAAAAGACAGAGACTTACTTCCGCATTTATAATATTATTATTGCGGATCACACACACACACTGACTGCGATAGTAACAACCCCTGAGGGATCATAATAGCGTAAAAAAGTGTAATCTACAGCATTGTTACACCGCCTACAATTTGCCAAGCATTGCGCCCTTAAATTTGTGATATCCACAGTTTGACATAGAATCCGAACAATCGACCGTCCAGGCGTGGATCATACGATCAAAAACAACTCTTGAAAATCTTTGCTTCCACCGCGATTTGAACCGGAGACCATTTAGAAACATCTGTAAGCAGGCGCATTAACCACTGAGCTACCAGACAGCTATGCCGAAAGGTTCTACAGAGACGTAAACATCATACACTTCTGTGTATCGTTGTTCAGTAATTTTTCAAAATTATATGGCAACATATATTTGGATGCACGACAGTGCAAGTCGACTCAACGGCAGCAGTGCCTACCTTTTTCTCGAAGCGATTCGGGCCATTTTTTAACATCAATTGTTTCGGTCGTAAATTTCTGTTATACATGGATATCAGCAATCTTAGCAAACGCACTAAGTTTTATTTCGTTACTGTTCTTAGTTCTGATGTTATTCGGGTTCAAACTTCAGTGATTTTGTCACTCACTCACCCACTCACTGACTGACATGATCATCAAAACTCTAAGGTACTTACCGCAGCCGTAGAAAGCTGAAATTTGGTACGCATATATTATAAGAAAAATCTGAAACCCTTAGATTTCCATATATCTACCCCTCACCTACCTCTAACGTGAAATCGCTTTTTACCCTCATAACTCAATATACCTCACATTTCTTGTACAGTGAGCTTACTAAGTTTAGCTAATATGTTAAATTTTACTTCCTTCCTTTTCTTACTCTGGAAGTTATTGAAATTCAAAATTTTATTTTGGCCACGACACCCTAACATCAAAATTTCACTGTACTTCCAATAATACTACGAGGGTGAGTCAAATGAAAACCTTAAATATTTTTAAAATATTATTTATTGTGCATAAATGGTACAAAGATGTATCACTTTTCAACATAATCTCCCCCACGATCAATGCAAGTCCTCCACTGCTTACAAAGTACATAAATTCCTTTAGAAAAAAAATCTTTTGGAAGTCCGCGCAACCACTCATGCACCGCGTGGCGTACCTCTTCATCAGAACGGAACTTCTATCCTCCCATTGCTTCTTTGAGTGGTCCAAACATGTGGAAATCACTTGGGGCAAGGTCTGGTGAGTATGGTGGATGAGGAAGACACTCAAAATGCAGGTGTGATTGTTGCAACAGTAACGATTCTTGCAAGAAAGCCATCACCTTCTCGTTCAAAGCGCCGAAGAAGTTCTTCACAAGCATCAACACGTCGTTCTCTCATTTCAGGAGTCAGCTGCCGTGGCACACATCTTGCAGACACTTTGTGAAACTGGAGCACATCATGCACAATGTGGTGTGTTGAACCATGACTAATCTTTAAACATGCTGCAATGTCATTCAGTGTCACTCAGCGGTTTTCCATCACTATGGCTTCAACTGCTACAATGTTCTGTGGAGTCACAACTAGTTGTGCCTGACCTGGACGAGGAGCATCTTCCACTGAAGTCACACCATTTGCGAACTTCCTACTCCATTCGTAGACTTGCTGCTGTGACAAACATGCATCACCATGCTGAACCTTCATTCTTCGATGAATTTCAATAGGTTTCACACATTCACCACTCAAAAATCGAATAACAGAACGCTGTTCTTCCCTGGTGCAAGTCTCAAGTGTGGCAGCCATCTTCATACTGATACTGCGACGGTATATGTGCATATGGAGTAACTACACTCTACACAGTAATAAATGAAAGCTGAGGTGTACTTAAGCACAGCTATTTATTATGCAAGAGGTTGCATACACAATAACAGAACACGCGGTAGCGCGACACAGATAAAAAGAACAAGTTCATACGCGGCACGTGGCTAGCAGCCGACTGGCTCCAAGTAGTACGGTTGTCTCCCACCTGGTCTAGTTGGCGCTCCCGTCGGCTCGATCAGGGCGCCGGCTGTTGGCAAAGAGATGAACCATGGCGTGGTCGATTGCAACGCCGACTGGTGGCGAAGATTTGTACTTTAGGCTGGGCAAGGCTCCGCCACAACCACTCTCCCCCCAGTGACTTACTCAGGGAGAGTAAGGAACGAGACTCGCTTCTTGCCACCGGTGCTGGTGTCTGCACGGGAACCCCTCGCGTAGGTTCTCATGGGTCGGTCCATTGATGTAGATGTGTGCGTCAGTGCTGGTGGATGTTCTGCCCGGGGGGCGTCGGTCTGGTCGTGGTCTGTTTTGGCGATGAAGGCAGGCTTCAAGCATGTCCACTGAGACTGCCTTGTCCTCCCCGTTGATTTTAATCACGAACACTCTGTCACTGATGCGCCTAACGACCTCATGCGGCCCTGTGTAAGGTGGTTCAAGAGGCTTCTTCACAGAGTCTACACGTTTGAAGACGTGGGTACAGGTGTATAGGTTTTTCAGTAGAAACAGGCGAGCCTTGGTGTGGTGAGCCGTTGGTGTGGGCCTGGCGGCGCGGATGTGCTCTCGAAACTTCTCCAGGAAGAACTGTGGATCAGCTGGAGTGTCTTCAGAGATGAAGAATTCGCCAGGCAGTCGAAGCGGCGTCCCAAAGAGCAGTTCAGCTGGAGAGGCCTTCAGATCCTCCTTGTAGGCGGTGCGTAGGCCGAGGAGAATGGTTGGCAGTAGGTCTGGCCAACGTAGGTGAGTATTGCACATCAAAGCGGCCTTTAACGAACGGTGCCAGCGTTCGACGAGTCCATTGGACTGCGGATGGTACGGCGTGGTGCGAATTCGCTGAGCTCCTATCAGGCGCGATAGTGCGGTGAAGAGAGCTGACTCAAATTGTGGACCTTGATCCGTGGAGATCGTAAGTGGAGTGCCGAATAGACAGATCCATTGTGTATAGAAGGCTGAGGCAACTGTATCAGCCAGTATGTTGCTGAGCGGGATGGCCATTGGCCATCTGGTGAAACGGTCAATAATGGTAAGGCAGTACCGGAAACTTGCGACCTGCGGCAGCTCGATGAGGTCCAGGTGGATGTGGTCGAACCGGTTATTGGGAACAGCAATGTTGAGTGGTGTCAGTCGGTTGTGACGGTGAATTTTAGCTCGCTGACACGGTATGCATCTTCGAGTCCATAGGAGTGCATCCCGTCTGATACCTGGCCACACGTAGCGTTCCTTCAGCATCCGGGCGGTGACTCTGCCACTAGGATGCGAAAGCCCATGAACGGCGTCGAATGCCCGTCGCCTGAGATTCTGTGGGATGTAGGGCCTCACTCGATTTTCCAGAACGTTGCAAATTATATCGAGGCCGTCAATACGTAGAGACTGCAAGTTGAGTAGTGTTGATTCCCGGAGTGTTGGCAGCTCTTCATCGGCCATCTGCGCCTGGTGGATCTCCTCGTGGCTGATCGTCGTTGGCATGGAGATGGAGTTTATGCGGGAGAGTGCATCGGCCACGACATTGTCTTCACCCCGTGTGTGGACAATCTCAGTGGTGAACTGTGAGATATAGTCCAGGTGGCGTAACTGGCGTGGAGATGCCTTCTCCGGTCGCTGCGAAAAGGCATACGTGATGGGTTTATGGTCTGTCTGGATGACGAAGTGTCGGCCCTCAAGAATGTGCTGAAAGAAACGAATGGCCGCATAGATTGCGAGAAGCTCTCGGTCGTATGTGCTGTAACGGGTTTCGGCTGGGATGAGCTTCCGTGAGAAAAACCCCAGTGGTCTCCAGGTCCCATCCTGAAGCTGTTCAAGAACGGCTCCGATGGCCGTGTCGGATGCATCAGTCCTCAGACAAAGGCTCGCTGACGGCGAGAGGAAAGTCGTTTGTACAGCGTGGGCAACACCACGTTTGCAGGCAGCAAACGCTTGCTCAGTAGCGGGAGTCCAAGGAACTGGGCGTTTGTCGTTTCGTTTAGAGTCTTTCAGCAGGTCGTTAAGTGGGGCCTGCATCTGTGCAGCGCCAGGGATGCACCTCCTGTAGTAGTTGACCATTCCCAGGAACCGACGGAGATCGGAGATGGTCTGAGGTTGCGCATACGACGCGATGGCTTGGACTCTCTCCGCCGGGGGTTTGTAACCGGAAGCGTTGACTGTGTATCCCAGGTAGATGACCTCTGACTTCCCGAACTGGCACTTCTTCTGATTGATTGTTAGTCTGTTTGCACGAAGGATGTCGAACACCGTGGTGAGGTGCTTTAAGTGCTCCTCGTGTGATTTGGAGAAAATGATCAAGTCATCGATGAAACAGCCAACAAAGTCCAGACCTCGAAGCAGATTGTCCATGTGGCGTTGAAAGGTCTGTGTAGCATTGCGTAGCCCGGGCGGCATGCCGACGAACTCAAAAAGTCCGAAGGGCGTCGTCACTGCGGTCTTTGGAATGTCTGACTTGGCAACCGGAATCTGGTGGTAGGCACGGACCAAGTCGATTGTGGAGAACACTGAGCAGCCATGGAGACGCTGAAGGATGCTGTCTCCGTGAGGGACAGGATAACGGTCAGGAACAGTGATCCCGTTCAGCCGCCTGTAGTCGCCGGTAGTTCGCCAACCACCGAGTTTCTTCGGAACCATGTGAATCGGGCTGGCCCACTGACTGTTTGAGGGTCGTATCACGCCGTGATGCAGCAGCAGGTCGAAATCCTCCTTGGCGGCCTTCAATTTCTCGCCAGTAAGTCGGCGAGGGCGATCAAAGACAGGAGGGCCAGTGGTCTCAATGTGGTGAACCACAACATTGTCAGACTGGGTGACAGGAACAGTGTTAGGCCTCGTGATGTCTATGTAGCGTGTGAGCAGGTCGGCATAGATCTTGTCCTGGTCACCCATACAGGCGTTCTGGTTGATGGTTGAGACTGTGTGGATGGTGGCTTCACAGAGTTGGCCCGTGGTCGTCAGAGATGTAAGAGGATCGATGAGGCATCTCCCCTTCAGGTCCAGGAGCAGAGAGTGGTGAACTAGGAAATCCGCTCCAATGATGGCTGCCTTGACATCTGCAATAATGAAGGACCATTTGAATGCTCGGCGTAAGTTAAGATCCAGCGCCAGGAGTTTTTGTCCATAGGTGTGAATGACGGTTCCGTTGGCGGCGTACAGCTGGAAGTCATCCTTCTTGCAACATCCGGAAATGGAGGCCTTAGGTACCAGTGAAACAACCGAGCCAGAGTCGACCAAGAACCTCATGTTCGTTGTACGGTCGTAGAGGTGCAATCGGTATTCCTTGGTGAGGCGGGCGTTTGTGGTGCTGTCGCCGGCCGCCTGAACGATCGACAGCGCCTCTAGTTTTCCGACGGCTGTCTGGATGCGTAAGAGCAGGGCGGCTCGCAGCTCCTAGCGTCTTCTCCAAAGCGGCGGTGATAGAAACAGACTGTGGCCCTTGATGGGGATCGTCTGCGGTAGCGAGAGCTGCTGCGAACACTGCTAGGCTCACGTGCGCGGCCACGTTCATTGAAGCTGCTGATGAGCGTGGCGTTGATCTTGCACAGCTCAGCCACGGCCAGCTTCAAGTTGGAGATTTCTTCTGTGAGCGATACGAGCGGATCGGCAGGCAGGCGGTCCGGAGATCGTGACTTGGAACGCGTGTAGCCAGCGGCCATAACGGTTGGAGGAGACTGCATCTCATGTAGCTCGTCCGCGATCTTCGCCTGTTCGTCAAGGGAGATGCCTTTCACCAGCTTCAAACAGCGTTGGATTGACGGAGGCAGCAAGGCAAGCCAGCGAACCCTGATGACGTCCGGAGTTGCTCTGCCGCCGGCCAGGGTAGTCATTTGCCTGAGGAGCTGTGTTGGTTTTTTGTCGCCGAGCTCCAACTCGGTGAGGGCCTTGTGAAGTTGGCGGTCGGCTGAATCTGTCAGCCGGCTGATAATCTCGGTTTTTAGGCGATCATATCTGTTCTCCTTAGGCGGATTAGACAGCAGGTCTGCTACCTCCATCATGATTTCAGAGTCAAGTGCGCCAACAAGAAGATTATACCTCGCAGCGTCGGAAGTAATGCGGTGTGTGTAAAACTGGGCCTCAACTTGAATAAACCACATATGCGGGCAATGTTTCCAGAACGGCGGCAACTTCATAGCGCCGGCAGACATCACAGTCGGGGCAGCGTCCGTTAGCTGAGGCGGTGTGGGCTTGTCATTGTTGTCCGTTTCAAACAAAGAATCTGTGTTTGCATTCATGATGGTTTCTGGAGCGCGTGTTTCGAGTGATTTCCTCGTCGGAGAACGCTTATGCAAAGCACTTAAAACTTCACACACACAGTTTAACACTGAGTACAGAATTCGATGTAGTCACGCATAAGCTGAAGTATGAAGCATGTGTTCTATGCTACAACGAAGCACGCACAAATCACGTCGGGGTCACCAGTTATGGAGTAACTACACTCTACACAGTAATAAATGAAAGCTGAGGTGTACTTAAGCACAGCTATTTATTATGCAAGAGGTTGCATACACAATAACAGAACACGCGGTAGCGCGACACAGATAAAAAGAACAAGTTCATACGCGGCACGTGGCTAGCAGCCGACTGGCTCCAAGTAGTACGGTTGTCTCCCACCTGGTCTAGTTGGCGCTCCCGTCGGCTCGATCAGGGCGCCGGCTGTTGGCAAAGAGATGAACCATGGCGTGGTCGATTGCAACGCCGACTGGTGGCGAAGATTTGTACTTTAGGCTGGGCAAGGCTCCGCCATATATATATATATAAACAACTTACAGGATAACGGCGCGAAATTTCGATTTCTTATTACAAATTTAAGGTTTTAATTTACTCACCCTCGTAGAAAAAAGTAATTTGGTACACATTTATGGTTTCATCCCTAAATCTTAAAAAAGTCTAATATTAGAGTTTTCCACCGTATTTATTTAGTTACAATCCCAAACACGATAAATTCTGGCATATATTTGGGGCTCCGGTTGAAGCTATATGCTTGAGAATTTTTTAATGCATGAAGATCAGCAATTTTAACTAATGTCTTAATCTTTACTTTGTTCCTATGCATAGTTTGGAAGTTACGAATAATTTTGTTTACAGTGGTAGTGAAACTAATGACAATTGCTCGGTTACTGCGCACAACCATGTTTTAAGAGAGTGGGCATTGTTGGTAACATATATTCTGAAATTTTCTTATTCACCGATTTTCAAATGGAATCATTATATTGAGCGGCGATTCATAGAGAATTGTCGATAAACTTATAAAAAGAAATGAGATCCCACAAAAATAGGCCAAGTCTTGTGTTCATGTACTCCTAGTGACAAAACGTTATGAGATATTTTCTGAGCCAACTCTACAGTTTACAGTGTGTATTCACTTCACTTTGTGAAACAGAATGATTTCTCTCGGTGTCATAGATCGTTTATTTAGGATAAAAAATCTGATGACTTGGCCATTATGTACGTCATAATTTCTACTGAACTTGAAGGCATAATATATACTTGCCAAATTCGAAAAACATCGAGAGAAATCTTGGCTTTTACGTATTTATATGTTTGATAAAGCAACACATTTATGGATAACTGAAACATGGAGTGCATAATGGCCAAGTCATCAGATTTTTTTATCCTAAATAAACGATCTATGACAACGAGAGAAACCATTCTGTTTCACAAAGTGAAGTGAATACACACTGTAAAGCAAGGGCGCCAAGTTTTAGAAAACCTCGCGGGTGCTCATCAGGACCGGATTTAAACTTTTTTTAGTGTTGGCTGTTCATTTTGTGCCGCCCTTTTCTCCTTCATACTTATACTAATCACTAATTTGTATTACCTTTATTAGGTAGCAAACGATTATATGTACATGTGAATGGATATAGATTAAGAGTGACTTCGTTACTTGAAAGTATTCAGATGTAGTCATAAAATAGAAACAACAAAAATAAATGTTTATTATGAAACAAGAATACAAACAAGAAAATAAAAATGTAATACATAATTATAGTTTTCTATGGGATTTTTGATTGGCGAACATAGAGAAACAACTTTCTCACTGACAGTTTTCCATACGAAAAACCTCGTAACACACTTTTTATCGGCAAAGAACAGAAAACACGTTAAGACGTACGCTCTGATTTGTAATCAATTATTACACGATTATAATTTATGTTAATTTCAATCAGAATACCGGTTTCGGCATTGTTCAATGCATGTTCCTTAAAAGAATTTAATTCATTATTAGCTGAGAAATGACGAGTTAAGTTTCAAAAATTATTGACTTTTCAATAATTTTTTCAATAAAATTACGACTTTCGAACGCTCGGGGACTTTCAACATCCAGATACTCAATGAAATCTTAGATCATACTTAAGTATTTTTATTATAGAAATCATGAAATGTAAGTCTGTCAGCAGAAACTTACCTCTGTCTATAGAGTCTTCCTTCGGAAGTATACGACGGGCTAAAGACTGCGTTGAACAACATAGAAAGTCAGGAAACTAATGAAGAATTAAATTAATAATTTAGATAATTGTTCGCTGTCACTTCTTACCTAAATGAAGATTGATAGTAAACGTATTTTTATTTCCTATTAATTGTTCCGAGTTTGTCACTTTACTACTAGATGTCACCACTTAAATGAAAATACAGCCTAATGGGAAATCCAACAAGTGCTCATGCTAATTTGAAGACTCATTTATTAAAAAAAAGAACCGGCAAAGAGTGTGAACTAGTTTCGACGAGACTTTCACTGGTAAGTTGCTGATTAACATACGCTACTTTTTATTCAGAAAATATATAGGGTTTCATGCAGATTCAATAAAAACCTTCAAAATTCTTGACAGACATGAACGAAGTTGCAGGAATACATAATAGTACAAATCGCATCTAAATCTATCCATTAGATTTCAAGTTATAAGCGAACAATATAAGAAACATTTTTGCATTTTCTAAATTCTGTTCCAGGCCAAAATGCACACTAAACTTCATTAAACGTGATTGAGTTATAAAGTTACAGATTTTCAACTTCATAATAGTAATATATAGATAACCAATGGTTTGTGTCTTACTATTAGAAATCAGAAATTTATTGTTGGATTTGATTTGTATCCACTACGTGAATGAAGTCGTGAAGTAATTAATATACAGAGAAGATGGAAAAAATATGCATAAAAAATACTAGATTGAACAATAACGAACTGATACCTATAATTACAAGTTATCATTTTTTTTTTTAACGCAAACTTATTTTCTCAGACTACAGCACTGTTTATAAATATATCATCAAAATCTTGTAGATCCACATCAGTTGCTAGTTCTCGATTTAGTGCACTGCCATGTGATCATTCAATCTTTGCTTAGCCGTAGTACTCCTCAAATAAGTTTCTCTTCTCTGTAATGATGAAAATGATGGTTCTGCAAACATACTGGAATAGTTGAAACGATTTTTAAAAATTTGATGATTTCAGGCATCATATCTTGGATAGATTCACAATACCAAATTATATATATGTAACCGTTTTTTCACTATGTTCAGTCTGACATTTTTTGTTTATGCAATTGCTAATAGCACGATGAAGAACCAAACGATCCACATCAATGTTATCTTTTTGGAACTCTTGTCCTTTATGGCTAGGTCTCCGGGCACTAAAAACGATTTGTTTTCATATCTTGTAGTTTACATTTTGACAGCGTTCCTATACGCAATTGGATTGATACAGGTTGTACTGGTCTGGAACTTAGGACGACGCGGTTTGAAATACCCGTCCGGCCAACCACGTTTCGATTATACAAGATTTTTCCGCAATCGCTCCAGGTGAATGCCGGGGTGGTTCCCGCAAAAGGACCATAGTTGAATTCTCTCCCGTTCCTTCGTTCAATCCTCTGTCGCCTGTAAAGATCATGATGTGAGACGACTGAAGAGGCATTACACTCCATACGATGAAACTGGAGTTAGGGAGAACAGTTGGTCACCGCAGTGTTCTAACAAAAGAACAAGCTGTCCCGTCCGTGGCTGGAGTCCTGCGGTGTTTGTGGCTGTCGCGTTTGACGGCTGCCGCACGGATGCATCCGCCGAAGGTGCTGCAACCGCAGCGACGAGCTGCGCCGCGGCGCCGTGCGGCCGCAACGTCACTCCTGCAGCGGGACTCAGCCGCGGCATGTTGCCGCACCGCGGCAACTTGCCGCGGTTCAGCCGCCGCTTGCCGCGGCACTTGCCTCGGTTCAACCGCCGCTTGCCGCGCGATGTGTGTGTGTGTATAGACAACGTGGCCAACCCGACGGCGAACCACGTGGCGGCGCCCGCCCCCACGGCCGCAGCATGTACCTGTTATTTTGCCTCGGCATGTACCTGTTATTTGCCTCGGCATGTACCTGTTATTTGCCTCGGCACGCACTGGCAAATACCTCCGCGAATTCCTCGTTCGAAAAAGGAGCGGCATGTCGACATCTGTCCGAAAGTCCAGTTGCTCGCTCAAGTGGTCTGGCAACGGCTGCGTCACACCTGGTGCGGCTAGAGGGGTGCGTGGTCAAGGACAATAGGGGTGTAACTGAGGTTAGTCAAGTGGTTAGTCAAGTGGTCCTCATGTCAAGTGGTTAGTCAAGTGGTCCTCAAGTCAAGTGGTTAGTCAAGTGGGAGGGGGGAGAGAACAATAGGTGTGAAAATGATTGACAGGTGGGAGGGGGGAGAACAATAGAACAATAGATTGATACAATGTATCTTTTGAGCGCGCACCGGCCAAACCACACTACTCACGCTGCTAAGAGATTACTAAAAGTGCTAAATAGACGAATATCCAGCAGGCTATCCATGTCAATTGCTGAAGAACAGTTTGGATTTCAAAAAGGAAGACGTGCAAGAGACGCTATTGGTTTACCGAGAAAAATAGGTGAAAGATACACTGAAAATGAAGGAGATCGTTACATGCTTTTCATAGACCTAGAAAGGCAATGGGTGAAGTTAATGGATATTCTAAAAAATAAAGGCATTGATTGTAAGGAAAGAAAGTGAATAAGTAGATTGTACATCGAAAAGGGAGTGAGAGTGAGAGTGGGGAATGATCTTACAGAAGAGGGAAGGATTGGAAGAGGTGTAAGATGTTTTTGTCACCCATATTATTTAAGATATATTTGGAGGAAATTATAAAAAAGAAGTTATGAAGTAAAGTAGGTGTATGCTTGGGTGAATGCAGGATTAGCTGCATACGGTTTGCTGATGACATGGTTTTGCTGGCGGAAAGTATCAAGATACTCAGAAGAATGTTAGAGGCTTTAGACAAAGGATGCAAGGAATTCGAAATGAGAACCAATAGGAATAAAACTAAATGTATGATGGTGGGAAGGAGTAAAAAAGAAATGATGATAACACTACAAGGAGAAATAATTAAACAAGTAGAGTCCTTCAAATATCTCGGGAGTATTGTGAGTGGTGATATGAGTTGCAAGAAAGAGGTGAAAACTAGAATAGTAACGGCAAAGGAAGAATTCAATAGAAAGAATTACCTGAGTAAAAAACAAGGTAGATATTTTGTATGGAGTGTAGGACTACATGGGGCAGAAACATGGACGCTACGCAAAGAAGATCTAAAGAGGTTGGAAGCTTTCGAAATGTGGATATGAGGAAGATGGAGAAAATGGTTGGAAAGACAAAGTAAAGAATGATGAAGTGTTGGATCGAGTAGGAGAGAGAAGGTCCCTTATAAAAACATTGAGGAATAGAAAAAGGAACTGGATTGGTCATGTGTTGAGGAATGAGTGCCTGCTTAAATCTACTCTGGAGGGGATTGTAAACTGAGGGAAAAAAAGCGGCGAAGAAAGAAAATGATTGATGACATCATGACAAATGGGAAATATATAGAGACAAAGAGAATGGCGGAACAAAGGGAGGCTTGGAAGGCTGCCACTGTGAATGGACCTGCTAAATAGCACTTAAACTTGTAATGTTACAAACAAAATTATGTAGGAATTTTATCCTCGTGGTAACGTAGGAAACTTGGCACATGCTCCTCGGCTCCGGTTCCAGACCTTTAGCTCTGTTATACGTTTTTTAGTTCCCTCCAGTAACAGGTTGTAATATTTATGACTCTTTTCTTAAAAATGTCAAGATTCAAATTTTGCAAGGAGCTGAGAGTTTTGGTTGCACATTTTTCTTTTTTTTGCGATCCTTGAAAATTTCTGATTTCACTTTCCACGGCTTGGGTAGTTCTCTTAAAGTATCAAAAAGAAAAAAAAAATCCACCTAGATCTGATTGTTTCGTAAGTTGCTATATTTAATAAACAGTAATTGACATCAAACAATAGAAATACAAATTACAACTCATCAAACATACACTTATAGTAACAAAAAACAAGAACGCTGACAGAACAACTCGAAGTTCTCAACTGATGTTGACAACCTTGTTAACTTTCTCACAAAGGCTAATACATTACGCTCCACCTACCTAAAGCTAAGATTCTATTTTCACTTAATATTCTGTTTGACAGTTACTTATTTTTAAACTAGTCGACACTACTCATACATCTATAGTCATTGATCGTGCATTACTACTTTCCCTTATAACTCACATTACCTTTACATAAAATAACATCCATCTCTTTCCTGATAACTCACAACATTTATTCAATCTTTTCTTTGCACAACTTAACTTCACTTAAACATATGGTATTTGTTCTGCTTATCATTGCTCCTTCATGTCTTCTCTTTTTTTACCCCTATATTATAATCTCTTTGTCATTTTTCATCTGCAGCTTGCTTTTCCTTGCTGCCTATTAAACTCAGAATAATAATATTACTATAAATATTTACAAAGACATACAAATACTTGAAAATAGGATCCATTTATTTCATTTACTTGATGTATGTCCGTTTCACCACATTAATATGCAAATCACACCATCGCATGAAACTCATAAATAACAATATTTGGATAGGATATTAGTAGTATTCTGAAGAGAGAGCTAGGATTTTAACCGTTACTCGATGACGTCACAGGGGAGGGGGGGGGGGTGAAGACCACGGCGAGAATGGCGTGTTTAGTTCACCAACCCGCCACCAGGTGTCGACACTGTACAGCGGTAACCTCAGTCTGTCTGAGTATTCAGCGGAGCTCGGTCGGGCAATTGACATCAATTCTGGCACACACCCCCGCAGGCGACAACGGTTGTTGCAATTCCCAGCGTGTGGAAAGCGCGCGTCACAGATGATTCTTGCGGCCCACGTCGCTGTCCTCAACTCTGACGCGGTGGTGAAAGTAGAGGTGGGCGCCGCGCCGGCGTGACGCCGCCGTGTCTCAGTAGCGCGCCGCCGCCGCCCTTTGCTTCGCGGCGTGTCCTTGAGCAACACTTCCTAACACGACGACGAGTTTTTTAAAATTTTCGTTAAATTGAGTTAATAAGTAGGTGTTAAAATTACCGAATTAGCTAAAACTAATGTTATAAAACTCTCTGTAATAGTGTTATATGACTGTCTAAGCCAAACTAGTTTTTGTTGCAAAGATTTCTGAAGTTTAGTCATGGAAAAAGCCAATAAGAAGAAAATCGTGAATTCCGAGCAAGGCTATTTCTTAGCTAGCCTAAATGCGGTAAAAACAAAGTATTTAACCCTGAGTGCTAAGCGTATGGAGGAAATGAAAGAAAATAGAAGGCATGATAAGAGATATAAAAAAACAGTTCAGACTAAATGAATAGAAGATTCTAGCTGTCATTGATCCTGGAGAAAACGTGCGAAGAGCAGTTTCGTTGGCTGATATGGAACATCATATGTGTCTTGGTCATGGGCTCCATAATCTCGTTACAGTGGAGGCCAAAACAGAGTTCCAGAAATTGAAAGGCTCGTAAAAAGAATGCAAGAAGATTGTAAAGAGAGAGAGAGATGCCCCTTTTCAGCACATGCCGAAAAATGGAAAAGAGTTTTTGGATTCTCTTGATAACTTCGTTCAGTGATGAGACCGATCCTATTTTACGTAGAAAATGATTAGATGTAACAAGTACACACAGAAACATTGGATGAAGTAGTTGAAGAGAGCTCGCTACTCGTTTCAGGAAGTGTTATATACACTCTTTCCATCTAAACTGAAAGACCAACTCGTTGGCATAGATTTACAGGGATGCTGGGAAGTTTAACCCACGTGTGCAACTGTGACATTATAAATAAGATGTTTAGAAAGATAGGACAAGATGAGAAAAAGCAAAGTGAGCCGAATCTTTTAGCCATAAAACATCTAGTAAAATTTTGATAAGGTTTCGCGAAGCAGTTGAGGTCATGTCATCTTAAAAATATGTAATGAATGTAAATCTTCTGTTCCGTTCTGAAATAATTGATATCATGAATTCTGTCTTAGATGACGAATTATTGACTATGTTTCGGCTTAATCGCAATATGGTGGCAGAAGTTAGCAAACGATTCGCTGCCACAAGAGCGGTTGTAGCAGTATCACCTTTGGATTATCGTTTTATGGGTCTCAAAGAAGTAGATACATATTTGGAGTCAATACAAAAGACCAGTACTTCCTTTATTGCCTCGTATATCAAGGAAGTAATCACTGCCATTAATGTGCCAGAAACAAATGAAAGTAGGGATTCTATTGCTTCTACAAAATCTACCAATGATACATCGTTGCTGCAGAAACTATCGATGAAATATCGTGTGTATGGCGATAATGATTATCCGATCGCTCAAGAAAGTTGAAGATATTTAGCTTCATCTGATACATCAGATTCTAAAGATGGAAATCTTTTAAGTTACTTGAACAGCAAAAAAAGCATCCTTTCCTTGGTTTTCTGCCCATACCTAGACTTTTCTTTGTGTGCCTGCACAAGCACACCGAGCGAAAGAGTATTTTCTGTGACTAGGTTAGTCATTTTTACAAAAAGGTCTAGCCTAAGCTCAGTTCGCCCAAATAAAATTATCTTTATACATGATAACTCCAAAGAGTACAAAAACCTGCAAGATTTTGAATATATAAGTGAAACGTTACTTATTTTCTGTTTTTGAGACGAAGTAATGATATGTACATCTATATGATATATATTATTTCTATACGGTACTTTTTTCTCATAAGCCATTATCTCCCTTCATACTAAATCGGAATCAATGAATGAGGCGTCATTTTAAAGCTTATGGTCTCCACTTTGCTCACATCACATTATAAGAAAGAAATTTTTCGGAATTCGACCCTTAAAGAGCAAATATGTCAATACTTCTAAAATGCTGTTTTTTGTGTTAAGAGTCATTTATCTCCCTGGATACCTGTCTGAAATCGTTTAATGAAGTATTATTTTAAAGATTAAGATCTCCGGTTTGGTGACATCACATATTAAAACTGGAATTTTTCTGAATTCGACACTTAAAGGACAAAAATATCAATATTTCTACAACGCGTTTTTGTGTTACAAGCTATTTATCTCCCTTCAAATCTAACCGATATACTGTAGATAAATGAGGTATCATATTAAAGATTAAAATCTCCGCCGTGGTCACATTATATTTTAAGAAAGCAATTTTTCGTAATTTGATCCTTAAAGGGTCAAATTGTCAATATTTATAAAATGCTTTTTTTGTGTCTCGAGTCATTTATCTCCCTTGATAATTAAACAAAATTGATAAACGAGGTATCATTTTAAAGACTGAGGTCTTCGATTGGTTACACCGTTTTTAAGAAAAGAATTTTTCAACATTAGACGTTTTAAAGGACATAAGTATATAGCCATTTATCTCCCTTGATACCTAACCGAAATCAGTAAATGAGGTATCGTTTAAAATTTTAAGTATCCGCTTTGGTCACATCATATTTTAAGAACGAACTTTCTACAAGTTCAACCCTCAAGGGGCAAAAAATATCACCATTTCTAAAACTTTTTTTTTTTTTTGTCGTAACCGAAATGGAGAAATGAGATATCATTTTAAAGACCAAGGTGTCCGTTTTGGTCACACAATATTTTATGAAAGTAATTTTTTGGAATTCGACCCTTAAAGGGCAAAAGTGTCAATATTATTTCTACAACTTTTTTTAAAAAATACGAGCTTTTTATCTCCTTCGATATCTAACCGAAATCGATAAATGACATATTGTTTTAAAGATTAAGGTGTCAAATTAGGTAAAATCATAAATTAAGAAAGAATTTTTCGGAATCTGATGCTTAAAGTGGTCGACCGTATGAGACAGTTCAGAGCCAAGTCCCTAGATTGCAACAGCAGATATCACAGAGATGTCAATAAACTTTTTTTATCCAATAAATAGCTCTCCCGTTTTTTTTTCTGTTACGGAAGCATTTTTATTTTGCTATACAATTTCAATGTAAACATTTTATTCGCACAGCAACACACATCATAGAGATGGTGATGTGCTGTGTGCATTTTGTTCAGGTTGGTTGCATTCTGTTAAGGTCAGTGACAGTTTGTCGTACATACAGTGTGGTTTAAATTTTCCTAACTGTTTCGTAATATGTTTCGTCCGTACCTATTACACTAAAAAAAAAAATATTTGCTATATAAGTGCGGTTTTACTTTTCATTATACTATAAGCATTAAACCTCACTATTCATCGTATTTTACTAGCGAAATTTTCGCATGGGTTGTCTAGTATCATATATAAAATAGTCACGCCGCCGGCGTTACGCCGCCGCCGACTGAAAATGTTCGGCGCGCCGCCGCCGAGATTTTGGTAAGCGGCGCCCACCTCTAGGTGAAAGTAGTATCCCCTCGGGCGAACAACGGTTCCATTAGACGCTATTCCTGGTGTGATAGGACTGGAACTACTTTCCACAACACAATTTACCGCTAGTGACAGAGTATAAATTCTGTTGCGAATCACTCTAAAATATGCAAATACATCGTCTGATCGTGTTATGTTACGCATTTCCAAAACGAAAATCAAAATTTTAGTTTCCATACTGAGAGAGTGAATAACCTGTTTGATTTGTTGTAACTGAATTAAAAGTAAGATACACTCGTCTCAAAAGCGTAACTTTCTTGTTATAATGTGAAAATGGCATTAATATGGATACTCTGCAGGTTCACATAGTCAAAATTAATAAAGGGTGGGGGATTCGAATGTGAGAGCGGTTGCTTGCTGTTGACAATTGTTATTGCCAAACCTGTAATTTTTCCCTAGTATTTTGTAATGTGTTGTTGATATATCAAACTATTATAATTAATTAATTGTTTAATTACCAAAAATTAACTTCTGAAAATAACATTTTAGCAGACTGTCACCACTTTTTGATCTATAACACTGAGCTGATATCCTCTGAATGGTCAGACAAAGTTATTCTTGAGACTGTCCTATAATACCAACATGAACATATATTTATTTTGCATTGTGGATGAAATGAAACAAAAATAAATTAAATACAATATGTTTTTATTTATTCTTCCGATGTACAGTCGGGGACAGAATTCGCGAGACCCCTCGCCTTTCGATTATGCTTCGTTCTAGACACGACTACCTCATGGGACAGCATAACTGGTAGGTGGAACACTAAATTCATGATAAAATAGACCTCTCATACCCAGCACTTTACCCAAGACTAAAAAAAATGAGCCCGCGCGCGAGAGACTCGCAAACGCTCAGAGGCAAAGATCGGAGTTATACAGTTAAACGTATCGTCATTTTAGTCATAATAATAAGTGAAATAACGAAAACCATTGATTATAGAGCAAAGGTAACGCTTTTTTCGTAATTTCGATAGCCATTGAGTATTTTTTCTTTCTTTCTAATAAACAGTGGACAATTCGATAGCAAACGAAATGACATGATGAATACTGAAAAGAATCACTAAATTACGCACGGATAAAAATTTGTAAAACTAATAAGAGAGTCTGAATGGACTTTGTCACACGTCCTAGCGCTGCAGCGTTATAGACACACAGAGTTTAGGCGTAAGTAGAAAGTGCATTTAGGAAATTACTCAAATGGTGAACTAAGTCACGGAATATAAATTAACTATTTCTACACACTTCAATAGTTCGGAATAAGAACATCTTAATTTTGTTTTCACCGTAATATGTTTAGAAGGTAAGCTTAACTTGATCGCAGTAGTTTCAGTAGTAATAATAATAAATTAATAACAGTAAATTCGTCTACAATGTGAATAAGCGGTTTCAGATTTTAAAGCTGAAAGAATGGAAGTAGGAATCCTTTCATATCTCCCTTTGTTTCTAACTAACACTGATACTTCTTTAAAGTTTTGTATCGAGCATTACTTCTTGCCTTCCAAGCCAGATGGGTTAGAGATAACAATCTTGCCTGGCATTCGGTAGCACATGGCTTCAAACCCCGTACGATATCCAATTTTAAGTAATTTAAGTAAATCTCTCCAGTTGAACTCCGGAAAAGCTCCTTCAAAAAGCCGTGGACGAATTCTTTTCCGATCCTAGAATCCAATACTCTCAAGATTCAAATCACATTGGCGTCGAAACAGAATAAGAATAAGAAGAAGAAGAAAAATAACCGAATGTGGCAGGTTAGTGGTAACGCTCTGAGGTGGCTTCCGGGAGGACGTGGGTTCGAATCCCCGTCCGGTCATTCAGAGTACGTTTTCGATGGATTCCCCAAATCACTCCAGGCGAATGCAGGGGTGATCTCGTCATAAAATACCATGGCTGAATACCTTCCCGTTTCTTATCCCCGAGTCCTTACCTAAATACCTCGACGTCAAGAAGGCATAAAGCCATAAGCAAAAGACAAACAAAGATACATAGCTTAAAAATGTCGCCAAATTACTGTCAGTTATCAAGCTTAAAGGCAATAGCTATTGATACTACTCCAAATCATATTTTTTTATTAGAAAATTCAGGAAATTGTTTTATTAATGTAAAGGAAGGTGTAGAAGTAAAGCTATCTAAATACAAACAAAAGTTGGATCTCCGAAATAATATGAAGTGGAAACCCAATATTATCAAATCTAAATTTGACATCGTGAGTGAATATGACCCAACGTACTGAGGTATCTTCTTTTAAAAAGTAAACCACCAACAGAGACGCTGACAGGCATGAATAAAAAGGCGTCATATGAAATATTTTGCAATTGCGACGTCAAGGAGAAAGGATGAAAGCGTTGAAACTCAACGGCTTATTTATAATTATGTATTAGTCATTATTTTTTTTTTTAGAAAATTACACTTTGTGCATTTCTACTTCAAAATGCTCTCAAAGCATCTTGAAAACGTTCTGCCTCGTACTATTTTCATGACTGAATTAATTAATATTGTGTATTGATCTTACATTAAAAAAAAAGTCTAGCCATACTTTACGGGAAATTGATCTACTTCGATCTTTAGATTTAAATATTTTGGTGTAGACTCTAGTGAAAGAATGTGTAAACGTTAATGCAATCCCGATGGCTAAAACAGATGTTAAAACCAAGGTGCCTTAGACATTTCCGGGAGCGATTTTCCTCAACCTAATTTACCTGCTTTGTATTTGTCCCTGAACGTTGTATTTGACACAGCTCAGGAGAGCACATCATTATGGGAGAGTAGAACCATATATACGAACCATCGTTTTCTGAACTTAAAAATAACATAATCTTGCCATAGTTGTTATCGAAGATGCGGAAATGTTCGATCCACTACAGATTTTATATCTTAATCACATAGTCCGATTTTCCACAAAGCAACCACGATTAATCTTTTATGAATCCACAATATTCCACTTAGAAATCACCAATTTCCTTCAATGCACACACATAAGAATTTACAAATTTCAGCTGCATATGAACTTTGCAAACATCACTAATTGTTTGACTAACTAATAGAAAACTTTTCTCACTGCCGTCTTTCCTATTATAAAATTTCATGGTGAGAATAATTATGAAGCAGGTTCAATGGCCTGCTCGGGTATCCAGATTTCAGTTTTCCATGCTTTCACAAAATCAATTTAAACGAACGTTGGGACGGTTCATTCAAAGGCAATGGCCAAATTCCTTCCCATTTCTGTCTCCAATCCACACCCATCTCTAATTACCTAGACGTAAACGAGGTGAAAGCCATAAGCACAAAACAGAGGCAAGTAACAGAAGAACGAATGTGTGGTTGTCAGAGGTCAAATTTAAATTCCTCAGTACTGTTGATCGGCACCACCATAACTGCAAAAGCTAAAATTGAAATATAGTGCAAACATGATCATTTGTATTCGGAATACCGTATTCACAAATATGTGATGCTTTCACGAAAGGCAGATGTTTCGTCCATAAAAAACTTTTTCGTTGACTTCTGAAGGATTTAATTTGGGTAACTCAAAAACATTCCGAGTTGCTAGTTTGGTTTATGGTTCATAGTAAATTCTTGTTACATTCATTTACATCGCATTACGTTACCTAGTGTTTAACATCTATTCACACACCAATATGAAATAATGAATGTGTCATTATCACTCTAAAAATACCAAATTAGCAGTCTTCCTGTCGGAAAAATTGAATAGTTACGAAATTTCAATTTCGTATTATGTTCGTCAAGACTAATGAATTATGATGTAATTCTGGCTTGGGTACGATGAAACCGCTTTCGAAGTCGTAATACAAGGAAATACACATCGTTTGTGCCAGAAGACTTCCTCGTCGACTGCGCCACTTGTTTTCAAACTCCAGTCTGAGATAGTGTGTTTCGTTGCACCAGCGAAAATGAATCATTTAAGTGACGTTGATAAGGGGGCAATTATTGATCTACATTAAGAAGGGTATTCGAACAGTTCAGTATGACAGGTCACCAGTCCACCGACCCCAACTAGTTCTGAGGTCGTTCCTCGAGAACCCCGAAGTGCTGCAAATTGTTTGGCCACCCAAGGACCCTATAGAAAATGTTTGGGCAGAAATAGTCAGAATTATAAGAGAAAATGAGCCACTGTTAGATGCCATTTGTGACTCGTGGTAACAACTGCTCAAAGGTCGTGGTTATATTTCACGCCTCATTAATTCCATGAACAGTAGAATCCGTGCTGTTGTCGATGAGGTGGGAGGCTGCACAAGATACTGAAAGTTAATTCCGTGTATATTTTTACTTTCTCATAACTGTCCTGCCATACCTCTTTTTCGCATTCTGCGATCGTATCCCTTTATTTACATCCTGATACATTTGCAAACATCCTTCCAAACACCTTTTTCCCTTCCTCCTCTCCCCATCACCAAAGACTTGTTGTCAGAGTACAGGTCTATATCGAAGAAGGAAGTTATAACCGTTAGTCGGTGGTAGCGTAGTGGGAAAGCCGACTGAGTAGTAAAATCAGCTGGTATGGGGGCTGGCACGATGTTCCGTGGGAGCAATTTTTTTTTCATCTTCTCCTTTTCTTTTTAGCCTCGGGAAAGAAAAATGTTACACAGAAGTTTATACGACAAGTGTAGCAATACAATCAAATAACAATGTTTTACTCCAATTATCATCCTAACATTAGTGTCTGTAATATCAGTTTCACGATTTTAAAAAACTATGGTACTGAATTAATTTAAGGGTTAAGGTATTGTGTTGTATACTTATTTTCCACTGTTGCATTAAATGCTTGCGAATTCCGCGATGTTTGCTTCAAAAGGACATGGCCAGAAAGCTCCCATTCCTTTTCTGCCCCTAATGACCTCGACAAGTTGTAAGGCCAGAAGCAAAAAACAAATAATTTTAAAAAAATCTATCAGTGCAGATTTAAACAATAGCACTTGCCACCACGATTTAATTACAAAAAATTTCTCAAATAAACATAATTACGTCTCTGTGGTGTGTTTTGGACCTTCTCCTTGTTGGATTTATCTTATTCAAATGCCGACCACGGTAGCGGAGGGACTAGAGTGCTACTTTCACATGTGGAGAGTTGCCAGATCGTTGTTATTTTTTCCTTACGGTTGTTCGCGTCGAAATCATTGGAGGGGAAAAATGACTGGGGGCATAGATCGGCAAGGAATTCAGTCATGGCCTTTTTACCAACCATTCCTGGCACTCATGGAGCGATTTCCATTAATCATGCGAGATCAAATCCGGATGGATGGACGAAGATTTGTATTCGTGTCTTTCCGAATGCGAGACTTGAGCGTTAACGGGTCTCTCGGTCACTACCCATGTGCGAGGACGGAATGGAAACGGCGACCCTAAAAATGCGATGATAGCATTTTAACCCCTACACTGCTAGGGCCAGCTTAAGTGTCTTGGTGGGGACTCTAGTGACGGAATATGTGCACGTGTCTGCGGTCATGGATTGCTAACACGGATGACAATTCCGAAGGCCCACAGAACAAGGAAATTATCAGACATTTCAGGCATGTGATTTTCCTCATCCTATTCCAACTACTCTGCGTCTGAGGCTGTTGTCGGACACAGTTCGACAGACGAAAGAATTATACACGAGTAGAACCTTATATACGAGAGCTCTCTGAACTTTTTAAATTTTTTTCTTTCTCTATCCCTCTTTGACGTAGAGGTCATTGAAGACGGGAATTGAGTGGGGGCAACGAACGTGCCTTTTGATGGAACCTTCCCTACGTTCAACAGAAGTGTTTTGAAGAAACCGTAGAAATCCCAAATCTAGATGACCGGAGGGTGATTTAAAGCTGTGTCCTCTCGAATGCGGTGCCAGAGCATTATCGCTCACCCACCAAACACAGTTTTCTGAACTAAAAATAACAAGTATACGTACAGGATCAATCATAAGACACCTACTCGGTCATGTATTTTATTTAATATATTTATCCTGCAGTATTGTAGCAGACTCAGAAATATTTGAGTCACTAGACTGCAGTGGTTTCCAATTAGTTTTTTGCACGCACAACTTCAAGAAAGAGCTCAACTTTGCAGTCAATGTGATTAAGTATTTAAAGAATTGTGGACAAATAACAGGAAGAACCATCCTGACATTAAACTCTAAAAATTTTGAGAAAACATAGAAACACTAAATCTGATAAACGACGGGAAATTGAAATAGTGTGCAAACTCTTTTCGCGATGGGGGGCTACCATGGAATTTTCTAATAAGAAGAATAATCTTGGAAACTAAACGTCAGTTTGAAGGATACGGATGATTGATTTTCAAACTGGAATAAGCTAGATTTGTTAAAGAAAAATATGTTTTCTTCGAAAAGCTGATTACGAGGTTACCTACGTGGATATAAAAATGAATTCATTGGTTTTAGGTTAATGAGACACTAAATTATTAAGATCTGAAATCTTTAGTGCCGCTGTTCCCAGTTAGTGGTACGCGTACCCCCAGGGGTACGTATGGCTGCTTGAAGGGGTAACGCGCTTTAATCTCTTAGCTAAGGCAATCACTAAGAGACTTGGAAAAATAAAAACTCAAATATTTCTAACGTTAAAAAATATTTTAAGACAATGAAACTGTGTGCGTGTGAGTTAAAATTCTGTAATGCTGTAACTGTGCGAAGCACAGAACTCCGATGAACGCAACGGCTCAGACAGGTGGGGCCAGCGAGGCTCGTTCCTTACTCCCAGTCAATTCCCATCTCCAATGGCCTCGACGTCAAAGAGGGGATACAGAAAAAAAAAATTAAAAGAATTCAGAAAGCCCTGGTTCCTCGCGTATATACGGATCTACTCCTGTATAATTCTTTCGTCTGTTGAACTGTATCCGACAACAGCCTCAGACGCAGAGCAGTTGAAGGAAGATGAGGAAAATCACATGACTGAAATGTCTAATAATTTCTTTGATCTGTGGGCCTTCGGAATTGTCATCCATGTTAGCAAACCATCATCGCAGACACGTTCACAAATTCCTTCACTAGAGTCCCGACCAAGACACTAGCTGGCCCTAGTAGTGTAGAGGTTAGAATGCTATCATCGCATTTTTAGGGTCTCCAATTTGAGTCCGTCCTCGCACATAGGTATTTCTAAATGAGTGTAATGTTCGTTTTGTGTTTACTGCACTATAGTGTGCCACATCACCTCAGTAAAGCCTGACACTATAGTCGGGAAAATATAAACTGGAGGAGGCTGAATCGTCGCATTCACCGAAGATCATAAAATATTTAAATCAGCAGATGGAGGCAGAACAATTTTTTCATAACGTGTACTTCCAATTTTTAAGAAATAGAACCATGATTACGGAATATTAATTAATACATTTGACAGTGAAATAGTGCGAGTAGAACATTTACAAGATGCTTTGAAAGTATTCTTAAGTCAAGGAGTAATTTCCAAAAAATTTTAATGACTAATGTTCAATGTTATTTTTCATCACTTTCATAGGTCCTCTAATTATGATCACGTAACTTTAATAAAATTTTATATGAAGTTGTTTCTTTTATTTTCGGAAAATAGCTGTCGCTATAATTGTAGGTTCTCGTCGTTCGAAAAATGACATGTTTCTAGTAGAGATGATTATATTCATACACCTTATTAGAGCTAACACTACTGAACAAGTGTTCTTCGCTTCCTCAGCGCCATAAATAAACACTTCCTCGAAACGTTTATTAGATCGGTTACTTCTTGCTTGCCTCCTTGCCTCCAATTTCCTCGAGTTAGCCGGAAGAAATTCTTCTCCTATAATAACCTCAAATAGTGATAAATAGATCACGTCCTATCAACTGAACTGAAATTAAACACAACTCTGTGTGTACTAAAGACCTTCACTGCACTCCCATTACATTTTTTTCCTTAATATCCTAAAGCTCTTATTAGTACTCAGCCATGTTAATAGCCGACACCAAATATTTTTTTTTTTTATGCGGGGTGGATCGGTGAGAGATTTTTGAAGGCGGCTTATGGCCTTTTTGGTCAAATTTTTAACTGGCATTACTGCCGATGTCCATTCATTTAGCTAAATCTTTTTATGTGAGCATCCAAATGAATTTTGCTCATACAAGTGAAAGACGTCACAAGACATACAAAACACTTATTTTGACACCCATGCCCTAGGCAGAAATAACACCAGTGACCGGCCCCGCATTCGGAAAGACACGAATTCAACACGGATTTGGAAATAACATGATTAATGGAAATCACTCCATCGAGTGCCGGGATGATTCCTCATAAAGTCACGTTCGTTGCCCCCACTCAATTCCCGTCTTCAATGACCTCTACGTCAAAGAGGGATAGAGACAGAAAAAAATTTAAAAAGTTCAGAGAGCTCTCGTATATAAGGTTCTACTCGTGTATAATTCTTTCGTCTGTCGAACTGTGTCCGACAACAGCCTCAGACGCAGAGTAGTTGGAATAGGATGAGGAAAATCACATGCCTGAAATGTCTGATAATTTCCTTGTTCTGTGGGCCTTCGGAATTGTCATCCGTGTTAGCAATCCATGACCGCAGACACGTGCACATATTCCGTCACTAGAGTCCCCACCAAGACACTTAAGCTGGCCCTAGCAGTGTAGGGGTTAAAATGCTATCATCGCATTTTTAGGGTCGCCGTTTCCATTCCGTCCTCGCACATGGGTAGTGACCGAGAGACCCGTTAACGCTCAAGTCTCGCATTCGGAAAGACACGAATACAAATCTTCGTCCATCCATCCGGATTTGATCTCGCATGATTAATGGAAATCGCTCCATGAGTGCCAGGAATGGTTGGTAAAAAGGCCATGACTGAATTCCTTGCCGATCTATGCCCCCAGTCATTTTTCCCCCTCCAATGATTTCGACGCGAACAACCGTAAGGAAAAAATAACAACGATCTGGCAACTCTCCACATGTGAAAGTAGCACTCTAGTCCCTCCGCTACCGTGGTCGGCATTTGAATAAGATAAATCCAACAAGGAGAAGGTCCAAAACACACCACAGAGACGTAATTATGTTTATTTGAGAAATTTTTTGTAATTAAATCGTGGTGGCAAGTGCTATTGTTTAAATCTGCACTGATAGATTTTTTTAAAAAATTATTTGTTTTTTGCTTCTGGCCTTACAACTTGTCGAGGTCATTAGGGGCAGAAAAGGAATGGGAGCTTTCTGGCCATGTCCTTTTGAAGCAAACATCGCGGAATTCGCAAGCATTTAATGCAACAGTGGAAAATAAGTATACAACACAATACCTTAACCCTTAAATTAATTCAGTACCATAGTTTTTTAAAATCGTGAAACTGATATTACAGACACTAATGTTAGGATGATAATTGGAGTAAAACATTGTTATTTGATTGTATTGCTACGCTTGTCGTATAAACTTCTGTGTAACATTTTTCTTTCACGAGGCTAAAAAGAAAAGGAGAAGATGAAAAAAAATGCTCCCACGGACATCGTGCCAGCCCCCATACCATCTGATTTTACTACTCCGTCGGCTTTCCCACTACGCTACCACCGACTAACGGTTAGAACTTCCTTCTTCGATATAGACCTGTACTCTGACAAAAAGTCTTTGGTGATGGGGAGAGGAGGAAGGGAAAAGGGTGTTTGGAAGGATGTTTGCAAATGTATCAGGATGTAAATAAAGGGATACGATCGCAGAATGCGAAAAAGAGGTATGGCAGGACAGTTATGAAAAAGTAAAAATATACACGGAATTAACTTTCAGTATCTTGTGCAGCCTCCCACCTCATCGACAACAGCACGGATTCTACTGTTCATGGAATTAATGAGGCGTGAAATATAACCACGACCTTTGAGCAGTTGTTACCACGAGTCACAAATGGCATCTAACAGTGGCTCATTTTCTCTTATAATTCTGACTATTTCTGCCCAAACATTTTCTATAGGGTCCTTGGGTGGCCAAACAATTTGCAGCACTTCGGGGTTCTCGAGGAACGACCTCAGAACTAGTTGGGGTCGGTGGACTGGTGACCTGTCATACTGAACTGTTCGAATACCCTTCTTAATGTAGATCAATAATTGCCCCCTTATCAACGTCACTTAAATGATTCATTTTCGCTGGTGCAACGAAACACACTATCTCAGACTGGAGTTTGAAAACAAGTGGCGCAGTCGACGAGGAAGTCTTCTGGCACAAACGATGTGTATTTCCTTGTATTACGACTTCGAAAGCGGTTTCATCGTACCCAAGCCAGAATTACATCATAATTCATTAGTCTTGACGAACATAATACGAAATTGAAATTTCGTAACTATTCAATTTTTCCGACAGGAAGACTGCTAATTTGGTATTTTTAGAGTGATAATGACACATTCATTATTTCATATTGGTGTGTGAATAGATGTTAAACACTAGGTAACGTAATGCGATGTAAATGAATGTAACAAGAATTTACTATGAACCATAAACCAAACTAGCAACTCGGAATGTTTTTGAGTTACCCAAATTAAATCCTTCAGAAGTCAACGAAAAAGTTTTTTATGGACGAAACATCTGCCTTTCGTGAAAGCATCACATATTTGTGAATACGGTATTCCGAATACAAATGATCATGTTTGCACTATATTTCAATTTTAGCTTTTGCAGTTATGGTGGTGCCGATCAACAGTACTGAGGAATTTAAATTTGACCTCTGACAACCACACATTCGTTCTTCTGTTACTTGCCTCTGTTTTGTGCTTATGGCTTTCACCTCGTTTACGTCTAGGTAATTAGAGATGGGTGTGGATTGGAGACAGAAATGGGAAGGAATTTGGCCATTGCCTTTGAATGAACCGTCCCAACGTTCGTTTAAATTGATTTTGTGAAAGCATGGAAAACTGAAATCTGGATACCCGAGCAGGCCATTGAACCTGCTTCATAATTATTCTCACCATGAAATTTTATAATAGGAAAGACGGCAGTGAGAAAAGTTTTCTATTAGTTAGTCAAACAATTAGCGATGTTTGCAGCTGAAATTTGTAAATTCTTATGTGTGTGCATTGAAGGAAATTGGTGATTTCTAAGTGGAATATTGTGGATTCATAAAAGATTAATCGTATCTAGGTGCCCGTGGTTGCTTTGTGGAAAATCGGACTATGTGATTAAGATATAAAATCTGTAGTGGATCGAACATTTCCGCATCTTCGATAACAACTATGGCAAGATTATATTATTTTTAAGTTCAGAAAACGATGGTTCGTATATATGGTTCTACTCTCCCATAATGATGTGCTCTCCTGAGCTGTGTCAAATACAACGTTCAGGGACAAATACAAAGCAGGTAAATTAGGTTGAGGAAAATCGCTCCCGGAAATGTCTAGGCACCTTGGATTTAACATCTGTGTTAGCCATCGGGATTGCATTAACGTTTACACATTCTTTCACTAGAGTCTACACCAAAATATTTAAATCTAAAGATCGAAGCAGATCAATTTCCCGTAAAGTATGGCTAGATTTTTTTTTAATGTAAGATCAATACACAATATTAATTAATTAATTCAGTCATGAAAATAGTACGAGGCAGAACGTTTTCAAGATGCTTTGAGAGCATTTTGAAGTAGAAATGCACAAAGTGTAATTTTCTAAAAAAAAAAATTAATGACTAATACATAATTATAAATAAGCCGTTGAGTTTCAACGCTTTCATCCTTTCTCCTTGACGTCGCAATTGCAAAATATTTCATATGACGCCTTTTTATTCATGCCTGTCAGCGTCTCTGTTGGTGGTTTACTTTTTAAAAGTACGTTGGGTCATATTCACTCACGATGTCAAATTTAGATTTGATAATATTGGGTTTCCACTTCATATTATTTCGGAGATCCAACTTTTGTTTGTATTTAGATAGCTTTACTTCTACACCTTCCTTTACATTAATAAAACAATTTCCTGAATTTTCTAATAAAAAAATATGATTTGGAGTAGTATCAATAGCTATTGCCTTTAAGCTTGATAACTGACAGTAATTTGGCGACATTTTTAAGCTATGTATCTTTGTTTGTCTTTTGCTTATGGCTTTATGCCTTCTTGACGTCGAGGTATTTAGGTAAGGACTCGGGGATAAGAAACGGGAAGGTATTCAGCCATGGTATTTTATGACGAGATCACCCCTGCATTCGCCTGGAGTGATTTGGGGAATCCATCGAAAACTTCACTCTGAATGACCGGACGGGGATTCGAACCCACGTCCTCCCGGAAGCCACCTCAGAGCGTTACCACTAACCCGCCACATTCGGTTATTTTTCTTCTTCTTCTTCTTCTTATTCTGTTTCGACGCCAATGTGATTTGAATCTTGAGAGTATTGGATTCTAGGATCGGAAAAGAATTCGTCCACGGCTTTTTGAAGGAGCTTTTCCGGAGTTCAACTGGAGAGATTTACTTAAAATTTACTTAAAATTGGATATCGTACGGGGTTTGAAGCCATGTGCTACCGAATGCCAGGCAAGATTGTTATCTCTAACCCATCTGGCTTGGAAGGCAAGAAGTAATGCTCGATACAAAACTTTAAAGAAGTATCAGTGTTAGTTAGAAACAAAGGGAGATATGAAAGGATTCCTACTTCCATTCTTTCAGCTTTAAAATCTGAAACCGCTTATTCACATTGTAGACGAATTTACTGTTATTAATTTATTATTATTACTACTGAAACTACTGCGATCAAGTTAAGCTTACCTTCTAAACATATTACGGTGAAAACAAAATTAAGATGTTCTTATTCCGAACTATTGAAGTGTGTAGAAATAGTTAATTTATATTCCGTGACTTAGTTCACCATTTGAGTAATTTCCTAAATGCACTTTCTACTTACGCCTAAACTCTGTGTGTCTATAACGCTGCAGCGCTAGGACGTGTGACAAAGTCCATTCAGACTCTCTTATTAGTTTTACAAATTTTTATCCGTGCGTAATTTAGTGATTCTTTTCAGTATTCATCATGTCATTTCGTTTGCTATCGAATTGTCCACTGTTTATTAGAAAGAAAGAAAAAAATACTCAATGGCTATCGAAATTACGAAAAAAGCGTTACCTTTGCTCTATAATCAATGGTTTTCGTTATTTCAATTATTATTATGACTAAAATGACGATACGTTTAACTGTATAACTCCGATCTTTGCCTCTGAGCGTTTGCGAGTCTCTCGCGCGCGGGCTCATTTTTTTTAGTCTTGGGTAAAGTGCTGGGTATGAGAGGTCTATTTTATCATGAATTTAGTGTACCACCTACCAGTTATGCTGTCCCATGAGGTAGTCGTGTCTAGAACGAAGCATAATCGAAAGGCGAGGGGTCTCGCGAATTCTGTCCCCGACTGTACAAGTAGTACCATCAACACCCAAATTTTTAATTACTTTATTATTAACCTCATCAGATATTAGTAAATTATTACAAGCAATAAGTTATTTTCTTAGAAGCGTGTAGTCGAATGATGAACTGGAAGTCCATTGAGCTACACGAACATTATTAATATGAATATCAATCAGTTTTTTCTTGTAGCACTTTGCTAGCTAAAATGTCCACAAACTCTGTATATCATCTCGAAACTAGGTAGCCCTACTTCTTCTTAACGATCAAGACGTCGGTCACTGCGGGCTGCGCACTGATGAGGTTCCTTTAAGACGAATCGCCTATGAAGGTAGAATCAGTATTCGGGAGGACATGGGTTCGAATGTCCGTCAGGCCATCATGATTTCGGTCTTCCATGGTTTCTTGAAATCACTCCACGTGAATGCAGGGAAAGAGACCTTTAAAAGTCCATGGCCGAATTCCTCACCATTCATTGCAGTACATCCTTTCTCACAGATAATGACGATGGCATCGACGGAGCACAAAAAAGTAGATCAGTAACAATTATCCCCCCAGGTACCAAACTTTTCACATTAGCATCGCTTCACCTCTCGCACACCTCAGACATTTTTGCCATTTAGTAGCATGTGCACAAGTACGAAACTGTCCACATCAGCATCATCTCACATCACACACATAGCCACAAGCCATCCAGTAACATGTGACCCTAGTACCACAACGGCATGAGTAGATTCAAGAGCCTTTCTTAACACAGGCTGCAATGTCATACTTTGGATGCTCACTCACAGCTTCATACGTCACAAAACAATCATTAGTGGTGAAAATGAACTACACACACTACACCCAAATTGACGGGTGAAAGAAAGGTATCAACATTTTTTCACTCTAGCTGCCTTCCCTCGCAAACAGCATTTCAATTCCAAAAACTGTGTTCTCCATATTAACTCTGGAATCAGAACAAGCCATCAGTAACAGCTACCCCCAGGTACCAAAACTATTCACATTAGCATCGCCTCGCCTCTCACACTTCTCAGCCATCTAGTAGCATGTGCACAACAAGCCATCCAGTAACATGTGCCCCTAGTACCACAAAGGCAGGAGTAGATTCACGAGCATTTCTTAACACTGCCGTACTTCGGATGCTCATTCACAGATGCATACGTCACAAAACACACATTAGTGGTGGAAATGAACTACACATCCTACTTGCGGACAGACGAGAGAAAGAAAGGTATCACCATATCTACACTCTAACTGAACTACACATCCTACTTGCGGACAGACGAGAGAAAGAAAGGTATCACCATATTTACACTTTAACTGCCTTCCCGTGCACACAGCATTTCAAGTCCAAAAACTGTGGACCCCACATTACACCACTACATACAAGCAAGTTCTAGCTGTTGGTTTGTAACACAAGTTCTTCCTTCTCTAGTACATCCACTCATCACGATTTTTGCCCCGAAGGACATATTGTGAACAACCTGAGAAAAACAGTTCGTACCCCAAAACTAACGGCAGCAAACTGTAAACAGAACAGTGAAATGGAAGAGTGCTTGGATTCCTGAAATCACTTCAGACGAATGCAGGGAAAGAGACCTTCAAAAGTCCATGGCTGAATTCCTCACCGTTCCTTGCCATACATCCTTTCTCACCTCTAATGACAATGACATCGACGAGCCCGAAAAAAACGCCTGATATGCTGGAAATACTAGAATTTTGGATGGTCGTTGGAATTTGTCTGTATAACGACAGCACTGTGCCAGTAATAATACACGGTAGACTGGGAAGTTAAGATAGCCGCGACAAACACCTAATTTTAAAAATTCATTCACATACAAAGGTATTGAAAAAAACACATCACACACGATAAAGTTACCATAATGCTCTTAGCTAACTGATAGTTTCATGGTCATCAAACAGACATCATAACCCACATTTTTCATAGTAAATCCCTACACATTGACAAGTTTCCAAACCGTCACCATAGATGCAGACAATAGTTCTATTACGCCGAAGATAGCGCCCATACTTAAACTGTCGTAAATTGTTAGGTCATTCGTATGTCAAAGTGCGTGTTTGGATATTTTATCCACTCAGTCCTCATCACCTAAGGTCTAATGCCAGATTGTGGTCATGGTCAACTTAGGCTCCATTCACCACTCAGAATTATTCTACCAATATCCATTCTAACATCATTATATGCCATATACAGCTCTCCCAACACTCTTCATACCTTCCAGTCACATCCAACCCAGCTCCTTTATTATGTCACTTGTTGAATGTTTTCCACTAATAAATCTAGCTACCCTCCTTTGCAACCTATATTTGTTGTACAAAAAATGTGGACTCCATACTGCACCACTATAGCCTGACTGTGGGTTTGTACCAAAGTACTTTGGTTCTCTGGCACACCCCCTCAGCACCATCTCCATTAAATGATTTTTTACCCCGAAGTGCATATAGTGAAAAACGTAAGAAACACAGTTCGTATGCCAACACAATCAGCAGTAAACTGTAAACAGCACAGTGGAATGGGATAGTGCCTAAGCCCTGATACAATGGTTAAAAACACACATTGATGGTGGGTATAATTCTATAACCAAATAATTTAGACTCAAATCCACAGAGGAATCACACACACGCGCACATTTCCATGCCAACACACAACAGAGCCAAGATAGAACTCACACAGAGGAAGAAGATATACACACACAATTGTGGAGGAAATGATCTGCGCATCCTAAATCCAGACAAACGAGTTAAAGGAAGGTCTGACCATATTTACGCATACATGGGTATGTACGAGAGACGTACACACAAAACACAAACACACACACACGTATATCCATACAGCGAGTTCGACATAAACAACAGCAAGCATCATGGAAACGATGAAGTGGGACAGAATTGTCGTTACCACTGATTAACTGGACAGAACTCTCGTTACAAAAATCATCAGACAGACGAGTTAAAGCCAGGTATCACCATACATTCGCTTACATGCACAAAGAGTGACGCAGATACACATGTACAGGTCTACAGCGAGTTCAGCACAACTACCTGCACCAATCTCGGAAACGAAAAAGTGGTGAAGTACTCTCTTGCCTCATGACTGACTGAAAAACAGAACTCTTCTCGCATATCATCGGCCTGACGAGAGAGAGGGTGTGCAAAAGATGTTTTCACCACACACCTCAGTGTTTATCCCTTTAATAGTATTAATCAGACAATTGATTACATGTACCATCAACAATCAGGTCACCACCATGTCTCCTCCACACCACAACCCTTTCAACCATTCATTAACAGTGCCCCCCCCCCCCAGGTACCATGAGTTGCAATAGACACTTGACTATTAGCAGATACCAGAACCTCTCATATTCATACTAGACCCCACCCACAAATCCATTCGTCTCGACACACAAGCACAAAGAAACTTAAGTGGAGGTACAGCAAATCATACATCCAGACAGATGAATTTAAGTAATGTATCACCATATTCACACATACAGACACAGAGATAGATACACATTTCCATACCTACAGTGATATCGACACAACAACCATCCCAATTATGTCAACGAAAAAGTGGTGTAGAACCCCAATGGCTCATGACTAACCAAAACATCATCAGTAACATGTGTGCAAGGTACCAAACTCTTCACATCAACATCGTCTCATTTATCTCACACTACAGACCTCTCTACCATCCAGTATCATGTGCCCTAGGTACAAATCTGTTCACATCAGCACCACCACGGTTATCCCACACCTAAGCCTTTTCGGACATACAGTAACATATGCCCCAGGTACCATGAGTAGAAGTAGACACTTGGTCATCAGACAGATGTCATAATTCCCATATTCATACTAGGTCTCACCAAGATATCCATATGTCACCACACATAAGCACACACAAGCATAAGTGCAGGATCTTCACATCATATTTCCAGACAAACGAGTTGAAGGAAGGTATCACTATATTTACACATGCATACACAGAAAGAAGCACACACACGTGCATTTCTATGCCTACAGCGATCTGAACACAAAAACTAGACCAATCATGACAACGAAAATGTTAAACAGACAACCCCCCCCCCCCACATGACTGGCCAAAAATCATCAGACGGACGTGTTAGAGTGTGTGCAACGGATGATATGTTGTCGCCATCCTTCCCAGTACTTATGCCATATGGATTATTCATCACACCCATTTGATTACATTTATCATCACCACATAAGTAGCCAGTCATTGTGAATTTCACGGACAGAAATACCGCAATATGCCGGACCTAAAATCGCTGTCTTCGACGAATAACCGGATTTTTTCTACTGGGGCCTAATACCGGTAACCGAATTTTTAGGACCGCACCGAAGACCGGAATTTCGAAGCGGGTGAAAGCGGTTATGAGCGCCGGTATACCGACCTACAAACGCGATATACGCGTCCGCTGTGAGGAGGGGCCCCGTCTCGCCACGCCCGCCTGGGCAGGTTGACCCAAATTAGTCTTTCAGAAGCTGCTATTAACAAATGACTTTGACCAAACAGTTTACAAGAGTTTAGTTCCAGTATCCATCTATAATGATGGCACATGAAATCAGGTGAGTGTGGTTAGCATTGAGGTGTATTGTAAAGACATGCTGTCGTCGGCCCATCCTGTAACATCTCAGTCTGGACGTGAAGTGTGGAGTTCCTTTCCTCCAGTTACTTGTATGTTTGTGGTAACGTATAGAACTGTGGTGTATATGTGTGTATGAATGTTCCTATGTGGTTGTGTGTCTAATTATGGTGATAGGAGTCTACTGCATATCGAGATTTCACCATCAGTGGTCATCAGTGTTGATGGTGGACTAATCAGTTGGGTATGATGAGCACTGATGTTTAAATTATAAGAAGTTTATAAATTAAAGAAGTTTTGAAATTCCAACGAATTGATTGGCGGTGAGCATTTTTCTTTTTTAACTTGAAATTATTTTTTATAAAGCTATATTTTTTCTATTTCTTTTTTTTCTTTCAGTCGGCAGAATTTGGTGAATTGGAAATGCTTGTTTTTGAAGGTATGTGTGTCATTGAAGATGTGTAGTTATCTGTTTGTATATTTTTCCTTCGTTATATTTACACTAATGTATACACTCTTTTTTATGTTTCAGATATAGAAGCAAGTTATAGCAAGCAGCCGAGATAACGGAATGGGGCTCCAATACTGTCTAACTCCAAACGACAATTAACTACTTCTAGTGGTAAGTGCTAATATTTTGATGATTTCTGTATATCATAAATTCCTTTTCTTTTATGCTACTAAATATTTTTTTTATTCTGTTTCAGGTACATCTCACTGAAGTTTAGATGTTACATCATCATGTCAAAGCCTACCATCCGCTAGTATGCTACCGACGCCATCACCACAGAGGTGGATAATACCAATAAAACCTCTAGTAAAACAATCTACTATGAGTCATGCGTTACCGCCGAAAGGATCCAATCCATCATCACAACTTGCAGGAGATCCGCCTACACTCCGGAACCATAGACCTAATGGTAATCAATATACTTCTTTGAATAAGTCATTGTTTCTTGTTCACACATTTATTTATGTTTTTCCATGTTACTAAAATTTTTCTGTTTCAGGTTCTGGTATACAGGGGTCAGCCGCAAACAGGAATGAACCTCCCGCCGTCAACAGGTATGCCCCACCACCAATATGGTGGCCCTAGGAATCGCCATCCACGGTAGGTCCAAGCAGCCAGCATGCAGCAGCCGCTGCAGGTACAAGCATGCAACAGGTCACGCCCATTCCAGCTACGGCAGATCCAAACAAGCCTATCACTGCTCCTCGCCGGGCCATTACCACTACATCAACATAGTGGCCGACCCGAGCATATCGCCAGCCAACTGCCAGCACATATAAATGACTGTAAACTCCGGCATCCAGTAGCATCCAGGGGGGTGAGTTGCCAGCAACGCCCTTATCCTTGAAGACCAGAAAAGTGCTTTTGAACGTAGAATTTATTCTGGTATCATTCAAAATTCTTTATCTTGATCTTCTTAAATACATAGATGCTTGCCATGATCTTTTGAATAAAAACTTCGCGAAATTGTTGATAGTCAGTCCTCCCGGCGCGTTAAAGTTGATGTGGGGCTGATTGCAACGTGCAAAATTCAGAAGTAAACCGCTTTCGAAACCACCCGTACATGATTATATAGTAAAATGCGTTAAGTCACGCCCAGCACATCCCTGTCTGATTGGTATAAGTTGGAGCTCACAGTAAAATTGAGTGAGTTTCAAGTAAGGGACAGTGGTAAAACTTACGGTAGAATCATATCCCTTGACATCAATATTTCTAAATTCTAACTATTCTGTCGGGGGTCCTCCTATGTTGCTCTGGCAGCTGATATCCGTAGAAAGAAACCTGTTGTTAAAATAGAGCTGACGATTTATGCTTTCTATAGACCCTCCTTGGTGCTCAAGTAAAAGCACTAAACAAAAACGCGACACGAGTAATTATGGGCAAGCCTTTGCCAAACACAGTTCCGATTTTTCAGGTATTGAATTTCTGGTAAAACTCAAAGACATTTCCAAATTCGAGGGGCAAAATCCAGACTATTCAGTAAATGCTTTCGGTCTGGCTGTAGATAATGGTAAACATGTAGTTTCCGGGGCCCTCCATCACACTGCAGACAAACGCGGCCACCACATAAAAATGTTGATGATTACTGACGGTACTGGAAGATTCTATTATTGTTGGATTCACAACTTGTCTGGACTAGTCAAATCTTCATTAACCGAGCATAAGGGTGCAATATTAATTTGTGACAGATGTCTGCAATATTTCAGTAGCAAAGATGTCATGGAACGCCATAAAATCGATTGCGCAAGGGTTGATCCAGTAAAATTAGATTTACTGGGTGACGTCGATAAAACTATAAAGTTTAAGGATTTTGTTCACCAGTAGCGTTTACCCGTCGTCGTTTACGTGGATTTTGAAAGTTTATTACAACCTTATGATTCGTGCAGTCCTCCACCCAACACTTCTCAGACTACTAGAATCCAGAAACAAATCCCTTTCACTGCCGCATACCAGGTCGTTTGTTAAGATGTGCCTAGTCTGTCGCATTTTGACTCCTACTCGGGCGGAAATCTCGAGAAATGGCTTGTTGGCGAACTCGTCAATCTTGCTAGGAAAGTCGATAAAATTTACAAGAGGTGTCCTCTTGTAATGACAGATGAGCAAGAAGCAGAGTTTGCTCATGCTACAATGTGCCATATCTGTGAGAAAGACATTGAACCGGGGACTGTTAAGGTCCGTGATCATTGTCAGATCACAGGTAAAATTATGGGGGCTGCACATAATAACGGCAATTTGCAGTTTAAAAATCAAAGGTACATACCCATTTTCTGTCACAGTCTTTCTGGGTATGGCGCACACTTTGTAGTTATTGCTTTATCCGGCCTCGACGGTGATGGGATGGATGTGCTTCGCATAAGCACAGAACGAAATATTTTTTTCCAAACACCGTTCAATATACTTCAGTCAGTTTAAGATATCTGGACTCGTACCGTTTCACGCAGGCCCCATTAGATAAACTGGTTGGGTCCCTTGACGAAGGTGACATGAACATTACCAGTGCTCATTTCACCGACCCCGAGAAGATCCAGTTATTTAAACGTAAGAGTGTCTTCCCATACGAGTACATGTGCTCGAGGGAGAAGCTCAACGAGACAAAGTAAAAATTTTATAGTTCGTTGTCGGAGTCAGAAATTTCTGATGAAGATTACGAGCACGTGTCACAAGTGTGGCGGACTTTCCAGATCAAGAATTTAGAAGAATATGCAAGACTGTACATGGGCACAGATGTATGGCTACTTGCAGATCTGTTTGAGAAATTTAGGAATATATATTTGGGGAAATACGCTCTGTACCCCGGCCACTATTTCAATTCCCCAGGAAGATATCAATATGCTGCTCCTTTTCGAACGAGGAATTCGCGAAGGTATTTACCAGTGCGTTCACAGGTATGCCAAGGCAAATAATTGGTACATGCCGGAGTTCAACCGCGAGGCGCCTGGGGATTTTATAATGTACTTCGACGTAAACAATCTGTATGGCTGGACCATGTCGGAGTATCTACGCTCTAGTTGGTTTCAATGGCTATTGGCTGAGCAGATTGCCAGCATAGATTTCATGAACGTTGCAGTTGACTCGCCTAGGGGATTCGTGTTGGTGGTAGACCTTACGATTCCTCAGGGTAAACACGACGTTCTAGCAGTAGCCCCTGTAGATTAAATCCTCCTCAAGCTAATGACTAAGCTGGAGGATAAGGTACGGTATGTTCTCCATTACCGAGTCCTCCAGGAATGTGTCGGTTTGGGGCTGAAGGTGACTAAAATTAATCGCATGATATCTTTCAACCAGTTGAAAGACTTGTTCTCGCCGTTCCGCCAAAACAGATTTGGAGAGAGATTTTTATAAATTAATGAACAGCTCTATATTCGCAAAACTATGGAGAACATTAGAAAACACCACGACGTGAAGTTGTGTACTAGCTGGGAGTGCCACCGCGTTGCTCGCAAACACATAGCTTCACCATACTTCAAATGTACAACTATTTTCAGTGAGGACTCTATGACTGAGGAGATGGCGAAAGTTAGGATTTTTTTCAATAAGCCAGTATATATCGCGACGTGCATTCTTGACCTTTCTAAACTAGGATGTACCGATTTTATTACGAATCCGCCATTCCACAGTTTAGATGCCCTAAATTGCTTTATATGGATATGGATAGCTTAATTTACTTAGTGAGGGACTGTGATCCATATGAAGTGATGCTTCGTAACTGGGAGGAATTCGACACGTCTGGATATAGCACCGGCAACCGTTTCGGGATAGAACCCCATAATGAAAAGGTTATCGGTGTTATGAAGAACTAGGCGAATGGCACCCTGATTGCGGAGTTTGCTGGGCTACGGGCAAAAATGTATGCGTTCCGGCTTGAAACCGACCGAACCTGTAGACGGGCTAAGGGTTTGTCCGGCTCCGTCACCAGGATATTAACAATTGAAGATTACATTAATTGCCTGCATGGGAAACCCCCCTTTACTATCTTCAATACAGAATATCATCGAAACTGCATATTGTAAACACCATTCAAATCTCCAAACAGGGTCTGTCTAGAATGGATGATAAGCGCTAGACTTTCCCTGACGGGATAAAAACTCTACTGTGGGGACAGAAATCTGTATCTAGTTGAATGTTTGTATGATAGTGTATACAGTGTGTGAGTGAAGAGGAAATACACCGTTTACCCGTGTATCTAGTTTGTAAATATGTACAGTGCACTACTTAGAACGCTGTATATATGTAAAAAGGTTGCTGTATATATTTTTTGTATATACTTAGAAAAACTTTGATTCCTTTAATTTGGAAGTGCACTATTGAATAGAGTCCATAGCCCGAAAAAAAGTTATAAAATAGGAGAACAGGAAAATCTTTGCTGTATGTAGCATGTATATTTTCCTGAGCACTGTGCTCATTTTCATTGTGTAAAGTAACGAACATTATAAAAAAATGTCTGCTGGGGGTGTTGATGCTGTGTTGAATTCATAAACATTACTTTCTATGATAATTTTTTTTAATATACAAGTGTACAGAAGAAATCTTGATGTACATTGATTGTGACTTTACTGAGCTGCATGCTCATTTGCTTTGTATTAACGTAATTGAGGAAAAGAAAAACATTGTAAAATAGACTAACTGTACAGACGAAATTATTGTTGTACATAGATTGCAAGTTTACTGAGCTGCATGCTCATTTGCGTTATATTACGGTAATTGAAGAATAAACCCTCAATTGTTAGAAAAATAAGTTTATTTATTAAGAAGAAATCTGTATATTTACATTTTCAATAAATCTTTTTTTATGAATCCATGTGTTATGTGATTTATCAAAACTCAACCACTTCACCAAGATCATATTTTTCCTTCTTTTTATCACTCGTTCAACCAAAAATGTACTTGTAACTTTTGTTAGTTGTAGTTCCTGCTGGTAAAATTCTCTTGCAATAACTTTACCTTGATAAACTTTAAATAAATAAGTTACATGATTTTTTAATTTTATTTTACTGATGATAAAATCTTCAGTTGACCAGTTAGGCAAGCAGCCTTTCTCAAACTTTTCTTTGAATCTTCTGATTCTAACATGGTCACACACTTTGAATTTTGCAGGAGTAGTAATCTTAATCACTGTTGAACGTAGTGAGTTGTCATTAACATCGCACGGTTTCATCTTGATGGTGCTGTGGCACTTTTTATTATAATCAGACATTAACTGAGGAAGAAGTTCAATCCACAGATGTGAACCACGTCTACTGAATTCCTGACACATTGCATTCTTGATTGTCCTGTTGAGACGCTTAACTTCTGATACTTTGAGATGTGTATATTTTGAGTAGTGATTAATGCCATAGTTAATCATGAGTGTCTTAAACTTTGAATTGTAAAACTGATTCCCGTTGTCAGTCTGCAAATGTTTAGGAATACAATCACCAGTTAGCATTCTCCTCATAGCGTCGGTAACCACACTAGTCGTCTTGTTCTTGAGAGGTAGAGCCCATGCGTACTTTGAATAAGTATCGATCACCATCAGTATATACTTGTAGGCACTGTTTTTACTTGAGTATGGGAACATTTCCACAATATCAGCTTGCCATAGATCGTAAAGTCCTTCGATTATTACACGTCATCTAGGAAAATTCCTTCTTGCTGGTTTATGGAGTTCTGCCACAACTTGATCCATATCACTCGATGAAGTCTCTCTCACGAAGTTCTACAATCACGGATAAAATTTCGTTGGAGTGCGCCGAATGTCCTGCTTATTTAGATGCTGTAAGTAACGTCAGTCTTTCAACTATTAGCTCGTTTGGATCATCCCAATACACAATTGCTTCATGGCGCGAAGACCAGAACTCAACTGATAATCAAGCTTAGAGATTATGTTTTTATACTTACTAGACGTATTTTTCAAAACTTTGTCGGATGGGTTAAATTTTAATCTATGGGTACTCATGTTGTTTAATGTTTCCAAATAGTTTTTCAAGTCCTTGGTAGTATACTGTTTTAGTTTTTTTTTAAATAGCAACCTCATTAATCCTCGTGTTTGTTCATATTCATTCCCATCGATTAGAATAACGTCATCTTCAATAATCACAGGGGAGTTTCCTGTCATTAGTGAATCATTCTTCTTTCTGAAACCATACACTGAATCATAATCTCTCTCACTTCGACTTAGCGATTTCAAGAACTCATTGATCAAACCAGAAGACTGCTGATGCAGATTTCGTTGATGTAGGAAAACATTTTCCATCGTATCCGTCACAGGTCTCAACAAATCCTAGAAAATGTTTTCAGAATCGATTTGGCCAGTTTTCAGTTCAAGTAACTTGCGCCGAATAGTATTCCTGGCTTTATGATGCCACGATTAGTTGTTGCTGCATCCACGTTTAAACACCGAATGAGACTTGTGGGTGGTCACTGTACTATTTTATATCTCAAAGTGACTTGGGCTGTAAATACTTCGTGGGGCTTATATGCAAGGAAAAAACTAAGTTAATCACCTCGATTCACGTGGAGTACCGCCGCTTGATATCAAACTTTTACCCAATTCAGTCTTACATCAACCCTTTTCGGTTTGATTACTGAGAGGATCATAACAATAGCAGGGATTTCACTATAATTTAGACCTGTACCTAGTAAGTATGCGTTCTCCTGAAATGTATCCATTGCAACAGTATTCTCAACAGTAGTCACTTCCATTTTTTTAATTTTATTATTTTTAAATAGACCATCTGTTAGTGTATCATTTAGTTACAACGTCATCATCATCGAGGGGGTCAGCTACATGTTTGAGTATTCTACCCTGACAATCTTTCTTAAGAAGTATGTGTTGAGGTAGGTGCACCAACACGCTCTGTATTTATGATGTTCTACCAATCTTATCCATGGTTGTAATGATGATTGTACCTAGTGTGCTTGGCTATTTGTTCAAAAATGAATCAAATCCATTGTGGGACCACCCATGATGCATGTTGCTGTCCTTGTCGGTAACCGCAAATCCATTATTGCTCGTATTCCAGCAGGAACTACATAGCTTTTTAAACTCGTTGAACGGCATGTCAGTATTGACGTGGTCATTGTAAATGTGTCTGAGATTCATGTCGTCCTGTTTAAATAGCACGATCAAGTAAGCGTTTTGGTATACAGCTATATGTCTGACACATATAGAAAGAATCTACTGACCTATGCCTTCCCTTACTTAAGTAATCTCGTATGTTATTCTGCTTCTCACACAAAATCTCGTCAAATACAAACACTGAATTTGGTAGAGCTTCAGTAGGCGGGGGCACACTCTGATTATCGCTAAATGTCAATTTCTTAATTCCGTTGATGGGTTTTAATATTTCACCTAACAACTGGTATTTTGGTTGGTACAACGACTTGGAAAACACATACACATTTCCAAATCTATTTCCATTGGGATATTCCAGCAGGGATAGCACAAGATTGGTTTTGCCACAGTTTGATGGTCCACACACTATCGCTCTCACCGTCTCAGGAAATAGAGGTCCATTCTTCTTCCGCTTGGAATTGGTGCCGTCAATATCCACATTACTCACTGGTAATGTTTCCCGCTGTTTGACGAAACGCATATTGATGGGGTTCGATGGTTGCTCTGGCTATATATAGGCGTGCAAACATTTAAAAACGGTTAGTCGACATCAATGACTCCTACAAGGAAGAAGAAGGATCGTGGTTTCTTAAATATGACAATCGACAAAATACCGTTTGAAGCACACATTTCAATATACCAGTTCTGTGAACTTGGGACAAAACTGGAAAAGCGGTTGAAATTCGGTCAGACAGGGATCAGCCCACAGGATGCAGCATGTAGGGAACATGGCATCGCGTATGCGCAGGGTACTGACAGACGCAATGCATACCGCGTACTAGCGGCGAAGGCTTGAAACAGAATGAGGGCCACAACATAAAGTTCGGTGAATGGGCAGCTGCATTTCTAGTTAACAGTGCTATGCGTGCTAAGTTAAACTTGGGTGCAGGCATTAAGAAGAAGACGAGGAAGAGTGGCATTCTCCCTTTAATACTTATTTTTGCTGGATTTTCGGATGCGGGAGCACTTTCTGGGAGGAGCATCGGCCATCACCAGAGCCATCAAAGCGGCTAAAGAAGCAAAAAAGCAGTTAACTAAACAGAAACGGCACGATGATACCATAGAGGCAATTGCTATGAGGGGTAAAGGTCATTATTTGAAACCGTACCGGAAAGATGGATCAGGAAAAGAAAAAAAAAGAGCAGCCGTTGACGGATGATGATATACGTAGACATGTAAAGCGATTGCGTATACCTCATTTTCGCAGCATTTTCATGCGCGATGCATTACCTCAAAAAATTCTTGAACGTGAATGTGGAAGTGTGAACTTGAACATTGCTGAAAATGCTGGAACACACTGGGAGCGTGGTGGTGTAGTGGTTAGCGTTCTGGCCTCGCATTATGGAGGACGCCGGTTCGAATCCCCCTCCGGGTATCCAGATTTGGGTTTTCCATGGTTTCTCAAATCACTCCAGGCAAATGCCGGGATGCTTCCTTTAAAAGGCCATGGCCGCATTCCTTCCCATTCCTTGGCCTCCATCCTTTCCCGTCTCAAAAGACCTCGCTGTTAAGAGACGTTAAGCAGTTAAAAAAAAAAAATACTTTGCAGGTAACAGAATACTGTACAAAGTGCAGCGACACTAGGAAATTGGTACGCACGTATATGGACATTTATGCTTAAAATTCCTGCATCAAAATGTATAACATTAGTCTTGCATGAACCTTGGGCGGGGTATCACACATGTCTGTGACACTGCCCCTGTCCGGTAATAGTTCGGCCTAGAGCTGTGATTACTTTTCACCGATAGATCTGAGCGAAGGCGAGTATACAATCGGCTTAGTTGATTTTCAAACACACAATTCGATTCCGAAAAGGTAAATTTCCTTACTCTAAGAAAAAAGTGACAGATATAACCACAAGATCGTACGATATTTACGATTTGGCAAGTTATTTGGCTCGGCTCGCAAATAACGAGAAACTAGTTTTTAGAACAAGTACAAGAAGTTACGAAGGATTTGAAAAAGGCAAAGATTTTAAGTAACTAGTTTAGTGAGAGCATTAGGGACAATGAATCATAAACAGCTTAACAAAACAATTAGCAGACCAAAAAATATGAAATTCATCCTGAAGATATCATGAAGGAACTAAGAAAGCTGGAAAAAAAAACATAATGGGGCTGGTGTAGACAATATTTCTAAAAAATAGCAGGATGTGATATTGTACCTTATCTTGAAATATTATTTAAATTGAGTCTGGATACTTGCTGCTTACCACAGCACTGGAAAAGTGCAATAGTAGTACCGGTACATAAAGGAGGGGTGATAAATAGAGCCGAAAATTATAGGCCAATTAGCTTGACGTCAGTGGTAGGTAAATTAATGGAGAGATTGATATGCAACCACATCAGCAATATATGTGAGGAGTGTAAGTGCTTTTCAAGTAGGCAACATGGCTTTAGGCAAGGATATTCATGTGAATCTCAGTTGGTGGGATATATGCAAGATATTTCAGATGAAATGGACAAGTGAGGTCAAATTGATAGTGTAGCACTAGATCTTTCGAAGATTTTTGAAAGAGCTATAAAATGATAGCAAATAAGGTAAAACCTATTGGAGTGGATCATAAAGTGATTTGCCGGATAGAAGAATTTTTGAAAGGTAGAAAACATAAATTTAGGGTAGGAAATGCGGTATCAAAAGAAGTGAAAGTAAAAATGGGATTTCCAGGAGGTAGCGTATTGGGACCATTGCTATTTATTGTTCTAATGATTATTTATGTTGATTGTTTGCAGATGACATAATGCTATATAAAAGGATCAAAATAGTTGAGGATTGGAAACAGTTGCAGGGTGATCTGGACAGGATATCTAGTTGGGTTAATTAACATGGGATGAAGATAAATGCAAAGAAGAGTCAGCTTATTAGATACACAAATAAAAAACTAAAGGTTTATTATGAATATAAGATGGAAAAGAGTTGCTTATTGAAGACTTGGTACGGAAATATCTTGGCATTACATTTGATAACAAGATTAACTGGGCAGATCACATTGGACAGGTAGTAGGAAAAGGTTTCAAAATTCTGCATATGTTGGAGAGGGTGACGAGGGGATGTACGAGAGAAGTAAAAGAATTGGGTTACAAAACTTTGGTCAGACCATTGCTCTAATATGGTAGTGTAGTATGGGACCCACATTTTGACTATCAAATACAGGAGTTGGAGCTGGTGCAAAGAAGGGCTGCTAGATTTGTTTCTAGAAATTATCGCAGAACGCAATCAGTAACAGATATGATGAAAGAGCTGGAATGGGACTCATTGGAAGACAGCAGGAGGATGAAGAGGGTCATGGGAATGTACGAGGTGTATATTGGTGATGAGGCATGGAACGATACTGGTGTAAGAATTGAAATTAAAGCTTGGAAGGGAAAAGATGACGATGACCACAAGCTTGCACTCGATTTCAGGCACAAGGGTGTAGGAAGTTCTCTTTTTTAGGTAAGGGTCTCAGGGATTGGAATAAGTTACCAAGAGAAATGTTGAATAAGTTGCCAAAAACGTTGGAAGAATTTAAAGTTAAAATTTATAAAGGGTAACTGTAGGTGAACGCAGAAAAGGGAGAAGATGGGTGTCTAGGAAAATTGTCACCGGAGCATGCGCTGCGTTGCAATTTAATTTAATTTAATAAATTTAATATAATTGATTGGCACACATCTTTTTCTTTTACCTAAGCTTTTCGCACAATGTCGAGCAGTAAAGGTTACACCAAAAATTTGTGGTTTTGATAAATAGGGGGCCATACGTATTTAATTTAAATATTAGAAGCTTAACAAAATTTGTAACTAACTAATTTTATTACTAGTATTACTGTTAAGTGGAACTTACAAATATCATAGCAACATGGATAAACACGTGGTGGAAGGATGCTAGAGCGGTAGCAACCAGATCGGGCCGGCCGACGGGCCGTCTAAATGCAACGCTCTGTCGACGGGAGGAAAGTGAGATCGGTAACGAGACCAGGTGATCGGGAACGGGTAGTCTAAAGGCCCCTTAAGTGTGACCAGAAGTGTGTCAGGCTAAAGAAGCAATAAAATACGAACACTTAGCAATATTTAACTGTTAAAAAATCTATATTCAAGTTTGCAAGTAAATAGGAGTAGTGAAAATATCAAACTTCTAGTGTTTTACATTTTTTGTTAGGAATTGTTAGCCAGTAGTAGTTAAGAACTGAAAATAAATTAATGCAGATCGTAACAGAATGGTGTTCTGATTTATCTGAGAGGGAGAAATTATTATCTAGTGAATAATCATTTGTGTATGGAATCTTCTGATAGTTCATTGAAGAATATACCGGTCGGTGAGTCTAAGAAATTTAAAAGAAAGCTGTGCATTAAAGACATAAGTGCAAATTATTTAAAGTGGTTTTGAGATTTTCTTCTAACCTTTTGTGAATTCCAGAGGAAGGTTAGAAGTGAATATCGACGGAAGGGAAACCCCCTTTATGACGTAAATTACTTGACGCTCTTCCAGGTAAAGCACAAGTAAGCTCACGTAAAGTAGAACCAACGTGTTTATTTTTATTATTATTATTATTATTATTTACAGGCCAAAAGCTTCGTTAGGTTACAACGCGTGAGAGACTGTTGTAACATGTTCCTTGATTTATAAGTGGTTCTTTAGGTGCTTTCTTATTGCAACTCTACATATATTTAAAAAAAATCAATTTCGCTTATTTCTTAGGTACCTGTGATTCTTCCACTGTGTATCTATAATCAGTATTCCTTTCAACTCCTATTTTCATCCCAACACCACGAGCCACTAACCAATTGTTCTAAACCCAACTTAACACGAAGTAAGCTTTCAGCCTTCGATGCAACCAATACAGATTTAAATAATTTTTTCATTGAGTTACTTTTGAAATTTTCTTTGTTAAAAATCTTTTCCTTAGTGCTACCCACCAAACACAGATATATTAATTTCCTACTGAAAGCATGTATGGATACAATAAATGGATTCTTTGGGCCAACTTTTTTTCTCAATTGCGGGTAATAAATTATAAATATGTAATGAAGAATATCTACCAACGCAACTGGTTTCTTTCGTTCGTTTATTTATCCATTCTCTGAAGCATCTTCAGCGGAATATTTATACTTTCGTTTGTTTTATGTTTGATTGTTTTTATGAACTTTTAGCTGAATATTAACACTGCAGGTCATTTCCTGTATGTTAAACACATTTATCTCTGTATTTAGCATGCTCTAGTACTAGCCACTTCCTTATTTGTATTTTTGCTAAGAGAATAAAGTAAAACACTTTCGATTGTTGTTGCTTATGTTTTTTTGTTTTTTTATGAATTTGTGTCTGGTCGACGTTATTAAGGGTGGGGAAGGACATTAGGAAAATCGAAATATAGATGGCCGAAGGCGAGGCCAAAGCGTTTCCGTTCACCCACCAAGCTCGGTTGCGTTCAATGAATAAATTAATGAACGAAAGAAATCGATTACATTGGCAGTCATCATTCATTATATATTTCCTAGCCACAAAGCCAGTCAAAATGACGGGTTTAACAGGGGTGTTCTGGCAATTAATTCCTTTTTAGTTGCTTTCCTAAATAGAATTGTTATAAAATAAAGCTCAGTGTGCTGTAATTTCTCGTCACTTCTGATGAAGCAAAAAGTTTCAGTTGTCAACTTGGTCCAGGTTGCGTTTCAGCCTAACCACCTCCGCCATTGTCGCCGGTAGAAAATCAAAGCTTCAATCACACGTGAATTAATACATTCCCTGTATCGCATGGTAAAGTGATGCTGCCTCGCGATACAAACTTGATCCAAAATCTTCACAGTTTCTTACATCTTTCTTACTGTCTATGTTGAAGAGACAGCTTACATCCGGCTAAAATAATGACCCCATTGAAAATGAAGGATTTTAAAAATAAATCTTAACAATTTACGTTATGCCACATAATATTAGTTTTAATTGTGGTTTAGGCCTCATAGATCGCGATCAATTTGGAACTTCATTTAAACCTAGTAATGATTTCAGTAAAAAAAAAAAATCAACTTATAATTAATATGCCATTCTAGCATTACATTTCTAAGCAATTACTTAAATAAATAATTTATAAAATAGAGCTCAATGCAATTCCTAGTGCCTTGCTCTTTAACAAAAGGTTTTCATTGCTATCCTGGTCCAGGTTGCATTTCAACCTAACCCCGTATTAAACTTGCCGCCATAGAAATAATACATAAATCACACGCTTATTAATATAGGTACTATGTCTCATTTTAGTGGTAATAATATATCGAAATATAAACTAAATAAAAAATCCTTACGGGTTCTTCCATCTTCCTTTTTATATTCATGTTTCAGATAGATACTAATATCTTTGAATGGCTGACACAGTTACATCCGGCTGAAATATGGCAACAGTAAAAGCAAAGGAAACTAAAAATAAATCTTAATGACTCACGTCATTCCACGTAATATTAATTTTAATTGTAATCTATGCTTTATAGATCGCGATCAATGTGGAACTACTTTCATTAAAACGAAGTAATGATTTAAGTAACAGAACACTCAAGAAAACAAATTAAATTATTAAAAAAAATATATTCATGTCCTCTGCTGTAATATCAAGTGTCAGTTCTAATAACAATCTATCAAAACTGCCGCTAACATTGCGAAAATTAAACATTTCGTCTTACATATCTGTGGGCAAAGATTTTAACGAATACTTTTACATAAAACGAATATTAAATAAATCTAAGCAACTAATAATTATTATGTCGATTTAAAGACAATACATACTTTTATTTCAGTATTCTGTCGGTTAATTTATTCGCGGATGCTTAGAAATGTTATTAAATAGCGTGCATAGATCAAGAACAATGGCGTAAAGCGTGACGGAATAGGGCGACGTCATAGAATCACGTTATGGTGTGACAGACGTCGTCGTAGATTTTTTTTTATTATTTTATTTCCTGATTTTTACATAGCCTACTACCTTGTTACCTAAAGTAGGCCCTTAGTTTCTACAGTTTTATTCTTAAAACAATTTACTTTATTTTTTGTTAATAATATATCTGGATAATTATTTTTAAGGATTTAATGTATTTAAGTATTCTAATAGTAAATCTACTAATTATTCTAATAATTAATATACCACTTAATCTACCAACTAATCTACTAATTAATCTACCATCTTACTAATTCACACCAAAATCAGCAATTGTCTTTGTATTTTCATACTTCTAATTAATAAACTGTCTATTTGTATACGTTCTTCTTTTACCACTGCTGGCCTGCGTCGACATCTGGCCGCTAGCTGTCTCTGCTGATGCAGCGGGGTGACTGCTGACATGCTGACCACAAAGTGTCGTCAGCCAGCTTCACGTTCCAGGTAGTGGTCTCGTTCTTCTCCGGTTTGTCCCAGGAGCCACCTGCTCCCCCATCAGGAGTTCCCTCCTGGAATCAGAGCAGGCCACCCCCTGAGCCCTGGAGAAGGTGCCTCTGGCTTCCAGAGGCACTACGATGAATTGAGTCTTTGCCGTCTTCCTGGTGCAGGCACCGCGTTAGTCATGGGCAGTGCTTGTAGTCAAATTTGGGTTGTTCTTTACTCTTGAGTTTCTTCCTCTCCTGTCATTCTTTCTGCTTCTGATGCCGGTTGCTCGCGACGTCCCCTACGCTCTGCCTGTTTCAATTCAACAAATCTCGCCTTCTCGCGCTGCGACGCTAGATTAGCAGCTTCATCCAGCAAGTGCCAGAGCTCGGTATCACGCAGTATATCGTATATTCTTCTGTCGTCGTAGATGACCAACAGTTGCTTAATATAATTTTAGATAATTAAAGGAATTGTTTGAACCGCGGGAACCCTAGATGTGCAATACACGATCAGAGCGGACTAAAACTTATTCCAGTTACTGATTTAGTAAAAATAAAATGACAAACTTCACATAAGGAATCAATTAAATGATCACCATATTTCAAAGCTACAGCTGACTTATTCGATTTAGAAAGAAAATATTGATAGAATTTTGGTGAAGTAACAGGCGCAATTTGATCCAAAAGACTTAACCATTTCTAAAATCCAGACATTATTGGATCTAGTAAAAATTAAATTCGTAGGGTTGGTCACAGAATTTCAATTCGCCTGTTTTGTGGCTGTACGTACAGTTTAATGCGGAATCCGAACCACGAAGCCGCATAACCCCATACGGGACAAGCGTATTCCATAATGGGTCTTACCAGGGTGATATAGATGTTTACTCCCATGGCTGGCTTCAAAAGACTGTTTCTGTTCAGCACAGGGTAAAGAGCGTGCAGTCTAGCACTTGCCCTCCTCCTGATGTCTTGAATATGGGCTCGCCAAGTTAGTCGCCAGTCAAGAGTGACTCCGAGGTACTTGACTTCGTTTTCTACGGGATCGTCTCGTTGTGAAGTCGAAGGTGAGGAAGGTTTTGAGTACGTCTCTTACTGATTATGATGGCTTGGGTTTTTGTGGCGTTGATGGTTATCCTCCACCGTTTTGCCCAGTCCTCAGTTGATCGTAGCACTTCTTGCAGACGCCTAGTTGCTATGCCACAGCTTCTGCTTGCCGAACGAAACAAGAGATTAATAGCAAAGAATGTAGCTTCAGATGGGTTTATAAAGAATATTAATCATGCAGATAGACCATTGATGGATTCAACTAGAAAGTACTATCGCTATGTAAGAAAAGTGAGTGAAAGGGAGGTTGTGAAAATTACATATAAGGTTGGAGAGAAGTTACCGATGATTTTATAAAAAAAGAAGTAATATTAAGTAATTCCTTTGGTGAGACTTTTAGAGACTATGATTCAGGAATCGGAGGAAGAGCTTATCCACATAATGAGCAGACTAAAAAATTCGAGTTTCATCCTGCGGATATCATTATAAATAAACTAAGGATTCTAAAAAAGAATAAAGGGTCTGGTGTAGATAAATTTACTACGGATATCTTAATTTAATTTAATTGCAATGGAACACGAGCTCCGGTGGCAATATTCCTACACCCCCATCTTCCCTCTATCCTGCACCCACCAACATTTGCCCTTTACAAATTTTATCTTTAAATTCTTTCAACGTTTTCGGTAAATTATTCATCATTTCTCGTGGTAACTCATTCCAATCCCTAACACCCTTACCTAAAAATGAGAATCTTCCCACACTCTTGTGCCTGAAATCGAGTGCCAGCTTGTGGTCATGGTCATCTTTTCCCTTCCATGCACTATTTTTCATACCTACTCCAATATCTTACCATGCATCATCGCTCGTACGGCCTGTACACTCCCATAACCCTCATCAACCTTCTCCTATCTTGCAATGAATCCCATTCCAGCTCCTTTATCATATCCGTCACTGATGGCATTCTGCGATAATTTCCAGAAACAAATCTAGCAGACCTTTTTTGCACCCTCTCCAACTCCTGTATTTGATACGAAAAATGAGGGTCCCATACTACACTATCATATTCGAGCAATGGTCTGGCCAAAGTTTTGTAACCCAATTCATTTACTTATCTCGTACATCCCCTCATCACTCTCTCCAACAAGTACAGAATTTTGAATCCTTTTCCTACCGCCTGTCCAATTTGTCCTGCCCGGCTAAGCTTGTTATCAAATGTTTGCCAAGATATTTACATTTCAAGTCTTCAGTAAGCAATTCTTTCCCCACCTTATATTCATAATTAACCTTTTGTTTTTTATTTGCGTATCTAATAAGCTGACCCTTTTTTGCATTTATCTTCATTCCCATGTTTACCAACCCAACAAGATATCTTGTCCAGATCACCCTGCAATTGTATAAAATCCTCTATCGTTTTGATTTTTTTATATAGCATTATGTCATCTGCAAAAAATCTAATTTCAGATTGTAAACAATCAATAAATAGCAATGATCCCAATACGCTACCCTGCGGCACTCCCATTTTTAATTCCACTTCTTTTGATACCGCATTTCCTACCCTAACTTTCTGTTTTCTATTTATTTATTTTTTATAATTCTTTTACCCAGACAATCACTTTCTCATACACTCCAATAGTTTTAATCTTATTTACTACCATTTTATGATGGAATCTGTCAAACGCCTTTGAAAGATCTATCAATTTGGCCTCCATTTCATCTGAAATATCTTGCATATATCCCACCAACTGAGATTCACATGAATGTCCTTGCCTGAACCCATGTTGCCTACTTGAAAACCACTTACGTTCCTCACATTTATTTCTGATGTGGATTGCATATCAATCTATCCATTAATTTACCTACCACTGTTGTCAAACTGATTGTCTTGTAATTCACTCTATTTCTCACTCCTCTTTTATGTACTACTATCGCTTTTGTCCAGTTCTGTGAGAAGCAGCAAGTGTCCAGACTCAATTTAAATAATATTTCAAAGTACGGTACAATGTCACATCCGGCTATCTTTAAGATATCTGTAGTAATATTATCTACACCAGCCCCTGTATGTTTTTTCAGCTTTCTTATTTCCTTCATGATATCCTCAGGATGAATTACAAATTTTTTAGTATCTTTATTTCTAATTGTGTTGTTAAGCTCGTTCTCCGAATTAGACCCTCCCGTTTCTGATTCATTGTCCCTAATGCTGTCACTGAAACCAGTTACTTAAAATATCTACTTTTTTTCAAATCCTCAGTAACTTCTTCTCCATCCTTATCTATAAGCGTCTCTACTCCCTCCCTTTCCCTCAGTTTCCTGATGTAGCCATAGAAATTTCTAGATCCATCAGTTAATGGTCCTCCTGCACTGACAATACTCATCACCCATGTTTAGCTACTGTTATCAAGTCCTTGTTTAGTTGTTTTAAATATTGCCTACTACCCTGCTGTCTCTTAACTCTGTTATGTTCTCTTCTTGCCATCCTCGTTAACCTCCTCACTTCCCTATTATAATACATAGGTTCTCTACTTCTCTTTATTTTCAGCCTTGGAATAAATTTTTCTTCCCCCTTTGTTATTATCTCCTTGAACTGTTCCCACCTTGACTCTACTGTACTTGTGCCTTCCTTCCATTTTGCTGAATTGTTCTTTGAAATATCTCTTCAAATTTGAAACCTGCGCCTTTTTATAACTGTACTTATTTCCCCCTTCAATTTTGGCTGCTGGTTTACTGAATCCTCTAACATCCATTAGAACTGCGTCAGAATCACGTATTCCTTCAGTTATTTGACACCCCACAAGGTTTTCCTCGGGCCTAATTAAAGTTAGAAGGATATGATATCGTAATTTATCTTGAAATATTATTTAAAGCGAGTCTGAATAATTGCTGCTTACCACAGGACTGGAAAAGTGCGATAGCAATACATATGCAACCACATCAGAAAAGCTTATTAGGAATGTAATCGATTTTCAATTCGGGAACATGGCTTAGGCAAGTATATTCATGTGAATTACAGTTAATAGTCTACATGTAAGATATTTCGCATGAAACGAAAATGGAGGCTAAATTGATAGTGTGTCACTAGATATTTTAAAGGCTTTTGGCAGAGTGAGCTATGAAAGTGTGCTTAAGTAAGGTTAAAACTAAAAAGTAAATGAAAAATTGATTTCTGGGGAGAAGTCTTAAAAAGGTAGAAAGCAAAATGTTAGGAAGGAAATGCAGTATCAAAAGAAGTTGAAGTGAAAATGGGAGTGCCACTGAGTAGCTGATTCTAAAAAATGATTTTGTTGGTGGTTTTCTATCAGAAGTTAAATTGTTTGCAAAATGACATAATGCTACATAATACCTGTAGAATCAAAATGGTAGAATTAACAACTGCAGGTCGATCTGGACAAGATATTTAGCTGCGTCATGTCAACATGGAAAGAAGATAAATGCAAAGAAGAGTCATCTTATTAGGAATACAGAAAACTAAAGGCTGATTATGATCAAAAGAAGGGGAAAAAATTGTTCGTTGAGGACTTGAAATCTGAATACCTTGGCACGACATTTGATAACAAATACAACTAGGAAGTACATATTGGACAGGCAGCAGGCAAAGGTTTCAAAATCATTCATGTTTTGGAGAGAGTGTTGAATGCTATTTCAGAGGAGTGAGGGAATTAGGTTACAAAACTTTGATCATCCCATTGCTTGAATATTGTGGTATAGTAAGGAAACTGCATTTTGGATAGTATAGAGGAAATGTAGAGGGTGCAGAGAATGTGTTCTAGATATTTCTCTGGATATTACCGAAGATCATAGTAAGTAATTGGTATGATAAAGAAACTGGAGTGGGATTCATTAGAAGACAGGAGGAGGGTGAAGAGAATCTTGGGTGTCTACAGGTCGTGTATTGGTGTTGAGGCGTAGAAAGATAATGGTGGAAGAATTAGGAGAGGTGAAAAATGACCATGACTACAAGCTGGCACTCCATTGAAGATATAAGGGTGTGGGATGATCTTTCATAGGTAAGGTGGTCATGGATTGGAATAAATTAGCAAGAGAGATGATAAATTATTTATCTAAAACGTTTAAAGAATTTAAAGATGAAATTTGTAGCGAGTTAAAGTAGTCTGGTACAGGAAAGAGGGAAAGTGGTTGTGTAGGTAAACTGCCACCGGAGCATGCACTCTATCGCAATCAAATTGAATTAAAATTTTATGTTTTAAACTATCATACCGCTGATCAGATCTATTAAATCCTCACCTATAGGTTCCTTAGGTCTTACACACACGCTATGGCGTAAAGCTCACTGAACAAAACTGTAGTAATTTGTTCAATAATATAAAAACCCAGCAAACTACTGTTGATATTTATTGGAGAACTAGATGACCTGTACGAAAAATTCCGGGAATAAAATACAATCAATAGTGAGGTTGATGGTTGTAATAGAATGAAAGTAGAACCACCTCATCGGTAACAATTGTTTTTTTTTTTTTTTTTGTTTAGTATGATAGGTACATAAAAATTACTTACAACATACTACGGAAAAGTTAGGAAATACTTTTGGACATGCAAAACATACGTATGACAAACTGTCACTGACCTTAACGGAATACAACTAAGCTGAACAAAATACTCACAGCATACCCATAACCCTGTGATAAGTGTTGCTGCGATCATAGCCAGTGAGAAAATTTCGCCAGTAAAATGTTTACATAGGAATTGTATACCAAAGCAGAAATATTTTCATAACAGAAAAAATATCCAAAAACCAAAAATACACAGTTTATTGATATCTCTGTGATAATGCTGCTGTTGTGTAGCAATTTGGCTCTGAACTCTCATTCACGCAATCTTCTTAATTATTACTTATGCCATTTAAGCATCAAATTCTGAAAAATTTCTTAATTTATAAATTTACCTACGTTGAGACCTTAATCTTTGAAACGATATGTCATTTATCGAATTTTGGCTCGTGACAAAAAAATCACGCTGTTGAAGTATTAATAATTTTGCCCTTTAGGGTTCGAATTTGAAAAAAAAAAATCTTTTAACTTATAATGTGACCAAAGCGGAGACCTTAATTTGTAAAATGTTACCTGATTTACCAATTTCGTTTAGGTATCAAGGGAGGTAGATGGCTCGTGGTAAGGGGAAAAAAATAATAATAATACGTTGTAGAAGAATGATTCCACATTTATCGATTTTGGTCACGTATCAAGGGAAATAAATGGTTCGAGGCAAAGAAAAACACACTTTAAAAATAATGACATTTTTACCCTTTAAGGTTCGAATTCGGAAAAATTCCTTTCTTAAAATATGATGTGACTAAAGTGGAGACCTTAATCTTTAAAATGATACTTCATTTCTTGATTTCGGTTAGGTATCAAGAAAGAGAATAGTTTCCAGACAAATAAAATGAAAAAAAAACTTAATGGAGATAATGATACTACTGCTATCCAAGAGCCAATCACGAAAAATTCCTTTCTTAAAATATTATGTAACCAAAGCGACGAATGATTCCTCATTTATTGATTTTGGTCAGGTATCAAGGGTTAATAAATGGTTCGAGGCAATGAAAAACACATTTTAGAAATAATTATAATTTTACCCTTTAAGGGACGAATTCGGAAAAATTTATTTTCTGTATATAGTGTATATAGTAAGTTGTGAACTTAAGGTTTAAAATAATACCTGTTTTATCAAGGTATGAAGGGAGATAAAGGCTTGTGACAACATCAAAAAACACACTTTTTAGAAATAATATATACAATAATTTATACGACTAAAGAAATTTCAGTGGTATAGAAACTAACGGTGACTCTGCTCCGGGCCAAGTTATAATATGGTAGCGTAGTATGGGACCCTCATTTTGCGTATCAAATACAGGAATTGGAGAGGGTGCGTAAAAGGCCTGCTAGATTTGTTTCTGGAAATTATCGCAGAATGCAATCAGTAACAGATATTATATAGGAGCAGGAATGGGATTCATTGCAAGGCAGGAGAAGGATGAGGAGGGTGTCTAGAGTGTACAAGGCGTATATTGGCGATGAGGCATGGAATGATATTGGTTTAGGTATGAAAAGTAGTGCATGGAAGGGAAAAGATGACCATGACCACAAGCTGGCACTCGATTTCAGGCACAAGGGTGTGGGAAGATTTTCTTTTTTAGGTAAGGGTGTCAGGGATTGGAATGAGTTACCAAGCGGAATGATGAATAACCTACCGAAAACGTTAAAAGAATTTAAAGTTAAAATTTGTAGAGGGCAAATGTAGGTGGGTGCAGGAAGGGGGAAAGATGGGTGTGTAGGGAAGTTGCCACTGAGCGTGTGCTCCATTGATATTAAATTAAATTATATTATAAACCAAAACATCATCACTGTAATGAACCTTGCAACAGTTCTACATGAAAATAATAAACAGTTAGTATGGAGAGACAAAACGCGAAGATTTGTGTGAAGACTTAGTTTTCGAGTCCTTTCCTGAGGGCAATAAAATGATTACTTGCAGGTGTATCCGCCCACCTCGGAGATTATAAAACGATTTTACCAAGCAGGAAATACGAGGATTGTATAACGGAGAGGTTTATTAAGTGCGAGGAAAGTGAAATCATGGAGATGCATGCTGATACCAGGATGGTAAAGATTACCTTGCACGGAGCCAGGATTATTCATCTTTGATATAGCATTATGTCACGGTACTTGTTTTTCGAGTGGACCGGGATGGGCAGAGCAAGAAATATCAGACGTTAGCATTCTTGAGATTAGATCGCAGACACCCGCAACATCACGCGGGACCATAGCCGTTTCTCGCAGCATGGTACGTCAAGATAGTGGATAAACATAACAAACATCGATTCTGTAAGTGACGTTTGCAACAATTCCGCCATTACATAGCGACTCTGAGACGCTCATGAGCCCCAAATCAATCAGACTAGTTAAATCAATTATAAGTCATGTAATTTCAAATGATAATCAAAAACATTTATTTTGGTTACCAATTAGAACAAACCTAATGGAGAGAAATAAATAAATAAATTCATCAATTGTGAAACCTACTTTACTTAAACTTGATGTTGTCGCATTTCTCTCTCTTGGTAGTGCGCACTAATGCTCACGGATGGTGGGATTTAGTACATTTTATTGAAAATATTTGAAGCAATAAATTCTGCTGACGGGGTCGCCAGTGATTCAGCTTATCAACACACTTTACAGTGTCAAGAAGAATCATACAAAGAAAAGTAACAAAATTAACTTTTGTATTAACACTGCAAGTTTAATAAAGTTCAAAATCTTCACCTACACCAGTCGTGATCATACAGTTCATCGGACTTCTATATATATACCCGAAGGTTGCAGAATTCTTAGTAAAAACGGTTCGCATTAACAATTCTTTATAAATCACAATCGCATTTAAACAACTTTAACCGAGAACAGTTCAACATTAAAAAGGGCGGTTCGAGAAAAACTCGGACATGGGTGACGTTCTCGATGAGCTAGGCCGCTCCTGGAAGACTATAGTGCGCGTCAGGAACGATGGCGGGTCGCGCAGAGAGAGAGAGAGAGAAAAAGGGTTGACATAGAATACACGACGTTGCCGCGTTTAACTATTCGCAGTACAGTTCTAAGGCTAGTATCATACACTTTAGCAGTTCTCTTTTGAGGTTTGGTAACGTCGCAGATCGGCCCTCTCGCGTCTGTTTCGCGCTTAAAATGCTTATATACTTTAAAATCTTGCTTTCTGCTTTGACTACGCAGAACCTTCCGCTTATGTTGCTCATCTTACTTTATTTAGAATAGGAATTATTGCAATGCTCACTGATTTACAGCTGTACAATTCACAAACATATAGCATTCAACACACATGTTAACACGACAGGCTCTGGATTGTTACTGAATGTGATTGGCTACTGGCAGAGTGATGACGTACATACGCAGACCCTCGCTAAACTGGGCCACCACCGTTCGTGACGCGCACTATAGTGGGTGCCACATGTCAGGTTCGCGGGCGTTCTTAAGCGACTTCCGGTAGCCGGCATGCGCTCCGGGGTCTTCCACGGTACTACCACGGACCGGCGGGAAATTTAACATCCACGCGGGGGTGTTACAAATAGCACATCCGGTTCTGGATATCACGGTCCACCGGCTTTGGAAGCAGCCCCTATCATATGGCTATGCTACAGCCCCCTCAAGTTTAACATAAGGTTTTGGATATACAGACAAAATGGCAATGATGAACTTCTCCAAAAGACTATTGCTCTCCAAGATTACTTACAAACTTCATGCCACATTCAGTCACGTATAAATTGCAACCTCGGGTTCCTATCCTAAATACCATACATAATATCGCTTAACTAGTGAAGGGCTGCAATACATGTTTCCAAACACATCCTTCTTAAAATATACATAGAAAATAATTTATAAGTAAAAGTAAACATCAAAATAGCTTCACAAGCAGACAGGGAAACACATCAAGATTATATCAAAGAAACCACACAATATATTATTAAAACTGAATCACATCTTGTGTGGTGAGATGATCGTTCAAGACCATGGATTTAACTGTCCATGCCAAAAGTCTATTGTGACTTTTACTAAACTATCACTTCCTCTCTTAGAAAATTCTGTAAACTGTATATTACCATATTTCGAGAGAAAGAACAAAGATACAACGGTAGGTTGCTAATGCTAAATCAAAAATTACACAATACAAAATCATTAATATTCATCCAAATAAACTTAACACAAATTGTACTCCAGTTTTTAAATATATAGAAGGAGTAAATTTGCCATCACGAAATGTCATGTTACAATTAATATTTATGGAATCCTTCATCACCAGCAATGGAGCAAATAACAATAATTCACTTCAAGAACACTTATCACTCATAATCGATGTGTTCTTGAAGTCTTGGACGATGCTCCAGGTATATTCTATGTGGATTGTTGACTCTCGTGATAATGTACCACCTCTTACTCACTAAGCACTGCTTAAAGTCAGCAACGCAGCAACATACAAAATGTATTACTCCACTTTTACTAACTCAATTGGAATGAAACTTTATATTGGGCCACCACTGTATTAACTGTCTTGAAAGGCTTTAGTGCCACCACTTTATAATTTACTTTAACATTACCATTTTTAGGTTGAGCCAAAGTGTAGCAGTTCCCCTTAGTTTGGGAAATGACTTCATTAGGTCCCTCATACAACAGTTTAAAATTTTTAATTTCACTGTCTGTAGATGATGATTTAAAATGTGTCTTTAACAGAACTAGGTCACCTATCCCATATGCTGTGGGTTTGAGGTTCCTATCATGGGCCTCTTTTCTTCTTAAGGAACACTTCTTCAACTCAACCAAAGCAATCTTAATCTTATCAGGATAATCGCTATCCCTCGTTGGGAAGTGGAGGAGCTCATAAACAATTCGGGGACGTTCCCTCTTAAACATGATTTCTTATGGTGTTAGTGTAGTTGAAGCATGGGAAATAGTATTGATAACTCCTTCAATTTCACTTAATTCGTATGCACACTTCTGATGGTTGTCCTTACAGTATGTCCTGAACCATCTACCAAGCTCTCTCATTACTCGTTCTATTACATTCCCTTGTAGAGGGTAGAATGATGTCTTAACTGTTTCAATACTTAACTCTTTAAAGCATTCAGTCCAGGCTTCACTTGCGACCTGTGGTCCATTGTATGTCAACACTTTGTAAGGTTTTCCTACATGAGTTATATAATCATGAAAAAACTTTGAACAGATTACATTGACTGTGCGTACAACTTTATATATTTTGAGAAGATGTCCATAACAACACAAATTTGAGTTACTCCCCCACGGGACCTAGGCAGTGGTCCGAAGATATCTAAAGCGACTAGTGGTTTATCAGGGATCACACTCTGCATCTCCCTGGCCCTCCTGACGTTATCCGCTTTAGTTTTCTGGCATAACTCACAATGAGAAACTATCTGCTGTATCCGCCGAGACATATTAGGGGGCATCCATAAATTACGTGAGGTGAAATAGGGGGGGGAGGGGTCCGGCGAAATCTCACCAGATCTCACCAGGGGGGAGGGGGGGTCTGCGGAAATCTCACTTGAGATTTTGCGAAAAATTTGGGGACAGTAGAGCCAAAAAAAGGTCTACAATTTGCGCCAAAGTCGATTTTAGGAGGGTATTTCGTCAAAAAAGTTAGGGTGTGACCTAAAAAAAAAGGTCTACAAAAGTTTCGAGGGCGATTTCTAGGGGGGAGTTCTCACGGACCAGATCTCACCAGTGGGGGGTGGGGGGTCCGGCCAGATCTCACGAAATCTCACCAGGGGGGAGGGGGGTCCAGAAATCCGGAAAAACACGTCACGTAATTTGTGGATGCCCCCTTAGGGAAATACAAAGTTTCCTTCATGATCATATGACACTTGTTTATACCATAATGGCCGTAACTAAGATGATGTTGCTTAATAAAATGGTCCACTTAGTTTTCTGGCACCCATACTTTCCACTATGAACTAGCTTCATGGTTTCTTCTGAATAAAATCCCACTGACCAGCATGTAGTATTTGCGTAATTTTGACTGTGGCTCACTCTCAATTCTCTTGTCTAATAACTCCCTTATTTTGGGATCCTTTTCTTGCTCCTCTTTCATGAACTTGAGGCAATGTTGAACATCCTTTTCTCCGTCCACTCCTTTAATGTAAAATATCCGAGCTTCTTTCCCTACTGACAATGCTTACTCACTTTCTTCAAACCTACTGGTAACCTAGACAAGGCATCTGCTACACAATTTTCCTTTCCTGGTATATACTTAATCTCAAAGACATATTCCTGTAGTAGTAAGTTCCATCTTGCCAACCTGCCATGGACTAATTTAGACTTCTTCATAAAATGACAGTGCCTTGCGGTCAGTATGTACTATGACCTTCTTGCCCAAAAGGAGGTACCAAAACTTTTGGAAGGTCCAAACAATAGCCAGAGCTTCCTTCTGATTAACACAATAATTGCGTTCCAACTGGTTTAGAATCCGGCTAGCAAAAGCGAGAGGTTTCTTTATTATTTCATCTCCCTAGGCTATTTCTTGGAAGATCTCCCCACCCAGGCCATATTCCGTGCTATCCGTCGTAATACAGATAGGTAGATTCCAATCCGGGGCACTTAGATGTACTTCCATTAATAAACTACTTTTCACTTCTTGCAAATATTCTTCACAATGCTCAGTCCAGTCCCAATGTGCTTTCTTTTTCTTCAGTTTCCCAAAATGTGGGCTGTTCAGTATTTGAAAATTTTCGATAACTAGACGACCCGTGCGAAAATTTCGCGAATAAAATGCGATGAATAGTGAGGTTGAATGCTTGGAATATAATGAAAAGTAGAACCGTAATTTTGTAGCAAATACTTAAATATATATATATTCAGCGTAAGAATTACACATCAAAATATTTACAACATATTACGAAACAATTAGTAAAATTTAAAACACTATTTTTATTTACGACAAACTGTCACTGACCTTAACAGAATACAACCAACCTCAACAAAATACACGCAACATATCAACATCTCTGTGATATTTGTTGCTGTGCGAATAAAATGTTTACATTGGAATTACATGGCAAAACGAAAGTGTTTCCGCAACAGAAAAAAAAATCACAAAAGCTACTTATTGAATAAAAAAGTTTCTTGACATATCTGTGATATCTGCTGCTGCAATCTAGGGACTTGGCTCTGAACTGTCTCATACACGCTATCACTTTCTAGCACCAAATTCCGAAAAAATTCTTTCTTAATTTATGATTTTACCTAAGTGGAGACCTTAACCTTTAAAACAATATGTTATTTATCGATTTCGGCTAGGTATCGAAGAAGATAAATCTCTTGCTTTTAAAAAAAAAAAAAAAAAAAAAAAAAAAAAAAAAAAAAAAAAAAAAAAAAAAAACACGCTGTATAAATACTTTTATCCCTTAAGGGTCGAATTAAAAAAATCCTTTTATAAAATATGGTGTGACCAAAGCAGCTACCATGATCTTTAAAATGATACCTCATTTACCGATTTCGGTTAGTCATCAACTCAGGTAAAAAAAAGTTTTAGAAATGATGATATTTTTGCCCCTAAAGGGTTAAATTTTGTGAAAGTTTGTTTAAAAAAATATGATGTGACCAAAGCGGATAATTTAATATTTAAAACAATACCTCATTTATTAATTTCGGTTAGGTATCAAGGGAAATAAATAGCTAGCGACAGAAAATTGCGTTGTAGAAATATTAATATTTTTGCCCTCTAAGGGTAGAATATTGAAAAATTTCTTTCTTAAAATCTGGTTTAACGGAACCAAAGACCTTACGAAGACAACAATCTCTAAAATGTTACCTCGTTTATCAAGTTTGTTTAATTATCAAGGGAGATAAATGACTCGAGACACAATAAAGGTATTTTAGAAATACTGATATTTTTACCCTTTAAGGGAAGAATTAGGAAAATTTCCTTTCTTAAAATATAATGTGACCATGGCGGAGACCTTAATCTTTAATATGATACCTCATTTATCTATATCAGTTTGATATCAAGGGAGATAAATGGCTCGAGACACAAAAATCCGTTGTAGAAAAATTTATAGTTTCAAGGGTTGAATACCAACAACATTCTTTCTTATAATATGATGTCACAGAGCGGAGACGTTATTCTTCATAATCCTACTGCATTTATCGATTTTGGTTAGATATCCATGGAGATAAATCGCTCGAGACAAAAAAACGCATTTTAGAAAAATTGACATTTTAGCCCTTTAAGGGTCGAATTACGAAAAATTAATTTCTTAAAATATAATGTTACCACGGCGGAAACCTTAATATTTAATCTGATACCTCATTTATCTATATCAGTTAGATATCAAGGGAGATAAATAGATCGTAACACAAAAATTCGTTGTAGAAAAAATTATACTTTTGCCCATTAAGGGTTGAATTCCGAAAAACTTTCTTGTAATATGATGTCACAATGTTGAGACATTACTCTTCATAATCATAATTCATTTATCGATTTTGGTTAGATATCCATGGAGATAAATCGCTCGAGACACAAAAAACACATCTTAGAAAAATTGTCATTTTTGCCCTTTAAGTGTAAAATTACGAAAAATTCCTAAAAATATAATGTTACCTCGGAAGAGACATTAATCTTTAATATGGTAGCTCATTTATTTATATCGGTTAGATATCAAGGGAGATAAATAGTTCGTGACACAAAAATCCGTTGTTGAAAAATTTATACTTTTTCCCTTTGAGGGTTGAAATCCAAAAACATTCTTCCTTAAAATATGATGTCACAAAGCTGAGTCATTACTCCTCATAATCCTACTTCATTGGTTAGATATCCACGGAGATAAATCGCTCGGGTCACAAAAACCGCATTTTAGAAAAAATATCATTTTTGCCCTTTAAGGGTCGAATTACGAAAACTTTCTTTCTTAAAACATAATGTTACCACGGCGGAGATCTAAATTTTTCATATGATACCTCATTTATATATTTCGTTTAGATATTAAGGAAGATAAATGGGTCGTGACACAAAAACATATTACAAAAATATTGATACTTTTGCCCTTTAAGGGTCGAATTCCGAAAAATTTCTGTCTTAGTATATGAGGTCCCTGAAGCGGAAATCTTAATCTTTAAAATGATACCTCATTAAACTATTTCAGATAGATATCCAGGGATAAAAATGACTTGTAACACGGAAAACAGCATTTTAGAAATATTGACATTTTTTCCCTTTAAGGGTCGAATTCCGAAAACTTCCTTTCTTAAAATATGATGTAACCAAAGTGGAGACCATAAGCTATCAAATGAGACCTCATTCATTGATTTCGGTTAAAAAATTACCGTATAGAAATAATATAAATGACAATTACAAAGTCCAAGAAAACTCAACAGTTGTTCCTTATTTTGTGGTCTTGTGAAATTCTTGATAGCATTAAGCTTTTCCTCATTGGGAGTTATTCCTGATGGTGTGATAGTATGGCCCAAAAATTCAATTTTGCTTGTCAGAAAAACACACTTCTTCATCCCCACTCTCTTTAAGGCGGTTAATACTTCCTTTAATGTACACCAATGTTCCTCAATGGTTGAGCTTGCAATTAATATATCGTCGATGTACACATGTACTTTGCTCAATAATTCCCTACCAAAGACTTGATCCAAAGCACAGATGAAATTCGTGATTGCATTATTCAGGCCGATTGGTAAAACTCGGAACTGGTAACTCCGACCTAGGTACAATAATGCAGTATATTTCCTGGACGTTTCTGCGATTTCAATTTGCCAATAAGATGCAGTTAAATCCAAGGATGTTAGAAATTTCTTATTTTGAAAGCTTTGTAATATTTCATCTAGTGGGGGCTGATGGTCCCTTACAGTGACGAGAACTTTATTTAAAGTGCGAGCACCTAAGACTAACCTGACAGATTTGTCCGCTTTTGTGACTATAACTTGTGGGTTGTTATAAGGACTCTTGGATCTTTCTATGATTTTCCATTTCAACATCCTGTTTATCTCATCGTTGACTTGCTTCCTCTTTGAAACTGGGATGATGTAAGGTTTTACGAAGAAAGGTTTCTCACAATTGACAGTAAAATTGCACTCATAACATTTTACAAGTCCAGGCTGGTCAGAAAATACTTTCTTAAACTCATCTATCAGATCTTAGTTTTGTACTGTCCACTATTCTTAACTCATTCTTCTCCACCTCTCTGCTTGGTTGCACTGGCAATACACAAAACCATATAAACTTTTGAAGGAACTGGGGTTCTTCCCCACTGGCTACTGCATTTCCCCACGATAGTACATTAACTGACCCCATTTCCTTCTCCTTCCAACATTTCTTCTTAGTAGTTTTCACTTGTTCCCATTTACTTGAAAATCCAACAATCGTTGTTCAAAATACATGATGGTTTTAAAAGCTCCCAACCAATCTATGGTTCTCTTAGTACAAACTGAAATTGTTAACTGTAGCCAGATGGTCGCCCCGGAAAGAAGATGAATGATAGGGTGGCAGGCCCCTAACAGGTGGCTACTCTAACTGTCTGACTGTACTCTGGGCTGGCCCAGTGGTAAATAACTATTTCATAGCGTGTACTTCCCAGGCCGCCTCGGACTGAACTATCAACAATAAAGTACAGACTGCAAGCTGAGAGAATTCGCTCAGCGGGTCAGTGATCGGTGATTGTCAATAGCTTGACAACTGAATATTGCTGTAATTCCTCAAATAGCAATGGTCTTCAAACTGACCTGTCATACCCTCATGGATTTCCTCATTTGTCCATCCGCCACACCCGCATAACTTCTCAACGCTTTAGCTAATCAAGTTGTAATTATGTCTTTCTTAAGTTTTACTGACCTTAACCTGATTACCATCGATGAAATGGTTTAATTTACATTTCCATGTATTCTAATGTACTATATTTTAAATGAAATTGAAAGGAATAAATATATGATTTTAGCAGAATCCAAAGTCATTAACTTTGATGTAGTAAAATCTTCGGTGGGTATCTTTTGAGCTCAAGAAAGAATTGTTTATGACAGATACTGTATGTTCTGATTACTAACAGATTATCATTTTATGCTTCCTCTCCCCATCACATTCAGTGATAAGATATACCGTAGATTTTAGCTAGACAATAAGCTTTCCAAGGGTAAAAACCCTAACCAAATCGTTTTGGTAGTTTTTGCGTGATTAGGTAATAGAGCGACAGACAGACACATATCCCTTACAGATATATTATTATTATTAATTTTAATTTCGATGGAGCTGGCGTTCCAATAGAAGTTCCCTTATCCATCTAATTAACCCTTTTTATTTTAAAACCGAGCGTGGTGGTGTAACGGCTAGCGTTCTGGCCTTGCATTCGGGAGGACGGCGGTTCGAATCCCCGTCCGGGCATCCAGATTTGGGTTTTCCATGATTCCCCAAATCATTCCAGGCAAATGCCGGGATGCTTCCTTAAAAAGGCCATTCCTTGCCCCCCCCCCCTCCTTTCCCGTCTCTAAAGACCTCGCTGTTAGGGAGAGGTAAAACAGATTAAAAAAAATATATTTTAAATTTTTTTTTCTTTAATAATTTAAGTGGTAAATTGCTACTCATTTACTTTTCCGATTTACAAATTGTAATTTTAGATTCCATAAGCGTTTTTGGCAACTTATTCATCACTTTATCCGGTAATTTGTTCCAATCAATGACACCCCTACCAAAAAAAAAATAAAAAAATCCTACTCCCTTAGGCATGAAATCGAGTGCCAGCTTGTGGTCTTGGTCGCTTTTCTCCTTCCATACTCTTTTCCTAATTCTTTGACCAATATTACTCCAAGCCCCATTACCAACTTAAGCCCTGAAAATTCCCAGCACTCTCTTCACCCTCCTCCTTTCCTCCAATGTCTCCCAATCCAACTCCTTTATCATATCAGTCCTGCGGTAATTTGCTCAAACAAATCTAGCCGCTCTTCTTTAAAACAACCTCTAACTCCCGTATTTGATAGTCAAAATGTGAATTCCTAATTACACCACCATATTAAATTCTTGTAACCCAATTCCGTAATTTCTCTGGTACACCATCTCATTACCCTCTCTAGTAAATGAAGGATTTTGTAACCTTTTCCTACCAGCTGCCCAATGTGCTCTGCCCAGTTGAGTTTGCTATCAAACGTTATGCCAAGATATATACACTTCAAGCCTTCAACAAGCAATTCTAACCCAATCCAATAACCATAATTAACATTTAGTTTTTTTTATCTGTGTACCTAGTAAGCTGACTCTTCTTGGCATTTATCTTCATTCCATGCTGACCTACTCATTCAGATATTCTATCTAGGTCACCCTCCAACTGTTCACAGTCTTCACCTGTTTTGATCCCATTGTATACCATTATAATCTGCAAAAAACCTAAATTCTGATCGTAACCCATCAATGCAATCATTCATTAGAACAATAAGCAGCAACGGTCCCAACACACTACCCTGCGGCACTCCAATATTTACTTCCACTTCTTTTGATAACATTTCCTACTCTATCGTTTTGATTTCTGCCGTTAAAGAATTCCTCTACCCACAAGTTAACTTTTCATCCACTTCAACAGCGTTAAACTTACTTAAAGCATTTAATGACTCAATGTGTCAATTGCCTTCGAATTATAAAGCGCTGTCAGGAGTCCGATGTGGAGTGTGGACGTTGTGAGAGGTGGGCCTTAAGCGGAGTGACTAACCTTCGTGTTTTTAGGCCTCTTCTAAGTCTTCTGCTCTTCCGTAAGTTTTTCATCTTGTGGGCTACTAATAGTGATAATTTATCATGCTATCTGATACCACTCCGTTTTATGGTCGGAGAACCGAGGATAGAGAAGGCTAGGACTGGTTCAATTCTAACTGATATAAACTATCCTATGAGAATGAGAAGACAGCTAACGTGTAGTGTATCCGATTAATGGCCACTGAAAACTGTGCATTTCGAGTCGATAATGTGTCCTGCAAGGACAACTCCGAATTACTGCTTCCAATACTGACTGATGGATTGAATGACTATGATGCGAGACATAGCAGCTTAGTTGGAAGTCATTAGCGCTAGGCAAAGCTACGAGAGTCGGCGCGATTGGTTAGCTAACCCATATTGACTGGTTAAAGTCTACACGAAGAATGAGAAAGAGTAATGCTACTTATGTTCCAAAGTGAACATACATTTCCGTCATAGCTGACCGGAACGAACCACCCGAAGGTGACTTTGATGTAAGCATTTTTATCGAACAACAAGCTATGCTGAGTTGCGTCTGTCTTCATCGATCAGACCCGTTGAAAGTTAGATTCACAAAATATTGCAACTATTTCAAAAAATACTAATTTCTCTTAATCAAACCCTATAGTCCAAACGACCTTCACAGCGCTACCCTATCAACTTGGCCTCCCTTGTCCAATTCATCTAAAATATCTTGCATATATCCCACCATCTGAGATTCACATGAATATCCACGCCTAAAGCCATGTTATCGACCTACAAACCAGTTTCTTTCCTCAAAGATATTTCTGATATAGTTGCATATCAATCTCTTCATCATTTTAAGACTGATGTCAAACTGTTTGGCCTGTGTTTTTCAAACCAGTTTGTAACCCCTCCTTTATGAACCGGTACTACTATCGATCTTTTCCAGTCCTATGGTAATGTGTCCCTGTATTTCATCGTGCAGCCACCATTAAACAGCTCAGACTACTGATGCTTGTGAGTTGTAGTAAGATGGAGTTTCCTATCCACTGGTGTTTGTGTGTGGTGGTATCACCAAGTCTCCCATTGTGCAGTGTGTGGTTGCATGTCGGCAGCTATGGGGGTGTGAAAATGGTTGACCTGGGGCACTTTATTATTTCGATCAAAGACGTGTGTATCCATGTATTTAAGCTAAAAGTACCTAGCATAGACTTCTAGCATTTCTGTGTGATAGTAGCATGGAGTCACTCATCGTGCACAACGTTCGATGAACGTCACTATCTGTGAGATGTGGTGGTTGTAAGTAATCGATCAAAGATATTTTCATATTTCAACCAAAGATATGTGTGTCCATATATTTCAGTTTGCTGTCAAAACTGCATAGCGCAGACCACTGGTGTTTGTTTGTTTAGTAGCATCAAGTCTCCCATCATGCATCTCGGTGGTAACAAGTCAATAGCAATATGTTGGATGAAATTGGGCGACATGAGGCACTTTCGACCAAAGACGTGTGTATCGCTATATTTCACTTTTCAGCTAAAACTAACTAGCGCAGACCACAGGTGTGTGGGTGTTGTAGTACCATAGAGACACTGATCGTGCTCAATGTTCGCTGAATATCGCTAGCTAGATATGGTGGTTGAAATTGGTCAACCTGATATAAAAATAGACATTTGTGTTACTTTATTTCACTCTGCAGCGAATGCTACCTAGCGCACTCCACTGGTGTTTGTGTAGTTGACTCCAGTCTCCCAACGTGCACCATGGTGGTTGCATGTCGGTAGCTATGGGGGGTCGGAGATTGAGTAAGTGAAGTTAGTCGACGGAGGCCATTTTCGTATTTCGACCCAAGAGGTGTGTCACTATATTTTACTCTGCAGTCAAAAGTACCTATCGCAGACCACTGCTGTTTGTGTGTAATAATTGCCTCAAGTCTGCACATTGGCAGTTGAATGTTGGTAGCTGTGGGAGTGTGGGAGTCACATGACAATGGCGGCAGAGTATACGAATGCCGAAACGTCGTGCTTTACAAAAACTCTCACTCGGTTAGTTTCCCGAGAACATTTCATCTATAACTGAGAAAATAACCCCTTCCCACTTCTGTTTACGAATAGGCCATGCCTAGTAAAACCCCACCTACCAATGGTGTTCACAGGCACAATCCCTAAAACGGAATTAATGCCTCTTTCAAGTAGGCTCACAGCGTGGTTCAATTGTGACCGATCATGGCCACTTAGAATCCTTTATATACAGTATGTAGAGGCAATTAAACGTGTGTAATAACTGTTACAATTAAAAAGGTCACTTCCTATTGGCATATCCTGGTCAATTAAAACAAGAATCCACAACTAGCTTACCTCACGAAAGGAAGAGCAAAGGAAATGTTTAATGTGTCAGATTAGCTCAAATTGGCTGGATTTTTCGGTAAAATATAGTTCCGCATTACAATTTGGTTGTTAAAAGTGAAATGCACGGCAAGACCACCACATGTTACTGTTATAAAAGGGAATGATAGTCAAAATGAAACCACTGATACAGTTTAATGACAGAGATATGCAGTTTTTACAAATTTATGCTACCAGATTACAGTATATCTCTAATTTTATAGATTATTTACACGCTCTATTGATTGTATTCATCAGTACTATGTGATTCCGCCATTCGCTGTTTCAGAAATCGAATTTCGGACTCCAGATGACATATAATCTGAAATAAAAAGAAATTCTGAAACCTTGTGCTAAATATATATATATATATATAAAATAAATATGATTTCTTATATAAATGTATGATACACCTTATAAGGATGCTTGGAGAAGGGAGAATCTTAAACAACACTAGAAAAAATTTAATAACAGTATTATCTTTCCAGATGAATGAGGAAATAAAGCACACACCGAGTAGACTAAGCACAAAGTAGACTCTACCACATGATATGTCTTCCCGCCCACCAAGCGTGGTGGGTTAGTGGCCACTCTGTGACTTTGCTTTCGGGAGGACGCGGTTTCGAATCCCCGATCAGCCATCAGGCTAAGGTTTTCAATGGTTCCCCGAAAACACTCCAGGCTAATGCCGACACAGTTACTGCAAAATGCATTGGCTTAATTCCTTCCCTTTCCTTGTCACTAGTTTTCCCATCTCGACATGATGAAAATTTATATGGAACGTAAATAAATAATCTTCTCTGCGCTGAAGTTACGTTTTGGATGCAATTCAAACAAAATGACATAAATAGCATTAGTACAAATTTATCATTGCTCCTAAGATTGAAAGTGACATGTTCCTACTCAGTATGAATCGTTTTTGATCTACTTCGACATCCAAAAGAAATTAAGAGAATTCCTGTTTTATTTGGATCAGTTCGACTCCACAACTTTAAAACTATAAATCCATGCTTCCCATATTTTTCACACGTAAAAAAAAAAAAAAAAAAAAATTGTAAGAGTACCATTAATTATAATGATCTTATTTAAATATAATGTTTTACATAAATAAATACATATGCCAAGAAATGAGAACAAAAGACATTGTAACATAATACCGATTCATTCCAAAAGTGTCTGATACACACAACATGAGTGTTTCATTATTTCTCAATAACTACTTTAATCTCTAATAGGAAAAAAAAGCAGCTTGCATTGAAGCAGATGAACAATTTAGAACATATAAGTCACAGGTAACTTATTACCATTCTACTCAGTCATTTAATTTGCAAAATCATAATCACAAGAATGGACCGAAAAAGAATAATTTGTGCACATGTGAGAAAGAAAAGGTTCAGAACAACAGTAGCAGATGCAGCAATCGAAAAATAATGGGTAATAGTGCGACTTTTAGAAATGCTTTGAAACTCAAAAAGATAACTCGTAAATAATGTACAAATACGTTCTAAAGAAAGTTTTTGAAATATTAGCGTGCCAATCTTCATAGATGGGCAAAAAAGCAGAAAAAGTGTAAAAGACTTTCAAGTAATAAAGTGATTAATACCAACAGAGCACACAGGAAAACAATTTAAACATTCTCAAGAAAATGGGACGTCAGAGGAAAAGGGAATAGAGGTTACTACAAATGGACCAAACAGCTTCATCAGCGTTCTAGGAATATAGGTATCAGAAGGTTAAAGAGTATATCATCCACGTAAACAAATTGTTCATTTACATGAAAGGCTCATGGGAAATACGTAAGTAATGATAGATAATGTGAATCCTTATAACTTTTGTTCTTGGTTACGAGGTGCACAGGATATGAATAAGTGACCAAACTTTTTCTTGCACAGAATTTTGTCATGATAAGGGCATCCCGCCTTAAATATAATTTCTAAAAACTATCAGTTGAAAATTGACATTTCTCGCAACGATAATTTAGTGCCTATCAGCGATCCGTCCACTCTGGTTTGCTCACACGCTTGTAACACCTGGGCGTGCATGACGTTTCGAAATGTACTGTGCCTTTGTGTATAAAGATTAACTACTTGTGCTGCATAATAAGTCGAAACGCACCTCTGCTTCGCAGCTAACTCATGACTGTCTTCCTATTGTCTGAATCACGATGCTGGAATTATATACCTTCAGCCATCGGATGAATAAGAGCAATTAAATAAGTACCCTTTTCCGACGAGTCTTACCGCAATGTTTGTTTTTCAAGGATAATCCCCTCGCAAGGCCCGTTGCTGGCTATTCTCTCTTCCGCTGCTTTCAGAAACCAGCCCAACAACAAAACACTGCCTAAATATTGGAAATGAAAATTCTATTAAATATACAACTGGAAAATGGTATCTTTCAGCTATGCATAAGGCCGTTGTCACGTTACATCTTGACATACGAGATGTGATGCCACATTCTTCTGACAACAGTTTAAATCAGATAACTTTAAAAATTGATTAAATTTCGTCTCATTCTTTAAAACATCTTCCTCCTGGAATGATAAACTCGTCTGCAACTTGTTTGGAAGTCCATGCAATTTATTGATGTCCTGCTCAATGTTTTTCCTTAGTTTTACACTCAACACTCCATACTTTGTCATATCGTTGCTGGATTGCAAGTAAAATACTATATACTATAACAAGTAATAATTTCCCTACAATAATATTTATATTCCTGCAGGAAACAATGCTGAGTCCTTTAACACACATGAAATCCATGGAGAACAAATATTTTTTTTTAATAATTATTTATTTCAGGTAGGAGCAATATATCCACATCAATGCTAAATATAGGAAATTGCCACCAGAGCATGGGCTCCATCAAAAATAAATTAAAGTTAAAAAATAGGGACTCATATAATGATATAAAATATTTTAAATTTAAACTAAAACATAAAATCATATGTAACGAAAAGGTCTGTTCACAATCAGGACTTAGAATCAAAACCATTAAAATCAGCAACCTAACAAGAAACCAAAATTTTAAGCGAAATTTTTAGTGGTGAATTTAAATTAAACACATAAACGTTCAAAACGCTTTTAGAAATCTTACAGCTGAATGAGTACTGTTATTAAATTTAAGGCTGCTTGAAGTCAAATTGATTAGAACTTGTGAGGAAACAGTTTCCTTTTATACGTACCTGATTTTTATAATTTAATGTTTTATTTATAATGCATTCTGCGTTCAGTCATTTCTGGTGTTCCTGAAGTCTTACTGAGATCTAATGAAAATTGTTTTGTTTGTATATCGGGGATAAGATATTTGATTTAAGTTGGCACGTATGTGTGAGCATCTTTGAAGAGTGAGATGCCAGAGACTAAAGTATCTTTGGGAAGGGAGGAGTCTGATGAAGAGCAGGTGAGGCATTGTATTGTCTGCCTTGCTCGTGTTATACAGACAGTGTAATTTGTGAAGGACATTATGATAACTGAATAAATATAAATTGTGATGAGCGAAAGTGATTATATTAACATTGTACAAATGAAGATGTTTCAATGAATAAATGATGGTACTGTGAATCTTACAAATGGGTGAAGTGTTTTATATTATTTTAGAGTCAGATCTGAGCCTTTTCCAGGTTTTCCTCAAGCCGAATTTTTCGGAATTCGCAGATGGTGCGGAGGAAATTTAAAAAGGGAGGAAGGTCAGTATATCTCGTTGTCACTATGACAGATAGCAACACAGTGATTCCCACCAACTACATTTAATATTATAAGTGACCACGATTTTCATTATTTTAATGTCCGTTATTATCATTATTGTTTTTGTTTCATAGATCCCCTCGGAGGAAATATCACAGGGATGTGAAACATATGATGGTTAATAAAATATAAATATTGAACAATACCCTCAACGATGAAGACTGTTTGTTATAAACAATAGAATTTATTTATTTATTTTAATTTAATTTAATTGCAATGGAGCACACGTTCCGGTGGCAATTTCCCCACACACCCAAATTCCCCCTATCCTGCACCCACCTACATTTGCCCTCTACAAATTTTAACTTTAAATACTAAAATTTGCAACTGTATTTCATAAAAGTCATATCTTCTTCTTATAGTGTCGTGCCCGATACCAGGGGTAGCCAGTTATCATGGAGGGTGTACCGCTCCATGGGAACTTTTTCAGGACGATGAGCTGGAGTAATTCCTCGTTGCCTTCCCCAGTGTGTGTTCGTATATGTTATCGTAGATATGGATGACTATGACAGTGTGTGTGTCCAATATAGATGCTGATATAGAGCTGATCACTGTATGAAATAAGGGATGAAGAAGGTGAGTTTGAAAACTGGTGTAAACCCATTCAGGCCTATTCCAAAAGATATCGAAGGCTCTGCCAAAGCTTACGTCCCAGTCCGACGGACGAATCACAATCACAAGTTTCACATGCCCTCACTCCATACATGCTGCAAAGAGGTTTGGAATATTACTCAGGACATTGGTGGACAATCTGGTGATTAGAAATTGTGTACCACCGTCTCTCCTTCCTGCCGGCCCCGTCCTGATGAAAATTTCTTCCATCACCAGGACTCAAGCCAGCTGGACACCATCCCGGTGCCTCAAACAACTATCCAACAGGGCGGGAAAAGTCACATCAGATACGTTTTATTTGTTTGTGTAAATTCTTGGATGGAGTCGAAGAAGTTTTCAATAAGATAATCTTTGAGATTTAAAAAAATGAACTTTTTTTTATCGATAAACTGTTTTATCCTATTAGGAACTATATGAACAGAAGTGATCAAGAATAATCATTTCTATTAATGAAAATAACAGTTCAGTTTTGTGCAGGGTATTATTATTTCTTGTATTTAAATTGCATACTTGATAACTTGATAAAAATAAAATATTAGATAGAAAAAGGTTTGAGAGACTATATAAACCGAAAATTCATTGTAAGAACAATGGGAGTTCAAAAAGTTCTTTGTGAAGAGTTCCAAAGAGAAAGGTTCTGATGGTACGCCATTATGCATCTTCTCGCAATGTGGTGTTGGTTTTCCTTGTATGAAGAAAACCCTTCTTTTGTATGGTTCCATGTATACTATAGTACTCCAGTTTTCTCCAGTAATAGTTCAGATAAACTCAAGAAAAAAATAGTCTTAGCTATGGATGACACTTTCTGAAATCGACACAATGGGTAATGTAGAATGTAATATGATTTACTGCTCTATGATACATTAAATAAAAAGTTGAGATTCCTGGGAATAAAGAAATGGGTGGTTAGTTTTCCTGGCGTCATTACCATGGCGCCACAGTCTTACAATGAATTCTTATAGAACTGGGCGAAAAATCTAAAATAAGGTTTTTATTATTATTATATCTGGCTTGGTTTTCGAGATATAGCATGTCAAAAATTATTTATAGGTAGTCCCTTGTGCTTCTGGTGACGTTTTTTCTGGTCCAGGCCGTATTTCAACCTAACAACAACCACAAGGAAGAAAATAAAATATCTATACTGTATTTTAACCGTGTATATATAGTCGTTTTGGTGGATTTTTTCTTTCAGGTCCAAGCCAGATCTCACCCTAACCTCCTTACTTTTGAGATAAATTATCTCGAGAACTAAGCGACTAACGATGTCGATATAATACTAGGAACCAAGAGCTAGTTGATGACAGAGGTAGAATCTAGCGAAGTATTTGCTCCTCAATTTAATGTTTTTCGGAAAGACAAAACTACCTCAATGGGCCGTTAATAAAACCGTCAATTGCTCCATAGTAAATGAAACAGAAAATTTTTGCGAGTTAATATGGGTGAAGGTAAAAATTGGCAGAAGTTTAAAGTTCATAATAGGATCATTTTACCGACCTCCGGATTCTGGATTAGATAACGCGGAGCATTTTAGACAGTCATTTAATAGAATTTCTCAAAAAAATTCAGGGACATACATTGATCATGGGAGGCGATTTTTATACAACCTCAATTAACTGGGACACATTTACGTTCAAGTCATGCGAAAGAAATAGGATAGTAATCGAAAAGTTCCTAGAATCAATCGTGGAAAATTCTCTTGAACAGATGGTTGAGGAGCCAACGTGGAGCATCAAAGATTCCTTGTCCATTTTGGATTTTTTTCTTACAAAAAATCCGGATATTGTAGATAAAGTTTGTATAGAAGATGGTATAAGTGATCACAAGGCGGTTGTGGTAACTTTAATATCTAGGCTGAATTTGAAGTATGATAAAGACAAACTCGTATATTGTTTCCATAAGGCAAACGACGCGTTTATGATCGATCATTTGGCGAAAAATTTTGAAACTTTCAAGCATACAAATGTTGAGGAACTTTGGTTTAATTTAAATGAAATAATATGGACCGGCTTAAATCAAATTGTTCCCAAGAAGTTTATTAAGGTTAGTAAGAACTTCCCGTGGTTCAATAGGGAAGTGACACGTTTGCTCAGGAGGCAAAGGCGTTTACATGCCATGGTAAAGAACTCGTCTAATCGCGCGAGCGGAAGTGCGTAAGGCAATGAGTGATGCGTTTAAAGAATTCCAAGTCAGAAATTTATCCGAAGATTTGATTCCAAATCCAAAAAAGTTCTGATCATATGTGCAATTAATAAGAGGCTCTCGTAAGGTCATGCCGTCGTTGATTAAGGAAAATGGGGAATAGTCAGAAACTAGCGTAGAGAAAGCAGAAATTTTGAATAATGTATTTTAAAAAAAGCTTTCACAACAGAAAACTTGGAGAAGATTCCAATATTTAACAATCGTACCAACAAAAATATGAATGATCTAGTTCTCGATATCGAGGAAATAACTAAACTGCTTATGTATGTAAATCCCAATAACGCTCCCAGACCAGACGGTATTCCTACAAGATTCTACTTTAGGTACGCAAAGGAAATTGCGCCAAATTTGATGAAATTATATACCGCCTCCTTGGATCAAGGAAAAATACCAGCCGAATGAAAGACCGCCATCGTAAGTCCATTGTTCAAAAATTGGAATGTTAATGATCCTCAAAATTATAGGTCGAGCTGGTTAACCTCAATATTTTGCAGGGTTTTAGAATACATCATCTATTCAAAAGTCATGCTGTTTTTGGAAGAAGGTGTGTTTTTAAACCCAAATCAACATGGATTCAGAAAAAGCCGATGCTGCGAAACACAACTTGCCCTTTTAATTTATGGCTTGAGCCGTATTATAGATGAGCAATTCGAGGTTGATTTAGTTCTATTAGACTTTCAAAAAGCTTTCGACACTGTCCCTCACACTAGGTTATTTAGGAAACTTAGCGGTTTCGGCATATCTAGACAATTATGCGACTGGTTTGCAGACTTTCTGAAGGGTGGAACACAGTGTGTAGTTCTCGACGGTGAGCGTTCATCACTTACCGAAGTAAGGTCTGGTATTCCCCAGGGAAGCGTGATAGGGCCTCTATTGTTTCTCATATACATTAATGATTTGTGCGACATAATAAGAGGGATGAAAAGATTATTTGCCGATGATGCTATTATTTATCGTGAAATCACAACCCAGGACGACTGCACTTTGTTACAAGACGATATTATGAAAATAATTGCATGGTGTAAAGATTGACAGTTGGAGTTAATTGCTAAAAAAGTATCAAGTCATGCGTGTGAGTAAAAAGGTGACACAATTTAGCTCTGAACATACAATTAATGCTACTGTCCTTAGAACGGTAGATTCCGCTAAATACCTAGGGGTAACAATTCGTAATAATTTGTCGTGAAATGAGCATATCGAGAATGTATTATGCCGTTTATAAAGTTTATTTTTCAACTTTTTCAGAGCTTTGGGAAATTTTTTAACATTTCCATATGTAATTTATTCCAGTCCCCAGCTCACTTAACCACAAAAGAAAATGTTCGCACTCCTTTACGCCTGAAATTAAATGCCTGCCTGTGATTACAGTAATCTATATGTATTATTGCTAAACCTTCTATCAATATCCATTCAAGCATCATAGCCAATATACGCATGTAGACTCCAATCAGTCTCTTTACTACCAATTGTTCCCCAGTGCACCTAAAAAGAAGTGTTACAAATGTTAGACAATAGTACATATGTAAATAGCATAATTAGCTTAAGAGTGTTTCGTAATATGGATATATTTATTCTTGTAACCTGTATTGATCATCTGGGGCAGCTTCCAGCCGCTGGCCAGGTCTGCTGCCAGTGCTTTTTGTCTAACCACCATCTATCTTCTTCCACTGTCGCCAAATGTCCTCCTTTTTCTTCCACAAATTCCTTAACACCCCCATCTGTCCCTTGGTCTTCCTCTGGATGTCTTCCCTTTCAGCTCCATGACCAATATCTTCCTTGATAACTTCTCCTTTTCCATTCTCTTCACATGCCTTTACCACTGTAACCTAGATTTTTCAATTTTCTTTTGTGGCGGTTTTTCCTTTATCATCTCCCTGGTTCACTCATTCTGTCCCTTCTTGTTACTCCTACTCTACTCCTCTGAAATTTCATTTGTACAGATTATACTCTCCCTTTGTCCCTCTCCTTCATCACCCATGTTTCCGATCCATATGTTAAAATTGGCACGAAGTATGTTTTACAGATTGCCTCTTTGGTCTTTTGCGGAACATCCCTACTCCATACCAGACTTCTTTGGTTTGTGGCATCATACCCAGCTCAAGGGAGATAGGGTCGCCTTCCCTATACTCCACTTGAGTAATTATTGTCTGGCGCATCCATACTGCGGGGGTGGGCAACCTAGCTCCAGTAGGCTGGAGTGACAGAATGGCTAAGTCCAGGTAAGGACCCAGTCCCACAGGGTACAGTGTGGAACCCATGCCTAGGGATAGGGGCGAAGTCCTCAACAACAGTTTTTGGCACAGAAGAAAACCTTCAGAATGGCGGAAATGGCGGAAGGCGCCACCCATCATCTCTAGGAGTAAATTGGAAGGAAACACCACTGCCTTGTGGTGAAGATGAATCTACAAAGGCTAAGTGAGCAAATCCTGAAAGAAAATCCTCAACTGTTTTAGCCTAGCAAGCAAACAGTGTGAGTATGGACTGATTGCATTCAAATATATATATATATACAAAAAAGCCATTACCAAAGTAGACGACCCGGCAATGGAAAAGGACAACGAGAAGGGTTACAATTATGAACATTAAATGTAAGAACCTGTGTTGATAACCATATTATTTTGTTTTGTCCATAGATGAATAAAATAAAACTGTGCAATATTAATACTCATTCTTCAGCCATGTAAAAATTTTTTTTACATCATACCAATGCTTTATAATTTCTCATACCTGTTGGTCCCTTTGCTGTTGTTCAGTTGCTCTACGCTTTACATCATTTATTGTTTTGGTATAGCAACTCTCTAGATTTGAGAGAAGATCATTCATTGGACGACGACTTGTAAGTGAAGAATTTGCTTTCAGTTCAATATTTTGCATTTCAAGTTCGATTTTAAGACATTTAACCTAAGTAAAACGATTTAAATTAATAACTGTGCTTGCAATATATTTGAATTTGATTCTTTATGCCTTGTCCTATATGTTCAACTTGATACATTAAAAAAAAAATCATTTATTTCCTAAATTTTTATAGTTCTTCAAACGGACAAGATTACATTCACAAAGCATAAAATAAGAATTTATATAATTGTACTAATAACAGTTTCCCGTGACTACATCAAGTTGGAAATGTGTTATAATATAAGTTTCCTTTAATAATAGTAATAAATGGACAGTGTAATAATAAAAGTTTATTTACACCTTATAGCAAAAACTCAATTATCATAATAATCATCCTCTATTAGATCAATCTAATCTACTTTAAAATAGAATTTTACATGTTAAAGTACGAATTGATTATTTCTTCATTTTGGTCTTTGATGAATTTCATAGTATAGTTTTACTACATTTCATTGAAAGATGTGACTTTACCTATTGCTTCTTGAAATTGCTATTTTTTTATAAAAAAGTTTCTTCTTTCCTCTTTGAATATATGCTTTTTTTTGTCCATAGGTTGCTTTGATCAACTCATTATGCTTTGAAACGGAAATTTGCATGTTTATAGTTGTATCTGAGTGTTTCTTCATTAAGATATTTGATAGTACACCAGAGTCCCGATAATCCGAACTAATTGGGACCGGGCCTTGTTGGGATTACCGATTTGTTCGGATTCGTCGGAATTACAGTGACAAGTTTCTAGAATGAAGTATACCAAGCATATAAGTAGGTATACCATGGTAACAATTGGGAACAAGAGGGGGGACAATGGCTGCTGTGACTCAAGACCAGGTAGAATTGAATTGTTGTGACGAAAGTGATAATGAGGCGAAAGGAGAGCTGGTTCCACACAGTGACGTGGCAGAAGCTCTTGATCTCGAGCTACGCTATGTGTAGAACAGGCCACTGCTACACCTACTGATTTAATGTTTATGAGACGCTTCGAGCCATATAACAGACTGTCTTCATTACACCAAAAAACTGCGTTTTTGCCTTCGAAAAAGTAGGAATAAAATGAGAGCTTTTAAGCATTGTAACTATTATCGTAAGTTTGACAGTTTTTCTTTCATTGTTACACACTGTTTAAACTTAATGTTTAATTGCTAATTTTTCTAATATGTGTGTACTGTACTGTGTAAATTAAAATTGTGTGTACATACAGCAATTAACCGAGCAATTAAATACAGTATCAACTGTATTTTCATGAACTGTGTTTCAATTCTTTAACCATTCTTATACTTGACTAATTTTTTGTCATGTTCGGATTAACCGAACGTTCGGATTTTCTGGGTTCGGGTTAGCTGGACTCTGGTGTATTTTTTTTCTCAATTTTTCAAAGGAAATGGATGTTTCTGGGTAAATTTCTGCAATTGATTAAGTTGTGGATGATTTACTAAAACAAATGCAAACATATTAAACCATTTTTTAAGGAAAGAACCTTCAATGCTTCCACGAACCCTAAACCTACCTGAAAGAAAAGAAAGCAGTAACTTACTTACTGTTAAAATAAAAACAAAAGCCAATATCTGCTTTAACATTTAAACCTTGTGATTTTTAGAACTGTAATCTGTTAACGGATGGCTTTATGGGTATTTTTTATTTGCTAATGCTGAAGAATCATAAACTTAATCTTTGATTTTCTTCCCGCAATCTGCTTGCAAATTACCAGAAACTAAGTACATACAGATTTAAATAAATTTAAGTTTATAAACTAGTTTGTATTTCCTTCTCCTGAGCTATTAGTTTATCAACTGCAATCATTTTAGGAATTTTAAACTGAACACACCATCAAATATGTCATCACATTCTTGCTTTGATCATTGAAAAGTCATGATAGATTTATTTATGAAGCAAAGAGCAAACGCGGCAGTACCGTCTATGAATTGGAGACTCTTTGGTGTTGGACAATGCTAACTGATAGTGACAATTTCCAGTGGAACTATTCATAACTATAATATTATTATTCATAACTATAATAATAAAAATTTGTATATTACTACCCAATCTAATATACTAAATCCGAGCCAAATTACATTTAAATGTGTTTAGAAATTAAGGCGTGATTGAGGCAGATATTCTAAATAAATATCCATCGAAACTTTCTCATTTATAATATTACAAAGATTTCACTGAGAGATTTCTAAAAGTGGAGTTATTTCTCAGAAATTAAATACTCAATCAATGGCTTGAAAATTGTTGATATAGTTCTAAAAACAATAGATATTATGTTTACCTGAGTTTGCGTTTGTCTTTCTAGTTGTTTAAATGTATTTTTATAGTTAAATATTTTTTTTCTTAGTCTTTCCTGCTCCTTTTGAAGATTCGATATCTGCAAAAAAAAATAAAAAAGTTAGAAATAGTTTTACTACAAATAAATATTTCACACCCATAGGAAAAGAATAAGTTTAATAGGCTCCTCTTCTACACGCCAATCACTTGCACTACTAAAACAAATCATGATTACTTTCAGGATGGAGAATTAATTGAATTATGTTTATTCACTTTGATTTCATGTGAGAATAGTCTCGAGTATGTGGAACAGCAAACTTAATTTTAGAAAAGTATTAACAATTGCTGATTACAGAATAAAATTGAAATGGGACCTATAAATATTATGAAGAAACATAGAAAGCTAAACACGCCTCAATGAGCCAGTGTCGATACCGGTAGTATAAATACAGATATTATTAATATACCTACATACGCTACTGTACTTCACCTTGTAATATTAGTTAGATTGATTCTGTGAGACTTGCTTATCAGAGGACTGTAGAGATGCTATGGTAAGTTAATTTGACTGGAAATGGAGTAGGTACTCTGGTGGCAATTTCCCCAAATACCTATTTTTCCTCTCTCTAATTTTTCCATCAAGTACTGTTTCCCCACCCATTTATTTTTGCACAAATTTTAATTTTAAATTCTTTCAGAGTTTTTGGTAATTATTCATCACTTCCATTCGTAATTTATTCCAATAACCAACTTCCTAAACTACAAAAGAAAATCTTTCCCACTTCCTAGCACTTCTAATCGTGTGCCATGATCATCTTTTCCTTTCCATTTGCTAGTTACTTGACCCTAAAAATATAGAGTAATTCAAGAATATTATTTTAATAAAACAAAAACTTGAAAGTGCAGAAATTAACCATGTGACGCGAAACACCAAACAGAGAACAAAGGTTACTTTCGCTCTTATGAATTTAGCGTCTTTTATTTAGTTTTAAGTTTATCCATAATTTATTTCTGGTTACCAATCCATAAGACAAATAATATTTGTAATGGAAGTTGAATTATCAAAACAAATACACTCCTGGAAATTGAAATAAGAACACATTGACGCCGGTGTGTAAGACCCACCATACTTGCTCCAGACACTAACGAGAGGGCTGTACAAGCAATGATCAAACTCACGGCACAGCGGACACACCAGGAACAGCAGTGTTGGCCGTCGAAGGGCGCTAGCTGCGCAGCGGTTGGGCACCGCCGCAGTCAGTGTCAGCCAGTTTGCCGTGGCATACGGAGCTCCATCTCAGTCTTTATCACTGGTAGCATGCCGCGACAGCGTGTACGTGAACCGTATGTGCAGTTGACGGACTTTGAGCGAGGGCGTATAGTGGGAATGCGGGAGGCCGGGTGGACGTACCGCCGAATTGCTCAACATGTGGGGCAGCGAGGTCTCCACAGTACATCGATGTTGTCAGCCTGTCGGTCGGCGGAAGGTGCACGTGCCCAGTCGACCTGGGTCCGGACAGCAGCGACTGCACTGGACGCATGCCAAGACCGTCGCATCCTACGCAGTGCCGTAGTGGACCGCACCGCCACTTCCCGGCAAATTAGGGACACTGTTGCTTCCTGGGGTATCAGAGAGGACCATTCGCAACCAGTCTCCATGAAGCTGGGCTACGGTCCCTCGCACCTTTAGGTCAGTCTTCCGCTCACGCCCCAACATTCGTGCAGCCCGCCTCCTAGTGGTGTCGCGACAGGCGTGTATGGAGGGACGAATGGAGACGTGTCGTCTTCAGTGATGAGAGTCGCTTCTGCCTTGGTGCCAATGATGGTCGTATGCGTGTTTGGCGCCGTGCAGGTGAGCGTCACAATCATGACTGCATACGACCTGAGGCACGCAGGGCCAACACCCGGCATCATGGTGTGGGGAGCGATCTCCTACACTGGCCGTACACCTCTGGTGATCGTCCGAGGGGACACTGAACAGTGCACGGTACATTCAAACCGTCATCGAACCCATCGTTCTACCATTCCTAGACCGGCAAGGGAACATGCTGTTCCAACAGGACAATGCCCGTCCACATGTATCCCGTGCCACCCAACGTGCTCTAGAAGGTGTAAGTCAACTACCCTGGCCAGCGAGATCTCCGGATCTGTCCCCCATTGAGCATGTTTGGGACTGGATGAAACGTCGTCTCACGCGGTCTGCACAGTCCAGCACGAACGCTGGTCCAGCTGAGGCGCCAGGTGGAAATGGCTTGGCATGCCGTTCCACAGGACTACATCCAGCACCTCTACGATCGTCTCCATGGGAGAATTGCAGCCTGCATTGCTTGCGAAAGGAGGATATACACGGTACTAGTGCCTGACATTGTGCATGCTCTGTTGCCTGTGTCTATGTGCCTAGGGTTCTGTCTGTGTGATCATGTGTTGTATCTGACCCCAGGAATGTGTATATAAAGTTTCCCATTCCTGAGACAATGAATTCACGGTGTTCTTATTTCAATTTCCAGGAGTGTATCTCTAATTTGTCCAACACTAATATGACGCTGTCGGCAATAATTTCACATTAACAGTGGCTAACAATAGGGTGGAAGGACGGGCAAAAAGTCATAGGCTTCCAGACGGAGGGGCCACCAAGGTAGGCTCTATCCGATGATTTTGGCACGGGCCTCATCGATACTGTTATGTCACTGCACATCAAACAGTTGTAGTGGACTGGCGAATTTTTTTGTTTTCGCTCTGCCACTTCCCGAGAAGTACATTAAATTGTGGGTAAGACTCTAAGTCACGAGGAACTAATGACCCCGCCGTCGACGCGCCCTTAAATCCCAACAACAACAACAACAACAACAACGTCTAAGTCACGTGAGTGGTAATTTTTCACAAAAGGTACATACATATTTAAATTTATTTACACATTTCCTTATACATTGTTAATCCTCCATAGACTCCTTGAACCCTTCAATGGTAAAGCCCATTACTACTTGCTTCTAATGCCTGATATCCCCCTCGTATGTTCCCCATTGTTTTCATCCCACCTGTTGGGTTTAAAGATGATGGTGTATGCTTCCAGCTGCTTCCATCACTGCTTTTGCTGTTATCGACGGCTAACTGTCCGCCTCGAACATTTCCACGGGCGGTACCTGCTGATCGACCAGCTGGGCTGCTCCCTCCTCGTGCACCGGGGTTTTGATCTCCAGTCTCCCACCATCTTCCTGTGGTAGGGAGGCTTTTCGACCAATTGCGGCCTCCGCGACTCTCCCATCCTTTGCCAAATGATATCGTGTTTCAGCGTATTCTTGCTTAGTCCTGACCTGCTTTCCTGGGCGTTGGCACCTGCATCACCACATTCTAACGTCTCAAAATTTGTTTCCCTTTGCTGTTGAAACTGACCTGCTTTTACTAGAGCTGTATGATATCGTAACTACTGCGATACTTTATCAAAATATCACGTGGGCTACTACACCTCCATGCTCGCTGAGAAAGTCTGTTCCACTCAGACTGTCATCTACCTTAATCCATTCCCCATCTAATTTTTCGCGTACAGTTACATATTTCTATTTTCTTAATGTTTTTCTTTCATTCTACAATTAAGTATTTCAAGCTACATGTGTTTGTGTACAATATTTATAGTGTTTGTGTGGTTTCAACTGTCGTCTTCTTTCTAGATCTTCTTCTCCGCAGCCTGTGCGTCCAGGCGCTCGCGTAATGCGCTTGCGCTCCTCTGCGTGTTTCAGCTGTCTGCTGCTCCTCGTTCTTCAAAGTCGCCTGTGATGTTCCTCACACTCATCCTGCTGTCGTTTGTTGACTGCTGTCAACGAAAACTGTCTCGCATAATGCCGCCGCCGCTGATTCACCTCGATAGCTGCCTCATTCATTCCTGTGAACATACTAAAACCTCGATGACACACTATGAAACCCTCCCATATTCTACCATCGCTGGCTAACATCAGACCTGCTATTCCTGGTTCCTCACGACTGTGTTCTCTCCGTTTTAACTCCCACTGTCATGTAAAACTCATTCTCAAAGTCTTTATCACAACCACATTTCTCACACAGTAAATTTTCATATTTTTATTATTATTATTTTGTTCCTTTTATTCGCTTAGAGTTGTACCAAGTTTTCCATTTCTTTACGTCGATACATTACCACATTGGTCTGCTTCTACATACTTAGCTTTGACTCCTATATGTATAATTCTTAATTCGACATTAATAACCGCACGCTTTGTATTGTTCTTTTTATGCACAGTTACCCGTGAATCGATGTCACTCCTTTTACTTTAATAGCATTCACTTCCTAACACACACTTCTTGACACTGTGTCTCGTCTTCGCCATTTAACGCCAACATTGTTTGATATATATATATATATATATACACTTGTTTCTTTATCGGCATGTCTCTTTCGTTTTCTAACACGCTTTTTACTTCTCGTAACGTCCGTTGCATTTCCCTGTCGTAACCATTAGTAAACTCGCTGTCCTTGCTCGGATGTTATTCACTGGCGAATGCTGTTTGGTTCCCATTTCTTGGATTATTTCTATCTGAATTAGACCTTTATTCTCTTTACTCAACTGCTTTATTATTTCCAACCACGAATTCCCGCTGCCGCTGCTTGCGACGATTTTTATCCGTCTCCTTGCAAATTTCTTACTACGTATTTATCGTGCCACTGACTTCTTAATTTATTATTTCTGCTTGTGACGTCTTTTCTACGCCCTTATACAAACTTCTTATTACCGTCGACTTATTTCCCTTGCCCGCGGATTTTTCTGCTTTTATTAGCGCTGCCTTTGATGGCTAAGTTCCCTATGTCGTTTTGCATGTTATTTACTTGTGTTCCGGGTATTACATCCGCTTATTTCTTCATTTTTCCTTGAATCTCAAGCTTCCATTTTAATATCCTGTTCCGCTGGTTTGTGCTTTAACTTTCCAATGAAAGACATTTTGATACATTACACCTAAGTCCTTCCAGTCTTGACTTTCCTTTATTCTCGAGTGCTCCACTTATTTCTTCCGATCACGTTTGTGCTTGCTCGGGTATCCTATATTGACGCTCATTAATCTTCCTTGCTGCTTCTGACTTTTGCAGTCCTTCTTGCCTTACTGTGGCTGTGTATTACAGTGTATCTTCCTCCGAATGGAAGCCAGCGTGATACGCTGCCCACAGCACCTTTTCAGTTTGCTTATTTGGCTCCACCAAATGCGCTAAGCTCAAACCTTCTATATTTCTTTTAATTCACTCTCGCGTCTGCATATTTTGCTTCTCTGCTACGAAGCGCCCTTTCCTGGCCTCTTGCGGCACCACATATTCCTCTGCCTTAACTTTTGGATTAGTCAATATGACCTCCTCCTTTGTGATATTTAATATTGTCATAATACATTTTCCTCTTCGCACATTTACAAGTGCTTCTGGAACCAAAACACCTGATGCCAATTCCTGTTTTAGTACAACGGCTTCTGAATCTTTGTGGATCCCCTCCACTTCTAACTCGACTATCTTCTCTTGTCGTGTCCCTACACAGGTGCATATCGTCTTTCCATGTGGCACTGTCTTCCTGGGATCCCTTGTATTTGCACTCCTTGTATCATTTCATTGTTGTAGCTGTCTCTTACACACTCCGACTTGAAAAGAGATGCCTGAGCTTCTGCTATCAAAAAGTAGCTTAACTTGGACTGTGTTTACTTTCTTCGCACTTCAATTCAATACAGTCTTCCCAGTTTCTACTGAAGCAGTCACTTTTTTCCAACTTCCGTCTTCGAAAGTCACCGGATCGCATGGCTCCGTTCTGACCTCACATTCTTCTGTGCTCCACACACCCGCTCTACTCCTGGAAATGCATTACAATCCTAACGGTGATGCCCCCACTTGTAACATTTACTGCATTTCATCGCCTTGTAGTCGTGACACTTTCCCATGTGACTTGACAAAATACATCTCTCGCCAGACCTCGGCTTCTCCAGATTTAAATCTCTTCTGCAGTTGCCCTTAAATTCATGTTCATTCATAGCTTCTAGCTTTCCTAGTTCATTTTTCCATTGTATTAACTCCGCCATAGTGTCTTTGCGTTCTTCTTCGAAACGTCTACCTTCGGCTTGTTTACTCGTTCGTGCAGTGACTTCTCTCAATCTTACATCGCTCTGGCATTGTTTCGTCTCGTAACATTCTCGATTACAAAACTGACAGCGCACTATCGCTGTGTGTGCCACTTCACGTATGACTGACGCTCTTGCATACTGCCTCGAATTGTGACCTCTATTACCACAGATCTGACAATCATCCGCCGTCCTAGCACTCCTAGAATTCCAAGCTTCGCTTTTTCCATTATTTAATTCTACATGCGGCTTGCGATCGTTTCCTTGGTATTGCCGTTTCTCTCCTACCAACAAATTTACAGTTTCTTCTAAAAGTGCGATATCAATTATCTCTGCCAAGGCAAATCCATTCCTCGTGCTCTTAATATTGCCACAGTCTTCTCGTCTATTAGACCCTGCGTGAACACAGCGCGACTCAAATTATGAATTAATTTTAATGTTCCGGTTAACTTCCTTCCTTTTAAATCTCTTTTGGTTGCCTCTAGAAATTCGTGTACAATGCTACATAGCCTACTCGCCCAATCTGCTACCGTTTCACCGATCCGCTGTCGACTTGCAACATACTAATAGTGTAGTGATCTACTGTATGTTTAGACCAATAATTTTTCACCAATATCGCTCGTGTATCTTCCCATTCCTTCGCCTTCTATCGTACGAGAATTCGTTGCCTGGCTTGACCTCCGATGCGTGATTTGACTAACTTCAAACAGAATCTCGTGTTCTCCGTCGTCAATAAGACTAAATGGCGTATCGCAGTTATTCAAGAACTCGTCTAACTCTCCTTTTTCGCGACAAAAGGTGTTTGGAATTAATTTTAAAACTTCTGCTAAACTCACTCGCGGCTTTTCTCTTTTTGCTACATTCTCACTTTTGGCTGAATTACTGCCTCCCGAACCGTTCGGCATTGCTGCAATGCTTGCTTACTCACTCTTTCGTTGCGTTGCTGAAGTGCTGACCAACGACCTTTTGCTGCTCCCTGATTCTGCAACTGCTTTGTTGCATTGTGCCAACTCCGGTCGCCAATACTGCCACAGCAGCAAACAGTTAGCTGCTTCGCCGATTCTGTAACACTGCTTAACTGAGAGGTATTTTCCGTCACACAATTCCTCTTACTTTTCCATTAATTACCACTTACTGGAGTAATATTACCCTCACACCCATTGCTTTACCGTTGGCTGACGCCTCACCATGACACCATTTAAAATCCTATATACTGTGGTGGACTGGCGAATCTTTTTTTTTTCACTCTGCCATTTCCCGAGAGGAACATCAAATTGTGGTTAAGACTCTAAGTCACGAAAGTGGTAGTTTTTCATAAATGATACTCTCTCAAAAGGTACATACACATTCATACCTATTTACACTTTTTCCGTATACATCGTAAATTCTCCATAGACTCGTTGAGCCCTTCAATGGTTAGTCAATTACTTCTTGCTTTTAATGCCTGATATCCCCCTCGTATGTTCCCAATTGGTTTCGTCCCACCTGTTGGGTTTAAAGATGATGGTTTATGCTTCCATCACTGCTACTGCTGATGTCGACGGCTAACTGTCCACCTCGAACATTTCCACGGGTGGTACCTGCTCGACCTAAAACAAGAACCTCGACCCCCCTGGTCAACTGATCGACCAGCTGGGCTGCTCCATCCTCGTGCACCGGGGTTTTGATCTCGTCTCCCACCATCTTCCAGTGGTAGGGAAGCTCTTTGATCAATCGCGGCCTCAGCGACTCTCCCATCCTTTGACAAATGACGTCGTGTTTCACCGAATTCTTGCTGACTCCTGACCTGCTTTTCTGGGCGTTGGCACCTGCATCGCTACATTCCAACGTCTGAAATTGTTTCCCTTTGCTGTTGCAGCTGACCTGCTTTAACTAGAGCTATATCAAATCATAACTATTGCAATACTTTACCAAAAAGTTCCATGGGCTACTACACAGTGATTTATGTTCAGCAAAATTCTATAAAGTCAAAAGTATCCTCAGAGTATACGTATTAAAAACTTAAAAGTCCCATTTTTGACGTAAAATTCCGTTATTGTCATAAAATTAAGCATTTCACAAGAATGCTTTCTCAATGCTGGATTTGAATGTTAGGGTTTGGATTATATATTTCAGAAACTTTAGAAAGAGTTTTTACTATATGCTAAACCTTGTTTTATATGAGCACTTAAGCTAAAAATATATCATATTTACTGTGCAAAATGAGCTAGCAATAAACATTCGTCGCGGCAATTGCACACATTGTTACTGATGAACAGTTCGGTAAATCTTTGATTCAAGGTACAATGACACCTTCCAGTCAAAAAGGACTCCTATTACCTGATGTCACTTCATCCAGGATGCGTTTACTCTGTTCTGATCATCTGAATAGATTACTATTCGCAGGTATTTGAACTCAGATGACTTACTGATTTCAACGGCATCCATATTAACAGATCCATTACTAGGAATCCTACACTCTATGTACTCGGTCTTCTGTACATTAAGTCGCTTGCCGTGTTTGTCGTGGAAAGTTTTCCATCGTTGGATTCGTTGTCCCAATTCTTGACGACTCGCAGCCGACCATGATATATGCATAGAGCAATGTCGAGGGGTGTGGAGTGAGTAGTTTTGCATTAATGGTGTCATGACAAAGGATACACAGATGTGGGGAAAAAGCTGATCCCTGATGATCATCAACACTGATGGGAAAAAGAGTCAGAATTTCATACAGCACATCGAACATAGCTGGTAACATTCCGATTTAGCAGTTGGATCCATTTAACATATACTTCTGCTATCCCATGCTGTTTCAGTGCGTGCCATATTAGAACTCGAGATACCCTATCTAAAGCTTTTCAAAGATCTAAAAAACCTATGTGGAGTGATTTTCCATCTTCAAGATACATTTCTGTCAAAAGATGTTTTGCATGAATAGCATCAATCATCCCTGTGCCTTTTATCGCTCGAAAATCTTCATTTTGTGGCAAAGTAGGTGAATATAATACAGTATATATATATGGTGAAATACACTCACATGCCAAAAGTCATGAGATAGCTCCTCGTAAATTGTGGGACCCCATTCCGCTCGGCGAAGTGGAGCAATCTGAAATGACATTGATTTTGCACATCGCCGAAATGCCGTTGAAGAAATATTCAGCCATAATTTTGAAAGAGCTGCTGGTGCAACACTTTTTTTTCCTTGGGCTTTACGCCTCGTCGACGGCGTGGTCATTAGAGACGGGATGAGACTGGGGACAATGAAAAGGAAGGAATTTGGCCATGGCCTTTTGAAGGAAGCATCCCATCATTCGCCTGGAGTGTTTTGGGGAAACCATGGAAAACCCAAATCTGGATGCCCGGACGGGGATTCGAACCGGCGTCCTCCCGAATGCGAGGCCAGAGTGCAGCACGAACTGAAATGATCGACTGGATTCATGTCTGATGATCTAGGTGACCATGTCGGCACCCAACTACTTTTACACTTTACGAATTTTAATTTGTTTCAGCATTTCTCATAAATTATGCAACATTTCTGAGGGCAAACTGAATCATCCGATGATGGAAGTGATTATGTTTTGTTACATGGAGATCATTGGCAGCCAATCATGTCCTTATTGTTCCCAAATAACGATAGACTCTTCCAGGAAGACAAAGCGCACTGTAACCAGGCCAAATCATTCACGATTGGTTCTTGACAATTGCAGCGAATGATTTGCCATCCAAGACCGCCTGATGTGAATTCAATCGATCACATCTGGGCCATTCACAACGTCCGACACCGGCAACACTTTCAGAATTAGTAGAGAAGTTGTACAGGAAGTATGACAGAATGTTTCTTCAGGGCACTTCAATTGACTTGTTGAGAATCAATGCCAAGTCTGATTGCTGCACTTCACCAGACAAAAGGGATTCCTACACAATATTCGAAGGTATCCCAAGAGTTTTGCCACTTTTGGCAGTAACGAAGCTTATATTTTTCGTGACATTTAATAATTGGGATAAAGTTTAGCTGTGACAGATTTATAGACATATTACATACACTTTATATGTATTTTGTCATTTCACACTAGTAACATGACTTAGTAAGATTCAGGAATACAACGGGGTACCCAAGAATAACAGGAATAGCATTGCCATGGGCGGAACTTGTTTAGTACGCATTTCTACCGCTAGGCATTTATAGTTCAACTCATTGTCAGTTAATTTAATTTAATTGCAATGCAGCACAGGCTCCAGTGGCAATTTCCCTATACCCCAATCTTTCCCCTATCCTGCACCCATCTGCATTTTCCCTCTACAAATTTTATCTTTAAATTCTTCCACGTTTTCGGTAAATTATTCATCATTTCTCTTGATAACTCATTCCAATCCCTGACACCCTTACCTAAAATAGAGAATTTTCTCACACACTTGTGCCTGAAATCGAGTGCCAGCTTGTGGTCATGGTCATCTTTCCCCTTCCACGCAATACTTTTCATACCTACATCAATATCTTTCCATGCCTCATCGCCAGTATATGAGCTGTACACTCCCATGACCCTCCTCATCCTCCTCCTGTCTTGCAATGAATCCCATTCCAGCTCCTTTATCATATCTGTCACTGATTGCATTCTGCAATAATTTCCAGAAACAAATCTAACGGCCCTTTTTTGCGCCCTCTTCAACTCCTGTATTTTATACGTAAAATGAGGCTCCCATACTACACTACCATATTTGAGCAACGGTCTGACCAAAGTTTTGTAACCCAATTCCTTGACTTCTCTCGTACATCCCCTCATCACTTTCTCCAACAAGTGCAGAATTTTGAAACCTTTTCCTACCACCTGTCCAATGTGTCCTGCGCAGTTAAGCTTGTTATCAAATGTAATACGAAGATATTTACATTTCAAGTCTTCAGCAAGCAATTCTTTCCCCACCTTATATTCATAATTAACCTTTTGTTTTTTATTTATGTATCTAATAAGCTGACTCTTCTTTGCATGTATCTTCATCCCATGTTTACGAACCCAACTAGGTATCCTGTCCAGATCACCCTGCAACTGTTTACAATCCTCTATCGTTTTGATTCTTTTATATAGCATTATGTCATCTGCAAACAATCTAATTTCAGATAGTAAACAATCAACACAATTATTCGTTAGAATAATGAATAGCAATGATACCAATACGCTACCCTGTGGCACACCCATTTTTACTTCCACTTCTTTTGATACTACATTTTCTACCCTAACTTTCTGTTTTCTACCTTTTAAAAATTCTTGTACCCAGCAAATCACTTTCTCATCCACTCCAATAGTTTTTACCTAATTTATTACCATTTTATGGTTCAGTCTGTTAAACGCCTTTGACAGATCTGGCGCTACACTATCAATTTGGCCTCCCTTGTCCATCTCATCTGAAATGTCTTGTTTTGTTGACCTGGCTTGATCTGTTAATCTGCAGTGATTGTTTTTGCTAGCACTGTTTTGTTATTGTTTTGTTTTTGATGATGGCAATTTTAAGTGAACAAGGTGCAGCTGTGAAATTTTTTCTTCTCAGCTGCACTTTTACTGAGTGTAAAAGTGCAGCTGAGACTGTTTTAATGTTGAAAACATCTTATAAAGATGACGCTTTGGGAAAAACTCAAGTTTACAACTGGTTTGCTTGGTTTAAAAATGGCGACATGTCAATTGATGGCAAACCTCATTCTGGGCTTCCATCAACTGCCCGAAGCGACGAAAAGGTTGAAAAAATTATAGAGCTTGTGCTCTCAGACCGTCGACACACAATTGATCAACTGTCAGAGATTAGTGGGTTATCTTGGAACTAGGTTCAGCGAATTTTAAATGAAGATTTTGGAATGAAAAGGGTTGCTATCAAGTTTGTTCCCCGGGCTCTGACTGACAATCAAAAAGAACGCCAAGTTGAAACATGTCATGCCTAGAAACAACATCTTGAAAATGATCCAGATTTTCTGTCAGTGATCATTACTAGCTGGTAGAACGCTCACCCATAATGTCTGCCCGCTAACTTCATTTGACGTGCAACACTGAAGCATTGGCCTTTATAGCTGGTCAGAACGCTCACCAATAAGGTCCATGTTTAAGAGAACACATGCACCTGAAAACCACTATTGATGGGTCCTGGGTGTGCGAATCTAGGTCAGATGTGTAACAGCCATTGAAAGAACCACATGTTCGACCCTTGCTCATAAAATTCGTAATAGGAAGGACAGGTGTGTGACAGATACCAGGTTCAAATCTCAGCCACAATTAAGGAAGTCTGGTCATTGTTATACTGAGCCTATTTTTTCACTGAATTCACGTAGTGCTGGGGTTCCTGGTACAGGGAGCAACCTGAAGAACAGGGGATACAGTATGGGGACCCCTAGCTGTGGATCCCCTTGTGTTCTGCTATACCACTTGTGTAAAACCTCCTACCTTTATTAAGATATTAGCTTTTTTTTCCCCCTTGTGTTGTTAGTCCTATTTTTTACTCAGCTTAAACCTGGTAAATTTAAATCCCCATCGTTAATGACCATTCTACTCTTAATTCTGAACTCTAAGTATGAATTTAATTTCTCACCAAGAGCCTCATCTTCATCAGTTCTGTCCAGATCTTCCTGTAGCTGTTTATATTACTCCACAGTTTTAATAAATAATGAAGGAAAGGATAATTAACCCACCACATAGTTGATAGCTGCGATGAGAGAAAACATGAAGGCGAACAAAAAAATACACAATATTTCGGCAACAGCCTTCTTCAGTAGTAGATAAACGGTCCATTAGGCTTTGCATGTGTAAAAACGCAGAATGTCGCCCAATGACTAGCTAGGTAGTGGGGGGAATGGTGGAGGAATGGCTAAGGAGTAGACTATCGATAAATCGGCAATGTCTGAGGTAATATATTGCAGGCAATGGTAAATGAATATATGAAGCAAGGGCACCTAGCACGGACAAGAAAAGTTATATGTAGTTAAAAAAAAGTGATGGGTTAAGTGGCTGGATTTTATTGGTGGTTAAGGTGGGGATCTGGTATGCTGGATATTCTAGTTTGCTAGTTCCCATCTCCAGAGTTCTGCTGCAGTGGTGCTATCAGGAAAAACTCTGACTTGCTCTCATAGTAAAAATATCGTTGAGTTGTTGGAATCCTGGCTATTGGCATGTTCTGGTAATGGAAGGTACAAGTTGTGGGTGTGGACTGTTTGTCTGTGGCCATTCAGTCTAACTGAGAGTTGCTGTGTGGTGAGGCCTATATAGGAACTAGTGCAGTGGCGGCCAGTTAGTTGGTATATGATGTGAGTTGTTGAACAGGTGGCATGTCCAATGATGGGGAAAGTTTCCCCTATAGTAGGATTGGAATATGTAGTGGTCATTGGAAGCATGCTGGAGATTTTATAGCGAGGTCTATTTCATATAAAAGATCCATATGGTGTTTTGGAGAGTCTGATGGAGGGTATTTGTGGACTAAGATGTTCTTAAGATTGGGTGGTCTACTAAAACATGCATGGGGGACTCTGGGTAGTATATTGGGTAGGAGAGTATGCATTTCTGGAAAGGAGCAAAGGAAGTGATACCTCTGTTCAATGCTTTATGCAGCCAATCCTTCTACCACTGGACTGTTTTCCAAGATGAAGATCTGTTCTTAACCAATGATAAAGTGATCCAAGCAGCTAGTTTCTGGGAAAACACAATCTGAAACAGTCCGGACATGGAAAGTAATTCTCTTTCACAAGATATGGTTGATGGACTGGAGACCAGGAGAGAACTGGGTGAGAAAGGAAAGGCCATGGTTGGATTTTGTAGGAGACAAGCTAGAGTGGTTACGTGGAGGGTGAGTGATCGTATGGGAGATTTGTTTATGTGCAAGATCCGTGGGGTAACAATGGGAATTAAGGGCTTGGGATAGATTCTGTGAGTATTATTGGAGGGAATGAGCATCAGAACAAATACGACTTCCATGGATGGTGATACTCTATAGGATGGAATGTTTGGTATGGAATGGATGGCAGCTATCAAAGTGTAGATGTTGCTGTAAATTAGTAGGTTAGATGTGGACTGAGGTATGAAGGGCACGGTACCTGAGTGTGATGTCAACATCAAGGAATGTGATGAGTGAGCAGGAGTAGATCCAGGTAAAATTAATCGAATTGTTGTTATTGTTAAGGGAATGGAGAAATTTAAGGTGTTGGTTTTCACTGTGGGTCAAGATCATAAATTTGTCATCTATGTATCTGAAGCAGACAGTGGATTTAAAGGTAGTGTGGTTCAGGAAATGTTCCTCCAGACGACCAAGAAATAAGTTGGCATAGGGTGGGGCCTTGCGGGTGCCCATGGTGGTACCGCGGATTTGGTGATATACTTTAGAATTGAAGGTAGAGAAATTTTTGGAGGGAACTATATGGGACATTTTTGAAAGGAAGTATGTACTAGGCAGGCTAGGTGGCGGTTGCAGGTCTAGGTAGCATTGTAGGGCACTGAGGCCCCGACTATGGGGAATGTTCGTATGTGGCAGTCACAGGTCTAGGTAGTTCCTAGGGCACTGAGGCCCTGACTATGAGGAAGTTATATCAATGGAGACAACGAAGGAGCCTGGAGGTAGAGGTGTGTGGACTGTTGATAGGTGTTCAAGAAAATGTTGAGTGTCTTTGACATAGGAGGGAAGATTTTGTATAAAGGGTTGGAGATATTGACCCACAAAGGCTGAAATCTGTTCAGTGAGCAATCCATATGCAGCAACCAGGATTACCAGTCTTGTGAATCTTAGGAAGAAGAACCAACTCTGAATTTCTTCATTCCCTTAACAGTAGCAACAATTCCATCAATTTCACCTGGATCTACTACTGCTCACACAAACCATTACTCAATGTTGACATCACACTCAAGGCATGGTGCCTTCATACCTCAGTCCACATCAAACCTAATAATTTACAGCAATTTCTACATTTTGACAGCTGCCATCAATTCCATACAAAACGTTCCCTACCATACGGTCTTGCCATCTGTGGAAGTCGCATTTGTTCTGATGCTTATTCCCTCCGTCAATACTCTCAGAACCTATCCCAAACCCTTATTTCCAGTTTTTACCACATGGATCATGCACATAAACATATCTCCCATGCAATCACTCACACTCCATGTAAGTACTCTCACTTGTTTCTTATAAAAACCAACCATAGCCCTTCCTTTGTCACCCAGTTCTCTCCTTGCCTCAAGTCCATCAAACATATCTTGTGATAGGGGTAACACTTCCTTCGCTCCTTTCCAGAAATACGTACTCTCCTACTCAAAATTCTACCCAGTGTCCCCTGTGCATGTTTTAACAGACCACCCAATTTTAAGAACATCTTAGTCCACAAACACCCTCTGTCAGACTCTCCAAAAGCACCATGTAGTTCTTTTTCATGCAATAGACATCACTGTAAACCAGCAGCATGCTTCCACCCACTACTAAATATTCCAATCCTCCACAGGAGAAACTTTCCCCATCATTGTACATGCCACCTGTTCAACATCTCATGTCATATACCAGCTAACTTGCCGCTACTGCACTAGTTCCTACCTAGGCCTCACCACACAGCAACTCTCATTTAGAATGAATGGCTACAGACAAACAGTCCACATCCGCAACTTGTACCTTCCAATACCAGAACACGCCAATAACCAGGATTCCAACAATCTCAATGACTGTTTTACTTTGAGAGCAGTCAAAGTTTTCCCTGATAGCACCAATGCAGCAGAACTCCGGAGATGGGAATTAGCAAACCAGAATATCCAGGATACCAGACACTCACCTGGCCTTAACCACCGATAAAATCCAACTACTTAACCCATCACTATTTTTTAACTAGAATAAATTTTCGCATCAGTACTAGGTAACCTTACTACATATATACATTTTACCATCATCTGCAATATATTACCTCAGACATTGCCGATAAATCAATAGTCTACTCCTTAGCCATTCCGACACCACTTTCCCCACTACCTAGCTAGTCATTGGGTATGCACACGTAGAGCCTAATGGCCCATTTATCTACTACTGAAGAAGGTAATTGCTGAAATATTGTGTATCTGTTGTCCACCTTCGTGTTTTCTCTCATCGCAACTATCAAATTTGGTATGTGGTGGGTTAATTTCTGTTTCATTTATTATTTATATTGCCTAGATGCCGCTTCAATTTGCCTTAGTTTATCCACTTATAATCCAATTTATTACATTATTTCATTTGCAAATAATCTAATTTTTTACTTCAACCCATCAAGAAAATAAGTGATTAAAACAATTAACAGTAATGGTCTCAATATGCTACCATGTGATAAATTGATATTTATTTCCAGGTTTTTTTGTTTTGTTTTTTAATTTGTTCCACAGTTTCTACCATAATTCTTCGCTTTCTGCCTTTTCAGAATTCCTCCATGCAGCAGATCACTTATGGCTCCCTCTGTCATATGCTTTGGAGTGCTACATTATAAACTTGACCATTTCAAATGAAATATCTCATAAATAGTCTACTAACTGACTGTACTATCCTAAACCCATGTTGCTCTTTAACAAAATGAGTTCCTTCCCTCACAGACATTTTTTATGTGGTAGCATACATATCTTTCCATCAGCTTCCCCACCATTGATAACATACCAACTGACCTGCTATTTACAACCCTATTTATCTCATCTTTTATTATGGATTAAAACTACTAAGGCACTTTTCCAGTCCTGTGGTAAGCAAAATATGCAATCTAAATAATTTAAAATAAAATAATTGTTTAAAAAAACATAAAAGCGCCTTCAAAAAGAAAGCACTAAAAATTTTAAAATAACCTTATACCTTGCTTAGGAGAAAGTAAATCTAAATAGACAATATTTTACATTACTGTCATTGAAATTTTTATTTTAATAGGTTATTTTTGGAGTTGGTGCCAGCTGTCATGACGTGAAGATCGAATTACTGAACTTCTTTTGGTGTTAGAGGCGAAACGGGGAGTACGAACAAAAATTCCCAATATTTTACAGCATGTCGTGAGGCAGATAGTGTTATTGCGGAAGACAGCTTAGGGAAACAAATTAACAGTATTTAAATCTGTGGCTTGGCCTTATTGGTCATCCAGGCATATCTCTGGCACTACATGCATCATGCAGTAAACAAATTACAGTTAGTATAATATCGGCGTATCATCTGTATGTTTCAGTTTTGTTGAAACATGTTTCTAGCATTAATTGTAGGTAAGCAGTAACATGAATTTTTTATGTATTATTGTTATTCATTATTATTTTTATCTTTTTGTTTTTCTTGCTGTCGCTGGCACCGACTCCAAAAATAACTAATTAATATAAAAATTTCAATGACAGTAATGTAAAATATTGTCCATTTAGATTTACTTTCTCCTAAGCGAGGTATAAGGTTATTTTAAAATTTTTAGTGCTTTCTTTTCAAAGGCGGTTTTTATGTTTTTTAAAACAATTATTTTATTTTTAAATTTTTAGTGGTATTATAGTTTGTTTTATATTTTAAATATACCACAGCAGTTACCATTTTGCGAACTTCCTGGTAGCTCAGGGATTAAAGCACTTGCTTTCAAAGAAGAATTCTGTCTTTATATACCACAACAACTTCCAGAACGGGGTGAATTGGGTGTTGTGTTAAGGAATGTCAGTTTAAATTTTGGTCCAGGCTATGTTTCAATAGTATCATAACATCTGTTAAAGCTGCTGCTCGATAACCGAAACATGTAACATCTGGGCATTAATACATACCACATACACAAATCTCAGGAATATATCTGTTTGATCCAGCGTCACACACAAAATATAGATTTTTAATTGGTTTTCACAACGTGAAAGCTTGGGATCCAGGTTGAAATCTGAAGTACATGTTGAGACATTATGACACATGTAATTTATAAATATTATGCAATGACTTAAAAATATCTAAATTGATTTTGACGGGATTTAAAATTCATATTTGTAAAGAACATTTGAAATTAAAAGGGGTGAGGGTAAAGGGGAAGAGGGATTGGGCTTTTGTATACCAAATGTAGACTGCCTTTTCTGATTGATTTTAAGTATATGTGTGTAAATTTCCATTGATTGTTTTTAAGTATACATGTACAGTGTTCCATGGAAATCTGATAAAACTGTGGGTATCTATAAAGAACATTGGAAATTAGGAGGGGTGGGGGTAGAAGGGAAGAGGGGTTCGGCTTCTGCAAACTAATTTAAACACAATTGTTCTGTATGTTTTAAAGTATACAAGTGCAAATTTCCTTCAGAATTGGATAGAAACTGTAGATTAAAGGATAGAAAGGAAGGAGCGGAGTTTTGACTCTCTAAACCATATGTAAACAGTATTTTTCTGTTTGTTTTGCAGTATACATGTGCATACTTCCTTCAAAATCAGAAAGAAATGGTAGCTTTGTATAAAGAACATTGACAGTAATTAAAGGGGTAGAAAGGGGGATAGGGTTTGCATTTTTGTGAAAGTTATGTGGACAGTATTCTTCTTTTTCTATTTGTTTTAAAGTATACGCATACGAAGTTCCACCGAAATGGATTAAATTGTGGGTTTTGCACAAATATTAAGGGAAGGGGAGCTAGGGTAGTCTTTTTTTAATTTTTGGTCAGAAATCTTATCCATAAAATTTTACTTATATATGTGCCAACTTTCATAATGATAGGTCAAATGGTGTCGACTGTAGCTTTCTAAAAAGAAATTGACAAAAATCAAGGGGGTGGAAACAGGGAGAGGGGTTCAGTTTTTGCAAACCAAGAGTTGGCATTATTTTTCTCTTTGTTTTATAGTAAAAATTTGCTAAGTTCTGTCTAAATCGGATAAAAACTGTGGTTGTGTATAAAAATTAAGTGGTTTAATGGGAAGAGGGGGTGGTTTTCAGATCTTTTGGTAATACACCTTCTTCGTGAAAAAATACATATAAGCACCAACTTTCATGGTAATCGGTCAAACGAACGCGACTGTAGCTTTTAATAAAGAACACTGACAAAAGTTAATGGAGTTGAAGAAGGGAAAGGGGTTGAGCTTTGGCAAACCAAATGATGACATGATTTTTCTCTTTGTTTTAAAGTATACATGAGCAAAGTTCAATAAAAATCAGTTAAGAAACTTAGATTTCTATAAAATTAAGGGGTGTAAAGGGAGAAATAGGGTTGTTTTTTTATTTATTTATTTAAATTTTTTGGTCAGAAACCTTCTCCAAGAAAAATTACATGTATATGCCAACTTTAATGGAGACCAGTTAAATGGTGTCGACTCTAGCTTTGTATAAAGAACATTGGTAAAAATTTAGTGGACGGATAGGGGGATAGGGCTTCAGCTTTTTCAAACCGAAAGGTGAGAGTATCTTTATTTTTGACTATACGTGTCCAAATTTTAATCGAAATCTGATAAAAATGTGGGTTTGTATAAAAAATTAAGGGGTGTAAAGGGGAGAGGGGTGGTATTTTATTTATTTATTTTTTAGTCAGATTCTCCATGAAAAATTACATGTATATGCCAACTTTGATGATAATCGGTCAAATGGTGTCGAGTGTACCTTTTTATGAAGAACATTGACAATAATTAAAGGGGTGGAAGGAGGGAGGGGGTTGAGCTTTGACAGACCAAATGTTGACAGGATTTTTCTCTTTGTCTTAAAGTATACATGGGCAAAGTTCAATAAAAATAAGGTAAGAAATTTAGGTTTCTATAAAATGAAGGGGTGTAAAGGGGAGAGGGGTGGTTTTTTATTTAAATTTTTTTTGGTCAGAAACCTTCTCCATGAAAAACTACATGTAATTGCCAACTTTAATGGAGATCAGTTAAATGGTGTCGACTGTAGCTTTGAATAAAGAAAATTGGCAAAAATTAAGGGGGTGGGTAGTGGGAGATGGGTTCAGATTTTTTAAACCGAAAGTTGACAGTATTTTTCTCTTTATTTCTGGCTATATATGTGCAAAGTTTCATCCAGATCGAATAAAAAATGTGGATTTTTATAAAATTTAAGGGGTGGAGGGGGGTAGAAGGTGTTGTTTCTCAATGAAATTCATATGGGACCACTTTGGAGGTATACACTATCCACTGAAAAAATTTCATTTAATTCAGTTCAAAATTGGAGAAGATATCGCTGAACATACAAAAAAAAAAAAAAAAAAAAAATACAATCGAATTGGGAACCTTCTCCTTTTTTTTAAGTCGGTTAAAAATAAGGTACAATGTCTTTTCCCACGATCTTTAACACACCTATTGTAATATTATCCATTTATGCCATTTTGACCTTTTCAGTTCCCTCATAAACATCCTCAGGGTTTAGTTTCCTCAAGTCTAAACTCTCTCATTTGATTTTTTTTTTTTTTTTTTTTGCCATAATCTTTAAGGATACCACCTAATGGCCTAATTAAACCAATTAACTGCTATCTAGGCATTTTTCAAATCCACAATAACTTCTTCTACATCCTTATCTGCAAATTTCTGGATACCTTCCCTTCCCTTCAGTTTTCTAATATAACATTAAAAAATCATGGATGCATTACTCTTTGGACCCCATGTAACAAGAATATTTTTTACTAATCCAAGTTAAGCTTACATCTGTGCTAGTTATCATTAATTCCTTTTTTCATTTTTTTTAATGGCTTTCCTATGCCTATTTGTCTCTTAACTCTATTGTATACTTTTGCCACCAACCTCTTTAAACTTTTTATCTCCCAATTACAGTAAGCAGGTTCTGTAGTTTCTTTACCTTTTTTTTTCTTACCACAGTACTGGTGTTCTTGTTCCATATACTGAATCTTTCTCTGAAATATCTTTTCATTTATGTGGTACAAGCCTTTTTATAAGTATACCTATAACTACTTTCAATTTCTCCATTTTGTTGCTAAAACTATTAAAATTTGTGATAACTGCTTCATAATCATCTGATCCTTCTGTAACCTGAAACTCCTCAAAATTGTCATGGAGTTTCATTAAGACAATATCAAGCATACTTGCTCCCCTAATGCTACTTATGTGAAGCCTCCTTCCCTCACTATCATTTTTGCAAATCTCTGTTCCCTTGTGTTATTTATACTTAATTCCTTACCACCGGTCAATATATGTTAAATTAAGGTCACAACCAGTAATGACAATTTTATGCTCCCCAAGATCCTCATTATCTTCATTCATTCTTCCAATTTTATGCTCCCCAAGATCCTCATTATCATAATTCATTTTTCCACTAAATAAACATCAAGCACCAGACGTAGCATAGCAGATCAACTAACATCAGCGAGAGAAGACTAATGCTTTTTTGCTATGGTAGCATCTTATGTCAACTTTGTAACCATTGTCATAGTGGGGCTGTATCACTTCATCAGTATGGTGTTCTCTGAGGTTTGACTAACACACCTTGAGCTAATCTCTTCATGTCTCTTCATAATATGTCACCTTCAGTCTGGGAACATCTACAATTATCTATTTGTGATCTGAGGAGAGTTGGTTGAATACCCTTCCTGTGAGAGTTCCTGGCATTCCCTGCATGATGTCCAGTACAGCCCCATAGTGAAGATGGTTACAGAGGGTATGGCAGGGACATCAGGTGCTACCACAGCACAATTTGTATTGGTCTTCTGCCACTGGTGTTAGTGGATATGCTGTGCTATGTCTGGCGCTTGGTGTTCGGATCTCCAGCAGCAAGCAGATTATCTTGAGCTGAGGGAAGGATATCCATATGTCTTTATGTGATGACGTGTTTGACAGCTATGATGGTGACTGTTGCTGGTCTCCACAAGCAAACTGGTGGTTTCTGTGGATGTCATTGCTGGTAGTAGGATTCTAAGGTGTGTCAATGTGGATTGTACTAAAATAGCTGTGCTTCCAAATGCTGTTAGCCGGTCTACTCTGTAGGTTTTGTAGTTAAGTGCTGAGACCTTAGGCCAAGCTTGAGTTTGATCTGATGTGTGTCAAACCTCTCTTGCAGTATGAATACAACGAGTTCTTTATTCTGTTGAATCAAGCTGTTTATATTTACAAAATGATAGACTACTTATTTGTCTAAGTCTGTCCATATTTAGTGATGCTTGCTGCAGAATACAAAGTTAGTGTAGAGTGCTCCAACAGTTTCTGTGTTAGTTAATCCATTTGCGTAACAATCCTAAGTATCAGCATTGTCATTGACTCAATTATTTTGACAGGTGTTTGTTGTTGGTGCAGATAGTGCCTTATGCCATTTCCCTTCTGATGTGTTATCTTGCTGTTTATTTGATGGAGATGGTTTTACCCCGGTCTCTCTGCCACATTTGTGCTTCCTTTCAATTGGGCATCCACAACATTCTATTACCATTACCATAGTTGGTGTTCCCGAGGCCACAGTTGTTTGTTAGGTGCTGCACACCACATTTTACACAGTGCACAAGCATATTGCAATGTTTTTATAAATGGCCAAAGGCCTGACAACGATGGCACTGAGGATATATTTTACTGGCTCTCAGCTTCTCTGTTGTGATAATGAGGTGGAGTAGTCTTCTCCTCAGGTAAATGTTCCTGTTCTCAGGTGAATCTGACAGAATTACTAGAAACAATGGCATCACAATTTCTGTTTCACACTTTTTCATCTGTGGCACTGAGATGATGTCAAATCCCATTGCTGTTATTTCTGCTTTTACCTTTTCTACTGGCATGGTGACTGGATCAGTACCTTTAGGTTTTGGAGTGACTCCATGTTGAAAGTGTAGTATGGCACCACTGTTTTCTTCAGTTCTTCTACCATAGCAGTAGGTGCTGATATGTATATTTCTGGGTATGAGCTGGTGTTTATTATCAATAAAGGTGTTATTGCTTGTGCTTTACATGGAGAGGCTCATTGTGCTACTGAATTCTTGTACTTGATTGGTAGGTATAGTGTTTGGCTTGTTTGGTAGTGTTGTCAACTTGTTGTCAAATGGGCAGAGAGCGGTGACAAGATGACTTGCACAATATAAATGGAAGCATGACATGAGGCTGATCCGGCTGCTTAGAGTTGCCAGTGTTCTGATGGCCAGTACAAACAGGACACAAGTTCATCATAACCTTCCCTTCTGATATGTCAGTGGCAACCAAAAAGCTCCAAGCTGATGGCTTCCAGCATGATTAGCAACATCCTTACAAACCAGTATCCCAGTGGAATCAAGGGCTCCCACCTCATTCATCATCCATATCAATGAGGGACAATAGAAAAAAGAAAGAAACCCGCAAAAATGTTTTAGACGTAAAAAATTTTTACATAATGTATCTGCATGCAAGAATCAGGTGCAATGTTTAAGTTGTGGGAATGAACATTAGGTACAGACTGTGGGAAAGATCGCCAAGATTCAGCCTGTTGGATAGTTGTGGTGAAAGCCCCTTACAGATCAGCTCCGCATAGGTTAACCAAGGCAAACAGTTGACCAACATAAATCAAACAGCCACCGTGCAGAAGAAGATGTCACACAAAACTCATACTCGGCACGCAGCACCATGCCAATCATTTGGAGTCTCACCACAGGCCAGCCCCCCACAACCTGCAGACCATCAAGGCAGTCATGGAGAATACCATAACTATTACCACTGTCATGCTGAAAATACGGCAAGAAATGAAACAGGGTTAGTCACCACCATGAGTTCCAAAACCTGACTAAAATGACAGACAATTTGACCTCTGAAATACACATTTGAAATTTGTAAAATGTTTAAGAAGAAATAGGTAAAAATAATACCCTTTTGGATGAAAAGAGCACCCACTCTACAGTGGTCCATTCCTGGTCTTTAGCTAGGGGAATGAAATATTTAAAAAAAGGAAATAAATTATAAAAAAGTGACAAGTCAGGCAAGGCAGAACCAGCAGCCTTACAACTACTAGAACCCCTGTGACTACTATCAAGACAGCAGAGCCATCTGTCAAAATGTTGTACACTGCTGTTTGTGAAAAGTGCAACACCGAGAAGGAAACACACGAATTCAATGAATTTAATACCACAGGTTAGGTACGTGACAAATAACAAATGATTACCTTTTCAAATCTGTACATGTCCTTTGAGCCCTACTATTCAGCATATCGTGTGGCCACCATGTACTGCAATTAGAGCTGCTATATGCATGGCATTGAATCAATAAGGTTCTGAATACATTCCTGAGGGATTTCCCTTCACGCAGTTTGTATCTGACCCCACAAATCCGTGACACTAGACACTGGAGGACAAGCCAGATGCCAACCAACCATATCCCTGACATGTTCAATGAGCGACATGTCGGACGAACGTGCAAGCCATGGAAGCAATAGTACCCATCGGGCTTTGAAGAAGGCCTGTACATTCCTCGTAACATGTGGCTGGGCATTGTCCTGTTGAAATGTTGCCTGAGGAGATGCCAGTCGCAGGGGAAGTACCTCAGGCTCCACAACTACCGTTAGGTACCGGTTGCTGTTCAAAGTGCTCTCAATACATAGAAGGTGAAATCGGATGTTGTAACCAATGACACCCCAAACCATCACACCTGGTGATTCTCCGCTATGCCGCTCCACAATGCAGCCCTCCAGGTTGCGCTCACCACGGTACCACCGGATACATATGTGGCCATCACTGTAAGACACATTGAAGTGGGACTCATCCGAAAAGGTTACATTTTGTCACTCAGCACCCCAGCACGTGCCCATTGCAGTCGGAGGAGCCAGTGGTTTTTGGATAATGGAAGCCGATGTAATGGCATGCGTGCAACCAGTCTAACCTGCAGCAGACAGCAACGAACCGTAGATGCTGACAAGTTCACACCTGTTGCAGTGCTCCAGCGACGAGCCAACACTGTGGATGACGCTGTATGGTCTGTTATGGTCATGCGTACAAGATGACGGTCATCCCGTGCTGTGGTCCTGTTCCGTGGTCCAGTTCCCGCTTGTCACTGCGTACAACCTTCCTCTATCCACTGCTTCCAAACACACATCACTGTGCGAAATGTCACGGTATGACAACCCTGTTTCCTGGAGACCAATCATTCTGTCCCGTTCCAACTCGCATACATGCCGATATGACTCCCTTTGACATCGACGAGGCATACTAGCATTCACTGTATTGTGTCCACCTTGTGTGTCAGGTCTTCAGCGACTACACTCGGTGCAACACCGACCCTATCGGACCGACACGAGATGGCTCTGCTCGGAATAGGTGTACCCCATCTCGCTGCAAAATGTATCACTTATTGCTTGCACACCTGACGCCACTTCCAAGTGTGGTGCTATTCGGATTATTCCTTCTCAGTGTTGAACTTTTCACAATACCACATGGCACATGCTAGTATTAATCCCAACAATTTACTCAATAGTTTACAATTTTAAACTGATTCATTAAATGAAACTTAGTTAGTTATACAATACACAGCAGCTTATAGCACAGTTATCTATAACTCATGCAGTCAACAGAGGTGTCTCAAGGTCACTTTTCTCTATCAATAATCCAGTGCCCTAAGCCCTACATGTGGACTGGTGACTTAATTTCCACTGGCCTGCCTGGATACAACTGTCTACATAGAGGAATAGACAATTCGAGGGGGTTGTCATATAAGGAATGAGGCAAGAGCGATTATGACACTGAGCTACTAGTTTAAAGTGTACAAGGTATAGGATATATAACACACAGTCCAGAGACAAAAATCTGAGGTCAGGGCCAGCAATAAATTGCTGAGAAAAATGTTGAACAACTTACTTCAACTACTGTAAGAATTTAGCCTGAGATTTCATAAACTGAAAAACTATGTAGAAAGGAGAAGAATTTGCAAATAGAAATTTATTAAATGCTCGAAGAGGAAAGTATGATAATTGTAACCAAACGATGGGCTCTATCACAGTTAGATTAAAACTAATTATTTAACTGTATGGGAAGATTTTAGAAGTTTCTGGATCTATAACAAGGGTTGTAAGGTTAAAAAATGTTGCTACAATTCTTGCGTGAGTTTTGTAATAAGGTATGGGCTATTAAAAACGGAAGGCAGTGGGAGTGCAAAGGAAAGCAGTTAAATTTGTTAGAAAAACTAACATTCACAACATTCATAAACTGAAATTAAAAGGAGACTTAGGTGAACATCAGTCAAGAGAAGGGAATTGGAGGAAGATGTAGTTTCAGAAGATTTAATTGTAGAAGAGAAATGAAAACCATAAATTACACTTTATTTGAGGCATCAGAAAATGGGGAAATTTTCCTTTAAGTATAAGACAGTTAGAGATTAAGTTTCTCAACAAGGTGATGAAAAGTATATTGCAGACTGTAAAGAAGCTTAAAGTTATAATGTAAGGACTTACATGAGTAGGGAAATTGCCATTGGTGTAGAAGTTCTAAAAAATATAGTAATTATATAGTGTATCAATAGACATATTTATATTCAATAACTTTACAAACTGAGAATTCACCTCTTCAGTAGACATTATTATAAACATTAACAGAACATTAAAAATATTTTCTTTAAAACCACAAACAATATATAAATAATTTTATACATCAATAGAACAGATACAGAAAAGAGAACAATACAGAAAATTGGCGCACGAAACTAAGAAAGCAAAGGTGGCTAAGCAAGAATATCCATTTTAAATCAAAATACAAATTATCAGAAAGCAACTGTTAACATACATATTGTCACAAAACAAGTATGTGTTGTGGCTAGGGTGCAGGATTATGCAACATCTTTATAAAATGATAACATTTTTGATTGTATGAAAGTTCAAAACTTCAGTCTGAATTTTATTGAACCAACGATAAAAATTCCACACTGCCACAAACACTTAAGTTAATTAATTTGACCATGACATCAGAGTTTCTTTTCCAAAGGGCACAAGTTCCTGCCACAAATCAGCTATCCCACCACCGCACCTATCACTCCAGCCAAAACCAAATTAACTTCTACCCATCTTCAAATTTTGCCATGTTGGTCCCCTGGATGTAACAAAAAGGAGATTCTTGGTCCTTAAAAGGATGTGTGATCACTAAGGACAGTAATACGTGCTTTGCACATGGAAATTCTATTCTTCCACCAATGTGCTTGGCAACTGCTGAATGGTAATTAATACATAAGAACATAAATCTTCAAAACATCTGAATACTATGATGAAGAGTTCTTGATACACTGCACTATGCCTCAGAAATAATTTTGACTAGCTTTCAAACTTTTTTCCACAATTTTGGAGCCTAAACATAACACATGCTTGCGACCTCACTAAGCTGTGCTGCAATACAGCAAAGTAGCCGATTTCCACACTACAGATGCGACTAACGATGTCGATATAATATTAGGAATCGAGAGCTGGTTGACGCCAGAGGTAGAATCTAGTGAAGTATTTGCTCCCCAATTCAATGTTTTTCGGAAAGACAGAACTTCCTCAATGGGAGGAGGAGTGTTCGTGGCCATTAATAAAACCGTCAATTGTTCCGTAGTAAATGAAATGGAAAATTATTGTGAGTTAATATGGGAGAAGGTGAAAATTGGCAGAAGTTTAAAATTCATAATAGGATCATTTTACTGACCTCCAGATGCTGGACTAGATAACGTGGAGAATTTTAGACAGTCGCTTAATAGAATTTCTCAAAAATTTCAGGGACATACATTGATCATCGGAGGCGATTTTAACATACCCTCAGTTAACTGGGACACATTTATGTTCAAGTCATGTGGAAGAGATAGGTTAGTAACCGAAACGTTCCTACAATCATTCGCGGAAAATTCTATTGAACAGATGGGCGAAGAGCAAACGCGGAGCATTAAAGATTCCTTGTCCATTTTGGATATTTTTCTTACAAACAATCCGGATATTGTAGATACAGTATGTATAGAAGACGGTATAAGTGATCACAAGGCAGTTGTGGTAACTTTAAAATCTAGGCTGAATTTGAAGCATGATAAAGACAAACTCGTATATTGTTTCGATAAGGCTAATGATGCATTTCTGGTCGATCATTTGGTGAAAATTTGAAACGTACAAGCTAAATACAAATGTTGAGGAACCTTGGTTTGATTTAAAAAAAAATAATATGGACCAGCATAAATCAATTTGTTCCCATGAAGTTTATTAAGGTTAGTAAGAACTTCCCATGGTACAATAGAGAAGTGAAACGGTTGCTCAGGAAGCAAAGGTGTTTACATGCCACGGTAAAGAAATAAGGGGACTCATCTAATTGCGCTAAATTAGTCCAGTTGTGAGCGGAAGTGCGTAAGGCTATGCGTGATACGTTTAAAGAATTCCAAGTCAGAAATTTATCTGAAGATCTGATTACTAATCCAAAAATGTTCTGGTCATATGTCAAATTAATAAGAGGTTCTCGTAAGGTCATGCCATCGTTGATTATCAGAAACTAGCGAAGAGAAAGCAGAAATTTTGAATAATATATTTAAAAAAGCTTTCACGACAGAAAACTCAGAGGAGATTCCGATATTTTACAATCGTACCAACAAAATTATGAATGATCTCGTTCTCGATGTCAAGGGAATAACTAAACTGCTTATGAATATAAATCCCAATAAGGCTCCCGGACCAGACGGTATTCCTACAAGATTCTACTTTAGGTACGCAAAGGAAATTGCACCGTATTTGATTAAATTATATACCGCCTCCTTGGATCAAGGAAAAATACCAGCCGAATGAAGGATGCCATCGTAAGTCCATTGTTTAAAAATGGGAATGTTAATGATCCTCAAAATTATAGGCGGAGCTCGTTAACCTCAATATTTTGCAGGGTTTTAGAACACATCATCTATTCAAATGTTTTTGGTTTTGGATGAAGGTGAGCTTTTAAACCCAAATCAACATGGATTCAGAAAAGGCCAATGCTGCGAAACACAACTTGCTCTTTTAATTCATGACTTGAGCCATATTATAGATGAGCAATCCGAGGTTGATTTAGTTCTATTAGACTTTCAAAAAGCTTTCGACACAGTGCCTCACACTAAGTTACCTAGGAATCTTCGCAGTTTCGGCATATCTAGACAAATATGAGCCTGGATTGCAGACTTTCTGGAGGGCAGAATACAGTGTGTAGTTCTCGACGGTGAGCATTCATCACTTACTGAAGTGAGGCCTGGGGTTCCTCAGGGAAGCGTGATAGGGCCTCTGTTGTTCCTCATATACATTAATGATTTGTGTGACATAATAAGGGGGATGAAAAGATGATGCTATTATTTATCGTGAAATCACAACCCAGGACGACTGCGCTTTGTTACAAGACGATATTATGAAAATAATTGCATGGTGTAAAGATTTCCAGTTGGAGTTAAACGCTAAAAAGTGCCAAGTCATGCGTGTAAGCTTGAATATACTATTAATGGCACTGTCTTTAGAACGGTAGATTCCGCTAAATACCTAGGGGTAAATATTCATAATAATTTGTCGTGGAATGAGCATATCGAGAATGTAATTTGGAAAGCAAATCATATGCTTTGATTTCTAGGTCATAATTTAAAACAATGCACTCCGGACATTAAATTGATTGAATACATGTCACTAGTGTGGCCTCACTGAGAATATTGTTGCTCTATATGGGGTCCCCATCAAAGGGGATTAATGGAGGCATTAGAGATGGTCCAAAGAAGAGCCACCCGATTCATGACAGGTAAATATAGTTGGAGGGAAAGTGTAAGTGCCATGTTGAAGGAGTTAGGTTGGGAAGACCTTGAGCACTGAAGGCACTGCTCTCGACAGAAGTTAATTGATAAATTCTCGACTGATGTATTTCGGAATGACAGTAAACAAATATTGCTACCAGCAACATTCATATCCCGGAATGACCGCGAATATAAGATAAGAGAAATCAGGGCCAGAACCGATTCATTTCTGTACTCATTTTTTCCACGAGCGATTAGGGAGTGGAATAGAAAGGATTTACTGGGTGACTAAACATAAAATCTGACAGGAGTAGCTTTCAATAAAGTACTCCGGCCATCCTGATCTGGGTTTTCCATGGTTTCCCCAGATCGCTCCATGCGATGGTTCCTCACAATAGCCCATGGGTGCCTTCTGCCATATCCCGTATATCCCTTCCAAACCATTACCTTCCCGGATAGGTGCAATGCACCCTCCGCCACACACTTTTAGTGAATCGCGGAGTAATAGTAATAGTAATATAGATGGCAACAGTCAAGAAGGTTGGTCCTTTATAGTGCACTGGTGGCCTCTAATAATGCCCCTTTGAAGCTCGAGATTTCCCTGTCTTTTTAAGAATAGTTCTTTAAATCCTTATAATGCTTTATCCTGACTCAAAATAATTCCTAAACCTGTCAAACTTAATGAATGTATGTTTTCTATTTTCATTTATTTATTTCCCTTCTATACATATTGTGGTATTAAAACAACAGATATTATGAGCGATGGTAGTTTTGATACTATGCTTTTTTAAGAATGCCATTTTCCAACACATTCATTCTCTGCATAAAATAATTAGAATTTTTAAAAAACATATTAACTCTCAAACTCTGGTTACTGATGTTAAAAACATTAATTAATTTGTTTTTTAGTATTATTGATAACTGAATGCTATTTCAATTAATGTCAAATAGTTTGCAGATTTGCAACATTCGCTAAAGGAACATATAGTTTGTAATGTTTGTCTCAGGTGCCCAAGCTATATTACAGTGTGTCTCACAATTACATGATTGAAAGTCAATATTGTTTATATTATGTTCCTCATTTTTCTTGTCAGAGCAACCCTCCTGCCCTCAGATTTGGTAAGTGAAGGATTTATTTGTTAGGATGAACTAATAAGTAATCTGTAATGATACTTTATATGAACTCTTACCTGTTGTTCTTTCTCCCTCACTCTTCTCATGAGACTTTCAATAATAGCAGTGAGCCTTTTACTGTTATTTTTATTATCTTCTGGAGTTTTTTGATGTGTTATGTTATATTTGTACACTATTTCCTGTAGGCAATAATTTCAAAACATGAAGTGAAAAAATAACTAATGTATAGTGTAGGTTCATATTTAAATAAATAAGGAAGTTTTATAAATATAGAAAGGAAAGCTGAAGTAGACCCTTCACATGCCAAAGACTCTTTAACTTTAGAAATTGATTACTTTGCCTTTTTTCCTTTCCATGTTAATATCACCTCATTGTTCTGCTACCTGATTCATTTTTGTTGAATTTTGACATATACATATAAACATCTCATGGATCAATAAAACACAATTTAACTAGTATAATTGCTAGAAGGTGTGAGTTGAGCAGCCACCAAATATGATTAAAATTTCATGGCCATACACCTCAAACATATAGTTTACTGCCATATTTCTTCTACACTACTCAAATGATTAGTCACAATTACTCCAACTCACTTCACTTTCTTTGCATTATCATACTACATTCAAATGACTCCAAAATACTGCTACAGAATCGTATCAATTACTGATTGTGATCTGCAAGAATTTACAAGAACAAATCTAACTGCCCATTTTTGCACAGACCATCCAACTCATGCATTAACTATAAAGTACAGAGTTGAAAGGGATACAAAAAATGGTAATTAGGTATGTTTGTGAAAATTACAGCATATGGGTGAAAAGAATGTTTGGAGTGTATAAGGTGTTCATTGACAATGAAGCTTGAATGAATATTGGTAGAAGAATTATGAGTGGTATATGGAAGGAAAGAGATGATCATGACTATTAGCTGGCACTTGATTTCAGACCTAAGTAATTGGTAAAATTTTCTTAAGGGAGTTGGAGATTGGAATAAATTGTCTAAGTAGAAAAGTAAAAGTTTACTAGAAACACTGAAAGAATTTAAAATTATAATTTTAAAAGAGAAAAAATTGATTGTTGGTGATATTGCAAAGCAAACATTGCAGGAATTGCTGTTGGGGCATGTGTTACATCACATTAAAAGTAAATACCAAAGTAATGATACAGTACAGTGAAATATGTACTAAATATAAATGATTTTATTAGTAACATTAAATATGACCTAAATAAAATTAGCAACATACCTGTATTAACTGTTGCAATATTTTCATAAACTGCATGTTTAATTTATTTTGACTAGCTTCAATTGTTTTCATTGTATGAGAAATAATATTTATCACATCCTCTATTTTGCCATTACTAATTCTTAACTGTAAAACTTCATTTAATACCTGTGAAAAATTTTCTTTCATGTCATTTTGATGATATTTAATAAGATCTTGATATCTGTGATCCAGATGATTATTTATGTCTCCAATGCTCATTAAGCTGTCGAAAGAAATACAGTTCACAAACATTTCATATATACTACCTAAAAGCAATATTTTTAATTTTTTGAATCTGCTAATTAAAAGAAGTTTGAAATTTGAGTTACTTCACAGAATTCTTTCATTTTTCTCCCTGTATCATAAACTGTTGAGAAATATCATTGTAAAATACAATTTAGAGCAATATGCTAACATTGTTATGATGTAAATTTTTTTAAAAATTCCTGGCTCTGAATAGGATTTTTATGTATACATCTCTCTTATACAGAACATAAAAACCTACTCTTGTGTTGCTTACACCATTCTGTTCCTCAGATCTTTATGCAAAAGTAAAACCTAACTTATATGTTAGATCTTGAATTAGCTACATAACTGATTCCTAAATGGAATCTGTGCTGAGCAGTATCAGTTACAACATGAAACATGTGTATGCTGGTTGCTGGTTGCAAATACAACTTGAACTTGTGTCCTAATGCATGATTTGATTTAACCATAAATGAATATTTGGCCTGCATAATTGGAACTAAACTGTTGGCTGTCATTCTGGTATAATTGTTTAACTAAACTGTTATCAAGAATGATACTGAATATGCTAGTAATTCACCTGGTCAATGGTGATGGATCTACTGAAATTGCAGCCCAGGACAAGTGCCTTGGTTTGCTCCCACCCTGGTAGATATGGAACTGCAAGTCAATACAGCAATACAGTGTGGTTTACAGTAAGAATTTGGGTTAGGTGCACAGACTTCCATGGTCGGTGTCGATGTTATCTTGGTTGTCCGGGTTGAACTGCATCAATTTATCAAAACCTAACGTTTCAGCCATAATTTTGTGGTTTTCTTCAGAGGACTGTCATGGACAGGACAGGACAGTACTGTCAGATGCATTGGCATAGCCCATTCTGCCATTCTTGAGCCAGGATTATCCTTTGTCACATATCTATTGTTATTTAATTGGAACTGGAAAATTGTAAATGTCTTTACTTGTTTTGGTATCTACAATTTTCTTTTCTAAAACTACTGGTGGGAAAGTTATGTTGACAGCATTTACAAGGGACCTATATGCAATATTGTGGGAATCTAAGACTAATGGGGGAACATTATGTTAATTTTTATAGGACCTATTTATACTAATGGCAGGAAACTTTGCTTGTCATGGGGGCCTACAATATACTAGTATGGGGTCTTACATAGTCTATTGGGGGATTCGATGGATGGTGGGGGGTTAAATATCATATTGTCTGGCGAGGGTTCGCTTTGGGCACGTATGACATTTTCTGTAGAATATCATGGATTTTGTTTTGGTGGTTTCAGGAATTGTTTGGAAATTTAGGCTACATCATTCATCCCTGTTGAGAAGGTTCCTTGGAGTGTGCATCCAGATTTGGGTTTTCCATGGTTTCCCCAAATCACTCCAGGTGAATGCCGGGATGCTTCCTTCAAAAAGGCCATGGCCGAATTCCTTCCCGTTCCTTATCCCCAGTCCTATTCCACCTCTAATGACCTTAGCCGTTGACGAGGCATAAAGCTGTAAAAAAAACCATAGTTGTGTCCACAACTATGCGCAGTGCTCTGTTTTCCAGTATCTGGATCTTTTTGACATGACAGTCGGCCACCATGCTCCATACCTTGGACCCGTAAAGAAATGTGCGTTGTATGATCGCATGGTACAGGAGCAACTTTGTAACCGTGGATAGTCTGTCGCCTCTAAGATGGGGATAGAGACTGGCTAGTTTGGCTTTAGATTTAACTTTGGTGTCACCTATGTGTTAACCCCATGTCAGTCTTTTGTCTAGCCACAGACCCAAGTATTTGACATCATTAATGTCTATGCCAGTTATGCTTAATTTCTTCTTGGGTATCTTCAATCGTGTGGAGAATAAGATAACTTGACATTTAGCTTTGTTGATTTTAACTCTCCATCCCGTTGCACCACTGTGTTAGTGCTTCCAGGTGGTGTTGCACTTTTTTAATAGCAAAGAATAGGCTTCTATTGCTGTCGTATACTGCTGTATCGTCAGCATATAGTGACATATAGCTGGCTAGATGCTGAGGTATATCATTGACGTAGACATTTTACAGGAAGGCAAGGATGCTTCCCTGTGGGAGACCAGCCTCAATCTGCTGGAGTACACTATTTGCCTCTTCATGCTTAACAAAAAATTGTCTTTTGGTCAGATAATAATGTAACAGATGTAATATGACATCTGGGATTTTATGGAAATGTAATTTGTATATTAGGTCTTCATGCCACACCTTGTCAAAGGCTTTTTAAATATCTAAAAACACTGCAGCAGTACCATTTCTTGCCCACCTTTCTTTGCAGATATGCTCCACAAGCCTGGTAACTTGATGAATTGTGCTGTGATCTTTTTTTAAAAAAAATCCAAATTGTTGTGCGATAATTACATTGTTTGTTTGCAAAAACTGATTGATCTGTCTGAGAATCAAACGTTCAAGGAATTTTGCAAGGATTGGAGAAGAGAAATTGACCTGTAATTCTGAGGTAAGGTCCTGTCTTTGCCAGCTTTAGGTATGGCGGTAACCTTACCTATTTTCCAGGCCCGAGGAAAATAGCATTGACTCAGACAGGCGTTATAGATGGAAGAAAGAAATCTGATGGCTTGTGGAGGCAGGTTTTTGACTTGTAGCGTGGATATCTTGTCATAGCCGCAAGCCTTCTTTGACTTGAGGTGTCGAATGATAGATACCACCTCCTCGTCACTTGTTTGTTACACTGTATTCTGCAGAACGGAGTTAATGAAGCGATTTACCACACTCAGAACATGTTCTTTGTGTGTTTCACCTTCATCGTCAACTATTTCATTTGGGGTGAATTGAGGTTCCAGCATGTGAGCCAGGGCCTGAGCTTTCCCAATTGGGTCATGCAGCACACCATGTTGTCCACATAGAGATCGAATAGGTTGGAATGTTTTGGTGACTGACTTCGCAAGTGCCCTGGAATCACTGCCGCCTATATATAGCTCCCAATGAGTGTGATAACAGTTTGGAGTGGCTGGTCTGATGGGGGCTTGCACCACGCGCTTTCCTAATCAAGCATGACTATATTTGGTCAAGTTGTAGCCCACCATCTGCATTCATATTATCTGGTCTTTTCTTGATTTCCAACGCTTCTCTTATATGCCTGGGACACCATCTGCTTTCCTGAACCAGTGTCACTAAATAAAATTGCATACCCACTGTCAGCAGAATGTTGTGCTACAGCTGATTTGCTGACGTCGTAATTTTTAAGATGTATTACGTGTTCACACAGCCTTTCGCCCATCCAGTCTCGCCGATATAGGCTTGGCCATAGCTACAGGGTATTTGGTATACACCCGCTGTCTGCAATTTCTCCCTCCTGTCTTTATCCTTTACAGGCACATCAGAAATCTACCTAGGTGCTCTGTATATCAGACGGATATTATTCTTCTTTAAAAGAAGGCCAATTTTATCTGTCACCCCCTGAACATAGGGTAATACAGCCATGGGTCTATTGTTTGTCTCCTGGCTTCAACTTCCGGTGCTGGAGCACAGGATAGTGCTTGAGGTTCAAGTCTTGCAGTGGCCGTATTGATTACATGAAGGCTGTAGCCGTTGGCCAGAAACGTCACCTTCAAAATGTCTTTTCAGTGGCTATGTTCGATTCGTCACTGACTATGGAAGCACGGACAGTTAACATTTTAATAATTATGTGTGTCACTGCTGTATGGTGGTGAGAGGCAGTATGCAAATAACGATTCCTGTGCGTGAAATTGCGATAAACTCCGGGGCCCACAGAGCCATCTTCCTTCCACTTCACAATCACATCCATAAAAGGAAGTTGTTTGTCCACCTCAACTTTCATGGTGAACTTAATTTTGTTGTGAGCACTATTTAAATGTTGTAAAAATGCCTCGAAGGATTTTTGCACTTGAGGCCAGATAAAACATGTGTTGTCCACGTAATGCAGCCATGAAGAAGGTTTCAGATGGTAATTATTAACCACTTCAGCTTGAAACGCCTCCATAAACACATCAGCCACAAGACAGTGGGAAACCCATCACTGTTCCCCCCATTCTGTTGGTAGAAGACATCCTTTTAGTAGGTAGTCCTATGGCAGAATTCAGTTAGTGACGCCCATTCTTCTGGCAGGCTGAGATTTTCTAGTCGTTCCCTGTTGATGGCTTCATCAATTGGCACATTTGTAAACAGTGACATGTCATCATAGCTAAGTAATAAGTAGTTGTCTTCCAGATGTCTGTCCTTGATCCTGTTTATAAAATCAGAAGAAATCCGAATTGTAAAAGTAGAGTTAGTCAGATTCTTTAACTTGTACGCCAGATATCTTGCCAGCGGAGGTGTCGGAGACTGAAATGCACTGACAATTGGTCATAACGATCTAGGACAAGCAGTAAAATTGTGGAGTCAGGTGATTGGACGTAGATAATTTTCTTTTTACGTCTGGTTCGATTGAGGTTGCTTTCCGTATTTTAGTTGCAATGTTGCGTCGAATCTTCTGTAGAGGGTTTGTTGAGAGTTTTCTTACATTCCATCTTGCAATAACACCTCTACCTTTCAGTGGTATTCTTCCACATACATGATGAATGAAGAATTTCCTTTGTCAGTGGTAACACCACAATGTCTTCTCTCTCTCTCTCTCTCATTCGATGCAAGGCGTTTCATTCCCCCAGAGTGAGGTTCTGCAGAGGTGGTTTGGAAATTAATAATATTCTCGCCGTTTCACTGCAAATCTTGTGAGTGTCATCTGGTGAAAGAGAAGAAATTGAAGATTCCACCACAGCGATGATTTCATCCAGTGGTAACTTTGCTGGAGTTTGGTGAAATTGAGTCCTTTGACAAGAACAGAGTTTGTCTCAGTGTCTATAACGTTTGTAACGTTGACCACACATCTTTTTAAAAGATTCTCCTCTGCTTTTGGATGTTACTTTTCTTCTAGTTTGGAGAATTTAACTAGTTGCCTGTTCTTAGTTTTTTCAAATGCATCATGGATCTGATTCCACAATAATTTGTCCAGCAGGTTCCAATCATCGGCTTTTAAAGTTTTACTAAGGAACAAGTGAAGACAGAATTCATACATTCATCACTGCCAGTTCACTCCACGTGTAGTGAATGTGTTCACAAATAAGTGCCTTGCTACTTCTCTTCAAAATTCGGTGGGTGGTAGACGTTGTGATGTGGTGCCTGATGTTAAGCAAGCATGGAATGAAGTCTTTATATCAACAACGGCACAGGAAAGCTAGGTGACAAAGCCCATTATTTCTCTTCTGTTGGAGCAGAGACAGAGGAGCAATTGGTGGATTATTTTTCATACCAGTTAACAAAAACTACCACAGTTCACTGGTGTTCATAGATCATGAACATGAGATACTTGGTGTAGATTTCTGGGATAATAAAAAAGAAAAAATCAGGATGTTGGCCGCTTACAACAGTGAAAGAATGACAGATGAAGATGAGGCTCTTGGGGAGAAATTAAATTCATACTCAGATTTCAGAGGTGAGAATAGAAAGGTCATTAATGGTGGGGATTTAAATTACCAAGTGTAAACTGGGTAGGAAATAAGATTAATAACAAACAGGAACAGAGATTTGCAAATACCTTAATAAGGGAAGGAGGATTTACACTAGTGGTAGAGGGGACAAAATATTTTGGATATATTCCTAATGAATCTTGTTGAGTGTGAAGTAATGCAAAGAATAAGTGATCATGAAGCAGTTCTGATGGTCGTTAGAGGATTCAGTGAAACAGAAGCCAAAATAGAAGGGGGAAATAAGTACAATTATAAAAAGGCACAGATTTCAGATTTGAAGAGATATTTTAGAGAACGTTTCAGCAAATGGAAGGAAGGCACAAGTACAGTAGAGTCAAGAAGTGAAGAGTTCAAGGAGATAATAAGAAAGGGGGAAGGAAAATTTATTCCAAAATGGAAAATAAAGAGAAGTAGAGAACTTGTATACTGTAATGTAGAGGTGATGGTAAGAAGAGAATGTAACAGAGTTAAGAGACAGCAGGATAGTAGGGAATATTTAAAACAACTAAAGAAGGCCCCAATAATAGCTAAAAGATGGCTAAAGATGGTTTTATAAAGAGTATTGTCAGTGCAATGGAACCATTGACAGCTGTATCTAGGAATTTCTATGGTTCTTTTATAAAACTGAGGGGATGAAAGGGTATTAAGACACTTGTAGATAAGGATGGAGGAGAAGTTACTGAGGATTTAAAAAAAGGTAGAGATTTTAAGTAACTCGTTTAGTGAGAGGATTGGGAACAATGAATAAGAAATGGGAGGGTCTAAATTGGTAAACAAGTTTAACAACATAGTTAGAAATGAGCAACCAAAAAATTTGAAATTCATCCCGAGAAAGCTGAAAAAACATAAAGGGGCTGGTGTAGATAATATTACTACAGATATCTTAAGGATAGCCGAATGTGACATTGTACCTTATCTTGAAATATTATTTAAATTGAGTCTGAATACTTGCTCCTTACCAGAGAACTGGAAAAGAGCGATAGTAGTGCTGGTACATAAAGGAGGGGTGCGAAATAGAGTCGAAAGTTATTGGCCAATCAGTTTGACATCAGTGGTAGGTAAATTAATGGAATGATTGATATGCAATCACATCAGAAAGATATGTGAGGAGTTTAAGTGGTTTTCAAGTAAGCAGCATGGCTTTAGGAAACGATTTTTTTTTTTTTTTTTCCCTGTCATCAGTCTTTCGACTGGTTTGCTGCAATCCTCCATCCCTTCCTAGCCTATGCTAACCTCTTCATTTCTACATACCCCTTACAACACACATCCTCAATTATCTGCTTCATACATTCTAATCTACATCTTCCTCTACAGTTCTTACTTTCGACTGTTCCCTCCACTAAAAAATTAACCAATCCAGGATGTCTCAAAATATGACCTACCAGCCTGTCTCTTCTTTCTGTAAGCTTCTTCCATAAACTTCTTTTCTCACCCATCATTTCCAAAACTTGTTCATTTCTTACTTTGTCTGTCCACCTAATTTTCAGCTTTCTTCTGTAGAACCACATTTCAAATGCTTCAAGTTTCTTTCTTTCCGGTATTCATAAAGTCCATGTTTCGCTACCATATAGTGCAGTGCTACAAACATAGAGTTTTAAAAAGTTCTTTATAATTCTTAAATCAATATTTGAAACTAAAAGTTTTCTCTTTTTCATGAAGGCTCTTTTTGCTAGCGCTATTCTGCTTTTAACATCATTCTTGCTTCGGCCATCGGTTGTAATTTTGCTTCCCAAGTAACAGAACTCACTTACTTCTCCTTTTGCATCCGATGCTATTTTTATATTTAATCTACTAGTATTGATATCATTTCTGCTACATTTCATAACTTTTGTCTTGCTTTGATTTATATTCAGTCCAAAATCTTCCTTCAGTATTTTGTTCATGCCATTCAGTAACTTCTCAATATCCTCAGCCCTCTCTGCTAACAAGACAATGTCATCAGCAAATCATAGCATACTGATTTTTTCTCCCTGAAAAATTATGCCAAATGGAAATTTTTCTTTGATTTTCTTCATTGCTTCTTCTACATATAAGTCGAATATTAACGGGGATAGACTAAAACCTTGTCTCACATCCTTTTTAACTGATGCATGTCTCTCCTGATTGTCTACTTTTATTATAGCCACTTGATTCTTATATAGTTTATAGAGTATTCTTCTATCTTGATACTTTAGACCTGATTTCTTTAAAATTTTGTCCCACCTAACCTTATCAAAAACTTTTTCTATATCAACAAATGCCATTACAGTATCTTTGTTTTTCTTGATCTGCCCTTCAAGTATTAATCTTAAAGACAGAATTGCTTCTCTTGTACTGCGATTTTTCCTAAACCCAAACTGATCTTCACCTAATATCTCTTCTACTACCCTTTCCATCCTTCTGTATATTATTCTGGTCAGTAGTTTTGAATATGATGTTAGACTAATGGTGCGATAATTCTCATATTTGTCGGCTTGTGCTTTCTTCGGAAGTGTGAAGATGATATTTTTATTAAAATCAGTTGGTATTTCTCCAGTTTCATAACTTTTTTGATATCAGATTGAATAATCTTTCGATTTCTCCTAGGGATTTAAGAAGTTCTGCAGAGATCTCATCAGTTCCAACTGCCTTATTTGCTTTCAAGTCATTCACAGCTTTAATAAATTCTGTCCTTGAAACAGGATCTCCTAAGTCATCAACATAGACACCTTCTTCCTTTTCCATTACACTATTGTTCAAGTCATCCCCAACATACAGTTTCTCAATGTATTTCTTTCATCGGTTAGCTTTATCATCAGCTTAAAAGAGGTTTGCCATCAGCAGCTTTAATGTTCATACCTCTTTGCTTCATTTCTCCAAAATTCTGTTTGATCTTTCTATATGCAACATCTACTTTTCCTACGACCATTTCCTTTTCTACTTCTTCACACTTTTCTTATAGCCATTTTTATTTAGCTATTTTGCATTTCCTATTTATTTGATTTCTAAATTGCCTATACTGCTCTCTTCCTGCTTCATCCTGAGCATTTTTGTACCTTCTCCTCTGATCCATTAGCTCCAAAATTTCTTCTGTGATCCAAGGTTTTCGGGCAGCTTGTTCCCTAAAGCGTAATGTTTCGTTACCAGCTTTCATTATTTCGGTCTTTAATGCATTCCATTCGTCCTCAGTTGAGCTCCTTTCACATTCACTTCTTAGATCTAAGTATACCATATCTGCAAATTTTTTCTCTCGTGCTAGATTGTTTCGGTTTATTCACTTCCAGTCTGTTTTGCTTATACTACTTCCTTATTCGCTTAAATTTCAGCCTGCACTTCATTATTATCAAATTATTGTCAGAGACTATGTCTGCTCTTGGGTACACTTTACAGCCTAGAACTTGATTCCTGAATCTCTGTTTGACCATGATATAATCTAGCTGATATCTGCCTGTATCCCCAGGACATTTCCAGGTGTATATTCTTCTTGCAACAGTGTGTTTGCCACTACTAGCTTATATCTTTCACAAAATTCTAGCAACCTGCTTCCTCGCTCATTTCTTTCGCCTAGACAAAAACTTCCTAAAGTGTTCCCCTCTTTTCCTTCTCCCACTATTTCATTCCAATCACCCATGATTATTAGATTTTCCTCCCCCTTCACATATTGGATTAATTCTTCAATTTCAGCGTATATTTTTTCTATTTACTCAACATCTTCCTGTGACATTGGCAAATACACTTGTAATAATGTGGTTGGGATGGGCTTAGTTTCTAATCTCATCAAATTAATCCTGTCACTAAACTCACCCGTTCCCCTACTTTCCTGTTCATTACAAGTCCTACACCATGTCTCCATTGACAGCTTGTGTGCTAATTATCCTGCATTCCCCAGACCAGAAATCGTGTGCATCTTTCCATTTAATCTCACTAATCCCAACAACATCTAACTTAAGTTGTTCCATCTCCCTTTTTAAGTTTTCTAACCTACCTGCCCTATTCAATCTTCTAACATTCCACGCTCCAACTCGTAGAATGTTTCTATCCATAATGATGACTCTTCCATGAACAGTCCCCACCTGGAGATCCGCTTGGGGGACTATTTTACCTCTGGAATATTTTACCCATGAAGAAGCCATCATGATATATGTAATTTGAGAGGATTACACTTTTGGTCTTTAATGCAGTGATTTCCATCCCCATGCCATTGATCTTTTCTGATTCATCCGCCTTAAGAGGACATTTCCAACCCCAAGGGCAAGAGGGTGCCATGAACCACTCCCTGCTCTTCTGTCCTCCTTTCGGAGGCCATTGGCAGGCAGTGGGTGACTCCTTATACCAGGAATCTTTCAGTAGCCAAAGCCTCATCCGTGCAAACAGGGTGCACCACGTGAAGGACAGATTGACATTTGGTTGTAAAAGGCTAGTATAGTCTCTCTCAAACCCTCCCCAAAAAGTAAAGGATATTCATGCGAATCTCAGTTGGCGGGATATATGCAAGATATTTCAGATGAAATTGACAAAGGAGACCAAATTGAGAGTGTAGCACTAGATCTTTCAAAGACTTTTGACAGTGTGAGTCATAAAATGGTAGCAAATAACATAAAAACTATTGGAGTGGATGAGAAAGTGATTTGCCAGATACAAGAATTTGTAACAGGTAGAAAACAGAAAGTTAGGATAGGAATTTCAGTATCAAAAGAACTGGAAGTAAAAATAGGAGTACCACAGGGTAGCATATTGGGACCATTGTTATTCATTACTCTAATGAATAATTGTGTTGACTGTTTACTTTCAGAAATTAGATTGTTTGCAGATGACATAATCTTATATACATATAAAAATAGATTTTCCCTATATTTCACTTTTCAGCCACCACTACCTAGCACAGATCACCGGATTTTGTGCGTGGAAGCAGTATGGAGTTTCCTGTCGTGCACAACATTGTCCGAATGCCGGTAGCTGTGGGGATGTGGGAGACATGATGGTTAAAAGTGGTCGATGCAGGGTATTTTCATATATTGATCAAAGACTTGTGTATTCTTATACTTCTCTTTCCTGCCACAACTTCATAGGATGGACCATTGATGTTCATGTGTGGTAGTAACATCGAGTCTCCCATCATGCACTATGGTGGTTAGATGTCAATTATCAATCCAAATTCTTTACAAACACAAACAAAGTCGTGGGCACTAACTAGTACTATATAAAAGGATCGAAATGGTAGAAGACTGTAAGCAGTTGCAGGGTGATCCGGACAAGATATCCTGTTATATTAATAAACATGGAATGAAGATAAATGCAAACAAAAGTCAGATTATTAGATACACAACTAAAAAAATAAAGGTTGATTATGATTATAAGGTGGGGAAAGAATTGCTTTTTGAAGCAATGTAAATGTGTTGGTATTACCTTTGAAAAAGAGATTAACTGGGCAGGACATATTGAACAGGTGGTAGGAAAAGGTTTCAAAATTCTGCACTTGGAGAGAGTGATGAGGGAATATATGAGGGAAGTAAAAGAATTGGGTTACAAAACTTTAGCCAGACCATTACTTGAATATGGTAGTTCAATGTGGGATAGACATCTTGAGTATCAAATACAGGAGTTGGAGAGGGTGCTAAAAGAGCTGCTAGATTTGTTTCTGGAAATTGTAGCAGAATTCAATCAGTAGGAGATAGGATAAAAGATCTGGAATGGGATTCATTGCAAGACAGGAGCAGGGTGAAGAGGGTCAATGGAGTGTACAAAGCGTGCATGGGTGATTAGGCATGGGAAGATATTGGTGTAAGAATTAAAAGTAATGCATGGAAAGGAAAAGATGATCATGACCACAAGACGGCACTTGATTTCAGGAACAAGGGCATATGAAGATTCTCTTTTTTAGGTAAGGGTGTCAGGGATTGGAATATGATACTAAGAGAAATGATTAATAATTTACCAAAAACAATGAAAGAATTTAAAGTTAAAATATGTGGAGGGCGAATGTAGGTGGGTGCAGGAAAGGGGGAAGATGGGTGTGTAGGAAATTTGCCACCAAGGTGTGCACTCTATTTCAATTTAATTAAATATTGTACCCTGTCACAGAGGAGCATCAACTGCTACTCTTTATGGAACAAGGAGTATATCTCGAAGAATATACAGTAGCTAAAAACCAAGCTGGAATACCATCTGCACCTTAAGTGAATTAAGGTGCTTATACCACCCGTATTTGCAATCAGCTTTCCAAAAACATTGGCTGCTTCCATCAGAATGAAAGCGTTCCTTCACAGCATGAGCTCAATGTGCACTTGCAAATGTAAATGAGGTCCAAAATCTACTAAGATCAGAATATCCATGACCGCGTATGTTGGGAGCAACACATCTACAATCCCAACCAGTCCAGCAGTAGTTAATACGACATCACCAGAAGAATCACTTGCAACTGTTATGATTGCTGTATCTATCTGTTACATGAGATGTCAATTTAGTTCCCCTTGGTCAGATGGATAGATGGTCAGTGGAAAATAGCTGTGTAACTCTGTTATCAGATTTTGCAAGTATCACTTAATGGCTAATTTCATATTTTTATTCAAATTCTATGAGATCACTTCCAAAAAAAGTTTCAGATTCGGAAACTGGTCAAATGCACAGTTTTCAATTAAGAATGACCAGAAGAACATTCTTCTACATTGTAAAGATGGTTATAATCCAATTTCAGCTCAGTAATCTGCTGAAAATATCTGATGAATAAACCAATTCTTGTAGCTATTAAGGGTCAACCAGCATCTGTATGTACTCTTGATGCTTTTGATCAACCAACAACAACTCAACTTCATGTCTCAACTCAAATATTCTGAAACAACTCTTCCCATGGACAGCCAATGTATTTTAGTATGTAACAATGGATTCTTTTTTTCACCTCCTACACAGACACACACACACACACACACACAGTTTGACTGTCTTCAAATATATTTTGGCGATAGTAATATTTTTGGGTTATTGTTTTTTTTTAAATTAATTAAGTGATTACCTTATCCAAGAGATTACTAAGAGTATCCCTTGAAGCAACCTCATGTATGCCTGGGGAATGCATACCACTAACTGGGAACCACTGAATTAGAGGATTCATACAAGAGTTTGTGCGCTTCATTCGACTACTCAAGATTTCTGGGTAGAACTGTTCAAATGAACAAAGTTTCTCAGTCTTAACCCAACTCAAGAGTTACCTACGGTCGATAGTGTTACAAGGTCGACACAGTAAATTCACATAATTGCATGTATGTAGTAACCTCATGGACAAACTTGACCTGAAAAAATTGTTGAGTCTGTCCATTTCCAAACAAGCAAAGCACAGTACAGTTTTGCACTGCTCAATTAATATTGATTAATAGTAATTTTTTTAAATGTTGTTCACAAAATATATTATTGAATAAATTAGGCCCATATGATAATTTTTTTAATTAATTTTGTAGTTTTGACCCCTATAAATTTCTCTTATGAATTTGTTTGTTTGGTTATCACTATTATTATTTTAGGTAAGGTAACTAAATAACAATTTAATGGCACTACCCTCCCATCCCCCATTTTGCCAGACTACACAGCTGGGCCTAACATGAACCACCGGCCCTGAATGTATTCATATATCACAGTGGCAACAACTGGCTGCAAATGGTAGTAAATCTGTGATTATTGACGTAGGATTTTCTAGACGTAGACATCTTTAGATCAGATGTACACTTTCATGTATCAGGACAATATCTTGTACTTTCACCTATTGCTTTTATGTATACATACAACAATATCATTGTAAACATTGCAGTTGCTCTTGGTACGTGTATATTAGTAATTACCAGCACCAGTTAACTCAGTCCATCCACATGGACCAAATAAGCTCTTGATTGTTTCACCTTTGACTTGTAATTTATCACACTTACATTTCAATAAAATATTGAACGAATTTTGTGATGAATAAACATATGAAGATTTATCACCTAGATTTATTTTCAATGTATACGAATGATGTTGTCATTAACTATCAAGGGGGAAGGGGGATAACAAATAAAAATTGGAAGGAGAATAAAAATAATTTACAAAAGTACATAGGCTGTAAATTATTATGAATGGTATAGCTATGCCTGTGCCTATGCCTCACTGCTCCCATAATGCATTTGGCTTCATATGCAATTATGCAAAATGTTTATACTGCAAGAAGGAATGCACCAAAAAATATTAAACTGAGTAGATTATATTACGGAACAATTAAATTCAGCAGAAGTCTTTTTTTCATTTCTTATGGTGGTAATGCGGTATCTAGACATAATGTAAGCTATCACTAACATTAAATAAGTCATCACTTTGTACAGTTCTGTTCAAATGGTTGGTTTTTGTTTCCTATGTAAACATATATTCAAAAATTTCTAAATTTAAGGTTTGCAGCCTCTGTATTATAGACAATGTATGGTACTAATTGGGTTAAGAAATATCCTATATGCCAACTGATTACATAAGATATCACTATGTGCATTTGTCTGAAATCTATTCACTAGTTTTTGCATGAAGCATGTGCCTACAAGCAAAGATTCTGAAATATATAGTTTTTGATACCTACATCATTGAGAGCTATGTTACTGATCAAGATGTAAAGTATCCTGTATGTTAATTGATGACATACTATGTCACTTTGTGAAGTTTTGTTGAAATGCGTTCAATAGTTTTTGTATGATGTGCAGAAAGAAAAATTATTTCCATTTTTCGATTCTGCATCATCAAGAATCTTTTTACATATCAAAATAAAATGTATCTTGTATGTTAAATCATGATATAAGCTATCACATGTGCAGTTACATTAAAATCAATCAATTTTTCCCTGATGTGTGAGTCAAAAGTTCAAAGCTTATGTTTTGGCGTCTGCGCCATTGGGTAAACTAAGTCCACAACCTGAAGTTTGGTTGGATACTTCTGAAGGAGGTCCACTAAGTCATTGTGTCAGAGTAAGGATTGCAAAGTTTCTTTCCTCTGGGACCATCAGTTTGATGTGGAAACATCCTGACATAGCTCATATGATCAAACACAACTCTTAACACAGCACAACACAATTCTTTTTATCCAGTGACTTAACCGCTGAACTACCAGACTGCTCATAATTGGGTACTATGGTAGTAATATGTCAACAATCTAAATCTGCGTGATGTGTGGGCAGACAGACAGTTAAAAAATTCCAAATTTTACTGTTTTGGCATTTCTATCATCTCTAGTGCCATTACAGTTACTGGTACTGTTTTTTTTTTTTTCTTCTTTTTTTTAAAATTATATACAGCCACAGCTATTCTATCATTTTATTATATAATATAATATAGATTACAACTGAAAGTGTGCCCAGATTTTCTTTCCTTTTGTTATTCCTGCTATCATTTTTACAACATTCTACAGTTTTGTTATTGTCTATACATACCATACTATTTTTTTTGCAAAAATTACAGCACCCAGACCAAATGGTCTGAATCACCCCAAAATCGGAGGATGTGTAGGACAGTGGAAGTGATTAAGATTTCTGAGAGATAGCATGCATCTAGGTTTATCAGCATCCTGCTTTGTGCGACCAGACTGTAACGATACGATCGATACATCGATTCTTGCCGTAGAGCGGAATATCTTAGGTAAGAGACAAGATGGCGAAAGGACTATGGCGATGTGTAAGCACGCGGGGTGATAACTGAATGTACTGCGAGCGAGGAACTTTATAAAGCATGACTACAGACTTAATTGCAGTGTTGGTGACAGTTTCAGTGCAAAGCTGTAATGAGTAGGAACTGTGGGAGTAGGAAGTGTGGTGCCGTCACATGTGTGGCAGATTTGGCGATTATAAATAGTCTTGTTCACTGCTTAATCGAACTGAGCAATCTTCAGATCTACGAGGTCTGATTAGAATTATACATCTGGTGGTTTACACGGTGTTTTGTAGCAGCTTGTGGACTTTTACGTAATAAATAAGTGTGAACTGTATTCCAGGAAGGATGTTTCATTTGTATGCTTGTGGCTAAGTTGAGTGACTTAATTTTGGGTAATTTACCCGTGACGACTGTGTCTAGACTGAATTGGCAATAGATTTAAAGCTGCTCAGAATTGAATGTAACTATGTATTCGTGTATTGTCCATCATCAGTACTAATTAAGTAAACCGATAAGGACAGACATATTTATTTATTTAATCATTTATTCAGTTATGGTGTTACAAGACGTTACGCCACCCTCTGTCAGTGTAGAGCTGTCAAACAATGTGGAAATATGCAAGAAATCCTAGCATGCCTCGTTGACACAAAATCAGCATGTGAGTGTGTTCCACTGTGGCAGAGTGAAACAGGTTTGTCGTACCGTCATATTGCCGCCATCTACTGGAAATTAGACAGGTAGCATGTATAATTGCGTTGGCTTCTATCGAAAAAATCACCAAAGCTCATAGTGAAATGGGCACGTGAACACTGTCACCGGTAAAGTGTAATGTTTTTGATGCTTCAACTCAGCATACAGCGATGGCAGCGTACAGTGACAGATCCAGAATTTCGATTTGGGACGAACTTGAGCGGATTTTAGTTTGGGGGGGTTGGGGGGTTGGATTCTTGAATGGACTTCAGTTGAGGGAGGGGGCAAGGCAAGGGTAGTCGTTATGGCTTCCTCAGGTTGCTGCCCCCTTAAAAGATCAGGAAAGCTAAAAAAAAAGATTGTTTGGCCACCAGGTCACAGTGTTTTCGATCACCGCGCAATGCGCCCCTTTGTGGCTATGTAACCTAAGGTAATCATGCCGGGTATAGGGAACTTTCGGCTTGACCTGGAATCCGAATCACAGAAGTGTCCTGGTTGTCTTCATATTACACAGCAAGCTATGGCAGAGGTGAAGGTCAGGTTAATGGCCTTTGAAAATCACAGCTGATACTGGAATTTCAATCTCCAGTCAGACACCTTAACCACTAAGGTACCAGATCACTCTATTACTGATGATAATAGAGTGGAAATGAATGCATAATGTAATGGCACAAAGTTATTAAGTCATAATAAATGTGTAATAAGTTAAAAATTGGTCATAAATCAATTTCTTTTCCATTTGGATTGTCCTGGCTTATCAATGTCTTCACCTAGAATTGTGTCTCATGCATCCATTGCATCAGGAGCAGCTTTCTCGAGCTTGAAGAAGTCTTCCTCTCCTTCATCTACTTCATTCTCAGGGACTTTTTCACGAGACAGGTCAGAGCAGTTTTTGTAAGCAGCTGAACAGTGCAGCCTTGATTTTCAACAGCTGCATGGTGGAGTACAAGGTTTCTTGCAAGAACATGACACAACCTTCAGAGTAAACTCAGGTGCAACCTCTTTTATTATTGTAACTGGAATAAGACTGGGCAAGCCTTTCCTTCATCCTTATGACAATGGGTAAGTTTCTCGACCGAGCCATGCTTGCACTTGTTGGTATGTGCATACTGAGTGAAACATTGCCGCATCTGATGTTGGTGGCAACTGAGCTAGTTTGAATGCATTTTTTGGGCTGATTTCATAAACATTTCATATATGAGCCTTCCAAAGATCCACAAGCAATTTGTCTGTACCATTCCGAGATAAACTGTTCCCCTGCTCGTCCTCTAGATGCTAGTCTCTGGAGGCTAGGAGTTCTGAATAGACAACATGCATCTTACTTTCAGATGTGGTTGGTATTGTATGTGGCAGTAGATCTTTTCTTTCCTATAGCCAAAAAATGCTGAAATTTTATCACATCCTGTAAATGCATGGATGAAGAGGATATGAGTGGGTTCAAACTTGCAGGAAGTGGTTGAGTACCATAAACCTGCCTCCTTGCTTTTCCCTGGTTTATGGAAGTACAACTTCTCGTAAGTGTTACATGAGAAAGCCAGTATGCTCTCTTAGAATTATCTCACTGTTGGAGTTTGCTGCTTGGGAAATAGTTGTGTCAACAATCAATCCAGCTGCATCATCTTTTGCCTGTTGATCTTGGATGCCTCCTTCTCCAGTTTTTGCATTAGCATACAAATTTCACGGTTCTTGCTGCTCTCATTTGCTGCATCGCTACAGCACTTGTTTCCTCACTGAAAATGATGTCTGCTGAAATATCGGATGTTTTCAAATGATTAAATCATTCGGATGACTTTATTTCTCTGTATGCAGCATGACTTCGGTATCCATCAAATGTAACTGTGATGTTGGATCTATAGTGCGTATACATTAGGCTTCATATTTTCCACAAATAGGGCCGATATCTTCACTGCGATGCCACATAACCTTATGCAGGAGGCATCCACCATCCACAAGAAAACATTTTATTTTGGGTGTTGCATCTTGAAGAGATGTAAATGCTTCATTGTACCCTTGAAGTACACAGCGAATTCAATTGTCAAACAGTGTTTCAAACAATTTAAATGGAAAAGAAATGGATTTGTGACTAATTTTTTACTTATTATGACTTCATTTTGACTGCATAAATAAACTTTGTGCCATAACATTATGCTTTCATTTTTACAAATACCATCAGTTATAGAATGTACTGGTAGCACGTTAAGGCGTCTAACTGGAGATCGAAATCCGTGTCTCAGCTGTGATTTTCAAAGGCCATTAACCCGACCTTCACCTCTGCCACAGCTTGCTGTGTAATATGAAGAAAGCCAGGACGCTTCTATGGTTCAGATTCCATATTAAGCTGAAAGTTCTCTATATCCAGTACGATTACCTGATTAGGTTAGATAGCCACAAAGGGGCGCATTGTGCAGTGATCGAAAACACTGTCACCTGGTGGCTGAACAATCCTTTGGGATCTCCCAGCCAACAATGCTATATGATTATTCAACTGATCATCAGTAATCAAAGTATAGTACATATATATATTATGCCATGCAGAAATACGTATAGGGGTTCAAGGTCATTTTGAGAGATAAAGTAGGAAAACCTAACTGTTAGGAAAAGTGTGAAATTTTGATGAACTCACTTAATTTTTAGTTTAGAAAAAAAATTGTAAAGTTGTAGGAAATTTTGTCCTCTATAAAATTCAAAATAATGTATTTCTTGCTAAAATTCAACAGGGAGGAGTTATAGATGAAAAACCAAAAAAAGTACCACAATTTTGTTGTTTTTTGGCCACAGAAATTTGTGCCGAAGATGTGGAAGTTGAAAACTTGGTTCCTGCACATACAATATATACAAGATCTACTGGACTAACAAGGGATCTGGTAAAAAAAAAAAATCGGGGTCCTCAGACCAGATGGATGACCTTCATTTTATTTAGCTTCCTGAGCTTTGGGGATGCCCTAAGCTGGCCTTGGGGTCCCTGAACTGAGCTTGGGGCCCCCAAACTGAGCTTCAGGGCCCCCTGAACTTGGAGGCCACAGTGCACAGAAACACCTAGCCCTCTAACAGTTACGACACTGATTGTACATTTGTACATTCAGGATATTAAAAAAAATGAGTTTGGGACAGTGTTAAAGACCTATAGAAAAGGAATAAAATGTTTCTAAATTTATCTCTCTTCCTTTCTTTCTGCCAGGATGAACTGAATTCACTAAAAAACCATTTTTATAGAGTTTAAAATATTGTAAAACCCCTGCCGTTGACAAAAATAAGGCATTTTTCATTTTAGTGTGAAGTTAGATATCTGAGATATTTAAGGTAAAATCAACTGGCGTGAAAAATACTGGTCAAATTTACATAATTACTGTAATTGAAGTGCTCATCATGGTTTAAGCTTAAAAAACGGCATCGTATTATTTGGAGAAATTAAGTTATATTTCTTTCTTGATTGTGAATTATTAACTGTTACATGATTTGTTTAATCTGCAATTCGTCTGTATTTTTTTTTTTTTTTTATGTATGTTCGGCGATATCTTCTCTAATTTTGAACTGAATTAAATGAAATTTTTTCAGTGGATAGTGTATACCTCCAAAGTGGTCCCATATGAATTTCATTGAGAAACAACACTATCTACCCCCTTCCACCCCTTAAATTTTATAAAAATCCACATTTTTTTATTCGATCTCGATGAAACTTTGCACACATATATAGCCAGAAATAAAGAGAAAAGTACTGTCAACTTTCGGTTTAAAAAATCTGAATCCCTCTCCCACTACCCACCCCCTTAATTTTTGCCAATTTTCTTTATTCAAAGCTACAGTCGACACCATTTAACTGATCTCCATTAAAGTTGGCAATTACATGTAGTTTTTCATGGAGAAGGTTTCTGACCAAAAAATTTAAATAAAAAACCACCCCTCTCCCCTTTACACCCCTTCGTTTTATAGAAACCTCAATTTCTTACCTGATTTTTATTGAACTTTGCCCATGTATACTTTAAGACAAAGAGAAAAATCCTGTCAACATTTGGTCTGTCAAAGCTCAACCCCCTCCCTCCTTCCACCCCTTTAATTATTGTCAATGTTCTTCATAAAAAGGTACACTCGACACCGTTTGACCGATTATCATCAAAGTTGGCATATACATGTAATTTTTCATGGAGAATCTGACCAAAAAATAAATAAATAAAAAACCACCCCTCTCCCCTTTACACCCCTTAATTTTTTATACAAACCCACATTTTTATCAGATTTCGATTAAAATTTGGACACGTATAGTCAAAAATAAAGATACTCTCACCTTTTGGTTTGAAAAAGCTGAAGCCCTATCCCCCTATCTGTCCCACTAAATTTTTACCAATGTTCTTTATACAAAGCTAGAGTCGACACCATTTAACTGGTCTCCATTAAAGTTGGCATATACATGTAACTTTTCTTGGAGAAGGTTTCTGACCAAAAAATTTAAATAAATAAATAAAAAAAACAACCCTATTTCTCCCTTTACACCCCTTAATTTTATAGAAATCTACGTTTCTTACCTGATTTTTATTGAACTTTGCTCATGTATACTTTAAAACAAAGAGAAATATCATTTCAACATTTGGTTTGCCAAAGCTCAACCCCTTTCCCTTCTTCAACTCCATTAACTTTTGTCAGTGTTCTTTATTAAAAGCTACAGTCGCGTTCGTTTGACCGATTACCATGAAAGTTGGTGCTTATATGTATTTTTTCACGAAGAAGGAGTATTACAAAAATATCTGAAAACCACCCCCTCTTCCCATTAAACCACTTAATTTTTATACACAACCACAGTTTTTATCCGGTTTAGACAGAACTTAGCAAATTTTTACTATAAAACAAAGAGAAAAATAATGCCAACTCTTGGTTTGCAAAAACTGAACCCCTCTCCCTGTTTCCACCCCCTTGATTTTTGTCAATTTCTTTTTAGAAAGCTACAGTCGACACCATTTGACCTATCGTTATGAAAGTTGGTACATATATATGTAAATTTTTATGGATAAGATTTCTGACCAAAAATTAAAAAAGACTACCCTAGCTCCCCTTCCCTTAATATTTGTACAAAACCCACAATTTAATCCGTTTCGGTGGAACTTCGTATGCCTATACTTTTAAAAAAAATAGAAAAAGAAAAATACTGTCCACATAACTTTCACAAAAACGCAAACCCTATCCCCCTTTCTACCCCTTTAATTACTGTCAATGTTCTTTATACAAAGCTACCATTTCTTTCTGATTTTGAAGGAAGTATGCACATGTATACTGCAAAACAAACAGAAAAATACTGTTAACATATGGTTTAGAGAGTCAAAACTCAACTCCTTCCTTTCTATCCTTTAATCTAGAGTTTCTATCCGATTCTGAAGCAAATTTGCACTCGTATACTTTAAAACATACAGAACAATTGTGTTTAAATTAGGTTGCAGAAGCCAAACCCCTCTTCCCTTCTACCCCCACCCCTCCTAATTTCCAATGTTCTTTATAGATACCCACAGTTTTATCAGATTTCCATGGAACACTGCACATGTAAACTTAAAAACAAAGAGAAAAATACTGCCCACACTACGTTTACAAAATCCAAACTACTCTTAGTCTCCACACCCCTTAATTGTTTTTCATACATACCTACAGTTTTAGCTGATATCAATGGAAATTTACACACATATACTTTAAATCAATCAGAAAATGCAGTCTACATTTGGTATACAAAAGCCCAATCCCTCTTCCCCTTTACCCTCATCCCTTTTAATTTCCAATGTTCTTTACAAATATGAATTTTAAATCCCGTCAAAATCAATTTAGATATTTTTAAGTCATTGCATAATATTTATAAATTACATGTGTCATAATGTCTCAACATGTACTTCAGATTTCAACCTGGATCCCAAGCTTTCACGTTGTGAAAACCAATTAAAAATCTATATTTTCTGTGTGACGCTGGGCAAACAGATATATTCCAGAGATTTGTGTATGTGGTATGTATTAATGCCCAGATGTTACATGTTTCGGTTATCGAGCAGCAGCTTTAACAGATGTTATGATACGATCGAAACATAGCCTGGACCAAAATGTAAACTGACATTCCTTAACACAACACCCAATTCACCCCGTTCTGGAAGTTGTTGTGGTATATAAAGTCAGAATTCTTCTTTGAAAGCAAGTGCTTTAATCCCTGAGCTACCAGGAAGTTCGCAAAATGGGAACTGCTGCGGCATATTTAAAATACAAAACAAACTATAATACCACTAAAAATTTAAAAATAAGATCATTGTTTTAAAAAACATAAAAACCGCCTTCAAAAAGAAAGCACTAAAATTTTTAAAATAACCTTATACCTTACTTAGGAGAAAGTAAATCTAAATGGACAATATTTTACATTACTGTCATTGAAATTTTTATATTAATTATTTATTTTTTGGAATCGGTGCCAGCGAAAGCAAGAAAAACAAAAAGATAAAAATAATAATGAATAACAATAATACCTAAAAAATCATGTTACTGCTTACCTACAATTAATGCTAGAAACATGTTTCAACAAAACTGAAACATACAGATGATACGCCGATATTATACTAACTGTAATTTGTTTACTGCATGATGCACGTAGTGCCAGAGATATGCCTGGATGACCAATAAGGCCAAGCCACAGATTTAAATACTGTTAATTTGTTTCCCTAAGCTGTCTTCCGCAATAACACTATCTGCCTCACGACATGCTGTAAAATATTGGGAATTTTTGTTCGTACTCCCCGTTTCGCCTCTAACACCAAAAGAAGTTCAGTAATTCGATCTTCGCGACGTGACAGCTGGCACTGACTCCAAAAATAACTAATAAATGTAAAAATTTCAATGACAGTAATGTAAAATATTGTCCATTTAGATTTACTTTCTCCTAAGCAGGGTATAAGGTTATTCTAAAATTTTTAGTGCTTTCTTTTTGAAGGCGGTTTTTATGGTTTTTTAAACAATTATTTGTTATATCATATTCATTTATATGGCCTAATATAAAGAAGCCTCACATACATAGCTAAGTCAAAGCAAAAACTTAAATATGTAATTAAAAAAACAATTTTGTTTAGTTATCTGTCAAGTTGAATTTTATTTGATCCATGAATTTGGTAAGCAGGCACAGTGATCTGAAGGTGATAGCATAGTGCAGATTCAAGAACATCAGTATGAAAATGGCTACTCCACTCGAGACTCTCACCAGAGAAGTACAGACTGTTGTCATTCAGGTTTGGCACAATGGAGGAGTGGACTTTATTTAAATATATAGAAGAATGAATTATCATGTATGGTGATGCAAGTCTGTAAATGGAGTAGGAAATTGGCAAGCAGTGTGACTTCACTGTAAGCTGCTGCTCTTCTGTGTCAATCACATTGACTTCTGACTCCCAAGAACATTGCAGGAGTTGTAGCTGTAGTTAGATTTTTGCTGAAATAACAGTAAGTTTAAACAGCTGTGGTGCTTCAGCACAGTTTGCAAGATGTGCAACAGTTTTAGAAAATGTCATCAAAATGGGATTCATCACAGCTCTTTTCTGAATTTAAACATCAGTATGTTGTTGCTTGTGAAGGATTTCTGCACAATTTCAACTGAGAAGATGGTTACTACCTTATTTACTGGGGATAAAACCCAAATACAATTCCACTTAATGGAATTGAAGAGTCTAAGCAAGGAATGATGTTAATCATCTCCAAAATCGAAGAAATTTTGCACAGAACCACCAGCAGGGAAGATTATGATGAAGCCCTTTTGGAATGAGCACTACATACACATTTAGAGGTACTGCTGAGATGGGTAGATGTTGGTTATGAGGCTTGGAAAGATATTGATCAACGAATTAGAAGTACAGCATAGAAGGGAAAAGTTGACCATGTGCACAAGATGGCACTCAATTTCATTCATAAGAGAGTGTTTTTGTGTGTGTGGGAGGGGACATCAAGGTAATTAATGAATAATTAACCAAAACATGATGAAGGGCAGGGGCAGATGCAGGGGAGGGGGGGGCTAGGGGCTCAAGGATGTTGGAGGTTGAAAACTTGGTTTCTACATACTCTCACCAATATATACAAGATAAAAAAAAATATTCTTCATGATATACTGCAAGGTCAAATTACCCCATTACTGGACTAAATATGCACACGATTACAATTACAGAACTGTAGCAAGCACTTTGACTAAGATAATTCAGAACGGTGTGAAGCCACCCTATTTGCAAATAGAGCCCCTAGACATTGAGGCACAAAATTACAGAAAGCTTGGGTATAATGCTGGGGAACACACTGTCACACTGGTTTGTAGGCACGTCCATAAAGCATTGACAGTGGTTACAGGAGGACCAGAATGAACAAGTTGACATGCTCGTCACTCTATTGAGTAGCCCATGGATGCAGTGGTACCAGTTGTTCTTTGGAGAAGGCTTGCATGTTCCTAGACACATGTGACCGGCCACTGTTGTGTTGAAATGTGGTATGTGGAGCTTCCTTTGGGAGGGCATTTAGTTCTAAAACCTTCCTGATATTGTGGTTGCTGTTCAGGTTGCCCTCAATACAAAGGAGGCTAGATCACATGTAAAAGCCAATAGCGCCCCAGACCATTACATTTGGCGTTTGTCCACTATTCTGTTCAGTAATGTAGTTGGCCTGATTGTGTTTACCATTTTACACGGCCAGTGGCAGATCCAGGGGGGGGGGGGGGAGGAGGCTTTAGGTCCACCCCAAACATGGAGACCTGTTTTTTAAGCTTTACTGATCTTTTAAGGGTGGCATAACTATAAAGACTACCCTTCCCTGAATCAAGCACCCCCCTCCCAAATGAAATCCTCTCAACCCTCTACCCCAAACCAAAATCCTGGATCTGCCACTGGATCATTGTGTTGAGCAGGAACACCACTCAGTGCAAGAGAACTTTTCTATAAAGAAATGAATGCATATTGTAGTTGTTGAAGGGCTTGCATTGAACATTATGAAGATTATGTTACAAGGTAATACAGGTTTGTACCATCTGTATAAAATATATAATATCCAAAAAATATTTATGGTTTTTATTTGACCCACCCTGATAGTAAATATAGACTCACAAACATAAATTGCATACCTGTCTTTGAGAGCAGAGAGCTGGTTCAGTATCAGATGCATGTAAATAGTGAAATCATCTCTTGCTGCCTTCCCTTCTCTGTGGCACTTTGATTCTTCTTTGATATCTTCACTTAAAATCTGAATATCATAATATAATTAGAAGCAAATTTAAACTTTGATCTATGTCTGGTTTGAAGGAAAATAGTGCAAAATTAAAGAATACTGTAAACTTTCATTTGCTGTTATACTGTTTTATAAGTAAAGGAAAATTGTAAAATTCGTTACTTAGAAATAATTTTTTGTATCACTTTCTACCACAGAATTGTAGTGTTTCTACCACCTAAAATATACGGTAATATAATGTCTGAAGAATCATAATTTCTAAATACAAACAACATAATTACAGATTTATGATACCATCAAATATTAATAAATTGAGTTTGGAGATCTGCTGCATATCACAGGTCTGGCAACTGTCATAGTAGAAATATTTCATAAAGGAAGAGAGAAAACTGAATACTGCAGGTAAATTAGATCAATCTCAGTGGTAGCTAAGGTACTGGAGAGATTGATATAAGAAATATTATCTTGTTTGGCTGTGGAATGCTGCATAAACCTTATTTGCACTAAGCTTATGGCATTCTTTAGAGTGATACTATTTTTTTACTTTGTTGTTGTATATAACAAAGGCACTTACTCCAGAAGGACCATCTTTACCTCAGCCTTTGACGCCTATTTTTTTGTAACAACCCCAGAGATGACTAACTGATGGAGGACATTAAAATCCCAATTGTACAAGTTTTGGTTTTTATAGAAAATATAGAAGCGCTCCTGAATTCCAGAGCAGAGAGTTCTTTGCCTATCTGAGAATCTGTTTACAATATGAAATACAATTCGCCTGATGCCCACATACCGGGTCAATGGCATGACTGCCTTTACAGCCATGGGGAAGAAGACCAAGCTAATTCACACTCAGGCTTTACTAGCAAAATTTATATTTAGGTTACAACCTGACTGCATTTTGGGAGTTGATTGGTTATACACCTTTAAAGCTATTATCATTTTGGAACACAACATGCTCACCATTTCAATTGACAGCAACAAGATATCAGCACCTTTTAGACTGACTTGGCAGCCAACTGCTAGCAAATTTGCTGTATAACAACTGCCTACTCCATGGATCCAGAGAACCATACTGTTATGAAAAATTAGTTCAGCTGTGGATAAACAGGCTCAAAGGTCGCATGCAAAAGGATCCAGCTCAGCAAATCTCAAAACAGGTACCAACTGAACACAAAGAACGACTTTCAAGTTTAATAGGGGAGTACAACGATGTTTATTCTGTAACCCGAGCACAACCATTTTTCATAAAAACTTATCCCATGCCTATTTCCAAAAGACACCTAGTCGATGATGAGATAGAACGGATGTTAGATTGGGACATAATCGAATGGTCGACTAGTCCCTTCAACAACCCTCTGGTTTTAATATCAACAGCTGACCAGTCAGTACGATTAGTCTTGGATGCCCATGCACCTAACAAGGTACTACAAACAGAGAGGAACCACACACCACCAATCAATGAGATCCTGCATAACTTTAATGGCATAAGATATATTACTTCTTTTGACCTTACCTGCTCATACTGACAAATCAAAACTGTACAGCCATCCAGACCCTATGCCGCTTTTCTTTAACGAGGCAGAAACTGCCCGTTTCATGTGCTCCCATTTGTTTTGAACAATGTGACAGTAAATTTTATAAGGGGATTACATGCTGTTTTAGGTAAACACCTCCTCCGCGAAATTCACCTCTATGTTGACAATATACTCATAGCAAGTAATACTGTAGAAGAACAATGGGATACACTAACAGAAGTGCTAAATGCTTTACAAGATGAGCACTTGGTATATGTAGATGAATGGACTCATCTGACTATGACCTAGGGATGGAAATTTTCCAAGAACTTATAGATGAAGGGAAAGTGGAAAGAAGACCATTGGCATTTGGTAGTCTACTAAAGGCAGCTGAGCGCCACTGTGGAATAACAGAAAAACAGGCACTTGCCATAGTATGGGTATTAAGCGATTTAGGTACCTCCTCCTAGGGAGAATCATTTATACCGACCATAAAGGCCTTGCATTTTTGAACATGAGTAAACTCTGCCATGGGTTACAAGAATTTAAATATGTGATACGATACATGCTGGGGACAGAAAATTTGCTTGCAGACACATTGTCAGTTTTACTGACAGGCTTGGAAACAGGGAAGATATTCACAACAGCAGAAAATGAACCACGACTTTCTTACATAATAGGAGAACCATATGAGCAAGAAGTACAATGTTTCCTTAGAGAAATAGGGCAGGGGCAATACAATATCGAGACAATAAGAATCGTTATAGATAAGATAAAGTAGGGAGACAATGCCCAGAACCTCTATAGGTTTTATCACATACACTAAGGCATTCTGTTCCGCTAGGCAAATGAACATACTGAAGAACAGCATCTATGGTTACCAGAACAACATGTCAGAAGCATTAGACTACAGCACCATTATAGTTATGGTCACTTCGGCATACAAAAATGCTAGAAATTGCTGTGACAATAATTCTACTTCCTAATTATGTATAAGCAAGTATGTAATTTAATAGTGGCTTTCACGGTCTGCCAAATCAACAAATCAGATAATACAAAGTGCGCGGAGGAGATGCAACATGTGCTACCCACTAGACCAAGGGAAATGATGGCAATCAACATAATATTTGGACCCCTGCCACAATTGTATTTTGGAGTAGCACATATTCGTGTACTCTGTGATATTTTCTCTAAACATATCAAGCTATACCCAGTAAAAAGGGCTAGGGCAGAGACTATGTGTTCTAAACTATTCACCAGTATATACCCCAAATGGGAAAACCATTACCAATACTTTCAGATAATAGGATGCAATTTAGGGGCAAGGCATGGATACAGTGTTTGAATCAGCTGGGAATTCAGGCAGTGAAATCTTCTTATTATTATCCACAGGGAAACCTTGTTGAGCAGGTTATGCATGGAGTTGAGCGATGGTTCCACACACACTGTAGTAAGAATCACAAACTATGGGCTTATGAACTCCAATTCATTGAGGATGTAATTAATACCCTACCACATCACTCCACTTCAGTCACACCTTTTGAATTAATTTTTTTTGACAGCACCTCCTCACATTGTAACATAATACACTGAATACCCCAGAATAGAGATTGACTATGAAAACAAAATTGAAATAGCTCTTGAGGCACTGGCCGGGAAAGCACTGACTCGCAAGAATAGGCATGACTCTTCAATAAGCCAATATGTTGGAGATTTAACCATAATACATACACAAACCTAATCCTCCAAAATAGACAAGGAAACAAAGAAGTTTCATCCTTTGTATGAAGGACCTTATAAGGTGTCTGCCATATATAATGAAAATCCTGTTACACCCAGACACCAGGAATATAAAGGGACAGTATGATATAGTCTCTTTATAACCTTTCAAGATCACCTCAGATCAGTGGAAATTTGCCCCACCTGTATTGTTAGGCATGCTATTATGATGTGCTACTCTCAAAATGATCCTGTGGTTTTGTGATACAGAAGTGTTGAGTTAGGTATAGAATGTACTTGTAAATGCAAAAAACTGGCTATGTGAAAGGACTCTAGAAATGTAACAGTCTGATGCAATCTAAGGATGCATATTTTCATCTCAAATTCTTGTATTTCTTATTAAGTATTTGTAATTAAGGGAAATGTACAAGCGTATTTTGTTAGTTATTTCTGATTTTTATCTGTAAACTATATTTTTCTTTAGGAAACTAAGTAAGGGAAATGTATAAACACATCTTGTAAGTTTTTTTATTTTATCTGTAATATGTATATTAATGACAGTGTTATTCATAACTTGTGAGATTTGTCATTAATTTATTTGATACCAAAATCCTATGTATCTTTAGAAAGTTAAGTATATATGATTAAGGGAAATACATGAGCACATCTTGGGAGTTTTAAATTTTATTTGTAATATATGCATTAATGTCAATGTTTTTCATAACTTGTATGATTTGTATGATAAGCAATTTCTGTAACAGGTCACCGCCAATACCACAAATATATTTTATACTTTGCAATTTCAGTATCCTATTATTGAATCAGCTGGGAATTCAGGCACTGAAAACTTCTTATTATTATCCACAGGGCACCCTGTTGAGCAGGTTATGCATGGAGTTGAGTGATAATGAATGAGTTGATAATGAATTAGTGTGTAAAATATGATGTGAAGGAGGAAAGTTAAACCATTCAAATCTTAAATTTATCCTAAATTTTTGGACAGTTAAAATTGCCAAAAATAAGGAAAAATTTGGAGGGGGATGTAGCGTAGTAAGCCTTTCGGAATCAAGCCACTAAAGGATGTATCGATATACTGAGTATCGATGATGCTGGCTGAAGATGGATAGTTTTGAAAGAGCAAGGAGACTGTGGCGAGAGGTGATCACGAAATAGTGCAGCGTGGTCTAGAGTACAGTGTGGTTGGAAGGAGTGTTATTTAACTTGTGAACAGTTCCCACATGGAAGGTTTATTATCTGCAACTAGATGTCTGGTGTCTTAACATGGTCAAGCTTTAGAATGGTATTGGAGTAAGCTTTTCAGGCAACTTGAGTACAATAAAATATAAGATAACTATGATACCACTAACTTTCATTTCAATACATTAAAACAACCTGTGGTGGGCTAATTGACTATTAAATAACCATCTTTATTATGATAGAGTGGTGATCAATTTATGTTTAAGTGGTAGTTGGTGCTTGTGTGAGACAATCACGCACATTTATCTGTCACATGGAACATTTTAGAATCCCTTATTTTCTGTTATTTTTCAAGACAATATCATATCTATTCATATTTTTCCTTTCTAATGTTATATATATCTCACTGTGCTTTAAAAAAGATGAAATAAGGAATTTATAATTTATTAAGTCATATTTTTTTTCTCCTCATAACTACAGAGTGGAGTTATAAAATTCATATGTTCAAAATATTTCTTTGATCATAGCTAGACACAGTTAATCAAAAAGTCAACTTCATTAATCTGCTACTGAAAAACTTAACTTCGATAATCGTAAAAGCGTTACAGTTTTGGAAATTTAATGTAAGTTACAGTTGTCTGTTAAAATTTAACCATCAACAATACGTCAACACAATGTATGTCTGGAAATTGAGTTCTTACTGGGTTTCAATGTTTTAATCAGCTTCTCAAAAGTATCGGATACAACAAAATGTAGTGTATCATGTTGGTAACAAAAAAGTTTAGGAAGCATTGGCCACATCAGCTCGAGATACGCCGCCGTAAGATTCAATAACTTCATTAGACGCACACCGAGCACAAAGCACAGAGTGTTACTTACAAGCAGCCTCAATAACAGGTATCCACGCATCACTTAGTTAGTAACCACAATCACGATTAACCAGATCAGATGCAAGGAGAATTTCAAACGCTTCTGTAATGACACTGGCCCAGAACCCTCTTGCATGTGCTGGCACCTTAGTTGATTTGAAATCAAATCCATATCCTTGTTCCAAACTATGTTCTGACACCGCGTTGAACAGTGACCCCATAAAACCCAGTGATTTTATCAGTGCGTGGATAAAACATTTGTCATTTGGCTCCGTGGTAGAGACAACCTTGATAGGTTTCTCTTTCACCTGAACAGTATCAACACAAACATCCAGTTTACAATGGAGGTGGAAAAGGAAGGCCACCTGTCCTCTTTGGACATTCTTATTGAAAATAAATCCGATAGACCTGTGTACAGAAAGCCAACACACTTGACCTGACACACCAACGATCCAGCACAGCGCAAGACAGTACTATCTATTTTTGTCCACAGGGTGCAGGCAATATGTGATGACGACATCCTACGTAGTGAGTTAAAACATCTATGTGATACCTTCAGACATAATGGGTACAGTGAACATCAGATACAATTGACATTCTGGCCTAATAACTGCGATAATGTTTTCTACGATCAGTTAGCCTTCTTGCCATACTCCGCAACAACATCAAGTGTTGGAAAGGTTCTCGGAAGAAATGGCATTAAGACCATCTTCCCACCACCTCCAAAACTAAGGAACATTATGCGTTCTCCAAAGGAGTTTATTGCATCCTGTGTGAATGCAGAAAGAAGTACATCAGCCAGTTAAACAATGTTGCTTTGAATATGCCCAACATGGTGGTGGAACAAGGAAATGGATTTGATTTCGAATCAACTAATGTGCCAGCACATCCGAGAGGCTTCTGGAACAGTAGCATTACAGAAATGTTTGAAATTCACCTGGCGTGTGATCTGGTTGATCGGGCTTGTGGTTTCCAACTAATTTATGTGTGGATACCTGTTACTGAGGCTGCTTGGCACCAATGCTCTGTGTTTTGTGCTCCGCGGGTGTCTGATGAAGTCTGAAATGTTGCTAGGCAACATAACAAAGTCTGTCTTACCATGCCAGTTTTTAAAAAATGTGCTCTATGCGAACTTCAAGTCTTACAACTACACCTGAAGATGGCGATGGAGTTTTATGTCACCGGAATATTCTGTATAAATAATACTATTACTCATTATGTTTCCCGGGAAACATTCATAAATAAAAAACGCCAAGAAAAAATGCATTCATTTATGAAAATTTTTGTTAATTTCATGATCATATGTATAAATAAATGTTATAACACGTTACACTATATGATAGCTGCCTCTCTCTTGGTAAAATAATTAATTTAAATCAGTTAAAAATATGTAATGTAGTTTAAAGGAAAATTAAATGTTTTTGTCAATAATTGATAATTTTTTCTTATCTTCTAAACAATACCTGCATCTCTGGCAAAACGTCTGTCTTTGTTTCAAAGCTCTCAGGATCTTTTACAACTTCACAACAGCATTGAATTTTTGGTATCCAGTCCCCAGAACCTTTCAAAGTTGATGCTTCTTCATGATCTGTATTATTGGTAGATATATCGGTCCAAGATGAACTGCTGTTTGTGCCAATCTGTCAATTGTAAAAGTAAGGGTATGATTTTTTAAAATAAAGTGACAAAACTCCAATTTAGCTCTAGATAATAAGCAAATTAATCTCTGAATGGATTAAAATCAAACCTCCAGAGTATAGGATCATTCTATAGAGAAAAATGGAAAAGATGGTGGGTGAAATCGCGTGCAAAAAAAAGTAACGACAGTAGGGGCTTGGAACAGGTTACAGTGTGAATAACATAAAAAGAATGAATAATGTATCAGGAATTACTGGATGGAGGAGGGGGATGTGGTGTGAGAGAAGAATATCATGTACATGTAGAACAATGTAAGGAATAGAAGGTCTTGTGAAACAGGTTATAGATATAAAAAAAAAGGCCAAAAAATGTTCTGCTGTTAGATAATAGTCATGTGAGAGGAATAGATTAACCAGACACAGGTTGCCAGGTCAGAAATATTTTAATTTAATTTAATTGCAATGGAACACAGGCTCCGGTGGCAATTTCCCTACACTCCCATCTTCCCCCTATCCTGCACCTACCTACATTTGCCCTTTACATACATTATTTTTAAATTCTTTTAATGTTTTCAGTAAATTATTCATCATTTCTCTTGGTAACTCATTCCAATTCTAATCCCCTACCTAAAAAACAGAATCTTCCCACACCCTTGTGCCTGGAATCGATTGCCAGCTTGTGGTTATGGTCATCTTCTCCCTTCCATGTACTACTTTTCATCTTTTCATATCTACACCAATATCTTTCCATGCCTCATCACCAGTATACGCCCTGTATACTCCCATAACCCTCCTCATCCTCCTCCTGTCTTTCAATGAATCCCATTCCAGTTCCCTTATCATGTCCGTCACTGATTGCATTCTACGATAATTTCCAGAAACAAATCTAGCAGTCCTTTTTTGCACCCTCTCCAACTCCTGTATTTGATACGCTAAATGAGGGTCCCATACTACATTACCATATTTGAGCAATGGTCTGCCCAAATTTTTCGTACATCCCCTCATCACTCTCTCCAACAAGTGCAGAATTTTGAAACCTTTTCCTACCACCTGTCCAATGTGTCCTGCCCAGTTAAGCTTGTTATCAAATGTAATGTCAAGATATTTACATTTCAAGTCTTCAGCGAGCAATTCTTTCCCCACCTTAAATTCATAATTAACCTTTTGTTTTTTATTTGTGTATCTAATAAGCTGACACTTCTTTGCATTTATCTTCATCCCATGTTTACCAATCTAACTAGATATCCTGTCCAGATCACCCTGCAACTGTTTCCAAACCTTTATCATTTTGATTTTTTCATATAGCATTATAGCACAACACTTTGTCAGGTAATGGTGGAAATGGATCAATTTGTAGGTGTTCCACAATGGAGAATAATGTAGTGAAAGTGGGGGGTATGAGGAATTATTTTGATAAAAATGTGATTAATATTGTAGATAGTGATGAGATAAGGTGACAATGGAAATTAGATTAGACTAAGTTTCCAACCTTTTTAAGGCTATTTCCCTCTTTTCAAAAATTAAATTATTCATTGCACTGTTTTGAAAAGAAAAACTCTCACCACCACCTTTTGCAGAAAAAAAATCCACACCTACTCCGCTTCTTGTAATAAATAATGTAACCCATAGTGCTCCAAGCTTCTTAACTTGTAATCCTACTTTTGAAACAATGATTCCCTGGTACTCCTCTTATGTGAAGTGTACAATGTCCTCGTATAGAAAAAAGGAAGGATTTCTAAAATTACTCTCTTAAAAGATATTAAGAATGTTGTTGCATCATTCCCAGTTTGGTTAACAAATACATCTTATATAATACTATTATTGATTAGAAGGATCAGCTTGGTGTACTATTGACATTCGGCTTCTTTTATTAGGAAATAAATTGCTAACAACGCTAAACACTTTTTTGAATATATATGATCATAGGAATGCAATTAATACTTCTTTGATGCAATCCTTAAAGCTGTATATAATATTGGGAAATAGGGGTCAGTGGTTGGTCCTGGGTAACCCCCAAATTTGCCTTGGATCAGAAATGCCTCCTATGATCTCTTAAATTCCCACTGGTGGGTGATAATGCCCTCATTGGAAATTACTAGGTTAGAAGCTACTGCAGAGGGGATAAAGATGGGTGACATAAGGGACACTTAAATGCAGACGCACAATGGGAGAAATCATAAAATACTAAAGAACCCTCCATCACACATTTAGTGAATCATGGAGTAATAATAATAAAATAAGGAAGTACAGGAAAAGTACCCCAATGTTTATCATAGAAGAAGGTTACTTGGCTCAATAGAAACAAACATTTTTAACAAGTGTAATACTTTGGCATTAACCATATCCTTGCAAGTAGGTGAGACAATTAATAAGGAGGTCAGATGTACTCACACTGGAGTGAATCAGCATAGATCATTGTGATCACATCCAACCTCCTTGCTAAGTGTCTCACCTACTTGCAATACTAATATACAATACTGAAAAATTGTGCTAAAGGTGTTAGTATCTCTGTCTATGATAATTGTTGGATTTTCTTTCCATGTCCTTCCATATTTCCATTGCCTTAAACAAATAGTTGAGGATTGTGAATAAAAAAAGGGGAGTAATGTTATAAGATAATTACTGTTGAAATGTATAAGTATAATAAACAAATAAATAGAGTTTGTTGACTTAAAAAGAGATTAAATAGTTAGAGAGGTAGAATCTTGGTTAAAGGAAGGAGTACCAGATGGTGAACATTGTACCACAGAGATAGGAGTGGAATTGATTGAGTAGTAGTAATATTGGTTATCAAAGACTAATACAGTTTTCTAGTGTCACAGAAATATGAATGATGAGGAAGAGGCCAGTTGGGAGAAAGTGAATTAATGTTCAAAGATGTGGTTGGTCATTGTTAGCGGGGACTTAAATTTACCAAGCATAGACTGCAAAGGAAATAAGATGAATAACAGAAGGGAACATAGATTTGTAAATATGTTAGTAAGGAGGCTTTACACGTGTAATAGAGTAGAGCAGAAGATAAGCAGTTTCATTGAAGTACCGAAACTAATGGGATATCTCCTAATATCGAGTGGGAACTCCTTTTTACTGCAAAGTGTAGCAACTCTACATGACATTGACATTGAAGTTGCCAGAGGTCTACTTTATCTACAGCTATCCATACTTGTGAAAAAGTTGCCAGTGCATTATGTTATGCATGAACTGACATTTCAATAGTGTCCTATATATGATCAACTGGATTCATGTCTGTTGATCTACATGGGCAAATGGTTTTCTGGAACTTTTTAGAATGTTGAATGACGATTGTTGATGATTTTGGCCAAGTGACAAGGTGTGTTGTCGTTGTGTTAAAGTCCGTCATTGTTTGTGAACATGAAGGCCACAAATAGTCTTGAAGTATCTGACTGTAACCATTATCAATAGATGGTAGGTTCAGTTTAACCTGAGCTATCATTCCATACACAGCCTATATCATGTTAGAGCACCCACCAACTTGCACAGTGCCCTCCTAACAACCTGGTCCATGCCTGCCTAGGGTCTATGCTATACACAAACCATACCATCAACTTGTATCAACTTGAACGCTGCCTCAGCTTACAACACAACTTTTTCTTCTCATCTCGTACCACCCAATAAGTTCACGAACGTGTCAGCCTTTACTGCTATATCATATAAACATTAGACAGGAGAAGGGGTTGGCGCCATGCTTCGGACAATCTTTTTTCTGCGGGGTTCCAACACGTTACTCAAATGATTGGGCTGTTTCAGACATCTTAGCTTTGATTAAAATCCTCTGCCTCATAGGGTAACGATCACCAGTCATCCAGGCAGCAGTCAGGTGCTCTACTGCCTGAGTTAAATGGCCGCCCAAGTTCAAAATCTTTGCAGAATAATAGGATAGGCAGAAGACTAAAGAGGTTGGTAAGAACACCATAAAATTCGGAAACAGCAAGAGAGCATGTAACACTTAAATCAATCTAAATAAAGATTTAATTGCCACAAATACTGAAGTTGCAAATGGATTTATGAAGAATATTATGGGTGTAAGAAAACCATTAATTATGCTGTTAGTATCTGCTCCAGATATGTTAAAAAAACTGAGGGGAAAACAAGATATTCAGACTGTCATGTATAATTATGACAAATAAGTTGCCAAAGATATGATATGATGTTAGTGGATTTAATGAGACAATTGGGGGCAATAGTTAGCGATTATAGGAAAAAACAGAGAGGCAACCTGTCAATATTATACATGCAGGCAGCAAGTTTGAAACAGATCCCAAGGATTTTGAGGAAACTAGGTAAGCAAAAAAAAAGTGTAAAGATGCTGGTATGGTCAGTATTGTTACAGATGTACTAAAGACAGAGAGATAGATACTTGTACATTGCAATATTATTTAGACTATAGAGACCTGTTGCTTATCAGATAACTGGAAAAATGTCTCGGTAATACCAGTACATACAGGAGGGAAAATAAACAGTGTTGCTATACAATAACATCAGATACATCTGTGAGGAAAGGAAGTGGTTTGTATATAGGGTTGCCAACTTTTGAGATTTCCACAACCGGACAAATATCGAATTTTCAGATATCCACAACCAGACAACCGGACATTTGCCTGCGGCAGGGAGGGAGGGGGGATGGGGGGGGGGAGGGAAAAGAGTGAATGTATGTTACAAAAAGTAAAGATTCTATGCAGATTTTTTTTATTTTTGCAAATAATCGTTATGACAATAACAAATACTTCTGCAGAAGAAACCGCATTTCGCTGCCTTTATGCAACCAAATTTCACAGTGAAAGTAATTTTACCATACACAGCTTACAATATGCAATGCAATCATTTTTCTTATGCACCCAAGTTTTAAGCCTTTCACTTGACACCACTCGTCTCTGGAGAGACAATAAAGTTTATGTATTTTCCTTGGTAACTCACTCATTATTTATTTATAACGTACAAATTAATAACACTATTTATTCTTTAATTTTCCACGGAAAAAACAAGTATGACATTCTGCCTTTGACATAGTGTAGGTAACTGAAACAATAATCCAATCGCTTCAATGATAATCGTATTCCCGACTAACAGTCGTAAACGTTTGAACACAGAGTGAAAAAGTTGAATTACGTTCAGCGAATGGGGGAATAAGGAGCGAGACGTGGCGACCTTGTTTTCTCCCTTCACATCTGAGAAACCATCAACCCATAATTTTTTAAAATTTCTTAATAACTGGACATTTTGTCACATGTAATGAACCAGACATGGACAAATCGCGTTAGAACTGGACAGTGTGGTTGAAAACCAGACGGTTGGCAGCCCTATCTGTATATCAGCAAAGAGCAGAGAGTATTTTCATATGAATCTCAGTCAGTGGGCAGAATTCAAGATATTTGGCAAGAAATGGACAAGGGAGGCCAAGTTTCTTGAGACCACTGTTATTCATTATTATAATGAATGTTTGAGTTAATGGTTTACAGGTAAAATATAATTTGTTTGTTTGTTGATTATATATTGAATATTGTTATATAGTGTGTCCAGTAGCAGAGCCTTATTTTTTTAGGTGAAGCCATTTAGCGCATGCACAAAAATGCAGGGAGAGTAAGGAAACATGCCTTGTTATGTGGACTTTCAGTCATAATAGAACCGTATCCGAGGAAACATCACGCACTTTACATGTGTGCTTATTACTGCAATAACAATTCAATTGTTGCTGTTCAGCGTTCATATCATTTGGAATATCGAACACTTGTGGCACCAAGTGACAATGCAACCAGAAAATGGATCAAAATATATTAGTGCAGGCATTCTCGGTGTTGTATATAGATGAAATGTTCTCGGGAAACTAGCCCCGTGAGAGCTTTTGTATAGCACGACGTTTCAGTGGTCATATTCTCTGCTGCCATTCCATGGGAAATGGAAGGGAGGTGAGAATGTAAAAGACCTTTAATGCCAATGAAGCTTGGAAGAATATAGGCCGAAAAAGTACAAGTAGTGTTTGAAGAGAAGAGAGGGTCATGATTGAGTTGGCATTTGATATCAGTTATAAGAGAGTGAAAAAAATTTCTTTTTGGATAAGGCAGGTAAGGGAATAAATTTCCAAATGGAATATTGGACAAATTGTGAAATAGGAAAGTAGGTGTGTAGATAAATTACCACTGGCTATTGTGTTCTATTCAAGGCAGGATATTCTGGGTGAGTATTTTACACACTCGTAATTTGAAAGTGACCGAGCTTGTGATGAACATAAAGAGAATGAACTGAGACACAGATAGCAGACCAGCTCAGCAGAGACTTACATATAACAGATTGTATTATAACAATTACTATTATATTTCTTTTTGGTTTTGATAACCAATAACAATTTCAGGGATGGGGGACCTCCTATTGACTAACTTCCCATCTGCGCCTACCATGATCTGCCAGTCCTGGTTCTATTGGGGGAAAAAAAGTTATTATAAATAAGTTGTTTTCACACCAGAACACAGGACTAAAATTAACAATCATATTTGCAATAGCTCTTTTGAATAAGGTAACTTTTATGACACTCAAATGGTCAATAATCAAAACAGCTTGTAAGAAGGATTATACCTCAAAGATTGAGAACTTCTATCAGTGTTTTTAAAGATATTAAAGCAATCTACAAATGAATGGATGCAAATTCACATACTAATCAGTTCATTTTGGTTTTAGGCAAAGTGTTTCAACAGACTGCAAGGTTTTTTTTTTTTTTCACGGATAGGCCAAAAGCCTTTTCTGACCTCATTCTTCTGACCATCTCCTTCTAGGTCTTCCAATGTCCCTTCTGCCTGAGGGGTGGTACTCCAGGGCCAACTTAGGAAATCTATCATTTCCCATCCGTAGAAAGCGGTTCTTCCAGTTATTCCTTTATTGTTGCTCTATATAGTCTATGCCAGCCTGGTAATGAATACAAGGCCACAACTTAAATAGCACTTGTGACTTTGCAATTATTCATGCCATTCTGGATATTTTTATAAATATCTTCAGTTTGGATGATGCTACTTGCCTAAATTTTTTTGTTATAAGTAGATATCAGCAAGCGTAGCCAAACAATTAAATTTTGCTTCATTTCTACCATTAGTTTGGAAGTTATTGATATCCAGATTTAAGCGATTATGTCACTCACTCGCTGATGATCATCAAAATTCTGGAGTAATTACCGTAGTCATAGAAAGACGTTAGTTGTATACACATATAAGATTTTACTTCGAAAATATAAGAAGGCAATGTGGGTAGTTAAGCTTGATCTGGATTACATTATAGGCCTATGCCACACATTTTAATTACATAATGAGCATAAGAAGCTTCACTAATATGTTAAATTACTTTGAAAGATAATGATATTAAAAGTTTTTATCAGAATACGACTCTCACTCACTGATCGTCACATACTTCTACAGTACGTCATATGGGTTATCCCTAAATTACAAGAAAAGTCCAGTATTTGTTATTTTCCCTGGATTTATCCAGTGTCAACCCCAAAGGTGAATAATTTCAATACATATTTGGTCTGGATGACGTTATATGCCCCATATTTCTGTTATACATGAAGATCAGAAAATTTAACTAATGCAAATTAGGCTCTATTGCTATCTTTAATTTAAATGTTGTTAAAATACCCTTGACTCGAAATTTCCTTATGATGAGAGTTGAGACAACACACATCTATCCGCATTGACGGGTGGGATTTAGGTATGAAACATTGTCGAGGACGCATTCAGTCTTTGGTTATGTGGTCTTAGCAGGAATATTGCCAAATGAACAACCTGAATGAGGTTGGTCACATCACATGGCCAACTAAAGATAATGGCCTGGGTACTGGAAGCCATTTTGTTTGTGACGTAAGCAAAGCAGCTCTAATAAGTCTAATGCTGGCATGTGGTGAGCGGGAAAGTTCGTTTGCAAACGTGTTTCTGAGAGTATTAGATTTCACATTGACTAGTGGATTACCAGTTATTTTCATCTTCAACTACTAAAGGGAAGTTCTTAAAGTTGCAGTTCTATTTACAGTAAATATTTCTTAAATATTAATATAAGAAGGTATTACAATTTCTTAATGAATTTTCATTGAACTCTCATGTTTTGGTTGTGAAGTTATGTTGAAAGTTATTTGATGAAGTGACTAAATATGTACAAATACTTTTGGAAATGTGTGTGTGTTTACAATGTATTAGCTATATTGAATGTCTTTTTTCAGGTAATAACCAATTATAAGTCTCAAGATGAAACCCTCAGCACATTTTCTTTACCCAGTGATGAAGAACTAAAGGAAAGTGGCTTAGAAAAATTCTCACATACTTCTCAAAGTTAAAGAAGCCTGTAATATGCATGAAACATTTTAGTGAAGACTGCATAATCAAGACAGAACAGTAGATGGAGAAATAAAGAAATTTGTAAGGAGTTATCCAAAGCTGAAACCATATGCAGTGTCATCAATTTTTCCAAATTTGCCAGGATACTTGACAACACCTGGACCCACATGAAGAAGATTATGTGATGCAGAAAGTGACAATTTTCAAAAATCAGTGGCAAGAAGCTTAGAAGACTAAAGTAAATATGAAGAGAACAATGTCATTAACAATTTGGGAGACACATGTAAATATTTTTCAGGTGCTACCCATATAAATAAGAAACAGTGGTCCTATATTGCGTGTGAACAAAAGGTAGTGCTGTGTTTTATTGATGTTAGTAATGAAATATCAAACATTCTTGCTTCTTTAACTGTTAAGACTGATTTAAGTGTCTTATTTTCTGTGAAAAGCTACGTAACTCTCCAGCATAAAGTGCCCAATGAATACGTAGCTTTAAAGTCCAAAAATGTGTTTGACAGTATCATTAAATATGTTGAGTCAATAGTGTCTAAAGAAGACCCCTTAAACAAGAACTAAGTTGTTAAAAATATAGTGAATTTGTTACAGAATAGTTTTCCAGCTTCAAATGATAATTGAACAAATTCAGTTTCTAACTAAAGATGACAGCAGTCACAGGTACAGTGGGAATACATTATTACTTTCTGCTTCTCTGTATGTTCATTCACCATCAGCATAGCCTGCTTTGCATAAGATTGGTTATTTATATTTGCCACACCCATGCAATGTGAGAAAGCTGATAGGTAAGTTTAATTTAAATAGTTTAAATGTAGATAGTGGTGTAGAGTATTTTAAGATTAAGAAGAAATTTTTGAAAGATCATGAACTTGTAGTAAATGTGCTCTTGGATGAAATTTACATTAAGCCTCATTTGATCTTTAAGGGTGGTACAATTTATGATGCCAGTCAGACTAATAGTAATGATGTTGTTAAAACAGCTCAGGTTTTCATGATATCCAGTGTCTTCAAATATTGTTGCTATCATAACTGTTAACAACAGCTAAAATATATATTATTATGTGTACTTAATAAAGTAGAGAAGTTGAAATATGCCTCCCAAATGACTTCATTACAGAATATGACCATGGAAAGCTGACAGTGCCCACTGAAGCTGCTGTTCTAGTGACTGGACTCGCTTGGTTCATGCTGAAATGTGTTCTGTTTTGCACAAAATCTGCAGCCTAAAGCTGGAGAGCTGATTTAAGAGATAAATGAAAATGCAACAGAACTTTTGCAAAATATCCATTTAAGATCGATCCTGCAAGGTAATGGTAAATAAACTCACCAAGAATGTGAGTGACACTGCAACAAGTAATAAAACTGGCAGGTAATTTAAAAAACTGGGGTCAACTTAAAATATTTTGATGTAAGAATTTTTAAGTTTTCCAATTCATTGTATAATATCCAAAAGAAGTATATCTACCATAACACTTAAAATGTAATGCTGAACACACTCACAAAGCAGTACAATGTTAATGCTGCAAAACAGTAGAATATACTGCTTTACAAACTGATGGTTGTGTAGTTTATTGAGTAAATAAATATGCTTTTTTGTTTATTAACTCCCATTTTTTTCTTTTTGAAATTTTTTAACTCTGAAGAACCTTATAAGAAATAAAATAAAGGTGATGCTATTTTTAAGTTTTTATGTGTATAAGTAGTGCAGATTTGGAGCATGTTAATTTAATATTTTTACATGTGCACTTGAATATCTCTCTCTCCCTGTGTGTGTGTTATTATTATTAATATTACTCCATGACTTACTAAAAGTGTGTGGCGGAAAGGGTAATAGTTTGGAAGGGATATATGAGATTTGGCAGGAGATGCCCATGGGCTCATGGGCGAGGAACCATCCCAGCATTCGCATGGAATGTGTGAGTGTGTGTACTTAATTTAGCGCAGCGGAAATAATAAGTACGCGAGAATGTGCTTGGCTCAGCTCACGGCCTAGTTTTTGCTGTAGCACTACTCTGCTGACATCACCAAAGTGCACCCAGGCATGTATCTTTAGTTGGCCAGGGTCGCATCAGCACTGACATCACAGAGCAGTTGGCTCGTCCTTTGTCAAACAAGACTCCTGCTCGATGACCTGACTACTCATGTGGTGTCAACGGTGCTCAGGATACTCGTGTCGACAGTGTTGTAATGCTCATCGCAAACACAGGCATCCTACAAGATTTACTGTGTACGACCTCCTATTAAGTTTTGAATTGCCCTTAACACAGTGATACCAACATTATAAAAAAATACTAGCAATATGCATGTAGTAATTCATTAGTTAATAAATTCTAGCTATGCAAAAGAATCTGCATATTGTATTTGTCATTAGTTAATAAATTCTAACTATGCAAAAGAATCTGCATATTGTATTTGTCAACAATGTCTGTACTGATGCGACTACCCACTTTCAAGTTGCTCACTTGGCAATAGCAACAGGGTTACCAACTCTATGTGAAAGGTTCATGGAGTTAGCTGCCACTTCTATAGAGCAGCACAACAATTAAAAAAAAAAAAAAAAAAAAAAAAAAAAACACTAATACAGGCACTGTGGATTTATTTCACAGGGGTAGGTCCAAACAACTCTCATATGGTAATAGCTAAAAGTGCAGAGAACTAGTATGTGGGCAGAACCACCTCACTGTTGTCACGCATAGGGAGCAAGCTGATATACAATGTCTGAATAAGGATGGTGTAGTGGAAAACTTCTTTGAGAAGTATGAAAAAAATATTATATAAGGGTATTTTTAAAGTCATAGAACCCAACAGCAAATAGGAATTAGTATTCCATCCATTGTAGATGAACATTATTGTATTCAAATCTAAGAGCAGACAGTAATGATTGTGAAGCTTAAATGGTAGAACATTTTGTTTTTGAGTAAGCTCAATTATCATTTGAGTATAAAGAGAATTTTTGTTCACTCATGGTCAAAAGTATTCTTGTGGAACCATTGTTAATCTGGTGTAAATGATTCTGTGTTTACCTTGTTGTAAAAACCATTCCGTTGTATAGTCAATCTGCTGAAAACTTATGGTGACCTTTTTATGGATCATAAAGTCATGTTCGTGTGACCCAGTTTCATTTTGGATGCTTACAGTTGGTGTTTGATAATTTTGAGATGAGTATTTGAAAGACAAGTTTACAAAAAAAATTTGATGTCCATCAAAATTTTTCATTTTTCCTGGAGGAGAGCATGAGAGGTGTTATGGTCAAGCCATAATTAATAACAAGTGTGGGTCTGAGCGAGTAACTGTACTATATATGATCATGGATGCCTCATCTGGTGGAGATCTCGTTCGAAGCCATTTAAAGAGTTATTGGCTGTCGCACCAACCGTTAAACTGTTAAAGTAACGCTTGAAGCCTGTACCGTAATGGGTCATGCTCAGAGATACCTAACAGGTATATAGGCTGTGAAAGCCGCCAGGCTGCAGTAAGTAGTTATTCTGTATTCATTATATATTAGTTCAGCTTGAGTCATTCAAGGAGCAGGAAGTCATCTCAACTCAACCAGATTCGATCCTAGGAACCGGCCAGGCTCTGCACTCCTCTTCCACTGCTAGTGTAAGCATACCATCCAGCTTTAATGACCATAGTATATTGCAAGAAACCATCAATTCATGTATGCTTGCTGTGAGAGTATATTGTAAATATAAATCCTTAAACAAACCGCTGTTTCATCACGAATTCTACTATAAACTCCATAGAAGGACTAATACCTCTCCAAGTGCTACCGCTCTAAAACAGCCATATGACAATAAGCCAATCCTAACTATCTATCCACCATCCTATCAACTCAGGGCTGACGGTCTTCAGTAACAGTCTACCTCCTGGTATCAGACAAGGCAAGGCAAGCGGGTCACTGCTAAGGTAAATCCATTGGCATAGTATGTCAATGTGGCCTGAGAACCTATATTGGAACAGGACTACAACAGAAAACTTGCGTAAAAAGTATATACCCACAGTGAAAAACAACTCCAAGAATTTCTCCATTCCCTGAACAATAGGATTAATTCCATCCATTTTACCTGGATCTCACACATCCTTGATGTGGACATCACACCCAGGTGGGGTGCCTTTATACCTACGTCCACATCAAACCCACTTATTTACAATAATATCTACACTTTGACAGCTGTCATACATTCCATACCAAACCCTACCTACTTTATAGTTTTACCATCCGTGACATGCATATCCATTCTGGTGCTGATTCCCTCTGCCAGAAGTCCCAGAACCTTTTCCAAGTACTTATTTCCCATTGTTACCCCACGGATGTCGTACATAAACAGAACTCCCGTACAATCACCCACACTCCAAGTAACCAATTTCGGTTGTCATCTACAAAAACCAGCCACAGCCCTGCCTTTATCACTCCTGGCCTAGAGTCCATCTATCAATCAAATTTTGTGACAGGGGTATGACTTTCTTCGCTCTTTTCTAGAAATGCGCACCCTTCCACCCACTGTCCCTCGTATACGTTTTAGCAGACCACCTAATCTCAAGAACATCTCGGTACAGAAATACCCTCTCTCAGACTCGCTAAAAATGACATATGCATTTTTTCCTTGCAATAGACCTCACTGCAAAGCCTGCAGCATGCTTCCACCCATTACTACATGTTCCATCCCTACCACAGGGGAAACTTTCCCCATCATTGGCATGCCATGTGATCAACAACTTACGTCTTATACCAACAAGCCTGCTACCATTGCACAGGTTTCTACATAGGCCTCGCCACATGGCAACTCTCAATCAGAATGAATGGCCACAGACAAACTGTTCACACCTGCAACTTATTCCTTCTAGTACCAGAATATGCCCATAGCCATGGTTCCAAGAAACTCAATGACTGCTTTACTGTGACAGGGTGGCCACAATCCAGAAAACCAGGAATATCAGGAATTATCTGGGAATTTAATGTAACCATGAAATTTCATGGAAATGTCAGGGTATTCAGGTGATTTCGAAAATTATCAGAGAATTCAATTGCGACTACTCAAAATTTAGAAATTTTTTTAATATCATCTTGAATTACTTTCAAGCAATAAATATTTCAACTTATATATATTTAACATAAAATAGCCAATTATAGTGTAATCAGCACGAGTACCTTCGACTTGCGCCAAAAAAACTTACTGAGCGCGGCACTTGCAAGCAACCACGCAAGCATGCCATGTGTTTTTACATTGTTATCTCCACTCGCATAAGATAGCACATTAGTGTAAATGCAGCATTAGAATCCTCGATCTATATGCTATAGATCACTCACTAGTCAGTTGAGTTTGCTAGCTAAGCGGCAGTTACCTCATTCATCATGAAATTTCATCTGCTGTTTACAAACATACAAACACATGTCGTGTGATCACATCTAATTTAAAAGTGGAAGTATTTTATAAATATTGTGATTTTAGTTTGTTATCAAATGGTAAGTTTTTCTTAATTTTTATGATTTATGTGAGGAAAAAATATTATTTTTTAAATTGTTAATTTATTTTAATTGTGAAATTTCTCATTAAATATTTCAGCTTATATGTTTTTAACATGAAACAACTGATAATAAGGCACAAATAATTTTTTTTACTGATCATTAATTCTTGTTTTTTTTTTTTTTTTCTTTCTTTTTTTCTCGCAATGACAATTACCACTGTCTGTGTTGTGATCGTTTAAAGGTGTTTAGCAGGCCATACACATTACAACGGTCACAAAGACAGTCAGTCGAACCGTTGCAACAACAGTCTTATTACCACACGTATGTTGCGACTCATCGCATAGATGGTTCTACAAAATTTCACCACAGTTGTTTTATTGTCTCTTTTAGTGTCTGTTTAATATAATTAAAATGTACACTATATTTTCATTAATATTCACATATGAACAAATAAAACTGAAAAACTACAGTCCTAGTTATGTACTTTTTTCTGATTTTACTGTAGATAATTTAATAAAATTTGCATGGTGCATTCTAGTGTTAATGATACAACTTGGGTGAAGCAAACTTATTGTTGATAAGAAACTGGTTTAGATTTTATAAATTTCAGATTATGTATCATCTAAATTCTTAGGATTATTGTCAGCGTGAAGAATTATTAATAATTTCTTCCATAAATTACAGTTTTAAGTTAACATCAGTGTTGTTACGAGTCCCTTTTCTAGTTATTGCAAGTTTATTTTAATTGTGTATAGCCTAGTTTAATTAAAATACTATACCATAGGTAAACTTTGTTGTGTAAGTTATTTAACAGATATAATTTCTTATTTGCCGTAGCTAAATCAAATCAGTACTGGTAGTTAGAACTCCAATTGTTAAGGTTATTTTATCGTTCCATATTTACACTGTTCAGATTAAAATATGATTTGTTATTTAATTAGTTCTGGATTAGTAATATAATAGCTTGGTAATAGTAAATAATAAAAATAATTAACCTAAAATAGCATCGATTTGTTCACAGTTGATCATACCGTATCGTTATCTTAAATTCAAATATCGATATTTAACATTTCGCAGAAAAACAAAATCATACCTTAAAGTAATTAACCTGCTCTGCCTGTAAATGTAATGGTCTTTAATTGTTATTTAATACATTAAAATAAAATAAAAACTACCTAGCTTTAAAAATAATAATTTGTTACTAACTAATTAGTTTTTACACATACTAGCACTCACTAAATAGTATCGCCTTTCCATTTAAGCTCATTTTGAAATTTAGTAACTTAAGTTTTATTAATTGGTTCTTAAGTACTCTTGTTACCTAGCTGTTACTTATAAAGCTTCAATCTAATTATATATATATATATAAAAAATTAACAGTCAGTTGAGTTGAGAAATCTACAAGCATAAGCTAATTTTTGGCGAATTGTGCACTGGTTTGAGGGTGTGAACTGCTGTGCACTAAACCAAAAATAACTTCATCATCAGTTAAGTTTTACCATCTAAATTAGTTTAAGGCTTTCGATTATAAAGTAAATAGTTAGGATTATTGTTAGTGTGGCGAAATAAAAACATTTTTCACTCGGTAATAGAGCTTCAAATAGCAACTTCTTAGCAGAAACAATTTAAGTTTTTTTATCTACCTATTAATTACAATAACTTGATCAAAGAGTAAAGTGCTTATCATATTTAATAAAAACATGTTAAAAATATAGTATAAACTTTATTAGATTACTTTATTAAATAAATTTAAGGTTTATTTAGAAGGTGCTTGAAGTATTTGGGAAAAATCATGATTGGAAGTTGTGGCACTGGTCACAGGTACGTTGTGAAGGTATGTTGTAGTTGGTGTAAGAAGTGGTTTCATTGGGCATGTAGGGAAGAGGAAACGTGGAAAATAAATGAGGCTCTACCATGGTTTTGTTCACTTTGTCTAAGGGATGATAGGATGAGGGAGATGGGAGAACCGATCAGGGTTCTTGAGGCTCAGCCTGTGGAGGCGTGGCCTGTGATGGCTATGCCTGTGGAGGCTCTGCCTGTGAGGGCTCAGCCTGTGGAGGCTGAGCTTATCAAGGCTCATGCTATAGAGGCAGAAAGTAGAGATAGTGGATTGGAGGAAGTTGAGAAGGCTGTTTGGGAGCTGGTAACAGGTTGTAGGAGAAATATGGTTAATAGGATGAAGAAGCCAGACACATCAGAAATTGTGGGGAAAAATAAGTTTGACCTGTTGCCAGAGTCAGGAGGGGAAGATCCTCTTGTAGCTGTAGGTGTAGGTAAGATGCAGCAGGCCTTTAGAGATAAGGGCATGCAAGGCAAGAATAGGAAAAAATGGGTTCTCCTGCTAGGCAGTAGGAATGGGAGAGAAATAGGCCCCTTTCTGTAGGATCAATTAGGTACAGGTTTCCAAGTCACAAGTGTTTTCAAACCTAGTGCAACATTAGGTCAGGCAATAGAGGATATAGGTTCACTTTGTAGGAATTTCAATAAGGACGATAGGAGTAGTGATAGTGGGAGGTGTGGGAAATATCATTGATAAAAATGCGAGTTACAGTATAGAGAGTGACCTGAGGAAGATGGTGATAGAGGCACAGCATACCAGGGTGGAACTCATGCAGGTCCTACATCGTCATGACCGGCCACAATTGAACTATGGTGTGAGGTGAGTGAATGTGGAAAAGGAAGAGATCCTTGGGAAAGGCATTAGTTCGGTCTTGGGGGTTGTGCCTGTGAACACCATTTGTAGGTGGGGCCTAAATAGTAGGGGCAAGAGGGTATTTTCTGAGTTGTTAGCTAAAGCACTAAGGGAGCCCATTTCCAGTGATGATGGGGTCAGGACTGTGCCTTTATAGGTTAGGAGCTGCTGGTGAAGGGACGGAAATAGATGATTGAAGTGATACTGATTGCAGATCGACGATGGGCAAAATTACAGATGTTAAAGAAACAGATGAAGTTGCTGAAACAATAACTGACTCGGATAAAACTTGGAAAGAGGAGGTTAGTGCTAAAAATATAAAGCCAGTAATAAGGGTGTTAACGGTGAACTGTGGAAGTATAATGAACAAAGTAATCGAATTTGCAAACTTAATAGAGATACATGAACCACAAGTAATAATTGGGGTAGAGAGTTGGTTAAAAGAAGAAATACTAGACCAGGGGTGGCCAAGCTCCTTGATAGTCCGAGACATTTTTCAAAATTTGAAATTTTTCAGGAGGTGCAATTAAATATGTTGTAAGGAACCAGGCTGATACTGGGGTCGAGTATAGCCTTAGTGCCTCAACTTACACTCTTGATGGTGACTCACAGTTCTCTGTAAAACTTACGAAATAATTTTGATTTGACCATGTAGCCTGGATAGTTCAACTTGAATGCTTCAAGTTGCCACAATATTTGTTGACCCACAAATATTGAAAAGGTTATCAGTTAACTACGAAATAACAACAGTTCACTTTTCAAAATTCTTCAAATTTATTCAAATGAAAACCAAAAGTTCAAAATAGCATTCTAAAAGTTGATTTGGCTAATCAAACACTCTTTTCCAAAAGTTGCAAGTTGTGGAGAGAAATTGAACCCGACCAAACCCCTTTAGCAACTTAAAAGTTCACTCATTAAAGTTAAGATATGACACGACACCCAACATGGTCGCAAACAGTTCACTGACGAGCATAGCCAGTCACGACACTACGACGAAACCGAAGTAATGTTCCTTCACCTATTGTTCCCGAAGCACAGGCCAAACGAAACCGAAAGTAAGAAACGAAAGACTACATTTTCTAAGTTCTGATTTTACAAATCACTGGTCAAGTCATGCGCGTAGTTGCTCGATCATTTCCCGGCGTACGAATGAGACAACGTGTGCTAACTGCACGAACTATTATAGCCCGGCGCGCGCCTATGACCTTGGCAAATCTTTCTTTAATTAATATCTTTAAAAGTATACGATAGTTTAATCTGAGATTTTTACAGGGACTTTCTATCATCCTGTTCTATCTATTTTAATTTAATTTACTATTCCAAAAGGTTTCTATTGTCTTAACACTAAACTCATCACATCACCAATCTTGGCGGACTTTGTGGACTTTCCCGAAACTCTCACCCGACAATCAACGACAATCAATTTTCAAAAACTTGATTACCGGACAAATGCTAAAACTTTTGATGAAAACCCATATATGTATGAAATCGTCTTAATTAGGGCTATCTGCTAATGTAAATTTTAATTTAATATCTCTTTTAATAAAAAAAAGCTTATTTTTTTCTCTCAATTAAAATCGCTAATTAAATTTTACCAAATTATTTAATTTTATTGCCAAAATATCGGGTACCGTGTTGACTACAGCTGGTAATAAAAGTTCGGTTGTAGCTTTACGCGATTTAAAGATATTGCAAATCTTAGAATTTCACTATTCTGATCGCGTGCTTCAAAACATTAACAAAGCGGAATATCTCTTAAACCAAACGTTTCCCGATATGATAATTACACTTTAAAATGATTTTTATGATGAATTGTTACTGTGGGGAAGATTACAGGCAAATTCCTTAAAGTTGAAAACTGCACTTCTCGAAATTTCTAAGTCCCGCCTAAGCAAAACTAGAATTTGCCAAAATTCAAAGGTGCTTACAATGTATTTAAAAGGTATGCAAAAAAGGAATTAAATTTTTTTTTACAGAAATTATATTTATCGAAAACATATGAATAAAAGTATAAAATATGTGTATTGAATTTAAATACTAAAAATTAAACACATTTATTTTACTTCTCTTGATAATTCTTTAAAATTTGGTGAATAATTGGTGACAGCATTTCTCAGTAATTCTTTGAGATGCTGGTTAGTTAATACTGATCGGTGTTTGGATTTCACAAATTTTAAAGTGGAATAAAATGATTCACATAAGTACGTTGTTCCGAATATTGAAATAATTTGACAAACAGCCTTTTTTAATACGGGATACTTCGATTCTGGTACATATTTCCAAAATTCAGTAATCGGTGTCGACTTATATTTTAATTGTGGAGATTGATCTTCTTGCATCTCTATTAATTATAATTCTCCAGATGCTTTTTGGGTCATGGAAATGGAAAACTAACCTTAAATTATGTTAATTTCAAATGGATTTAGAAAAAATCAAGAGACGATTTAAAATATTTCATGCCTTGAAATATATTTTGGAATTCCGTCAATATTCCTTCTAGGATTTTTATATACTCGTTGAGTTTTTCTTGATTAATATTTTTCATTTTTAATATCCTTTTGAAAAAGTTGAAATTTAGTTTGAAAACTAAATGTACACTGCGAGAGGCAGATATTATTCTATCTTTCCCCTGCAATTGTAAATTCAGTGTTTGCAAATGTTCCATGACATCAGTCAAGAACATTAAGTCTTGTAACCACTCCTCATCATCTAATTTTGAATAGGTTATTTCCTTTTCTTTTAGAAATGCAGTTATCGGATCAAAAAAATCTACAAACCGATTTAATAAGTTGTAGCTAGATAACCATCTAACAATGCAAAAGAAATTAATGTCATTTGGAAGTTCTTCGTCCTTTAATTCTTCAAGGAAATTTTTGAACTGTCAATGATTTTTTTTGCATTGGTGCGAATGTGATTTACAATGTGTAATACTGTTTTCATAACATCAGGATATTTTAAATATTTTGTAATGATAAGTTCTTGCTTAATTATGCAGTGAATTGGTATGAATTGTGGAATTTGAGAATCATCTCTTTAAAGCTCGATAAGACCTATTTTTTTACCTAGCGTTGCCGGAGCTCCATCAGTTGCAATGCTTACAAGTTTATTAAGAGGCACATCAATAGTTTTCATCATGGAATCTAATGCATTTCTAATATCAACACTGTGGCTTGGCTCTTGAAGTGCTACTAAATCTAATAATTCTTCTTTAACAACGAAGTCAGCTGATACAAAATGTATGAAAACTGCCAATTGCGGAAGATCTGTGATATTTGTCGATTCATCAAGGGCTAAGCTGAATGCAATACAGTTCTTAAAATAATTTTTTAAATTATATTCATGAGATATATTAATTGCAATTATGCTTTGTTCGGTTGTGTGTCTCCAGATGGGAATTTGCGAAACAACTTTGTGCAATGTTGCATTATTTGGATCTAAAGCTTTTAAGTACATCTTCCAAGTTTTTTTAAAAAATAAACTCCTTCTCTCCATACGGGTGTTCTGCACCAATATTCCAGGCTTCAGCCACATTATTAGCTTTGTTGCTAAAGGTCATCAAAACTGACTATTGTTTATTTAAATTTGATTTTAAAGAAGCAAGTTTATCTGATCTTACTTTGGAATTTGGTGGATACTGATTAGAAAACTGAGGATGATTGATTTCATAATGTCGACGTAAATTGCTAGTTTTATAATTTTTGACTGTTGAATTACGAATAACACATAATGCTTTTCGTTATTGTCAATAAAAAAGAAATTCTCCTACCACTCATTATTAAAATTTCTATTTTCTTGCTTGTATTTTCTTCTATTTTCATCATATTTTTAAAAGAACTGGAAATAAATAAAGAAATTTAGAAAATACAAGTTTTGTGTCATTAAAACAATAACAACACGTTATTAAGGTTCTTTGGTGGTATAATTACTGATTAATTAATTTTAAAAAATCCACCAAACAAACGTTATGTTGATGTTCGTTTATTTTGATCAAATCAACAATTCAGCGATATTCACAAGCATAGTTGTTACAATCCAAAGATGCAATACTGACTTACTAACTGAATACTTGAATTGAATCGAAAAACTAACTTCTCTGTCCAGGCGATCTGTTTATATAGAGTCTATCGAAATTACTTGAATTCTTCAAAGGCATCTGCCCGATATTTCTCGATCATTAACAATCACTCAAACAATCAAACATATTAAAAACAATCGGAATTGATACAAAATTAATTAATAACATTACAAAATGATCAGAAATGGTAATTAGAGATATTTAAATACAAAATTATTTACAGAAATCCTTTCCAACGGTAGAAAAATGTCCTGTAGACATCGTAACTTACATTAATACATGTAATTACAAACTTTTAAGAAATTCTCTTGCATCATTCGGTTCTTAAACATATTAAATGGTCTTTAAATAATTTTCTTACCTAAAACAAAGTCTATATACACTTATTTACAAGAAATTACAAAACAAACATACCAAATCACTTTCAAGCAAACTTTAGCTCATTACAAATACTTCATACGGTACAATGCTATTCAAAATTCAGGTATAAGGGCTGTTACAACGTGTTACATACTACGAATCAAATTATAGTTAACTTACCAAAAATTCCAAATTACAAATTATACCCGTGGCAAGAGTGATACAAATTGTTTCCTCCAGAGTACAATGTCAACTGTCCGTTGCAATGAAAGTTTACAAATTCAAAATCGGTCTGGAGCAGGTCGATTATGGACGATTACGTCACTGTTGATGTTCGTTCGCACAGTTTTCGATGAGTCATATCATTCTTAACTTGGACGGAAATGAAATTTGTTATAAAGTTGCACTTAGTCTTTCACATTTGTTATCAGTAATTTAAAAGACATTTTGAAACACATACGGAACGATAAGAATTTTTTTAAATATAATAACACAAAAATGAAAAGGGAACTCGGGTACATTTATCGAGAGCCACAAATAATCCTTCAAACAGCCGCATGTGGCTCGCGAGCCACAGGTTGGCCACCCCTGTACTAGACAGTGAGGTTTTTCCTGATGGTTACAGAGTGTACCACAGAGATAGAGGAGCAATTGGTGGAGGAGTTTTCATACTAGTTAGCAAAAACTACCACAGTTCACAGGTGTTCATAGATCAAGACCATGAGTTACTTGGGGTAGATTTCTGGGGTAATAAAAAAGAAAAAATCAGGGTGTTGGCTGCTTACTGCAGTGGAAAAATGACAGATGAAGATGAGCCTCTTGGGTAAAAATTAAATTCATACTCAGATTTCAGTGGTGAGAATAGAATGGTCATTATTGGTGAGGATTTAAATTTACCAGGTGTTAACTGGGAAGGAAATAAGATTAATAACACAAGGGAACAGAGATTTGCAAATACCTAATAAAGGAAGGAGGATTTACATAAGTGGTAGAGCAAAAAACTAGGGGACAAAATATTTTGGATATGTTCCTAATAAAGCCCAATGAAAGCCTTTTGGAGTGTCAAGTAACCGAAAGAATAAGTGATCATGAAGCAGTTCTAATGGATATTAGAGGATTCAGTGAACCAGCAGCCAAACTTGAAGGGGGAAATAAGTACAGTTCTAAAAAGGCACAGATCTCAAATTTGAAGAGATATTTCAGAGAATGTTTCAGCAAATGGAAGGAAGGCATAAGTACAGTAGAGTCAAGGTGGGAACAGTTGAAGGAAATAATTAGAAAGGGGGAAGAAAAATTAATTCCAAAGCAGAAAATAAATAGAATTAGTGAACCTGTGTACTATAATAGGGAAGTGAGGAGGTTAAAGAGGTTGGTAAGAAGAGAACATAGCAAAGTTAAGAGACAGCAGGGTAGTAGGGAATATTGGAAACAACTAAACAAGGAATTAATAATAGCAAATAAAGTGGCTAAGATGGGTTTATGAAGAGTATTGTCAGTGCAGGAGGACCATTGACTGACGCAACTAGAAATTTCTATGGCTATGTCAGAAAACTGAGAGGATGTAGGGTGTTGAGACACTTATAGATAAAGATGGAGAAGAAGTTACTGAGGATTTAAAAAAGGCAGAGATTTTAAGTAACAGGTTTAGTGAGAGAATTAGGGACAACAAATCGGAAGTGGGAGGGTCTAATTCAGAGAATGAACTTAACAAAACAATTAGAAATGCAGATACCCAAAAATTTGAAATACATCCTGAGGAAATCATGAAGGAAATAAGAATGCTGAAAAAACATAAAGGGGCTAGTGTAAACAATACGAGGGTTGGATTTAATAAATCAAACACAGAAAAAATTCTTAGAATGTCTTCTTCAATTACCAATATTCACTTTTCCACATAATCACCAGACAATTGGATACATTTCTGCCAACGATGAACCAGTTTTCTGAAGCCGTCATGGAAGAATTCAACACTCTGTTTTTGTAACCACAGTCTCTCAGTTCTCTCAACGTCTTCATCAGAAACATAATGATGTCCCCTGCAGATCTTCTTTCATTATCGGGAGCAGATGGAAGTCAGACGGTGCCAAATCTGGACTGTATGAAGGATGCCATATGGTGGTGAGATTCAGTCTCTGAAGTTCTGCTGTGGTGGCACGTATAGTGTGTGGTCTGGTGTTATCATGCTGCAGGAAAACATTTCAATTTTCCTTTCGGACCATTGCTAGCCGTTGTTTCAAAGTTCACAGCATTGTGATGTAACGCTCTGAATTTATTGTCACACATTCAAGGACATCACCATGGATAACACCATCTGCATCGCAGAACACTGTTTCCATGATTATTCCAGCTGAGGGCTGTGTTATAAATTTCTTTTCCTGGGGTGAGTCGATATTCTATAGACTGCCATTTCATCTCCGGGTTGAAATGGTGTACCCATGTTTTGTCTCCTGTCATAATTGAATGGAGAAAGACATCACCTTCATTCTCATAATGCGAGAGGAGTTCCTGGCAAATTTCAACTCTGTTTGCTTTCATTTCAGGTGTCAGCATCCAAGGTACCCATCGTGCACAGATCTTCCGATAGCCAAGCAAAGCAATAATGTGACCCACACGTTCATGTAAAATGCTGATTATGCTTGAAATTTTTCTCCAATTGATACGACGATTGTCCTGAATCAGTCTGTCAACTTTTTTCTTGTAAAACTATCACAAGATGTCCAACTCTTTGTTTGTCATGCGAGTCAGATGTTCCCACCTCAACATCTTTAAACTTACTCGCCCAGTGACGCTCAGTTCTTACATTGACAAAATCGCCATAAACAGCTAGCATTCTTTGATGAATCTCCTTGGGGGTGACATCTTCTGCTGTCAAGAATTCAATAACTGCACATTGCTTAAATCGCATTGACCGACCGTCTGTGCAGGGTTCAATACTTTACACTGTATCAGTATGCCAACTGGAGCTGTAGAGGAGTGTCTACAAAACAAGCCAGTACCTGCTGCATACCAGTCTTGCCATCTGTTGAGGAGTTCTGAAGGTGGAGGCATTATTTATCATTCAACCCTCATATTACTACAGATATGATTTTTTGTTAGTATTGCTCTTGAACCTAAATTGTGCCAAATGTTATATAAGTGTTGTATATTGTTAGTTTGTGTAAGGTGTATATTATTTATTGTATACACCTGGTATGATGTAAGAGAGGGCTTGACAGCCCTAATCTTGCCAGGCTAAATAAACCTTTAAATAAATAAATAAATAAATAATATCTTAAAGACAGCTGGATGTGAAATTGTACCTTATCTTGAAATATTATTTAAATTTAGTCTAGATACTTGCTGCTTACCACAGTACTGGAAAAGTGTGATAGTAGTATGGGTACATATAAAAGGGGTGAGAAATAGAGTCGAAAATTATAGGCCAATCAGTTTGACATCAGTGGTAGGTAAATTAATGGAAAGATTGATATGCAAACACATCAGAAATATGCATGAGGAAAGTAAGTGGTTTTCAAGTAGGCAAAGGCAAGGATATTCATGCAAATCTCAGTTGGTGGGATATATGCAAGATATTTCAGACGAAATGGACAAGGGAAGCCAAATTGATAGATCTGTCAAAGGTATTTGACAGAGTGAGCCATAAAATGGTAGCAAATAAATTAAAGACTATTGGAGTGGATGAGAAAGTGATTATCTGGGTAGAATAATTTTTAAAAGGTAGAAAACAGAAAGTGAGAGTAGGAAATGCAGTATCGAAAGAAGTGGAAGTAAAAATGGGAGTGCCACAGGGTAGTGTATTGGGACCATCGCTATTCATCATTCTAATGAATAATTGTGTTGTGTACTATCTGAAATTAGATTGTTTGCAGATGACATAATGCTATATAAAAGGATCAAAACAGTAGAGGACTGTAAACAGCTGCAAGGTGATCTGGACAGGATATCTAGTTGGATTGGTAAACAGGGGTGAAGATAAATGCAAAGAAGAGTCAGCTTATGAGATACACAAATAAAAAACAAAAGGTTGATTATGATTATAAGGTGGGGAAAGAATGCTTGCTGAAGACTTGAAATGTAAATATCTCAGCATTACATTTGAAAACAAGCTTAACTGGGCAGGACACATTGGACAGGTGGTAGGAAAAGGTTTCAAAATTCTGCATTTATTGGAGAGAGTGATGAGGAGATGTACGAGGGAAGTAATGGAATTGGTTTATTAAACTTTGGTCAGACCATTTCTCAAATATGGGAGTGTAGAATGGGACCCACATTTTGAGTGTCTAACAGAGGAGTTGGAGAGGGTGCAAAAAAGGGCTGCTAGATTTGTTTCTGGAAATTATTACTGAATGGAATCAGTAACAGATATGATAAAAGAGTTGGAATGGTATTCATTGCAAGACAGGAGGAGGGTAAAGAGGGTCATGGGAGTGTATTAGGTGTATACTTGTGAAGAGGCATGGAAAGATATTGGTGTAGGTACGAAAAGTAGTGCATGAAAGGGAAAAGATGACCATGACCACTAGCTGGTACTTGATTTCAGGCACAAGAGTGTGGGAAGATTCTCTTTTTTAGGTAAGGTTAGGTAAGGGATTGGAATAAGTTACCGAGGGAATAATGAATAATTTACGAAAAACATTGAAAGAATTCAAAGTTAAAATTTGTAGAGGATAAATGTAGGTGGGTGCAGGATAGCGGGAAGATGGGTGTTTAAGAAAATTTCCACCGGAGTGTGTGCTCCATTGCAATTTGGTTTAACTATTTTTAGCAAATATTTCAGATACTTATTATATTACAACTCACCTGCTATGCTTCAATTATTTTTATTTTGCTTTACAGATCATGATTAATAAGCTTCTGAAATTGTGAAAAATTTCAAGTTAATTTAACATTCCATTCCTGAGAAAAAGGTACATAACATAGAAATCTTCGAGTTTTGAGAAAAATCAAGTAGGTGTGGCGTCTCAATGTAGGGTTAACTAAAACTGTCAATAACACTCCAAAGAAATGTATTACATGCAATAAACTGTATATCATTGTAATCATGAATATTTGTAGATTATTTTTCACTCAAAAAATAAAAATGCCAATTTTTGACAGTTTACACCACCCGGTTCTGATAGCTTGGTCACATGGACCTTCTCAAACATCAACACATGTTACGACTGGTGCAATTGTGTACGACCGAAGCGTGTCATGTCACAAGGTTCAATGACAATTTCAAAGTGCCTGCGACATGACTTTGATCATACAGCCAACTTTATGACCAACCCATTCACGATTGGATTTGTGGCATACGACTGAAGTCCGTGGGACAGTCCGTGCGACCGTCGTAACTTGTATGGCCTGTTTTTGGAGTGTTGAATCGATGTGACAGTGTAAACAGTGTACTAGCACAATCAATGAGTGTCTTTGACTTGCACCAAACACCCGTCATTGATGCAAGCGTACCATGTGTTCATGCAGTGCTTCTCGATTCGAATAAGCTTGCATGAAAGTGTACATGAGGAATAAGAATACTCGTTGTTGCTTTAGGGTGCGTTGATGGTGAGGTCATTAGTGCAAGAACGCATCTTGTGTGATCACATCTAATTTGAAAGTAGAAGTGTTTTCTAAATATCATTGGTTTTAGTTCATTATCAAATGGTAAGTTTTTCTTAATTTTTATGACTGTATCTAATTTTTCTACTGTTATTTTCTAAATTAATATTTATTGGGTGGATGATGATTGTAGATTGGTTATTATTACTATTGTTGTTACTAATATTTATTTATTTAATTTATTTATAAAAATATCTATTTTTTAATTTTTCAGACTGATGAATTCAGTATGACAACACGCTTTCAAAGTGACTGGTTGACTAATCCAGACTTTAATGTTTGGTTAGAAGAAGTTAAAAATGATTCTAAAAGTGCAAAATACAAACTTTGCAATGACACATTTTCTTTAAGTAATATGGGTAAAACAGCTATTAGAAGTCATGTTAAAGGACTGAAACATACTAGCAAACTTAAAAATTGCAAAAATGTCTATGCTCTTCAAAGATTTTTAACTCAGCCGCAACAAAGTGGTACTGAGACAACTATATATGGTTTGTCTCAAAAATTGATTATTTCTAATCCAATTAAGACTTGGGAAAAAGAACTGCAAATTCTGGCATCACAAAATACTCTCAGCTCCTGTCTTCTCAAAGAAGAAGTAAGCCGTGCAGAAATACTTTTGAGTATTCAGACACTGATGACTCACAGGTCAATGCACTCAACTGGAAGTGATGTACAGTTGTTTAAAAAAATTGCCAACGATAGACAAATGCCAGAGGAATGAAATTGCATTGAACTAAAATTGCCTACTCAGTTCTTCATGGGATTGCTCCTTATTATAAAAGTAGACTGATGGATTCTACAACTTCTTGTAATCATTTTATAATAGGATTTGATGAGTCACTCAACAAAGTTTGTCAAGAAACTCAAATGGATTTAAATATCAGGTTTTGGAGTACCGAAAAGAATGAAGTTTGTACACGATACGTAACATCTGCTTTTCTTTGGCACACAAGAGCTTCAGATCTTCTTCAGTCCTTTAAGAAAATGCTTCAACTTCTTATTAGCTTTAATAAAATTTTACAAATCTCAATTGATGGGCCAAATGTTAATCATAAAGTTTTCAGAGAATTGAAAGCTGAGCTACAGAAAACCAAAGAAATCAATGATCCATTGGTACTTGATATGAGCAGTGCAGTTGTGATCTTCATAACATGCATGGTGGATTTAAATGTGGAATTCAGGCAACTAACTGGAACATTGTTCAGTTTTTAAGGTCAATTTATTATCTGTTTAAAGACGTACCAACTCACCATGCTCAGTTAACAGAGTATTTAGGATCAACTCTTTATCCCAAAAAATTTTGTGCAGTCCATTGGATAGAAAATGATAGTGTTGCTGCTCATGCTATTGAAATTATTCTGAATCTTAAAAAATGGTGGAGGGTTTATGGCGTGATGAAAAAGAACCAACTAGTGCCAGTTACAAAATTGTAACAGAGGCTCTTTCAGATCCTTTTCTGACAGCAAAACTAGAATTTTTTCAGTCATTAGCAGCTGAATTACAGCCATTCCAACAAGAATATCAAACTGACACTCCTATGGCACCATTTAGTGACAGTTCTCCAAAATATAATGCAAAGGTTTATCAAAGCAGATGTACTGAAGTCTGTTGATTCATTATCAAGCATAGACTTAAGTGATGAAATAATTTGATTTTGTACAGTCAAATTGACTTAGGATTTGGTACTAAAAAAGTTATCAAAGAATTTAAAAATAAAAAATATCACTGATATCATGATTTTACAATTCTGAATAGATGCCGCGACTGCTTTGAAAGCTTTTACAAGAAAATTGTTGACACAATCACCCTCACTTTATAAACTTACCAAAGCTGTCTCATGTTTTGATCCTAGTCTAGCACATTTTCCTGAAGTCAGAAGTAGGAAACTGAAAAGCTGGCTCACTATTTTGAATGAAAATAATTGGATCAGTGGTATTGAGACTGATGAGATTAGTCATGATATCAACAATTTATGTTCTCAACCTTCAGCATTGCAAATTCTTAAAAATTATTCACGAGCAAGTAAAAGCCTATATCATTTTTGGAATGAATTAATTCTTACACACACCAATCCACAATCAACAGTAAAACTGTTAAAGATAGTAATGGTTTTATCTCATGGCAATGCTATTATTGAGAGGGGTTTTTCAGTCAATTCTGAATGCTTAGTTGAGAATATGAAAAATGAAACTTGAATTGCTAAGCGATTAGTATATGACTCTGTCTTAGGTGAAACAAATGGGCATGTTGCAACTCTTGATGTTCCAAAATGTTTAGTTCAATCTTATCAGAACTCACGTTCAAAATTGTCTGAAGAAATTGAACATCGAAGAAAGGAGCTAAAATAACTGAATCAGAAGATTTGAAAAGAAAACGTGTAGCTAATAATAATAAAAAAAAGATTTGGCATCAAAAAAAGCTAAACTTCTAACTGAGATTCAAGTTATTGATGATCAATTTAAAAATCTTCAATGATTTTTGTACATGAAACATGAAAGTTTTATTTGTTCTAGTTTATGTGTGCACTACACTACACACATGAATTGGCTACATGGGTGGCAGGGGCCGTGTGGAATGCACTGGGTGGTTTTTTAGGGTGAGGGAGGAAGACCCGAAACACAAAATACAGTTACGGGCAACCCAATCAGATGCAACACTGGAATGTAGGAGGAACGTAAAAGAGTCACAACAGTTAAAAGTACTCGTAATTAACTGTAGAAGCATTTGTAACAAACAACCAGAACTTGAAAGCGTTATTTGTAGCACAGAAGCAGATATCATTATCGGTACAGAAAGTTGGCTAAAACCTGAAATAAGTTCCGCTGAAACTTTTAAAGACAGCATGAATGTTTTTTGTAAAGACAGATTACATTCTCATGGAGGTGGGGTATTTATAGCTGTGAGTAAATTTTTCCCATGTAATGAAATAGACGTCAATACTATCTGTGAAATCATATGGATTAAACTCAATGTTGCTGGGTCAAAACTCATCATAGGTGCCTTCTACCTTCCACCCGATTCTGACACAGCTATCGCCGAGGAATTAAGAAGTAATGTTAACAGTATAGCTAGCCGTTTTCAGGATCATGCTATGATTCTGGGAGGTGACTTCAATCTGCCTTATATCGACCTGCGAAATTATGTTCACATTACTGGTAGCAGGGATAAGGCAGCTTCTGAAGTAATTCTCAATTTATTCTCCGATAATCATCTTGAGCAGCTAGTTAATGAACCTACGCGGTGTCATAACGGAAGCGAAAACTTTTTAGATTTGCTAGTTACTAACAGGCCAGAATTATTCACCGACATTTCAACTACCACTGGAATAAGTGATCACAAAGCGGTAATTGCGACTATCAAATTAATGACCAAGTGAAAAAGGGGAAATGGACGGATTGTATACAGATTCATTAAGGCCTCAAAGGAGTGTTTTAGAACCTACCTGAGGAATAATTACCAAAGGACACCGTTGAAGAGAAGTGGCATCGATTTATACATATAGTCAGGGAAGGTATGGAAGTACATATACCAAAGCGGAAAGTAAATGGGGAGAATGATCCACCCTGGTACACATGCGAAGTCAAAAGATTACTCAAAAAACAAAGAAGGATACACGCACGCTACAGAAGGAAGAGGTCTTGCAGCGATTTAGAAACCTTGGCTGAGATAAGAGGACATGTGAAGAATGTGATGCGTGAGGCCTTCAATGATTTCATTCAAACACTCTCTCTAAGAGTCTCGCCGAAAACCCAAAGAAATTTTGGTCGTATGTTCGAAAAGTCAGTTGTACCAACAGCAATATTCCAGCACTAGTTCGTGAAAGGTCCGAGGTTATTGAAAGCCGCGATAAAGCTAATGTACTAAATACTGTATTCAAAAATTCATTTACTGACGAAAATAAGGATAGCATTCCCGTTTTCCCACGCCGTGTCGAGTTGGAGATGGAATCATTAGGAATAGATACTGCAGGTATCATAAAGCAATTAGAGCTCCTAAAGTGGGGAAAAGCACCTGGCCCAGATGGTATTCCAGTAAGAGTATTTTCAGAGTATGCGGCGGAAATCGGGCCATTTCTGCCTGATATATTCAGTAAATCCCTAGAAGAGCAAAAAGTACCTTCAGACTGGAAAATAGCGCAAGTAGCTCCGATTTTCAAGAAAGGTCCCATATCTATAACATCTATTTGTAGTAGAGTTATGGAGCATATTATATGCTCGAACATTATGAATTTCCTAGGTGAAAATAATTTGCTTACAACAAATCAACACGGATTTCGGAAGAAAAGATCATGTGAAACACAGATGGCCCTATTTACACATGACGTAATGAATGTTATTGATGCAGGTTCACAAGTAGATGCAATTTTTTTAGATTTTCAGAAAGCCTTTGACTCTGTGCCACCCAACCGCCTTTTAGCGAAGCTACAAGTGTACAGTATATCGGATCAGCTTTGCGAATGGATAAAGGATTTTCCAACTGTTCGATTGCAGTATGTCGTTGTTGAAGGAGAAAGTTCTTCTAATCTAGATGTTACATCAAGGAAGTGTAATAGTACCACTTCTTTTCTTAATTTTTATAAACGATCTCGGAGACAAAGTGAAAAGCCTTTTTAGATTGTTTGCTGATGATGCAGTTATTTATAGGGAAGTAAGGAATTTGGCCGATTGTTTAGCAATTCAGCATGATCTGGATGTTATTTTGGCATGGTGCGCTGAGTGGCAACTCACACTAAATTGTAAAAAGTGTAAGACAATGAGCATAACTAACAAAAAGAATCCGATTGTTCAGAAATCCGAGGTAAACAGTTCAGTTATTGATATGGTCGATTCTATGAAATATTTGGGAGTAACAGTACAAAGGAACATGAAATGGGACTTACATATTAATACGTTGGTAGGTAGAGCTAATTCTAGGCTGCGGTTCCTAGGTCGAATTTTGAAAAATTGTAATGAACAAACAACGGTGATAGCGTACAAATCTCTTGTGCGTTCACATTTGGACTATTGTTGTGCCATCTGGGATCCATTTCGTAAGGGGCTGATTGAGAGTACAGAGAAACTACAGAGAAGAGCCGCTCGATACGTGACAGCTTGCTACAGTCCTTATGAAAGCGTTACAGAACTGATTAGTAGACAAGGCTGGGAGTCTCTGGTAGATAGAAGACGCACGTTTCGCATAAACTTAATGGTAAACATGCGTACTCCCACTTTCACTTACGAGTGTAGTGAAATACTTCGTCCACCAACCTATATGGGTTGGAATGACAAGAAAGATAAAATTAGAGAAATAAGGTGACGCACTGATTCTTATATGAATTCATTTTTTTCTCGTACCATTAGGGATTGGAATGCACAACAAAGAGATTAGGTTTGGTGCTGAGCACCCTCTGCCACCCACAGTTTTGTGATTTGCAGAGTATATATGTAGATTAGCTTGTTTCTATTTTACTCATTTTAAATTACTTTTCATAAGATTATTAAATTAGTTATAAAAGACCAACTATAGCAATGTACTAAACATAAATTAAATTCTGATATTTAAATAAACATGTTTGAATATGTCTTTTTTTTTTTAAAAATTTTGTTCCAGATTTAGCAATTGTAATGTAATCAAAACTTAAAAATATTTTAATTATGTGAATAAAATTTCTAAATCAGGGAAAAGTAGGACAAACTTTACTGGAAAACCTGGAAATATCAGGGAATTTTGAAATCATTCCTTTGTGTCCACCCTGTGTGAGAGCAATCAGAGTTATCCCCAAAACCACCACTGCATCATAGCTCTGGAGATGGGAACTTGTGTTCCAGAACATCCTGGATACCAGACAACCCCCTACCATCAACCACTGATAAAATCCTACCACTTAACCTATATGTATATATTATCTGCAATTGCACCCTTTCGGATCATGCACAGCCTTGATCATTCAGTTTTCTGAGTTTCCATACAGCTCTCATTTTTTTTCCATGGATTCTCTTCCTTTGTTCAGTCCACTTCGTCCCCGGTCTCTTAGTGACTTAACTCTCTTGCAGTACTTCCCATTTGTTAATTTTTTATCTGTAAGTTTGACTGTCTATGATTTCTGATGAGTTTATGTGAGCTTTTTCCGGGTCTTTTTTTATCTCTAGACCCAGGGCATAGTTTTTAGCTGTTCCATGTATGTCATAATTTTATGAATGAGTCTTGTTGCTGGGAGTATGTGGATATGTCCATAAAATCTTAATCTTCTTTTTCTGATGTCTGCTACAAGGTTTGACAATGTTTTTGTTGCTTTTTGAGATTTAAGTCTATAAGTATTTTTTTCTGGTCCAAGGATCTTTCTTATAATCTTGCATTCTTCTCTAAGAATGCTTTCTAGGTCACCTTTCCTGCGTAGTGTTAAAATTACGCTGATGTGCAGGGCTTCAGGTTTGATAACTGTGTTGTTATGTCAGACTTTTGTGTATATGGACAAACATTTTTTTATTATATATGTTGTAAGTTCTACCGTAGGCTCTCCTAAACTTTTGCATGCGATCTTTCTGTGCTATCTTCCCTTTTCCTGTTGTTTCGATGATACTTTCAATTTGTCCATATTTTGTGATAAGATTTTGAGTATGGAGTTTTGAGATGAACTTGGTTTTTTGGAAGGATATCTGTAAGCCTACTCTTTCAGTGCATTCTTTGAGATTTTCTATCTGTTAATTTGCTGTGGTCTCATCATCTGCTAGTATCACTAAATCATCTGTGAAGGCTAGGCAGGAAATTTTAAAACCATTATTGCATCGTCTAAGTTGTGTACATTTACAATAGTTCTGGTATTTAAGTTCTTTCTCCCATTCTTGGATGACTTTATCCAGGACATGATTGAAGAATACCGGGGACAGACCATCACCATGTCGAATTCCAGTATTGAATTGAAATGGTTCAGATATCTCACCCATGAATTTCACTTTAGAGGTTGTGAAGTTTAGGGATTTAGGGTTTTTGGATCGAGCCCTTGCTCTTCCAGGATGTTGAAGAGGGATTACCGATCGATTGAATCATATGCATTTTGGAAATCTACAAAGGAGCAAGTGACAGAACTGTTCCTGAGTGCTTTATAATTTAGTGCAGTTTTTAAATTGAATATTTGTTCTATGCAGTTCCGATCAGAAGCCAGCTTGGTACCCGCCAATTTTATGGTCAAGTTGCCCCTGCACTCTTTTGAGAAGACAGGCTGAAAGAATTTTGAATGTAACTTGAAGAAGGGAGATCCCTCGATAGTTGATGATGTCCATTATATCTCCCTTCTTGTGTAGTGGGGGAATGAGAGCGCTTTTCCAGTCTTCGAGTAATTTTTCGGTCTCTGTAATGATTTTTGTGAGTTCTTTAAGTGAATTTGGCACAATATTTTTCAGTAGTTCTGCATTGATACCATCCTCTCCAAGTGCTTTGTTGTTTTTTAGTTTGAGAATATGTCTGTTGATTTCCTCTTGTGATGGTGGTGATTCCGGATAGTTATAGGTGGGGGTTTCTTTCAGGAATTTTGATGGGGTTTCAGGGCAGTTGAGTAGTTCATAAAGTATTTTGACAAATTTTGACAATTTTCCTGATTAGTTAGTGCGAGGTTTCTATTTGATCTTCTGAAGCATAAGATTTGAGGAGTATATCCTCGGATTGTTCGTGCAAAAGTTCTATAGATGTCTCAGGTGTTATAGTTGCAGAAATTTTCTTCAGTGGAATCCAGTTGTTCCTTCAGGTACTTTCTCTTGGTTCATCTGATAATTTTCGTCACTTGTTTTTGGATTTAATGAAGGTGCAGCAAGTTTTCCATTGATTTTTTTCTGTTATATTTAAGAAAAGCTTCTTTGTGTTCCGATAGTGCTTTCTCACATTCTGAATCCCACCAGGGTGTAAGGGACCAAACCAGTATACCAGGGTGTAGTATTGATTTAGTTACCTTAACTGACTTTTGACTTACTGAAAGTTCTACTAAGTTTGTATTAATAAATTTGTATGACCATGTAAAAGCCTGGATAATTCAACTGTAAAGCCGAGTGGTCGCCACATAGCTTGTTTAAACCAAAAAGATTAATGTTCACTACGAAAGTATGTAAAAGTTCACTTGATGAAAAATTTTGAATTTATTTCACAGTCACATTTGAAAAATAGCAATTACAGTTGAATTGGCAAAATAGAACTAAACGTCTCCAAAAATCATGAAGAGGAAGAAATACCCGACTAAACCCCGTTAGAAAAATTATAAGTCCATAGTCAATGATTGCACCACTCACTGGCGGGAAAACTTAACATGGCGATGAATCGCCCATGTTGTGTCTAGTTCAAAGCCTACTGGAAGTCTTCTTTGTTGCTCAACACTAACACCACCCAACGGAACACACTAGCTCATGATTAACTCCGCGACTTGAGACAAAAGGCTAAAGACAAAAGAATAAAGAATAAAGACAGCCAGACGACCTTAGCACCTCAATTTATACTCTCCGCCGTATGCCAACTGTGATCTACTGCTTGACAAAAATAGTCTGAAAAAATTTAATTATGGTTAGTGTTCAAAATTTAACAGTCTGTAGCCTGGCCCTTAAGGTTTGTTAAAAGTATGATGGCCATAATTCCAAATTAACTCATTTTCTTATAAATAATTAAAGTGTGAGGGCATAATGGTAATGGACTTCCTAAAAATGGTTATTCTGCTCTATAGCCAATAAACTAGAATTTACCCAAATTCTAAGGTGCTTACAAGGGATTTCTCATATTCTTTTTAAATGGTATTAGTATTTTGGCCTTTTGTGTAATTTTCCCCAGGTATCTGCTTGTTCTTTCTCCCATTCTTCTCATAGGTTAGTTTCCCTGATCTTCCTTGTGTCAAATTTTTGTAGGTGTGTTTTTTTTTCTGATGTATTTTCTTTGGGGTAAATTTCATTTTAATTCTCATTAAATAGTGGTCTGTGTCTATGTTTGCCTCTCTGCAGACTTGAACGTCATAGACTTCTCTGTATAGAGGATAAGAAATGGCAACGTGATCAATCTGATATTCACCAAGTTTTGGTATGGGCGATCTCCAGGTCTTTTGTTTTCATGGATCTGTTCTCAAAGATGTTGGGATGACTTTTAAGTTGCTGTGTTGGCATATTTCAATAAGTATTATGCCATTCTTGTTTCTGAATCAGTGGGCGGGATATTTGTCAATGGTTTTCTGATATAGTTTTTCTTTTGCGAGTTGTGCGTTAAAATCGCCAAGTAAGATCTTTGCAACCTCTTTGGGGATTTTTTCCATGACTTTCTAAAGATTGTTCCAGAATTTTTCTGTTTCTAGTATATACAGTAATAATATTTCTTTATTATATCAATAAAAGCTACCCTTTGTGTAAATAGTCATTGTACCGTCGCCTATGATATGTATATACAATCTCAGACTTTACCAATGTATCGATGTTCCACTTCCTTACAGTTCACCCCTACCACCCGCTCCCTCCCCCCCCCCCCCCCCCAACCTTTCTTCCTCTGTTCAGCTAGTCATGGGGTAACCTTCAATGTTCAAGTGCATGGATGAGGTTTTTTGCAGAAATATTGTTTCCTTGTGCCCTTGTTCACTTGTCAAAGTCCTCAACTTTGGTAAGTGATGGGTTGTTTTCCTTATACTATGTTCTTTATATCACCTAAAAGTCGCTTCCTTTTTCCTTAGTATTGTTACTGTTCACTTACTTACTTCCTCTTCACGGATAGGCCAAAAGCTTGTTCCGACCTCATTCTTCCGACAATCTCTTCCTAGGTCTTCCAATGTCCCTTCGCCTGTAGGATAGTACTCCAGGGCAAGGTTAGGAAATCTGCCATTCCCCTTCCGTAGAATGTGTTTCTTCCAGTTATCCCTTTTTTGGGTAATTGTATCATTTAGTGGGGAGATATTCAATTGTTCCCTTATTTCCTCATTCCTCCTTCTGTCATTTAAGGAATATCCTTTTAGTGACCTTAAAAACATCATTTCAGATGATTGAATTTTGTTTTTGTATTGTTTTTTATTTACCCATGTTTCACTGCCATATAGCAGAGTTGGTACTGCCATTGTTTTATAAAACTTGAGTTGCATCTCCTCTCGTGCTTTACCTTTCAGTGTTCGTCGAATTGCTCCACACATATACTGAAATTGGTGAAGTTCCTTCTTCACCTCATTATCCTCATTAAAAGATAATTCACATCCAAGATAAGTAAAGCTGGAGATGTTCTACTGGCTGATTGTCCACCACTATGTTAACTCTAATAGGGTATTTCCCTTGCCATGCCATAACTTTCATTTTTGCATGAGACAACTGCAGATCGTAATCTTTGCTGATAATGTTTAGTATATAAATTGCTTTTTGAAGACCATCTTCATATTCCTGGAGGATAAATTGGTCTTCTGCAAACAACATAATGTTTATATAAGTATTGTTGCTTATTTTTGTACCATGGATATTTTCTTTCCATTTCATAACTAAGTCATCTACATATATATATATATATATATATATATATATATATTGAAGAATGTTGGAGACAGGCTACAACCTTGCCGCACTCCTTGGTTAATCGATATTTCTCCTGTAAGTTTATTTCATAGATCTAATACAATTTGTGTCCTTCTATACATATCTTGAATAACTTGTATTAAATGTTGTGAATATCCATTTCTTTGCATTATTTCTCATAGTTTTTGTCTATTTACTTTATTGAATGCCTTTTCTTAATCTATAAAAGAAATGAAAGTCTTTTAAATTAAATTCTCTTCTCTTTTCCAGTAGTTGTTTAAGGCTAAATATATTATCTATACAGGATCTTCCTTTCCTAAACCCACATTGTTCTTCTAATTGGAGAGCATCTGCTATTACTTTGAGCCTATTATTTTTGTATATATTTTGTAGCCTATATTTAACAAACTAATTCCTCGATAGTTATCACATGAATTCATATCTCCTTTCTTAAACAGTGAAATAACTTTGGCCTTCCTCCATTCTTCTGGGATGATTCTCTTTTTCTAACACATATTAATTAAGTGTAAATATCTAAATTTCAAAATCATTCCCCCATACTTAATCAATTCTAAATTAATTGTATCTAGTCCAGGAGCTTTTCTATTTTTAAATGATCTTAGTGCTGCATCAAACTTCTCTATGTCTATAAGATCAATTTCTTTAGTATCCACATGGTCAATTCCTATTTTCTTTTCTTCCTCTTTATAATTACTATTGTACCATAATTTTTTGTAGTGCTTTATCCATGCCTGTTCTTCAATTACATTTATGTTAGCACTTTTCTTTTCATCTTTGTTAAGATGTTTCATAAGTTTATAAGCCATCTGCTGTCTACCATGGATATCATATTCTATTGAATTGATTAATCTATCCCATGACTCTTGTTTCAACTTCTTTGTTATTGTCTTCACAATATTTCTTTTATTTTCATTTTCTTGGGTTCGATCCTGTATCATTTTTAGATAAGATTTTTGCTTTTCTTTGATGGCTTCTGCAATTTTTTCATTCCACATCATAAGTCCAGTTTTTCCTCTACATTTCTTTTTCTTGCCAATGGCTTCATATGATGCTTTCAGTATTGACGAAGCTATAGTTTCCCATTCTTTATTGATATCATTATTTATTGGATTTTCCAGTAAGCACTTTTGTAATCAGCTATGATACAGATGTCTTATTCCTTCATCTTTTAAAAGGTAGGTCTTAAAAACTTCTTGATCTTCTTAATTTCCTCCATTTAGCAAGTATTATTTTTGATATAACGAGATAGTGATCTGTATATTTATCACTACCTCTATGTACACTGGTGTCTACTACATCTGGACCTAATTTTTTAATAACCATTATGTAGTCAATGATAGACCTTTGTCCTCTTGCCATCCATGTAAATTTATGGATATCTTTGTTTGTAAAGAATGTATTTGTAATCATTAATTGGTTGAAGGATGCAAATTCTCTCAGCAGTTTCCCGTTTTTATTTAATGTGTAGCCTTTATTCCCCATTACCTCTGGAATTGGGCTATTTCCTACATGAGCATTTAAATCACCAGCCAGTATTAGGAAATCACTTTTATTAATTTTGTCTATCACCACTTGAAGGTGTTCATAAAATTGTTCAAATTCTTCTCATTTGTTTTCTTCAGGTGCATATATGGTGATCAGGGTCAGGTTGCCTCTCTCTACTTTCAATCTTAGAGTCAGAAACATTTCACTTAACTTAGTGTAACTAACAATTTTATTTTTCCATTTCCTATCCACTAATATTGCCACTCCTACTCCTGCTGCAGCTCTTTTCTCTCATGCTACCCCACTGTAGATCATTGTATATTTACCTATTTCTTCTGTTCCCTTCAATTTCTTTTTTGTTTCTGTAATTACAGCAACATTGATCCCCTTTCTAGTTAACTACCTGTCCAGATCATATTCTTTATTATTTATACCTCTCACAATCCACGTTCCTATTTTCAAATTATCTTTGATTCCAAATTGTTTGTCCTTTGCCTTTGTTGTCCTCATAAGATCCATCTGGCTTTCCTTATGTGTAACATACGTCTTTATATGGAAGGGTTACCAGCCCTTCCCACAACCCCCATCCTGGAGGACCAGGGTTTTATTTCAGGGTTTTCCTTCCCTTAGCCAGAGTGCCCCAGTTTTAAGGCACTGGGGGCTCACCTTCCATCCTCTCCCATTAGCTACGCTTGAAAGAGTGCACTGCCTAGGGGCCACGTGGCTTTTGCCTTTGTGGACGTGGGAGTAAGGTTTGCTTGCAGATCTGCCAAGATAGATCGCAGAGGCATTTCTCCAGGTTTTTTATTGTCTCAGCACATCCGGCATATGCTGAGATCCTTGCAACCATACCAGCCTTGACCCCCATTACTGTTCACATTGTAAGGAATCTATGAAATAGTTTAATTATTTTCATTATTTTTTTACCTTACTTTTTATTTTTTATAATCTTCATTACACTGCTTCTGGACTAGATACAATATAGCTAGGCATCATGATCAGAGATACCATTTTTTGCCGAAAATTTTCTACAATTACTATACTGAGACATATCCACACAAAATTATCAATTGCATTCCTGCTATTAATTTGTATTCTTTTGGGGATATTTACAATGGCCATAGGTCTCCATATTCAGTCTCTCACTGCTGTGACAAAAAGTCAAAATTTAACTCTCCACATGTTTGCACTGTTTGCTTGTTATTTATACAACATATTTAACTGTGTATTTGATGTGTATGATTCGAGAATTTGTAAAATGTAGTAGCAATTACTCAAACTGTAATAAGAACAGACTGAAGTTTTCATATGGGACACTGTAGGTTGCTATAAGTTGTTCTTTACCATATTCCTTTTTTTTAAGACAGCATTCAGCGTGTTTTTCTACACAATACTTATTTACAACTGCACTGTTACATTGAATATTATTTCTAATGGAAACTCTCCCTTTGTCAACATTGCATTTACAATAATAAGAAGTTAATTTATTGTTTGGGATGGACAGTTGAGATGTTCCTGTGTCAGACCTCTGGTGTTCAAAGAAATAAAAAAGCTCTACATCGAAATTTATTAAATTTTGGGTTTCTTCAAGGCATAAATATTTCTGTTACATTTTGATGTAGAATAGTGTACAGAAGACTTTGACTTGATGATTTGGAGTAGTTTACTTTATCAGTATATACTCATATGTTTGTCACAGTTTAGAGAGAATTTAATTTCTTTTAGGCATCTTGATATATTTATTTATGGTACCCTAAAAAGGTCCTGACTTAACTGTATTTATCATATTAATCACTCATCAGGCACTTTCTGATCATATCAAAAGTAAAAATTGAAAACTTCCTTTTTCCTCTGCAATCCAGATGGATTCCCCAGCAAGTATATTCTAATGCAGGGTACATCAATTAAACAAGTATGCAAATTGACAAGCTGCTAGAGAAACCTTTCTAATAATGAATTTGTATGTTTGTATCCAGAGATTTTTTCATAATACTGAAGTATACCCACAAATCCCACATTGGTCTTTTATTTATTCCTGTAAATGTAAGCAATGTCTTGCCCATCTGAATAATTGCCAAGACTGTTTCCTGATCATCCCACAGTTACAATATGATGTTAATTTGAGAAGTTGTAAGATCCTAGCTTGCAGTGGGGTTCTGCATAAAGCTTGAATCTTAACTCTGACCGTGTGTAGCCTTGGATGTAACAGTATTGGCTTAAATAGAATAAGACGGTCGCCACAAGGATTTTAACCAAAAATCTATGAAAAGGTAAAGTTCAATAAACTATTTATTGCCATTTAAATAAGTATATTCTTCCAAATTTCACAATGCCAAAAACTGTACAGGCAATCAGACGAATTTTTCAAAGTAATGTTTTACAAGTTCGATTAACTGGGCAAGCCAGACCACACCCCAATAGTTCACAGTTCAAATGGTTGGTTGTAATAATTAAATGAAAGAAAATCAACCGCTCCTATTGTTTCACAGTTTTGTAAAATCAAACAATCCCAAGGCCTAACTTGGGGAAATACTATTTTAACACGACATTAAGGTTAACTTGAATAAAACAAGCGGCATTATTCCAAAATAAAACTATCACTGATGGGCTAGTTATAAAACTTTCCGTCCTACTGAGCTACATGTTATCGCGAAGACTGCTTCCGAATGACTGGGGCGAACAACTGCACGCACGGTTCTATATTCACATAGCACTTCCTGCTTCTCGAATATTCCTAGCGGCTTCTCACGCAAAGCGTGGGAACAAATCTTTTTCCTCTTTCTCAGGGGTGACTGATGGGAAAGTCGTCAGATATCAAATCGCACATCTGAAGTCCTAACATTGGCTAATCTGACCTTGACAATAAAAATAATTCTATCTCCTTGAAACTTTACAAATCGCTAGATCTTTAAGTAAATGTTAACTTTAGTTATTATGAAAAATATCCTAACTTTAATCGTTTAGCTGAAAATAAATACCGTAAGTATGAACTTTCCCACTCCAGGTGAATGCCGAAGAACGTTGAAAGTAAAAATATTGAAAATACTATCTTAAAAACTGTAAAACTGCTTTCTAATTTGAATAATCATAAAAACTAACTTTGAAAATGAAATGTACTAATATTCTATCCAATCTAACTTGTCGTTCCAAGAACAAAATTTTGTTACGCAGTTACAAAATTTAACAGATAGCTTACAAAGTCTTTCCTTAAATCCTTCGCATTTGCTACTACACTTCCTAAATATGAATTTGGTTTGAAAATGCTGCAGACTTCATAACCTGTCCCCAAGTTGGACTGAACTATCTCACTAATTCCCTTCCCAATACTGATCAAAGTAATAACTCTTTCCTGCGCTTAAGTTTTGATATCGTCTCCTTCTTATTTTATTAGGGGCTAAATCGTTCAGTTCAGCTTGATAGTTCTTGGAGTCACCATTTAGATATACCAATGGCTGATAAACATTGGAAGTCTTCAGATGGAAATCATCAGACTGACATCATCCCATAACCACTCCCTACTCTGCTCAAGCTTAAGAACAAAGTTTTCTTCTTTCAAGGCCATTAAATTTCTTTTTGCAGGTGCTAGATCTAACTGGAGTCTCAGAATCCGCTGCTCCTGATAATATATTCTGCACCAGTAACAGCTCCAGGCCATACCAATTCAAGAGTTGCTGTAAGCAGCATCACAACAAAGTATGACTAAAAGTACTATCTAGATTAATAATTAAGAAAGAAGACGAAATCATAGGTTCACAACATGTGCCGACTTCAGAGCCTAGTTACGGCTTATTTGGGGAAAGTCATTAAGGAAGAAAATGTTTGTAAAGCTCATATCTGGTTTCCAAATAATGTATAAGAAATTCAATCTTCCAATATAATGAGTAGGTTACCGTATCTACAAGAGACCATGAACTGAGTCAAAATATTGAAGGAGAGTTTAAATTAGCTCACAATTAGAGGATTCAAAAAGGTCAAAATTTATTAAATAATTTATAAGATAATTTAGTAACATAAAAACATTTTGAATATTCGTTAGAAAGCAAAAAAAAGAAATTCAAAACACTTTTGGACTCATTCTAAGCAAAGCGGATAAGGGCAGCTACGTTGGTTACTCATTAGACGGTAGATCTTTGGTAAGTGGGTGTTGATGTGTGGCATAGTTGGTGTGCATAGGAATACAATGGTGAACAAGCTGTAAGAGCAACGGTACCAGTTTCTGAGACCATGTGGCTCCACGGGAGATGTACTGTTTAAATTTCCGAAGATGGGAAGTGAAGTGGTTTGCTAATTCTGACTTTCATTTGGAGAACTTTTAGAAGCTTGAAGTTAAATTGACTATTTATTATTTATTTCGTATGGCACAAGGATACAAAGACAGTAACTTCATTGAATCACAACACATAGAACAAATTGACTATGGCATAAATTCAGTTAACTTATCTATTTGAAGAGGGGGTTCAAACTTTGGAATACATGCTAGAGATGCGAATTCCGAATACTTTAATTTTTACAGATTGCAAATCGGCACTTAAAAAGCTGGGTGGTAGGATCAAAGATCGAGGGAGGACTCCATTTCTATATAACATATTATAGTTGCTGACCAACATAAATAAACAAGGAGTGAAGACCTCCTTTATCTGGGTTAAGGCACATGTCGGGTTTCCTGGCAACAAAAGACTGGATTCTCTTACTAAATTAGCTGCACAAACAGAAAACCTAGTGGAGCTTCTGATAGGAAGTGACTTAATATAATTATTTCACAACAAAACAACTGAGGCCTGGAATGATCCAGCAAACAACACAAGGGAAGAGACAACAAGCGGATACAACCACAAACACCGACAACACAATGGTTTCAGAAAAAAATACGCCACTAAAAAACTGTGACTATAATATCGAGATTAAAATTCAATCACGACAGGTTCTGAAACCATTTGTACAACATAAATTTAGCAAACTCCCCACTTTGTCAGTGCCATAGGGCATCCGAGGCCGATACAAACCACTTATTCTTCGGATGCAAAAATTACAAAGAAGAAACAGATACTTTCTGGAGAGAACTAAAACATTGGGACATAAGTTATCCAGTTAATGTAGGCCACCTCATTGCTCTAAAAAATATCTGAATATACCAGACAATGGTGCACATCATAACAAGAAACCATATAGAAATATAACCATGTAGAACCCATTCTAATCCTCAATATCTCAAAGAATTATTGTTTACAGAGCACCAGATGGTTACTGTTTTATTATTAAAATATTTTAATGGAAATGCTTTATAACACATTTAACTTTTACATGTTAAAAAACCATTGGATTATCAAAATATTACTGTGAAATCTTTGATTTAATGGTTTTGTAATGTTTTAACTTTTAAAGTGCCGTTTAATTCCTCTTATAATTTTATGTCATAAATGTTTATGTTCTTAATGCTATGTAAAATACTATTTCTGTTGTACATAATTCGATAACTATGATGTGATCTTATAATATTAACAGTGACTTGTATGTATGTGTAATGTGTATATGTAAATGTGGGTGCATGTATGAATATATATAAAGATATGGCACTAAGTATAATGTACCTTGACTGAATGGCCAACAGGCCAAGTGTCAATAAATATTTTAAAAAAAAAAAAAAAAAAAAAAAAAAGCAATCGATTCTTGATTGTGCCATGAGATTGTTGTCATCAGTTGAACCTACTATCTTTTAGAGGGATCAAAACCGATTCAAACAATTGACTGTGACTGATATCAGGACCATAAACTAAACATCAGAATATAATCAAGTTTTCAAATGACTTTGGTTTTTCATTCTGTAATTAGTGAACACCAGTGACCTTATGTGATTTTGTTGTAATTATTTCCTTCTAATGAAGGTGGCGGCCAATCTAAGTGACTCGAATATAGGTATACTAAATACTAGAGACAGGAGGTAGCCTATACTGTCAGTTACAGATACTAACTTGGTTAGAGTTAGAAGTTAAGCTATGCTAAAATAAACTAACCATCCTCTATCTTTCATCAATGATTCTACAAACTCATTTCTGAAACTTTTTAATGCTTCTGTTAACCTTCAGTTAAACCCACTACCACATCAAAGACTCTAATGTCAAGGTTAGCAGGTTTAAGAAACCTTTCATACTCCACTGTCTGTTACACTTCAATCACAGTGCATTTCCCAGGAGCCTCGTCACTTTTTCCTTGATGGATATAGGAGGAGGGTTTACTGAAAGAGTTGCTTCAAGGTTGCAGAGGCTTTTCTCAAAGTTTTAAACAACTAGTAGAATATTTATAAAAGATTTTGCCATTTCCGTAGCCGTCATACTGGTATCGACAGCTTCATGAGGTTCATGCTGCATCAAAACCCTTCTCCTTTTTTTCCCCAACATTTCAACCAGACCTTAGGCCTTCTCCAGAGTACTTAGCCACCTGCTGAGTCTACTATAGACTGGCACTGAGGCCAGTTGCACTCATATTTATGCTGGGGAGACTATTGATTTTCTAACAAATATCGTTTACCCAGGGATATTATGACTGCGAAGTCGGGTTGCCATATTGGATTTCCCTAGACACGCGGGGAATATGCACAAACATCTCAAGGGGACGATACTATAACTGTGGCACCACAATTTGATGATGGATTATTATGCAACTTGACTCAACAAATAAAAAATGAAGAATAAAATTTTTTGATGTCCTGCTTAGTTTCGAGATAAACTGTCTCGAAGCTGAGGTGTTTCCGATTGAAATTCAGAATAAAAATTTCCCCAAAGCCAAATTTTTTCACAGATTCTTAAGAAACAAAATGAAGCAAATCAAAATTAAAGAATAAAATTTTTTGACATTTCGCTTAGTTCTTAAGATAGACAGCCTCAAAATTGAATTGGTTAAGTTGGGATGCGGCCAAGATCAAAAAATAATTTTGCCAAAGCCACTACGAATTACAGGCTGAAAATGCAGAGAGGTTGAAATGGAGCCTGGACCAGAATAAAAACTTTACCAAAGCTACAAGGAACTATACCTACAACTAATTTTTGATAGTCAATATCTGGAGGACTTAGGGAGATATGAAAAATGTTACTCCTGATTTTCGATTAGTCTCATCGATTTACATAATAATCATTAAATTCCACCGCCACAAGTTTTTAGTACTGCCTATGTCAACACATAAAATTTGTTTGGAACTACAGACTTTCAACACTCGTCTACAATAAGGCTAGCCTATTAAGTGCAAAGTAGTAAGATATGCTGTTTGTCTACACTACACCAACAAATATTTGAGAATGTCATCCTATTGAGAACAATGAATAAATCGTTGATGATAGGCCCTACTCTTGTAGATACATATTAAACTCTTCAAGAAAAATATTACAATGTGACTAGCTTATGAAATGATATTCCAGTTTGTTTCCTATCTGGTCTGTTTGTGCAATCGTATGATGCACAAGCTGGCATTATAAAAATCATGAAATATTAGAAAATTAAATATTCACAGCAACAAACATAGTGCAAACAGTGCGATGTTTTGGGAAATAAGTTATGGCCACCACACATATGCGGTAGGAGCCGAGTGTTTACAGGAGGCTTCAGAGATTTGGTGGTATTTCACCTCCACTCTTTTCCTTCCTTCATGGCTAATACCATAGCTGCCACCTTTGTTGAGATTGTTTGGCTGTTTGAGTATCTCGTAGCCTCCTCTACTTTTCTTTGTAGATAACCTTCCGTTCTTCCTAAAACTCTAGTATTTAACACTAGTCTCTAGCAGACTCAGCAGGCCTGGTCAAAACATTGGGAAGAAGAAAGAGGAGTATTTGGACCTTGTGAAGCTATTTATACTATTAGAATGTTTGTTTTGCACTGAAGCATTATTATCCCAGCTATCATTCTACATTGAAAGTTCTGTATGCATGTTAAAATGACTGTAAACAAACTTTATCATTTTCAATTTATTTGATATTGATCACAGCTTTTAATATTTCTAACATTTGAATATGTTTGGAGAGATAAAGAGCTTTCCCATTCCAAAGTTAAAGAAATACAACAAAAATAACTCTAGTGTCTTTCAGTACACACTATAATTTTAAAGATATTCCATCCTACTAATACTAACTACCTTTAACAACTATGTCCCCCATGCACAGGGGCAGTTCCAGGGGGGGGGGACTAGGGGGCTCAAGTCCCCCCCAAAAAAGTATCTAGGTCCACCTCCGATATTCTATTATTTTTTTTATTTAGCTCTACGGATTCATGGCCCGAGGGGACTACAAATACTACTCTTTGCCCGACTCAAGCGCCCCCCCCCCCCCAAAGCAAAAATCCACTGAAGGCAAGCCCCACAACTAAAATCCACTCAAGCCAAGCCCCCCCCCCCAAACCAAAGTCCACTCAAGCCCCTCCCAAAGGTAAACCTTGGATCCGCCCCTGACCATGCACCCAGAAAAAGAATTGCCAGGTTGGTGAACCTTGTCACAATACAGTGTACAAAACCGCCCTCATTTAAATTTTAGAAATTAATTGAAAGTGTTATAATGTAGTCGATGATACAGTTATCTCTGAACAACTAGCTGTAGTAGGTCAGAGATAGTTTGTTGGAGTTTTTCCAGCGAGTGTTGAAGTAGTTTTCTATGTAATGCCAATGCAGAAAGTATAATGGATGTGACTACGTGCACAAGTGATTTTGTTTGCTCTAGTAATAACAACCTGGTGCTTGTTTACACAATGTTTGTCAGTGATAGGGAGTGGTTTTTTTAAAAAAAAAAAAAAAAAAAAAAAAAAAAAAAAAAAAAAAAAAAAGTGTGTGGTGAAAAGAACTACAATTCAATTTTGAAATGTTTGATGGTAATATGTGTGTGTGGTTTTTTTTAGGGACCTTATCCAAATATATAAAGATGATGTTCTTTGTAAATGTAAGGTAAATTCGTGTTCAGTTAGAGACCGACCACCAATTTCCTCATTCATGTAATATACTAAGTTATGTCATGTTTGTACCCCTACCTAAGGAGTAGTGAACCTTGATTTTGTCACCCACTCAAATGGGTTCCTGCGAGTTCCCCATGTGAGGTTTACCATGGAAGGGGTTGTCACAATACAGTGTACAAAACCGCCTTCCTTTAAATTTTAGAAATTAATTGAAAGTGTTTTAATGTAGTCGATCATACAGTTATCTCTGAACAACTAGCTGTAGTAGGTCAGAGATAGTTTGTTGGAGTTTTTCCAGCCAGTGTTGAAGTAGACACATGGCGTAACAAAAAAAATGTGTTTTAAGTTGTGCTCTTAGTGGTTTAACGGGTATATACATAAAATCAGTGTTGAGTGTTTAACCCGGTTTAACTACGTAATGCATATTTTACGCCTGTGTTAGTTGTTGGAGACCAAACATATGAGTTTTGGTTTGTGAGTAAGTGTACGCGGTACTGCATATGTGTACGACGGATTTCGGCGTGATTATTCCGTGTTTATAATTGCTGGTGGCTGCTAATGTGAAATCAATTTGGCAATATTCGTTATTCAAGGAGATTAGTCAACTCAAAGAGTGACTTTCCACGTAGTAAAGACTGTTTATTTAGCCGTTACGAGCATTAAGAACAGACGGTGTATGACGAACAGTTGGAAGTTATATTACATTAAGTGCTTGCAAGTCACTTGCCACTCTAACGAATTGCAATCTTCGGATAAATGTTATTGTGAAGTGTATAATAGTGTTAACATTTTATTTTCCATTGGTGGTCGGAATTTAGTACACTTAAGGAACTATCAGAATAAATGTGTTCATGACGTTTTGAAAACAGAGTGTTAATTTTATTTTCTACGAAGTGCACGTAATATTCCCGAACCATCCAATGGTGGCGACTAAAATACATTAAAACGAATTCCGATTACACCTTTCCTTAGGTAAATAACAATTTTCATAGTGAAATATCAAATCAAAAAAAAAACCTATCAAGTCAAACATGTTATAAACAGTATATATAATTTTCACAGTTGTTTGACATGGCGACCGTTACAGGACTTGGGAAATAATTAGGCAATTAAGTGATCTATAAAAAAATTGTCTAAATCACAAGGGAAGAGTGGCAAGGGTATAGAACAATTAGTTACATTATAGTCGACAACCAGACTGGTGCAAAGAAGACAAAGCGGGAGTTACAACACTACAGCCCAAAGATGGCAGTTGCGGCGGAGAGCGGTTTCGCAGTATCGTTGGTGTACGGACGGAAACAACGGACAGACATCGCAGAAAGAGGGTGGAAGCAGCTGGCAGACATCACGGACATCTAACAGGCAACATTTGGATAGAGCAGCCGGGAAATAAACTTGAAAATTAAATTAAACTAAAATAACAATAAATCAGTGATTTTTTGCAAATTTTAATTAGAAATTTGTAACACCGGTTGTTATTTACTAGAGTTTGAGTGGGAAAAAAAAAAAAAAAAAAGTTTAAGAGTATTAAATTTCTTCTAAGGATTTTTTTTTTTTAAGAATCATAATTAAATACACTGATTTTCTTTTCAGTTTCAATTTTAAACAAAATATATATATTTAAGTGCATGGTTTAGAGAGAGAACCATTAATTTTCAGGCGGTGTAACTGAGTGGGTGCTGTGACCAACAATCAGATGCATTATTTACATTATATTTCTTTCTTTGTGAGATTTTTTCTTTTCACTCTGTGATTTATAGTGACATGTTTTCCTTTTGGAAGGTGAAGGAAGATCCTGGGTTCCGTGAAACTATGTTGTTATTTCTTGTTTCTGGGTGATTGTCCTGCATTTTTTTTGGTCCATGGTTTATCTACAGCGTTGTTTAGCGTCATTGTGTTGACTTTGACAGTTCATTTGAGTGATTTGAAGTTTGAGTCGGTGGTTTACCGGATTTTCACTAAATTTGTTTAGTTTTATCGCATTAAACATGAGTGCCAGGGAATCTGCTGTCGAGGGGGTAGTAGAGCAAAGCGAGGAGGTGCCCATGAAGGAGTTGATGATGGGATTGGCGAAACAATTTGAGTTGCTTCAGAATACCCTAAGAGATGGTATGAATGAGTCACTTCGAAGTCACTTGCAGTCCTTGGAGGCTAAGAATGCGGAACTTCAGAACTCCCTGGATGCTAAGAAAGCCGAAAGGATTAATTTACTACAGAATTCATTGTGAGCTGAAATAACTATCATTCAAGATAACGTCTGTGAGCTGAAGACTGAAATAGATCAGAAGTGGGAAGCCCTTGGCCAACAAATCAAGTCGGACTTTAATGACAGTTTCTTGCAGATAAGGAGTGAGCTAGGGCAGCTGCGACAAGACTGCTTTATGAGGAATGAAGAAACTAGGAACACCCTGGACCAATTCAAACAAGAAGTGGTGGAAGAAATGGGCCAAACTAACCAAAGAATACGTGGGGTTGAAAACAAAGTAGGGTACCACGATATTAAGTTAAAGGCAGTGGAAAAGAATCTTCAACTGTGTGAGGAGGAGTTTAAGGAAAACCTGGCGCTAGGAGCAAAGGTATTACACCTTTGGGGACAGAAGAATGATACTATCACCGGTCAAGGAAGAGACAGGAGGGAAAGTCACCGAGAGAGAAGAACTGTTGAGGAGTGAGGAAAACTCGAGCAGTTTCCGACAGTGAGGAAGAGCCGTATGAAGAGGAACTTCGGGGAGAATATGAAAGTATTTGTGAGCTGGCCAATGACCTATAGAGCAGATGACTAAGTCTGAGAGTGTGAACGAGGATGAGGAAGAGATTATGGAATTTGGATTGGAAGGGGTCATCTCCACAGACCTGACGCAGTGAAGTATAGGAGAAACGACTGTTAGGAGAAGAATCATAGAGGAAGTAGCGCCTGAGAAGAGAGGAGGAAGTTTCAATCGCTTGGAGAAGGGGAATATTGACCCAGGAGTAGCAGAAGCACACACTCAGGAAGGACGAGCAGCAACCCGAAATAGGGGAAGGAAGGAGATACCGCAACAATACTTCAAGGTAGATTCCATATACCTTAACAATCCAAGGGACGATTTGTTGAGGGAGGACAACCAGTTACGAAGAAAAATTTACAAGGTACCGACGGTAGAAATTGAAGTAAATGCAGTAAGCATGGAGGCTTTGGTGGACACCGGGGCAGAGGCATCGTGCATTTCGGAGAGCATGTTTGAAGAGATTTCGAAGGTGAAGGAGTTACCATATTGGCCCGTGAATTGGATCATGATTGTGGCTGCGACTGGGAAGAAGAATAAGAAGGTACAGAAGCAAGTTCTAGTGGAAGGAACAAAGGTGGAAATTTTTATGTATGTTGTTCCAGAGCTAAATGTAGGATGCATACTAGGAGTGGATTGGATTGGTGACGCAGGAGTGACACTGGGTTCATGGAATTCTTAGCAGGAGGAAGTTATGTGAGGGTCAACATAAGGACCATTGCCTACGAAGATGGAGAGGTCAGCGAAGTTTTGAAGGTGACTTTTGCGGGAATAGAAGATGATTTAGAGCAGGAAGCAGACACTAGAGAACACATAAGAGAAAGGAAACATTGTGAAGAGGTTGCTTGAGAAGGAGAAAGTTGTGGAAAATGTCCCCAGGAAATTTAAAGGAGTTTGCGGAAGTCTTCTCAGAACGGCCAGGACTAGTGAAGGATACAGTTGTCGGTTTAAGGTAAGGGAAGATAAGCCATTTGCAACAAAACCTTCACCTATTCCATTAGCGAAGAGACCAAAGGTAAAAGAGGAGCTAGACTGTATGGAAGAGTGGGGATAATGAACGACCACAGAGTGAATATGTAAACCCTCTGGTAGTTGTTACCAAGGCCAGATGGCTCTATTAGATTAGTCCTGGACGCAAGAGCATTGAACAAGATATTGATAACTGAGAGGGATCATCCCCAACCTGTAGACGTTCTACTACAGAATTTCCACGGTGCTAGATATTTAACTTCACTGGATCTAACCTCGTCGTACTGGCAAGTACCCATTCACGAAGATTGTCGGAAATATACCGCATTCAGATTCGAGGGCAGATGTTTTCAGTTCAGGGTTTGCCATTCGGATTGAACAATGCTGTGGCAAATTTTATACGAGCATTGGATCAAGTGTTGGAAAGGAGTTGCTTGAGAAAATTCGAGTTTATGTGGATGACATCATTATAGCTACCAGTACCCTGGAAGAACACTGGAATTTACTGAGACAGGTACTGACCGCTTTGAGGAATGCGGCATGACGATAAAACTGAAGAAGTGTGTTTTCTTGAGAACTAAACTTAAATTTTTGGGTCATGTTATCACACCGGACGGTATTTCGGTTGATGAGTCTAAGCTGGATGCCATCAAGAATTTCCCAAGACCAACCAACAAAAAACGCAGTTGAAGAGTTTTCTGGGTATGTGTGGTTACTATCGAAAATTTGTACCAGAGCAGCAACTTAATAGTATCCACCTACGGAAGTTAGAGAAAAGAATGCACAGTGGCGTGGACGATAGAGTGTGAGGAGGACTTCCAGGGGATAAAGGACGCTCTATTGCAGAGGATTACTTTGTCACACCCGAATTGGGCTTGGATCTGTGTTTGGTGATGGACAGTTCAAATTACGGATTAGGATCAATGATTTTCCAAGAGGAAGAAGTTGAAGGGAAGATAATTCACAAGACCATAGCGTTTGCGAGCAGAATGTTGAACAACCATGAACTTCGATACTGTGTTACAGAAAAGGAGGCGTTAGCTATAGTGTGGAGCTTCCAGAAATTCAGACATTTTTTCCTTGGAAGGAAAGTAACTATCTTTACGACCATAAAGCTTTATCCTTTTTGATGAACTGTAGATTAGTACATGGTTGCTTGACGAGATGGGCATTACTCCTACAGGAATTCGAGTTCGATATCAAATATATTTCAGGGAAGAAAAACATCGTAGCTGATTGCCTGTCGAGGTTACCTGTTGGATTACCAGAAGTGAACTGAAAACATGGATGTCCGGGAAGTGAGCTTGAATTTCTTGGGTAAGCTAGAACATGAAAGACAGATTGTCGACTGGTTGGGAAATATGGAGACGGAGCAAATGAAGGACGAAAGGATAAAAGAAGTGAGGGCGGTAATTGAAGAAGCAAACTATCAGGGAAAATTAAGAAAATACTATTGTTTGTATAAAGGTCTGGTATTTTTCAAGAAGGATGAGAACGGAAAGGAGTGGATGCTTTGGATTCCTGAACACTGTGTTGATAAGTGGATTTGGCACCATCATTATAGTTATGGCCACTATGGAGCTAACAAGTGCTACTTAATTATGAAAGAACATTGTTTTTTTGAGAATATGTCTAGGAGAGTTACAAAAGTTTTGGCTACATGTGAAATATGCCAGAAAGTGAAAGTAGACCATGTCCCAACGGTTAGGAAGGATGAAGAGTGTAATACCAACTGAACCGAGGGAGTTGGTATCTATAGATTTATACGGACCATTACCAATGTCCAGAGGAGGCGTGACTCAGATATTAGTGGTATTGGATGTGTTTACTAAATTTGTTAAGTTATACCCTTTAAAGTGGGCATCCACAAAGGTTATAATAAGTAAGATTGTTGGAGAATACATCGTAGTCCTAGGGAAACCCAAAAGTATTAATATCGGACAACGGTCCTCAATTTGCAAGCAAAATTTGGGTAGAAGCAATGGAGAAGGAAGGAATCGAGACTTTACAAATGTCATACTTCCACACACAAGGCAATGTAGTTGAGCGAATCATGGCCGAAATAGGGAGGTGGTTCGAACTTATTGTAACCACAATCACAAGAGCTGAGCCAGAGAGGTTAACAGGTTGGAAAGCAAAGGAATGGCAAGAAAGGCACAATAGGAGGAAGAAATTTACTTGCTATAAAGAAGGTGATTTGGTATTAATACAAACCCACTACAAGTCATCATTCCTGAACAGTGAGATAAAGAAGTTTAAGATCTTGTATGAAGGACCCTATCGAGTGAAGCAAATTCCCGAGAGAAAATGCATACACTGTGGTGTACCCAAAAAGTGGGAAGATCAAGGGTACTTACAATGTTATTTCGCTCAAACCTTTCAAGATAGATGATTCTCTGGTAACTGATGACTCAGGATCGACGGTTTTGATATCAGGGGCAATATAATGAACTTGGGAGGAGTTGTACATACGAATGTAGATAGTTCCATTTCCTTAGTTGGTTCAAGTTTTCTATGTAATGCCAATGCAGAAAGTATAATGGAAGTGACTACGTGCACAAGTGATTTTGTTTGCTCTAGTAATAACAACCTGGTGCTTGTTTACACAATGTTTGTCAGTGATAGGGAGTGTGTTTTTTTAATAAAAAAAAAAAAAAAAAAGTGTTGTGAAAAGAACTACAATTCAATTTTGAAATGTTTGATGGTAATATGTGTGTGTGGTTTTTTTTAGGGACCTTATCCAAATATATAAAGATGATGTTCTTTGTAAATGTAAGGTAAATTCGTGTTCAGTTAGAGACCGACCACCAATTTCCTCATTCATGTAATATACTAAGTTATGTCATGTTTGTACCCCTACCTAAGGAGTAGTGAACCTTGATTTTGTCACCCACTCAAATGGTTCCTGCGAGTTCCCATGTGAGGTTTACCATGGAAGGGGTTGTCACAATACAGTGTACAAAACCGCCTTCCTTTAAATTTTAGAAATTAATTGAAAGTGTTTTAATGTAGTCGATCATACAGTTATCTCTGAACAACTAGCTGTAGTAGGTCAGAGATAGTTTGTTGGAGTTTTTCCAGCCAGTGTTGAAGTAGACACATGGCGTAACAAAAAAAATGTGTTTTAAGTTGTGCTCTTAGTGGTTTAACGGGTATATACATAAAATCAGTGTTGAGTGTTTAACCCTGTTTAACTACGTAATGCATATTTTACGCCTGTGTTAGTTGTCGGAGACCAAACATATGAGTTTTGGTTTGTGAGTAAGTGTACGCGGTACTGCATATGTGTACGACGGATTTCGGCGTGATTATTCCGTGTTTATAATTGCTGGTGGCTGCTAATGTGAAATCAATTTGGCAAAATTCGTTATTCAAGGAGATTAGTCAACTCAAAGAGTGACTTTCCACGTAGTAAAGACTGTTTATTTAGCCGTTACGAGCATTAAGAACAGACGGTGTATGACGAACAGTTGGAAGTTATATTACATTAAGTGCTTGCAAGTCACTTGCCACTCTAACGAATTGCAATCTTCGGATAAATGTTATTGTGAAGTGTATAATAGTGTTAACATTTTATTTTCCATTGGTGGTCGGAATTTAGTACACTTAAGGAACTATCAGAATAAATGTGTTCATGACGTTTTGAAAACGGAGTGTTAATTTTATTTTCTACGAAGTGCACGTAATATTCCCGAACCATCCAATGGTGGCGACTAAAATACGAATTCCGATTACACCTTTCCTTAGGTAAATAACAATTTTCATAGTGAAATATCAAATCAAAAAAAAACCTATCAAGTCAAACATGTTATAAACAGTATATATAATTTTCACAGTTGTTTGACAACCTGTACCTGGCAGACATTAACTTTTTTTGGAGGTTCATTATCATCTTTTTTTAGCAAACATTAAAAGATTAGTACTAACTAATTATGTTTATAAAAGTGAAAAAATAAAATCACTTTATGTCTACTTTTCTGGTAACAGGTGAATATGCTATGGGCTTCTTACCTCCTTTGGCCTGACCAAACTTAGATATTGAGAGTGATTTTATTTGTCAAATTTCTTATCCTTTCTGCATTCAACTTTTAAAAATGGTCTTTACATGGGCCATTTATTAACAATGAGTGTACATTATATTCATGGAACTCTCATAACCCTGTCTCTGCCTACACCACTTGTAATTGAAGCAACTACTTACTGTTGTTGTTGTTTTAGGGCGCGTCGAAACTACTTCCAGTGTTATTTTTGTTCAAGCCATCGTTCAGTGTCTCTAATCTTTGGAACTAACTTTTACTGCATCCTTGATCCAGTTTACTTAGTGTCTTTCTCTTGTGCTAACATCATAGTTACTATTCAATACTTCTTCTTCTCTCAAATCATGTTTTTTTTTTTTTTTTTACTGTTTGCATGGAGATAAGTAAATATTCAAATAAATACTGCAACATAAGCTGAATTTTAAACTATGGAAAACCCCAAAAACATGTATGTTAATTGCAATTAGTTGATCTATTGTATCCATGGGTTCTTCCCTACTCTGCGTCACGAGCACCATTTTCCTTCTTAAACATCAGGATTTTTTCTTAGGTAGAACGTCTAATTACACATCTATTCTTACATATATGGATGCGCCAACTACAGATAAAACATTCTGAGTCAATATAGACAAGTTTTAATCATAAACTATTCTTCTTGTAAGAATAGTGTTTCTTATTTCCAGTACATATTTTTAAAAAATATACTTGAATTGACAAGGAATTAAAAAAAAAAAAAGGTTGAATATTCAATTTAACAGAATAAAAACATGATGTATCACCTAATTGCTAAATAAAACTAATGCAAATTAATTTCAATCACCTTGGAATCTGCTTTTGAATATGACAAAGGATGAAGTGGTCCACTGTTGGGAGGCATGCTGAAGGGCTCAATCAGTGTCTTTGTCATAACTTGCCTGGTCAATTCCTTCAGATAAGAATTACGAAGATAAGTCTCTTTTTCAGGACAGCCACTCAGCTTATCAATCCACAGTTTACAAAGCTGTAAATCTGTAAAGAGCAGATGTTATGTAATATACAAATACGTGCAACTGAATATTGCAAGTCATTATAAAAATTAAGCAGGATAGGGAAAGTAAGGCTATCACTCATCAAGATGAAGATGGGCCATGATTAACACATAAACCTTAATCATGATTAGATGAGGACATATGGCAAGGAGGTTGAATTCTACATACTGAGACTCACTACATGGCATGTCATTACTCTAGAATACTAGATCATCTTCTACAAAATACTAAAACAAACTAAACTTAGCATATAACCAGTTTAATTAAGATTAGAGAGTAAAACAGGTGATTGTGGAATTGTCCAGATACACTCTTATTAAAGGGTTTACACCCAAAAATGGGTGTATATTTTTTATGTTTTTGTATTTTAGTACCATTCTGTGGAAATCAATCTCCTCAGTAGCTTATAAACTATCAAATTAATGAATGATTGTGTTGATGGCTTACTGACAGAAGTTAGGTTGTTTGCAGATAACATAATACTATATAAAAGGATCAAAATGGTAGAATATGAACAGTTGCAGGATGATTTGGGCAGGATATCTAACAGTGTAGATCAATATGAAGGAAGACAAATGCAAAGAAAACTTTATTACGTACACAGATAAAAAAATTAAAGTTTAATTAACATTATTAAGTAGGGAAAGAATTGGTTGTCAAAGACTTGAAATGTAAATACCTTATCATAACATTTTATAACAAGCTGAAACCGGCAAGAACACATTGGACAAGTAGAAGAAAAGGTTTCGAATGCCTTACTTGTTGGAGTGTGTGATGAGGACATGCACCAGAGAAGTAAGGGCACTGAGTTACAAAATTTTGGTTAGAATACGGTTGAATATAGTGGTGTAGTATGGACAGGGCCGCATTTAGACTTTGTGGCCCCCCTAGGCTATGCATATGGTGTGGGCCCCTGTTGGCAGTTGGCTCTACTGCTATCCTAGGTGGCGGGCGGAGGGCCCACTGGCTGTGGTGTGGGCCCCTTAGCTACAGCCTAGGTATCCTATGCCCCAAGTACCCACATTGTGGGTATCAAATACAGGAGTTGGAGGTTGGCAGCTAGAATTGTCTCCGGAAATTACCATGCTATCAGTAACAAATATGATAAAGAAACTAGAACAGAATTCATTGGAAGACAGGAGGATTGTGAAAAGAATCATTGAAGTGTATGATGCATTTTTTGGTGGTGAGGTGTGGAAAGATATTGGTGTAAGAATTAGGATTAGTGCATGGAAGCGAAAAATTTGATCAAGACCACAAGCTAACTCTTGATTTCAGGCACAAGGCTGTGGGAAGATTTTCTTTCAAAGGTAAGGTGGTCAGAGATTGGAAAGGTTTACCAAGTGAAATGATGAATAATTTACCAAAAAGGTTGGAAGAATTTATAGTTAAAATTTGTACAGGGCCGAAGTAGGTGGGTACAGGAAAGGGGAAAAATGAGTGTGTAGGAAATTGCAACCGGAGGGTGCATTCCATCACAATTAAATTAAAAAGGAAATAAAAACTATGGTCCTATGGCTTTGGTACATTTTTGCAGTAAACTTGTCTATTCTCATAGTGATAGTGTAGTTAAAAATTTTGGTATATCTATTTTAACGTCTTAAATTCTTGTATAGCTATTTTATATTCCAATTGTGGTAGATTTTGCTAAAGCATATTGTATACTTTTGTTCAGTCTGAAATATAATCTGTTATTTTCACTGATATTAAAACATAAAAATATCAATCTGCCAGTAATATAATAAATAAGTAAATAATAATAGTAAATAGCTTACCACTGCTGATCATTTTAGGAATGACCTCAATAGTATCGACCCTAAAAAAATCTTTTGTTTATTCAATGTCAGATATCATAAGTTACATTTATTGACTAGTTATGTATTCTTATTGAATTATTTCTAAAATATTAAAATAACAACTTGTTAGTAAAAATATCACAATTAAAGTATTTTTTAATCTATTTATTAATTGAGAAGTCAAGCTTTAATCTAAATTTATAAAAAAGGTTATAGTACAAATTTTATTAGACTATGTTATCAATTAAATTTAATATTATAGGCTATTATTTTTACTACTTAAGCTTAATTTGGAAGGTACCAGAAGACCTGGAAAGTGTAGTCCTGTCACAGGTACAGAGGGAATGGTATGGGCTTTAGTAGGTGTAACAAGTGATTTATTTGGACACATAGCGGAAAGGTACCATGGAAAATAAATGAGATTCTCCCATGGTTTTGTCCATTTTTTATTAGGGATGAAAAAAGAAATGGATGATGGGCAAAATGATCAGGGAACTATGCGAAAGGGTTAGGGCCCTTGAAGCTCAGCTCATGGAGGCCCAGTCGATGGAAACTCAGCCTGTAGGGGTTTAGCCAATGGTGGCAGAGAGGAGAGATGGCAGGCTTAGTGAGGGGAAGGGGGGGACAAGGATGGATGGCAGCTGGTAACAGGTCATAGGGGAAATACATTTAACAAGATGATGAACCCAGACACTTCAGAAATTGGGGGGAACAACAGGTCTGACCTGTTCCCAGAATCAAGAGAGGAAGAGCTTCATATATATTTAGGAGTAGGTAAGGTGCAGCAGGCCTTTAGGAATATGGACTTGCAAGGAAAGAATAGAAAGAAAGGGTATTAATTGAATTTCAATTGTGATGGAGCATACATGCTACGGTGGGAATGTCCATTACCATTTCTAGAAAAAAATTTCTACCCCCTCTACCTACCTAAGCCTGCTTTTTACTAATTGTTCAGTTTATGGAGCATCAGCATTCGAAAGATGTTTGGTTAGTCGCTGGGCACAGAAGGTTAGGCCAACTGAAAGCGGTTCTGCAAAGCTCCAAGAATTTTCAGCAGTCAGGAATGCCACCCACAGCTGTAACACCGGACAAGATGCAGCGTGCTGATGTGCTCATTTGCGAGGACCGACACATAAACCAATCGGCAGTTGCCATGGGAGCTGTCAATCAACAAAGGAAGTGTGGCCGTTAGTGCTCTTTATTATGCAAAAAATTCATGATGGGTTCCGTGCCATCTTACGGAGGAATGCAAAACTCTCAGAAAAAACATTTCTTCTGAGTTGCTGCAACATTTTGAAGATGAGGGGGAAGCTTTCTTATCCTGGATTGTGACAGGTGATGAAAACTGGGTTCACCATTTTGAGCCCGAAACAAAATGGCAGCCATGGAATGGTGCCATCCTGACTCTCCACAGAAGAAAGAATTCAATACAATTGCTTTCGCTGGTAAGGTCATGATCACTATGTTTTGGGACTTGATGGTGTTATACTCACTGATGTGATACCTAGAGGCACCAACTTTAAGTCTGAGGCATATGCAAATACATTAACCAAACTCAAGAAGCACTTCCAATGACTTAGGCACTGTAACAACCCAGGTGATTGTTTGTTTCAAAATGATAAAGCACGCCCTTACACAAATTTGAGGACATTGGAACACATCACCAAACAGGATTGGACAGTGTTACCCCATCCACCCTATAGCCCTGACCTAGCTCCATAAGACTTTCGCTTGTTTGGGCCATTGAAGAGTGCCTTTTGTGGGAGACATTTTGAGGATGACGAAGAGGTGAAGAAATGGCTTGGTGGACAGAAAGAGTGGTACTGCCACGGCATACACGCTCTTGTGTCTCGCTGGAGGAAGGCCATAGAACAGGAAGGAGATTATGTGGAAAAATAAGGAGTGTAGAAGAAAAATCATTCTTTCTTGTGTATAAGTTTCATTGTGTTCATTAAATAATTGTTAAAAAAAATGTAGTGCATTAGTTTCTGGGCCACCATCATATGTTTGTTGATTTCTGCAGTGAAATTTGATTTTGTTTGGTCTCCATGTTTATCCATACTGAGGGTAACCTATATTTTAAGGTCAGGGATTGTGAATCAGTTTATCTTTTTCTGTCTTATTGCACTTTTTCAGTACATTCTTTCTACCTGCCATAAAACTAATTATCTATATTGCCTACATAATACTGCCAGCTTTGTCTCTTTGTGTTTCTTAATTTTCTCCCAACTATTGCTGTTCTTCTTTTGTACTCACTTATATTATCTATTGAAGGGTTTTCCTGTTGTTTCAGATAGGCTTCTATCTTCTCTTTAATGATGTTTGCAATATCATCATTCCATATTTTCAATCTGTATTTATTATAGCTTTTCCTATGTTTTCCTGAAGCCTCGCAACAGTTGTAATACTCCTTTCACTATTTCCCATTCTTGATTGATGTTATTCTGAAAGGGAATATGACAGTTTTGTTGGTAGAAGAAGACATATATTTTCTTCTTTTAAGAAATATCTCTTTTAGAGGTTTTGTAGCTGGCTCTTATACCATCCATTAGTAATAAGTAAAAAATTATTGCTGTGGACACTTTTTCTCTGTGTAGTGTCATGTAAAAACTTTGACATCTTGATTCTTGGCTGTCCGGATGGCGCCACGTCGTGTTCATTGTAGCCGACGTTTCGGCCCTCATTCTGGGGTCTTCTTCCAGGCAGAACTGTGTCCTCGATTAGTGAGTGGTCTTGTTTTATAGGCGAGGCCAGCGCCAGTCTGGATGGTTCGATTTGCCCGGCCAATCAAAAGGTCCGACCCGTCACGTGTTTAGTTGGCCTGGTGGAGCGCGGCGCGGTCTGGTGGGAGGCGAAACGTGACATGCTCCGTTCGCACCAGCGAGCGCCAGCCGTCGTGTAATTTCAGCCCACTGTCTTCGTGAATGTTGTTTGGGCGTCTAGGAATTTATAATGCCTCCTTTACCCTCCTTCGCCACCATTTATCCTCGAGCTCTATGAGCGTGGTAATTTCGAAATCTATTCGGCTGCATGCCGTGCAATGGCGGATTTGTCAAAGTAATTAGATTTATAATCGCGGATGTGCTCGCGCAGCCTCTCACTTATAGTGCACCCCTGTCTCTCCTATGTACATCCGACCACAGATGCACGGAATCTCATAGAACCCGGCCAGCTGTAGTGGACGCAGCCTGTCCTTGACCTTGACGAGCTGGTTACTGACCTTGCTGTGCACTTTGTAGACAGGTTTTATGTCGACTTTTTTAAACAGCTTCCCAATTCTGTCAGTAACTCCACTTATGTAGGGTAAAACAACTACTTGGCGTTCCTGAGAGGTGGCTTGATTAGAAGTTGAATTGGCGTCCTTATCTGTCGTGGCTGCATGCAATGCCCGTCTAATACAATGATTGTGGTAGCCGTTGGACTTGAATGTGTGTTGCAGCGCTTCCAACTCCGTCGTCAAGTTATTTGCGTCACACACTTTCGTCGCTCTTGTACATAAGGTCGTGAGGACGCCTCTTTTTGTCGCTGGATGGTGGTGTGATGCGGCATGCAGATATCTGTTTGTGTGTGTCTACTTCCGGTACACTGAGTGTCCAAGGTTTCCGTCGTCACGTTTGGTTACTGGCACGTCTAGGAACAGCAGCTGTCCTCGTTCCTCCGTTTCCATAGTGAATTTAATTTTAGGATGTGCTTTATTTATATAATCCAGGAATTTGTCAAACGCACTTCGTCCATGGGGCCACACAAAAAATGTGTCGTCAACAAAGCATAACCACAGACGCGGTTTGAGGGGCGCGTTTTCTAAAATTTCCGTCTCCAGCTCTCCCATAAAGATGTCTGCCGCTTTCGGAGAAAGCGGTGAGCCCATGGCCGCTCCTTCCACTTGAGCGTAAAATTTCCCGTCGTACTGGAAGAACGTTGATTTGAGACAAAACTCGGCCAGGTCCGCCCATTCTTCTGAGATGTTAAGGGCCGATAGCTTGATGCGTATTATTGTCACTGCTTCTTCCACAGGTACGTTAGTGTAGAGGGACACAACATCGAAGCTCACTAGAATGCCAGCTCTTCGATTTTGAGTGATGATATGAATTGTACGAAGTATGAGCTATTTCTGATAGTCGAAGCGATGCCTTCTGACAAAGGTTTTAGTTTGTCGGCGATATAACGGGCTAGTGGATGAGTCGGAGAGTTATTTGCGCTAATGATCGGCCGTAAAGGAACTTGTGGCTTATGTACTATTGGTAAGCCATAGAACCAAGGAGTAGAGGTGTTGTTTCTCTTCAGTCTAGCCTTGATTTCTTGTTCGATTTCTGAATTGACAAGAGATGCCACTTCATTACCACAGTTTACGTAGAGGGTTCCTATCTAGCGGGGCGTATGTCTCGTCTTCTAAAAGCGTCATAACCTTATTGTGGTAGTCTTCCGATTTCATCAGTACTGTTGCGTTTCCCTTATCTGCCGGAAGTACCACAATGTCCTCGCGCTGCCGTAATCTATTCAATGCTAGATTTTCTTCTCGCGAAAGATTACTGTGAGGGAGTTTCGCTCGACTGAGGATTCGCGCCGTCTCGCGTCGAATTTCGTCTGCCTGTTCCGTATTTAACTTCCCTACGGCACTCTCTATCCCTGCGACGATGTCCAACGTCGGCAGCTTCGTCGGTACCGGAGCAAAGTTTAGTCCTTTAGTCAGCACAGCGTTGGCTGGCTGCATCTAGTTCTTCTCCAGTTAGGTTAACAACCGTGTTCTTTGTCTCCATCTTTATTGTTTCCGAGTGTTGTACACTTTTCAGTTTTCCCAATTGTATATATGGTTTTGTCCTTGCATTGTCATGAATATTCGCTGCGGATTTTGCTGTGGCTTCGTCGAGCGTCGTACAATCGGCATAGGAAAGAAGACTAGCGAGTTCTAGGTGGATATGGAATATTTTCCCTTCGATATGAGCCAGCTCACTTCTGATGTATCCTTTCTCTCAGTAACGCAAAAACCATGTTGCGCAGAATTCTAAGGGTTGCTCTTGTGTTGAGGTGGTGGCGAATCTTGAGGAAAGTCGGGAGGCACATCTTCGTCTCTGCAACGAAGTAAAAACGCTGGTTGAAAAAGTTTCCTGGGCCCGTGTCTCTCGTAGCTTAGAAAATTCCCGTGTCCGATAAAATATCTTCTCCCCGTAGAGTTGAGTCAAATGTAATCGTAGGCTTCCGCGGCCAGAGTGCGAGGTATCCTCATTGTACGTCGATAATTAAAGAAATTATGTTTGGCCTTACCAATCCTTCCAGGTTCTTTTGCAATCTGATATATAATCGATAGCACTTTGGCCTCTAGCGCTGCTATTTTACACGTTAATGCTTCAATTACATCTTGCAAATTTCCTTCACGCCCTTCTGGATTAGTCGGCATGATGCCAGCAACTCACCTTTTGTAAAAACTGCGAAAAGCTGCCAAACTGCGATGAGTTGTGTTGAGTAGTCGCGCTGCTGCCACGCCCTAGACTGCTGGATGCACTGTAGGTGTTATCAGCTGCTGGAATTTGGCTGCGTCGCGCCGAGATAAGACGCTCCGCTCTCTCGCCTCGCCGCCGGCCACTCCAAACACTTGAAGTTCTCGTAGATCGACGATCGATTTTCCCGCCAGTATCTCGTTACGTAGCTGCCGTATGGTTCCACACAATCTCACTTCTGTCGCCAAAAATTTGTAGTGACTGATTTGTCGGATGACTGTGTGTATAGTCTGTACTCAGTCACAATAGCTAAGACTTGCGACGTATTCTTCTTCCGCCACGCTGATAGTCTTCTGTGCTTGTCTGACACCTAAAAATATTAAATGTGGGCTGCATGGGAATGGAGAACATACGGCTTGCATTCGTTGAATGAAATACTGAAGTCGTTAACCCGATGTTTATTGCAACACTGGATACTTGGTTACAAGGAAATACATCTGCGACTTTACGCGAACGTAATGCCAGCAAACTAGGTATGTTGTAGGAAATATCCTACGACATGTGGAGAACGAGAATCTTGTCGGGAATCGCGTCCGATCGGTATCGCCCGAGGCCGAGATTGTCGCTCCTAGAGATCAGACACGAATTTGGAAAAGTTACAAGTCGTGTCTGCAAGGTGACCTTCGCCAGGCGTGCGATTCTGCACGCGCCTAAGATTTCCTGCTGAGCGATGTGAGCATTTCCGCTCAGCGTTTGCAACACGTACGACTCGCTCAGAGTCGACAAATAAAATAGAAGGTTTTAATATAATAAAATGCGTCCCTTACACAACTACTATTTATTAACACATCATAATCAAATCAAATAATTGCACTTCTGGTTGATATATACATAAATTCCATATAACAATCTACTTCTCCTTGGCTTAAAACAAACAACACGATTACAGCCTGCCAACTTCAAAATAACAAAACATATTATAAAAAATTAAATTTACCCATTTTCACATTCTACTATACTGTACGGCCTTTTATTAAAATAAATACATTCATATGTTGCTTAAGTTGTAAAATTATTACTATAATTATTTAAATGTCTGATGAAGTGGGGCCTCACAAGAGTCGGTTGATTCTTGGCTTTCCGGGTGGCGCCGTGACGTATTCATTGTAGCCGACGTTTCGACCCTCAATCTGGGGTCTTCTTCCAGGCAGAACTGTGTCCTCGTTCAGTGAGTGGTCTTGTTTTATAGGCGAGGCCAGCGCCAGTCTGGATGGTTCAATTTGCCCGGCCAATCAAAAGGTCCGACCCGTCACGTGTCCTGGTGGAGCGCGGCGCGGTCATGTGGGAGGCGACACGTGACATGCTCCGTTCGCACCAGCGAGCGCCAGCCGTCGTGTAATTCCAGCCCATTGTCTTCGTTAATGTTGTTTGGGCGTCTAGCAATTTATAATGCCTCCTTTACCCTCCTTGGCCACCATTTATCCTTGCGCACTATCAGGGTGGTATTTTCGAAATCTATAGCGTGATTGGCTTCGGCTGCATGCCGTGCAATGGCGGATTTGTCAAAAGTTATTAGATTTACAATCGCGGATGTGCTCGCGCATCCTCTCACTTATAGTCTCTCCTATGTACATCCGACCACAGGTGCACGGAATCTCATAGACCCCGGCAAGCTGTAGTGGAAGCAGCCTGTCCTTGTCCTTGACGAGCTGGTTACTGAACTTGCCGTGCGCTTTGTAGACAGGTTTTATGTCGACTTTTTTTAAACAGCTTCCCGATTCTGTCAGTAACTCCACTTATGTGGGGTAAGACAACTACTTGGCGTTCCTGGGTTTTATGGTAAAATATGAGACACAAGATTAAATGGGAGTAATAATGGGGGCGAAAGTCGTGGAAGATATGTTAATCACAAGGTATTTTTTGGAAGAAATAGTAACTGAAAAAACCGGGGTAATGGAAATGAAAGCAATAGAGGCATACCTCATGAAGGAGGCAAAGCTGCAAAATCCTGTGAACAATATTATAGACAAGAGGGTTATAAATATAGAAATGAGGGGAATCACGGTCAATTGGAAGCTTTAAATTAGTAAGGGTTAACAAGAACCATGTTGTTAAACCCCAAATGAGGAGGATAGCCATAGCAAACCTAAATGGTAGATTTTACAATAGATGTATGTGTCGAAGGAAAATGGTTTTCAGTGCTTGTAGATGGAAATTGCCACCGGAGCGTGTGCTCCATTGCAATTAAATTAAATCTAAAAAAAAAAAAAACTGGTGTTGAAGCTACACTTTCATCAAGAAACATTTGTGGAAGAGGGAATATGATGTAACTATCAATGTATTACCCCATTTTTGATCCCAATTATATGGAATTTAGAAATAGATTTCTTATCTTGCTACTATGCACAGATTGATTTGGCAAAATATATTGTTGGTTTGGCAAACACAAGAGTGTGGGCTCATGCCCGTCGTTATTAGAATTGCTATACTGAGACAAATATTTGTAATATACAGGTATTAGATAAGGCCTAATGTGTGCCAATGGTAGTAGAAAATTATAGTGGGTAGGAAGTTGTTTTACTCAAAGGTCATAATGTATCAACTTTGGAAGTGTTGAGGGAAAAATAAATGATAGGCGAGAGCGGGGGAAATACACGCATGCGGGTAATCACACACAGGCTGAAATACATAGTTTGAATGCCGCGGGCTAAGCCTAGTTAGTGCTAAACCCTTCTGGCAGGTATAACAACTGCAGTGCAACTCACTCCAGACATTTTCTGACTGCGTTGTGGCGGTAGTAAAGTGAGGTTTATTTTCAATGTGTTTGATGTAACTTTTGTCAGCTATATTTAGCGAGGTACTATAAGTTGCTTTAATGCAATTTTTTGCTTATCAACTACTAGCCCTAGACGTAACCACAGATTTAGTTGTAGATCTGTCACGATATTTGAACTAAGAGCCGGGTTAGTCCTCGAACTCACTTTGGGATATCGCCACGCGACTTTTCAAGTGCGTGGTATTCCCCTTCATAATAAAATTTGTTGGTTATGTTTTCAATTCCCACGAGTTTTTTTGCACTTCAGATTACTATATATTATAAAAGAAAAACCCAGAAAGCAAAATGGACTTAAGAGGAACTTCATAAGGGTTTTGACGCCAAAAAATCAGGAAGAAAAATAAGAGAAACGTTGGATTCACGAAGTTACTCTGCATACAAGAATGAAAGCCAAAATATGAAGGGAAAGATGGAGAACTGGGATACAGAGTACTAAGTGGAGCCATGAAGAATGTAATGGCTGGAACATTTCAAAACATTACAAGTGTGATGTTTACAATACAAGAAAATGCACTCTTTCACGTCTATTTAAAAAAAATGTTTACAGAACATCATTATTTTCTTCATTAATGTACTTTTTACTACATATAATTAATAAACTAAACTAATAGAAAATAAAAATATCATGTATTGTCCATTTTTATGCATTGTTTGTTTTGCATGTTATTACCCCATATAATGCGTATCATTACAATAAGTGGTGGGGAATGCCACTCATTTGCACTTTATTTTATTTTAATCTTAAAAATTAAGGTAATGTTCATAATTATTTTCCATCGTTTGGAATATGTCAAGAAATGTCCATAGTATGGTATGCATTTGTTTTAGTAGCTACTTAATGATGTATTGAACAATTTAAATCCATTTTTCCTTAGGTGCGTGTATTGCCCCCACTCTCCCCTAAACAGTTGTTTTGTTAAATTTGAGGGAACAAACAAGGAAGTCAAGGTGTGTAGTGTTCAGCTAGATACAGATGCTATGTTTAGAGAGAAACTAAAACACTTATCATGTGAAGATAGGAAGAAATTGAAGTTATGCAAATTCAAAGCATTATCTATAAGCAACAGTAAATTATCATCCACCAATTTAGTGGCGCAAAAAATGTTAACAGCAGACGCAAACGCCATATACAAGAAAGCATATAAAGTGCCTTATCAGAGGCAGCTTATTGAGGAATTCATCAAGCAGCAGCTGAAAGACAGAACAATTCGTTTCTCGAAATCATGATGAGCTGCGCGCAAAATTTTAGTACAAAAAGCCCTAAAATTGGGAGACGAAATTAAGATTTTGTGTCGATTACAGGGCTTTGAATTCGTTTATGGTGTCCGATATCTATCCCCTCCCTTCCATCTCGCACAATATTTAGGCAATTTTCTTTTTATCCCCCAATTTAGACCTACACAGTAGTTACCACAATATTAGAACGCACGAAAAGTATATTAAAATCTGATTTTAAAATCCCTAATGGTCATTTTGAGCTTTAACAAATGCAATCCGGATTAAAAAACTCCCCTGAGACGTTTCAGCGCCTATTTGACACTATTTTCATTGGACTCATCACTTGTGTATATTGGTGAAGTAATTGTGTTTTTGAAAACAATAGAAGAGCATGTACAAAAATTCAGAGCCGTGTTTGACCAACTGTGGCAAGCCAATTTAACTTAATGCTTATTAATAATGTAATTTTGCAGGCTGTGAGTTGGGTCATTTGGGCCACCACATCTCTAAAGGTGGGATTAAACCTCACTCCCATTTGGTACAAGCAGTAAAAGAATTTCCGACACCTATAGGCCTATATGTTAAGGAATTACAGTCGCTTTCAGAATTCTCAAATTACTACCTGACATTCATTCGGAAATAAACCACTAAAGGTGAAACCCCAAACTAAACAACTAAGGAAAGGAGTGAAATCTGAATGGACGTTCGAATTTGACGAAGCAATGAAGAGCCTAGAAATAGCCCTCACCATTGAAGCTGTTTTGCAATTCCTCGATTTCAGGAAGCATTTCGTTGTCTGAACAGAAGGTTCTGGCTTCGCAATCGGATCCGTTTTATCGCAAGTGATAAATGGCGAAGAAAACCAAATCGCATATGCCTCGAGGCAATTAAAAAACCTATTACGGTACCACGGGGAAAGAACTGTAATCGGTCCGTTTTATTTGATGTTTTTTATAAACCTGGACTTCTACATACAAATGCTAACAGATTAAGCTGAAAGGTTCGGACAGTATTTACTGAAGATCCATCACCGTTGGTAGACTTACCCATCGACCAAGTGGAGGGTAATAAATGGCGGAAGAATAAATGGTTTGTGACAAAAATTGTGTCACAAAATGCAAAGAGCGAATTTTTGTTCCAGTCTTAAAACTCTTCCACAATTCAATTTTATCTGGTGATTGTCAACCAATCAGAGGATAGAGCAGCATCTCGCTATGCTCATGTTCGGAAATACATAAATAGCTGTATTAAATGCAACGAAAGTTATTGGTTAGGGAAAGATAGAAAACCACTAAAATCATTGCTAGAGACCATCACATGAGTTTAGACATCTTGGGACCATATAAGCGAAGTTCAGAGGCTAATAGTTATATCCTCACAGTTTCGGATTCCTTATGGCACCATTGTCTGACCAAACCGCGAGTCTGTACTTCGAGCCTTTGTGTTGGATTGGATCCTTAAGGAGGGTGTACCACTATCTTTGATCACAGACAGAGGATCCAATTTTTTTTATCATTGATTATACAGGTTTGTAAAGTTCTAGGCATAGATAAATTAAGAACAAGCCGTTAGAGACTCCAAACAACGGTCGGGTTGAGCACATACACCAGATTATTGTAAAATCCATGGGTGCTCTATTAATAAAGCACATGACAACTGTCAGTCGTTGTTGCCCTTTCTTGTGTCGAATTATAACTTCCGAATCCACCACAACACTCAAAACACGCTTTTTGAGTAGAGGCTCGTCAATTTTGGCCGAGAGATGGTGTCACCATTCCAAATGCTCAACACCATCAAGAAAACTTATAACCCATCCGTTCTTGGCCTTCATTTCCACTTAAAAAAAGATATGGGCTGAGGTACGACAGAATAAACCAGAGGGTTTCCTAAAACAGGCCAAACAATATAGCAAAATCGCAAAACCCCAGTTAGCAAGCACTGGAAACCATGTAATGCTCCGTAAACCCCACGTAAGGAAGCGAGAAACAAAAAAAAAACTTATGACAAACTGGACTGGCCCGAATGAGGTGGTCAAACTGTTGTCCTCTGTAAGGTAGAAATTTAATTGTCAGATAAAACACTGGTCGCCCATAAAAGTAGTATTAGGCCATATAGATGGAACAATAAACATGTAGTAAACCTGAAAAAATACACACACCACAAGCCGAACACTCTGCATTTACAAAGCTGGCCTCTAAATCTGCCCCATCTAGTAGTTCTTGTTCTTATGCTCAAAGGAGGAGGAATCTGGCTAGCTTCATTTGCAAATCATATAAATGTTCACAACATTAGCTCTAAGGCCATGAAATTAATGTATAATGGCTCTGATAGCAGGTAAATTTCAGTTATAAGAACGCTAACACCAAATCAAATCCACCCTTTCTCAATGTAAGAAAGCCTCAAGTTACAAAGCCTTATACCATAATCTCTTTTGTCTCTGAGTCACTGCCGTAGTTTTAGGTCTGGTGGTTTCAATCTACCAATGTCTATTAGTCTAGAGTGGTAATAAGTACCTACTGCTTTAGAACTGTTTTACAGATTCGGCACAGTTAGCAGCAACTTTCTGGCGGCGAGGCGAAATTCGAAAGTTGCCACCATTTGCAATGACTCCTGCATATACAGAAATTCACCAACGTACAGTGTGACACCCAACACTAAGTATCAGAGGAATCTGCCAGTGTGTCACTGTGACTATGTATGTGAGTTAAAACTTCTACTTCTACTTGAAAGGACATTTTACCCTTTAAATTTGAGCACAGTAAGTGTAATAATCTTATTGTTGGTGCAATAGTTGTAAGATATTCACATTGTCATATTGGATAGAGTAAGGAATTTCTTATGGGTTTCACCCTTATCCTGAAAACAAAATCACATACTCCAGGGAAAGGTGCGAAATAAGAGGGTTGCATCTAGATGTTATATCTAATACCAATATTTAATTACTAGAGACTGGATTATATGCATTTGCATATTTGCAAGTCCATTTTCACCGGTTATTGCATATTTTACCTAAAACCTAGTGATGATGCATATTTTCGCTATATTTACAATATTTTTCGGTAGAGTACTAGTTAATAAATTAAATATTACTTTATAGCCGGAAAAACCTACTAGCGGCACAGCTCTTAGTCTACGACGACTGACTCGCTGAAGAACTACAATTCATGTTTGGGAATGCAAATAAACTGATTTCATCAACAAAGAAAGCGTTTCTTAAGGCACATTCTCTCAATAATGTCTATAAAGAAATTGCCATACGTGCCTTTGTCGTGTGATCATCGACTTTTAGGGAACGTAGGACAATTTTGAGAAGCTTTATGCAATTCGTTTCTGAGTTGTGAGCCTACACTTCAGCCAGGAGACAGCGGAAGCTGTCGCGCCACCTTATCAATGTAACCGAGACGTGTAACCTTGGGTTCGTCACGAACTATAGCCACCGTCTTACACTGTAACAAAATGCGTTTGCTTACGAGTGCGCTATACTGGTTTATTATCTCAAGTGCGTAGCAGCATGTAATTAAACTCGCCAGCTAACGGGTGCAGTTTCTCTTAATCGTGGGACAAGACCCTGAAAAGAAACCCACTTACGCAGCTTGGACACGCAGTTGAGAAACTCTTAGATCAATATTTATAATCCCTACCACTCAGCCATAACTCCGCCCTGACAGTCCCCACTTAGCTTTCAGTAACAAAATTAGAAACAAACTTTTATCCCCACCATCATGTTAACGAGTTTTCCTGTAAATTTGCAATAGACTTAGTTAGGCAGTCCATCATCCATCGCCCAGGGCTCAAGAACAACACCATGGCCATCACTTAGGAACGCTGACAGGTACTGAAAGCTGATTTGTTCCACTATGCGAAATCCTCATTAGTTGGACTTAGACTGAATTTGCCGTCACTTATCTCATCTCATTATAGGGTACTGTGCCTAGCCCCGTAGCCAATCAGCAATGTATATTTAGATATCTGCCATTCACATAAGCCCATCGTTATTACCATTCTACCATTCAACCAATCAACGCTCGATCGAGTTTATGTGTGCAAGTGTATTTTCATATCCTTCAAGTGATAAATAAATAAGCAGTCTATTGTATGTAACGTTATTATGCAGTAAGATAGCCACATCTCCGTAAATTAATGAAGTATGAAAGATAAATGCTGATGTTCTCAATATCAAGGTTCTCAATGACAATATGTAGATTCTAATTCTGGTATTTAATCCAATTACTACCGTAGCACTAAATCCACGGACTGGTAGCTCATGATATCATTTGGAAAGCAAGGACGAAGTCAAGTTTCTCTCCCAACATCCAATCTGTCACTGTCGCAAACATGCATTCCGCACGGCACCACGCGACACCTTTACCTTTAGTACTAGTGGTAACTTGATGGGTGGCGTTGGTTGAAGCTGTGTTGTTTTACAAAGAACATTTCTAGGGCATTAAATGTGTAGTGAAAGACTTTGATGGTGGAGAGGCTATGATAGTTTGTCAGTACAAGGAAGCATTTAACAGTTGTAGTATTAAAACCATAGCTGTGATTATCATTCGTTTTTCCCGCATACTTGCGAGTGTTAAAAAGCTTGAAACTCAAGGTTTGACGTTGACTAAAACTATTCAGTTAATGAATAAAATCCGCATTGTTAGAGGCATTCCTGTGTAAACTTAAAGTGAAGTTTTAAAACCCAGGTTTTAAACTGATGGTTTTAGTAATGGGACGGGTGATTTTTTTCCAGAAACAATGATTGCCAACACAGCACCCAATTTAAAATACTGACCAGTTAAATCATTGAATGTGGAACGGTCCACATCAACTTATAAAAATATATTGAGAGATTGTAGAAAGAATCTTACTATTGAATACTTAGAATAGTACTCGATTGTTTACATTTACAAAGGTAAAAAAAAAAGTACCGAATTTATATATATATATATATATATATATATATATAAAATGCTATTCAACTACTTACTAATTGCATGCTCATTTTGCAATAAAAAATCTAAAAATTACTATTTTTATGTTGCATATTTTTACACTTTTCAAGCATATTTTAAGAATTTTTCATACATATTTCAAGCTTTTTGTGTTGCGTATAATCCGGTCTCTATTAATTACTAATTACATTTGCTATGTTGTTGATAGTCAAATCATGAAACCACTATGCTTGTCACCAGAGTTGCTTCACTCATTCTTTAGATTTTAAAGTGACTCACGAGCATGATTTCTTTGAAGCTTTTGTATGTCATAGTTATGTTTTTTCCTTTGTGGATCTTTTTGAAATTAAACCACTTAGAAGTGGGATACTTTTTTGCAAAAGGGAATGACATGTTGGCATCCGATATACAGTGCTTGCTTGTGTTGGACCACATGGGGTGAGAGTGTTCAGCTAAGTCCCATTTTTAATAGTTTAAACTATTTTCGAAATGAATCTGGACGTTGTGAATAAACACTTTAGTACCTACAATTTTCACAATAGAGCTGGTACAGCAACAAACGTAAGGAAATGGCATTGCTTTCCAACTGGTCGAAAACCGGAAAGATGGACAAAATCTGACAAGATCAGACCATAACGTCATCTAGGAGAAAGCTCACTGATAAAAGATCCCCCTTGGAACAATATGCTTCAGAGATGAAGGAGAAAAGTAAAGAGAACTCGGAAGCACTACCACTGCCGCTGAACATAGCTGGACACAGAATCAGCATAAGCCAGCAAAAGCTGAGTATCATCAGAAACTTCAGGATGTTAGATTAACCAGCTGGAGACATACATAAGCAAAAACCCACGGGGATTTCCAAACAAGGTAGTTGCGCAAAAGTAAAATAACCTACGGTTTTTTCTACACTCCGGAAAGAAGATGGAAATATGACAAGTAGTAAACAGGAATCAGCAGAACTTCTGAAAACGCTCTTGCTGGATGACCAGCAGGAGTCCGATTCTGAGGAACACAAACTTACAAGGCAACTAATAAGCAACGAAAATGATAATAATATTTTGGTTCTTCCATTCGCTCAAAAGGAAAGAAGCGCCGCAATAAGAATGCTGAAGAAGGATAAAGCACCAGGACTGAATGGGATAACAGCAGAAGTGTTGCAAGTCCTAAGTCAGCAAACAGTTCCTTTCCTTACCGGAATGCTGAACGAGTACCTATTGTTGGGAAGGATACCCCACTGTTGGAAAACATCCAGCATAAAAATTACAAGGAAAGGAGTAGATAAGGACGCTTCGCCAAATTTCTACAGACCTATTTGCCTACTCAATACGCTGGGGAAAATTCAAGAAAAATTGCTATGTAAAAGAATTAAAGAAATCAGATTACTGAAAGATATGAATCAGCAGCTGTTCGGCTTCCAGAAAGGCACGTCAACAGACGATACCATAAATGAAGTTCAGTGTATAGTCAACTCTAAAGATAAAAAATATGTCATTGGCGTATGTATCGACCTTTCTGGCACCTTTGATAATTTATGATGGCCAAGTATGTTCGCCCAACTAAGAGATTTAGGATGCCCACGATTGTTGAAGTGCTACTGTCATGGAAGAACTGCAACAATTCACAGCTCTGGACAGCAACTTTTTTTTAATTTATCGCGGCTTCAACGGTTCTGTTTGTGTACTTCTGCAACCTTGGTTGCTGTACTACTATGTGTCACTATGTTTGTACATTGTGGGTTATTTTGAGGACACTTATTATTTCGCTTTGGAGGAAACAGAACTGTGGGCGCCTTTGGCTCCCTTATATTAAAACCGCCTTAGGTTACGCATTTCATCTCGGCATCATCGCCGTGATCAGCTGCGTCAGAGGCTGGATGATTCTCCCCAGCTGGTTTTCACGTGCTTCAACGTGGTCGCAGTGCCTGTGCTGCGGGTAACTCGATGTTTCCGTCGACAACTGTGACGTGAACCAGCTGCTCGTCGTTGGTTGCCACTTGATTTGATGCCGGTGGGAGGTCCTGCTGGCTTGGTGAGCTGCCCTATCCTCCGCTCCGATCGACGGTCGGGTGAGGTCAGGTTGGGGGTGTCTTCTTTCTTCCTTTGATCGAAGTCGTTTGCTCAAGGAACAGCCTCCGCTCACGTTGGCATGACATCACGCGGTTATGTACAAACCATGAAGCTGTTTTTCCGCCGCAACGTACACACCACACTTGGCTCCGGCAGTCTTTGTCAGGTGTCGGTAACGCTGGCAGCGGAAGCACTGGGTGATTCCATCTGGCTTCTTAGTAGGTCGCCCTGCCCGCTTCCTGATGACTCGGCGGCTGGCTCCTGGGTGAATCATTCGTTTTGGGGAGCTGCTCGGCAGTTGGGTGCGGTATAGTCTGCGTTTTCAGTTGGGCTGCCCCAGGTTCTTGGGTCATGGTAGTGGTTGAGGAAGGCTCTTGACTTCCAAGTCGTCCTGGCTGGAGCTGGTTGCTAGAAGTCCTGCGAGTGCTGGCCATATGCTGGTTGGAATGGTGACCTGCTGGAGGAGTACTTCCCTCATGGCACCGTGGTGAGTAGGCGAGACCGCTTGTAACAGGTGGTCCAGTGCCTCCTCACGGCTGGTTGACTGGTTCGTGGGATGCTGCTTGGTCCCCTCGTTGATCGGCGTGGTGGGCGTCAATTCCTCCCTGATGCTCGGTGTGGCTGGTACCGGCGACGTGAAGAGCCTATAGTACAATTCTTCGAAGTACTCGTGGCAGTCGAAGCCGTTGGCGAAGATGCACGGGAATGGTACTCGTCACGACCAGTCCTTCCTTTCATCGAGTACTTCTCGTTGCTGAGTGTACGACGCATGTGCTTGATTGCGGTGGGAATTTCCCAGACAAACACTCTTTTCCAAAATCCCACCCAAAGCTCGATCGCCTATGGCCCTCCTTTCTCGACAAGAAAGTTCTCGAGTTCTTGGACTAAGAAGCGGAGCGCCTTATTGAGGTATCTCTGGTTCTCGTAATGCATTGAAATAGAGCGGGTAGCCAACTTCACACTTGTGGTCGTCGTCTACGATGGTTGACCAAGATGGTCTCACTAAAGGATGTCCACAAGGCTCAGTATATGGCCAGAATTCTGGGATATTGCTTTGGAACATATGCTTAACAGACCTATGGGTCCGGTAGACCTTGAAAGAATTGTTGGCTTCCCAGATGATACTTTGCTGCTAGTTGTATAAATTAATAGAAGAGAGATCGAGATTTACACCAAAGAAATATTGAAAGGAATGGAATGCTGGTGTAACCAATTAAGCTCCAGCTAGAACCAACAAAAACCCAATACATATTAATGAAAGGAACTCTGAAACGTAACCCTACTGTGAAACTTGGAGAAACAATTATTAAGAGACGCAAGACTTAGGGGTTATTTTTGATAAACATAAGAATTTTAATGATCACGAAGATTACGTATGCGAAACAATGACTGCAGCAATGAATAAGATAATTAGCTTCAGGCAAAGAAGATTTCAGATGAATGAAACAAGGAATTCTCTTGCGTCTTACAGGCCTATTCGGAAGTACTCCAACTGATGCACTTATGGTCATTCTCAGAATATTTCCTTTACACCTGGAAATAATAAAGGGGGCAGCATGTTCCTGTCTATGAAAAGGAAACTCTGATTAGGTAACAGAGATTCTGAGTCAAGTGACTTCCAAGAAGATAGGTATTTAGCTGTATTTTAAATAAATGACAACAGCAGTGGGACAATTGGTAACAGGAAGGAGATTATTTGAAATACTTCTTGACTTAGAGGATGTGTATGAAACATTTCAATCCATCCTGAGGTTTGATATATTTTCTCACCGGTCATGAACCATATGAAACATATATCTACAGGATCGTATATTTACTTTTAAGTATTTATAAATAATTAAATATTATTTTTACAATGAAAATGTTATGTTTTATTTAAACTATATAAACCAGAGAAATTAACGGAATTTAACCGCTATTATGAAAAGTTAGCAGGATCAATAAGGCAGAGAATGATCTATGCACCTACGGATACCTAGGAACACCTGATCATAAACTGTTTGAATGTGCATCTTTAGTCGGTCTGGTGGCTCAGTGGTTAAGATGTCTGACTAGAGAACGGAAGGACCCTGGTTCGATTCCCTGTCTCGGCGGGGATTTTCCTAGGGCTTTAAGTCGACCTTCACCTCTGGCACAGCTTGCTGTGTAATGTAAAATACACCAGAACGGTTCCGTGGTTCAGATGCGACGTTAAATTGTAGGTCCCGTGTACCCAGTAGGAATATCCGGTTAAGTTAAGAAGGTTATGACAGGGATGGAATGCACAGCCAATAGAAACGCTGTCATCAGGCCATTACGAATACATGGCATTATTATTATTATCATTATTGGCTTAACTAGCACCAGGATGGAACTAATTAAAGTAAGAATAGCACTTTTACAAGGATGTCTAGGAAAAATCAGCGATATTCTATTAGGTCTTCAACTATTTTTAAAATATATATATATATATATATATATATATATGGGAGGGGGGGAAGTAAAAATTATCCGGACTTTCGTAATGAAACACTTTTCAGTAGTCGTACCACTTTCCGCACATGTGTGTTTGCAGTTGATACTACTGTGGCGATGCGTGCCTCACTCGACCTTCATCGCAACAATATTGAGCTGGCTAACAATTTGCGTGAAGGAGGAACAAACGGCAGTGACATGGGCCCCCTGCTATGAAAGAAAATATACAGAAAAAGATTAGGAAACAAAGATTTTATTATTAAATTCACTGTTTGAACAATAACTTAAGGCGCATGGGTTGTTGTCCAAATTTGTTCAACACCTTGTCAATAAATTCAGTGTCCTTAGTTAATAAGTAATAAGTGTTATATATATTGTATTAAAAAATATACTGATGAACCTTCCTTAAAGTAATCCTGACGGCGCCCATGGGCAGTGATACGATTTCACTGGTCAGAAGGACTAAAAGAGGCTGAAATTCATCATTAGACTTTTAGCAGAGTACGGTGACAATGCATTGTCACGGACAATTCTTTTCGAGTGGATCGAGAAGTTCAAAAGTGGCCGGACAACTGTGACTCAAGAAGAGGGAGCAGGGTGCTCAACATCGTCCCCCACGGACGACAAAATTGAGCAAGCTCGATTGATGGTTTTCACAATTAGGCGAGTTACTATTGATAACGCAGCGCCTACTTTGAACATGACATGATGACATAATAATATGGACAGAGACAGAGATGGATCTGGAAACAAAATTACAGAAATGGTGGACTGGAATGGCTTAACATGGCCTGGAGATGAGTGTAGAGAAAACCAAGATAATGAAGACAACAAGAAACACTGGCCCTTCGAAGGATGTGTTACTCGACGGCAAAAAAAATTGTAATGGGTAGAATCGTTTGTGTATCTGGGAAGCAATGTTACTATTCATGGATAGATGGAGATAGAAATAGGACAGAGAGTAAGGAAGAGTGGACAATCGTACCATCAGATAAGGGATGTAATCTGGAGGTCGAACATAGTGAGCCAAAATTCTGCTCTATAAAGAATATTACCTGCCAATACTGACCTATGGCTCCAAAACCTGGAAGAGAAATATTAGCAGATTGCAGGCGGCAGAGATGAGGTTTCTAAGAGGGACAGAGAATGCCACGAGGAAAGATAAAATCAGAAATGAAAACATCAGGGAGAGTCTACAAGTGGAAGCATTAGAAGAGATGTTAACAAGGAAAAGGTTGCAATGGCTCGGGAATGTTATGACGATGGAGGAGGGGAGGATGCCGAAGGTAGCACTGCTGAACAGTGGTGTAGTGAATCCACAGGTATCCCTTCTGAAATTTTCATATATATTCGTGGTGGTATCGAGGACAGGCGAGTGAGAAAAATTAAGCAACATAAAGAGAGCCAAGACTGGCGAAAAAAAGCACGAGTCAGTGATTCGGCAGTTGTCAAGTCCCGAAGCAAGAATGCAAATTTGCGTTATGACCATATGTAGTACGATGATAATAGGATTTTCCCTCTCCAGATAGCTGCAGTGGGGGTTATCCTAGTAAAACACTCATTACAGCTAGCTCGGGGTCTGATTGTCGCATTGCATTAAGCAGCATTGAAGCAGCCGGGAGTCGACACGAGAGGCTACCAGTCTCCGCCTCGGAACGGAGCCATTGCAGCCACAAAAGACGTTTGACAGCAAACCAGCAGCTAGGCTCTACTGCGCAAAGAGTTGGATGTGGAAACGGATCTGGTTAGTTAGTTAAGTATTGCAGAAGTTTCAATGTATCGCAACAGTCCTGCTGTTTCTGGATTAGAGGTTACAAAGCTCACAATCCTCGTTCCCGTAATATTGATGGTGGTTAGAAAGGCGCCAATGCACCAGCTTTATCAGTTACATACAGTTATAGTTCAACTGGAGAAGCTGTTTACAGTTATTTCCATGTATTTGTAAATATATGTACAGCTGTAATACACGCCTTCAGAAAACTGGTTTAAATAAACATGTAAATATTAATCAATTATTAGCTCTTATTTTCCTGTAATAATCCTATCACAAGACTCATATCTCAACAATCATCGAATCCTATGCTCGACGATAATCTATTGTTCCCGTATGGAAATCTGTCCATGTCTTACCGCTTGGCCGGAAAAAGTGACCTCAAGGGTAACCAGAGGGTGGAAGCTGGGTCAAGACAGCGGGAAGGGAAGGAGACCAGTTGGAAGACCTCAGGCAAGATGGATGGATCATGTTATTATTATTATTATTCCGCGATTCACTTAATGTTTGTGGTGGAGGGTGTATTGCACCTATCCAAAAGGGTTATAGTTTGGAAGGGATATACGGGATATGGCAGACGTCCATGGGCTACTGTGTGGAACCATCCCAGCATTCGTCTGAGTGATCCAGGAAAACCATGGAAACCCAAATCAGGATGGCCGGAGTGCTTTATCGAAAGCTACTCTTGTCGGATTTTATGTTTACTTGCCCGGTAAATCCTTTCTATTCCATTCCCTAATCGCTCGTAGAAAATGGGTACAGAAATGAGTCGGTTCTGGCCCTGATTTCTTATCTTATTTTCGCGGTAATTCCGAAATATAAATGTTGCTTGTAGCAACATTTGTTAGCTGTCATTCTGAAATATGTCAGTCGTGAATTTTTCATTAAACTTCCGTCGACGCCTCCGGTGTTACAGTTCTTCCCAAACTGACTCCTTCAACATCGCACTACGCTTTCCCTCCAACTAGATATACTTGTCACGAATCTGGCGGCTCTTCTTTGGCCCTTCCCTATTAACCACTTTTGATGGGGAGCCCATACAGATCAGCAATATTCTAAGTGAGGACGCACTAGTTACTTGTGCAGTACAGTACAGTACAGTACAGTAATTATAGATGCAGAAACTAAAGAGGATGTCAAAAAATTGATGGAACACAAAGAATTAAATGAGACGCTAAAATGTGAGCTTCCAAGAAAAAGGAAACCATTGGTAATCTTATATGATGTACCAAAAAATTTGGAAATAAATGATCTAGTAGACAAGGTATATGAGCAAAATTTTGAAGTTAAATTAACAAAGGAGGAGTTCGAAAGCGGTTTCTGCCCTAAATTTAAAACAGGACCCCGTGAAAAGCCAACCGTTCATCACGTTATAGAAGTAAGCCCAGCTATGCGCAAATTATTACTAGAGCAACATAAAATATACGTGGAATTCAGTGCAATCAATTGCAAAGACTACACCGTGGTACCAACTTGTGTCAAGTGCAGAGACCTCGGACATGTGAGTAAACACTGCCAAATGGACAAAGAGACTTGTAGTCATTGTGGTCAGAACAATCACAAGCGTGATCAATGTGATAAGAAGTCGATGCCTCAAACGTGCATCCCATGCCAGAAAAGAGGTAAGTCATGCAAAAACAAAGGAAAGGATTGTCCCACGTATCAGCTGCTACTGCAACGCCTAGTTAACAGAATAGATTATGGCTAGTCTACAATCCAGTTGCAGGATAGATCAAGAAATGATGGAGAATATAGCAGATCTGATATACAGAGCAGTTGAAATAGCAGTTGCAAAAGTGGGAATGAAAAATCAAAAGAAGAGAGGCAACCCCCCATCTCGTAGACGAAGAAATGCTGCAAGAGCCGAAACATTTAGGAAGAAGAAGGCGATGGAAATGCAGAAAACGATGGTAAGCGCCGGCGTGCAAACAGATCGGCAGCTGTTAATAGACGAGCAATTAGACGAAATTTCCTCCACCTCTGAATCGTATTACTGCCAGCCTTTTGTTAGAGGCGGTGGGCTCGGATATTCCAAAGAAAACGAATATCATCTTCGCAAACCAAGATTGCGTACCAGCCAAATAAAACACCCGAACTTTGTGAAAAGTCAACCGAATGCCATTACTGCAGATCCAGCGGTATTGTACTCCGATTTTGAGGATACACTTCGGCTAACTAGACTTGAAGAAGTGCATACACTTACACTTGCTCTCCGACATTTGACAAGAGTCCTCCATCCTGGCGGTAAAAACATAACGTTCCCACAACCTTCGGCAATTGACAGAATACAACTGAGATCACTAAATCTTCCAACAGATCCATCTCAGCTCCTCACACTAGTTCACAAGATTTTCGAGAGAAGAGGAGAAATATTTGATCCTGGGGAAACATACAAGCAGTTTGTCATGACCCATGGACGCATTCTGTTAGATACAAGACTACCTTGGCCCCAGTGCAATGTGCACACAAGACACCCGTAAATTCTATGTTAAAAGTTACTCAGCTGAATACTAAAGGAAACGCCATGGTTCTACATGAAATCAGAAAGGTGGCTGAGGAATTGAGATCAGATATTATTTGTCTACAAGAACCGTACTCCTGGCAAAGCAAAATCCCGCACATGCCTGTAACATCACGAATAATAACAGAGGGCAATAACCCAATGGCAGCAATAATCGTTTTAAATAAACAGATAACAGTTACAAAAATTACGCAGTTATGTGATGAACACACAGTATGTGCTGAGATAGGAGCAGCATGGGGAAGCTTCATAATTGTAAGCATGTATTTCCAGTATAGTGACGAGATCTTCCCATACTTAGATAGAATACGGCAGATAGATGCAGCTCTGGGAAATTATCCACTAGTTATTGCAGCGGACGTCAATGCAAAATCTGCTCTTTGGCACAGCAAGAAGACTGACAGGAGAGGGCAACTTCTAGAAGAACTGTTAAGTGAATTGGGTCTAGAGGTTAGAAACCAAGCACATAATCCTCCTACTTTCTGCAACAGTGTTGGCGCAAGAACAAATATCGACGTAACAATTACAAACATTCATGCGGGGAATTTGCTTTGGGGTTGGAGAGTGCTTGACAACATGACAACAAGTGATCACAATTTGATTGTCTATGAACTGGGCAGAATGCAGACAGAAGAAAGCAGTGGCAACAGAAACATTAAAACAGCATATAACATCAAGAAAGCAGCATGGGGAAAATTAAGGAATGTGTTCATTCCACCGGATTTGCCAGAAAACCACTTCGATGTAGACAAAGCCGCAAGAGAGCTGACAACTGCAATACAAAGTGCCATGAAACGGGCGATACCACTAAAAAAGATAGTAGATCCTACTGACAAAATATGGACAGAAAAACTTCAAAAACTACGACTAAACATGAGAAGAGCGAGGAGAATGTATCAACAAAGCATGGTGGCAGCAGATAGAAGTTTCCTCCTTGAAAACTACAGGCAGAAGAGACAGATTTTCAAAGACGCGATGAGAGAGACAAAACAAAAATGCTGGGAAGTCTTCGTGAGGGAAAACCTCATGAACAATCCATGGGGTATTCCGTACAAAATAGCTGCTGGTAAAATTAGGCCTCCCACAATACTATCCACAGTAAAAAGAACAGATGGACAATTAACCACGAATTGGAGAGACTCAGCGGAGGAGTTATTAAAAGTTTTGCTTCCTGATGACAACCCGGAAGAAGAAACAGTAGAACAAGCTACACTACGAAGGAACATGTGGCAGCCCTGCTGGAGTCAAGAGGAAGGAAATAATATTACACCCGAAGAAGTAATAACCGCGATAAACAAAATGAAAAAAGGAAAGGCTCCAGGTCCAGATGGAATTCCAGCCGAGGTCCTGCAGGAGTTAATCATAAAATTAACCCCCGTCCTATGCAGGCTCCTGAACGAATGTCTATATCAGGGTAGAGTTCCGGGGATATGGAAGAAAAGCGAGGTGGTAATTCTAAAGAAAGGAGACGACAAGGATCCTCTTCAACCGAAATCTTACCGGCCGATTTGTTTATTGAATGTGCTTGGCAAAGTTCAAGAGAAGATACTATGCAAAAAATTACAAAACCACCGAGAGGTTCAGGGAATGAATCCTAGTCAATATGGATTTAGAACCGGGAAGTCGACAGAGGATGCCATAAATCGGTCGATGGAAATAATTTGTAGCAGTACAAAAAACTACGTAGTAGGCATATTTATTGATATTTCGGGAGCCTTCGACAATTTATGGTGGCCCGCTCTGTTTGAACGGCTGAGGGAGATTGGTTGTCCAAGAAGATTATTTTACACCTTCAGGGACTATTGCAGATTTAGAACTGCTTCCTTGAGATGCCAGAACTCGTTCATCACGAAGATCCTTACTAAAGGATGCCCGCAAGGTTCCGTTTGCGGTCCCATATTCTGGGATATAGGGATGGAACCAGTGATTGAACTATTACAAAGAATACCTGAACTTCTAGGTCTAATAGCTTTTGCTGATGACCTTTTGCTACTCGTGGAAGGAGCAACAAGAGCAGAGATTGAGTACAATAGTAATCTAGTACTTAACTGCCTTAGCCAATGGTGCAGTAAAGTCAAACTGAGTTTAGCACCACATAAAACAACATTTATGTTGCTCAAGGGCAAGCTGACTCGAAAACCAACTATAAGAATCGACGGTAAATCAATTCGTAGAAACCTAGTGTGCAGGTACTTAGGCATTCAATTGGATGAACGTTTAAACTTCGAAGCCCACTTAGAGAAGACAATAGCAAGAGCAGTGGCGGTCATGAATAAAATCATTAATATTGGCCAACGAAAATTTACTGTTCCAGTCCAAACAATAAGACTATACCATGACGCAATTTTATCCTCTTTAGTGGGCTACTCAGCAAGTGTGTGGGCAAAGCAACTAAGAAAAGTAAAACTAAAACAGCGAGTCAGACGTGTCCAACGAGGAATACTTTTAAGATTGACAGGAGCATACAGAACCGTGGCAACAAATTCATTAACCGTTGCCATTGGTGTATGGCCACTGGACCTTGAAGTAAGGAAACGGGGTGCCATATACTGGCTCAGAAAAGGGAAACAAGATAAGGTAGCAGAAATTGTAGGCAGCGAAGCAACATCGGAGACGCAAATTCGGAAGCTTCTATTGGCAGAATGGCAACAAGAATGGAACAACAGTGAAGCAGGTCGAAGAGCATATGATATGTTCCCATCCGTAGAGGAGAGGTTAAAGTTGAAGTACCTTCAACCCTCTCCCGGATTGGTACACTACATTACAGGTCACGGGCCATACAATAGCTGGCTCCGAAGTCGAAATATTGTGGACTCAGACAGGTGCGAATGTGGTGAAGAGAGTACGCCGGAGCACCTGGTATGGGAGTGTGAAACAACAGCCAGTTTGAGAGAACACCAACAAGCTCGGCTGCAAGGTAGGAGAATATTTGACATACTGCGCGACGAAAGTTTGTGGCATTTGCTGACGAGACAGCTGATCTAGCCTCAAAATTTTGGAAGGAGAAATTTATAAAAAGGAAAAATGCCGCACGAAATCAAAGGCCACACATAGCAGAAGAGGAGAACACAATTACACCGGATTGACGGAAGATATCCTACGACAATGAGCAACATCAATCGTCGGAGGAACTTCAGTGTGCTCCAGAGAGGCCGTCTTCTGAGCGACAACTGGGGCCGTCTAGGTATTCCAGGAGGTCAACTCTTGATGGCCTGGGTGGCTGACTTTGCTGCCGGTTCCAGGGGACTCTGCCTTTGGAGCGCACACAACACCAAGAAAAATGAACAGTAGTGGACCGAAGTGCGGCTGTGACAATTGGTGGTGGTAATAGTAGTATTAGTAGTAGTAGTAATGGTATTAGTAGTAGTAGTAGTAATGATAGTAGTAATATTAGGGGCAATAATAGTAGTAGTAGATTTAGTAGTGGTGTGGTACCCATTCTGTTTAATAGCAGTAGATGTAATAGTTATTGGAAATCGAATCAAAATTTTCTTTCATTCATGTTTAATGTTAATATATTACAAATATATATATAAGATACAAATATATGTAAATGTAAAAGAGTGGAAATAAGGGCCCAGATTAGATACTAGGTGCTGGGCTATGTTGCATATGGAAAATAAATTTAAAAAAAAAAAAAAAAAAAAAATACTTGTATGCAATCGATTTAACTTCCGGAGTGCATTGATGTAAATTGCGACCCAGAAATCGGAGAATACAATTTGCTTTCCCAATTACATTCTCGATATGCTCATTCCACGACAAATTATTACGAATTGTTACCCCTAGGTATTTAGCGGAATCTACCGCTCTAAAGACAGTATCATTAATTCCATACTTAGAGCTGAATGCTGTCACCTTTTTACTTACACGCATGACTTGGCACCCTTTTAGCGTTTAACTCCAACTGCAAGTCTTTACACCACGCAATTTTTTTCATGATACCGTCTTGTAACAAAGCGCAGTCGTCCTGGGTTTTGATATCACGATAAATAATAGCATCATCGGCAAATAATCTATTCATCTCCCTTATTATGTCGCACAAATCATTAATGTATATGAGAAACAACAGAGGATCTATCACAATTCCCTGGGGAACCACGGACCTCACCTCGGTAAGTGATGAACGCTCACCGTCGAGACGACACACTGTGTTCTGCCCTTCAGAAAGTCTGCAACCCAGTCGCATATTTGTCTAGATATGCCGTAACCACGAAGTTTCCTAAGTAACCTAGTTTGCGGCATTATGACGAAAGCTTTTTTAAAATATAATAGAACTAAACTAACCTGGGATTGCTCATCTATAATACGGTACAAGTTGTAAATTAAAAGTACAAGTTGTTTTTCGCAGCATTGGCCTTTTCTGAATCCATGTTGATTTGGTTGTAAAAGCTCACCTTCAACCAAAAACCGCATGACATTTGAGTAGATGATGTGTTATAAAATCCTGCAAAATATTGAGGTTAACGATGTCGGCCTATGATTTTGAGGATCATTAATATTCCCATTTTCAAACACTAGACTTACGATTTGGATCTTCCATTCGGCTGTTATTTTTCCTTGATCCAAGAAGGCGGTATATAATTTCATCAAATATGCCGCAATTTTCTTTGCATACCTAGAGTAGAATCTCGTAGGAATACCGTCTGGACCGGGAGCCTTATTGGTTTTTTACATTCATAATCAGTTTAGTTATTCCCTCGACATGAAGAATGAGATCATTCATAATTTTGTTGATACGATTTTTAAACATTGCTTTCTCCTCTAAGTTTTCTGTCGTGAAAGCTTTTTTTAAATATATTATTCAAAATTTCTGCTTTCTTTTTGCTAGTTGCTGATAATTCCCCATTTTCCTTAATCAGTGACGGCGTAACCTTACGAGAGCCTCTTATTACTTTCAATTAAGACCAGAACATTTTTGGATTAGTAATAACATCTTCGCCTTACGCACTTCCGCTCGCAACTGGACTAATTCAGCGCGATTAGATAAGTCCCGGGCTTTCTTCACCGAGAAACCGTTTCACTTCCCTATCAAACTACGGGAACTTCTTACTAACCTCAATAAACTTCTTAGAAACAATTTTTCTTAAACCGGTCCATATTATTTCTTCTAAATTAAACCAAAGTTCCTCAACATTTTTTATTTAGCGTGTACGATTCGAAATTTATCGCCAGGTGATCAACCATACTCGCATCGTTTGCCTAATCGAAGCAAATTACGAGATTGTCATGCTTCAAATCGAGACTAGATATTAAAGTTACCACAAGCGCCTTGTGATCACTTATACCGTCTTAAATACAAACTGTATCTACAGTATCCAGACTGCTTATAAGAAAGAGATCCAGAATGGACGAGGAATCTTTGTCACACAGCGTTGACTCTTCAACCAACTATTCTAGAGATTTTTCTACAAATCATTCTAAGAACTGTAGAAAAATCTCTCAAGATCCTAGCTGCGTCAAAGTGAAGTCCTCTGGCGACGATTCGAGAGCCGGCACTGCTACTATTGTCAAGCCCCGCTAGAAAACTGCCGCACGGTAGTCTCTTATATACCGCTACCAGACTGGAGAGGAGAGGAATTCGCGTGCAGGGGCGGTCTGGCAGGTCAGGATCTACTTGGTGACGCACACTGATCGTTATCTTAATGCCCTTAGTTTCCACCATCCTTCTCAGAAGCGCGGAGTACTGAATACTCTTGTCCATAGGGCAATGAACATCTACAGGAAGAGCTGCGACACTTAGAACGCGTGTTTATGGCTCCAAGCAAATTGGACACGCAATCATTGGAAGGAAAAATTAAAAGCAAGAACAAAACAGATGACAGGGATCGAGACAAACCGCGTGCCTTCTTACCTTTCTGCGGAGCAGTGACATCAAAAATAGCAAAGCTGCTCAACAAGCAGGGCATCCGCTCCATCTTTCTGCCTCCGCCCAAGATTGGGCAGCTATTACGAACCCCGAAGGATGGTATCCATCTCAGGGCACCTGGAGTCTACAAAATTCTTTGGACAGACTTTAAGGACGATCGATGAAAGACGCAAAGAACATATCAGATATTATAAACTGGGGCAGAAAGAAAAATCAGCTATATTTGAACACGCCATTGATAACGGCAATGAGTCATGTTTTAACAAAACGACACGCCTTTGCTATACAAATAACTTTTGGGATAGAGTTGTGTAAGAGTCTATTCAAATTAGGCTTAATAATAATGTTATAAATCGGGATCAGGGACCCAGTTTAAGCCTAGGATGGAGGCCGGTTATTAGATTATATTTATTTTTTTATTATTTTTTTTATTTTTATATCCTGAAACATAATAGCCCAGCACCTAGTTTCTACTCTGGGCCCATATTTCCAATATATTACAAGAGGTACATAAGATAAAATTATAGTTTGCAGCTGTTCAGGATGTAAAACAAGTTAATAACGCATAAACTTATCAAATTTCACAAAAATTTGTTACATAATTAAATTAACAATGTGTAAGAATGTATATGATATGTGTTAGTGTTTTTTGATATATACACATATACTGTAAATTAGTAATTTGAATAACATACATTCACACACAATATACTATATATAATTAAACAAAGAAACTTTCACATACACAAATCACTTATTTCACTGTTGTCCCACTGTTTCTCTCTTTGTATATTTACGACACTTTTACACATTTAATCCCGGCACAGCCACTTCAGAGTAACTTACCTCCCTCAGGAGATGACTTCTGGAGTAGAGGCGTCCTCCTTCGACCCATCGGGAGTTTCTTTATTCTGGAATTATCACTGCTCGGTCGCTGGCCGCTGTCGGTTGAAACGGTTTCTAAGTGCCAAGAACCTTTCTTTGGCTGCTTGTGAGGCCAGATTGCAAGCTTCATCAAGATAGTACCACAATTCCTGGTCACGCAATATGTCGAAAATTCGCCTGCCCTGTAATATTTGCTGATATGGGGTTCTTTGTTCCGCTGTTGAAATACACTCCCATACAACATGTTCCGGAGTGCCCTCGCTTCCGCAGTCACAGCTACCATTGTCTACTACTCCTCTTCTTTGCAGTTCACTGTTGTAAGGGCCATGACCTGTTATGTAATGTACCAGCCCAGGCGATGGGAGTAGATGCGACATTTTGAGCCTTTCACAGACACTTGGAAACATATCATATGTCCTTCTTCCTGTTGTGCTATCATTCCACCTTTGCTGCCATTCTTCTAATAACAATTTGTTTACTTCTGCAGCTGTTGTTGCTGGTGCTCCCGTGATTTTCTCTACCTGTTCCGGATTCCCTTTCCTGAGCCAGTATAATGCTCCCCGCTTGCGAAACTTCCAAGTCCAGAGGCCACACCCCCAGTGCCACGGTAAGGGCATCAGTTGCTGTTGTTTTTTAAGCACCACTCAGCCTGATTAGTATACTTCGCTGTGTCCTCCTCAAAAGTTTGCTGGGTTTTACTTTTCTGAGGTGTTTCGCCCAGAACGCTGGCTGCATACCCTACAACTTGAAGTTAATATTGTATTGTGGTATGTTCGAATAACAAGCGGTGAAAGTTGGAAACGCCTTTGTCCCATACTGATTAATTTATTCATGACTGAGGTGGCTCTCCCACATGCTTCCTCCATATGGGCCATAAAATTTAGACTTTCGTCTAATTTCACACCAAGGTATCGACTGAAGGGACTTCTTCTTATTGTAACTCCGTCTATTTTAATGGTTGGATTGCTCTGTAATCTGCCTTTCAGTAACATATAACAGGTTTTTTGAGGTGCTAATCTTAGTTTGACTTGTCTGCACCATCGACTGAGTTCACGCAGAACCTTTGCGCTTTTAGCCTCAATTTCGGCTCTGGTTTTACCCTCTATAATTAAGAATAGGTCATCTGCAAATGCAACAAGTCCCAGGAGTTCCGGCATTCTTTGCAGCCTTGCCATTCCCGGTTCAAGCCCAATGTTCCAAAATATCGGACCAAAAATGGATCCCTGTGGGCAACCCTTTGTTAGTTTTTTATCAATGGATACTCCAGGACACCTAAGTTTAACATATCTGTTCTTACAGTAATCTTTAAAGGTGTTATACAAGTTCTTTGGACAATTAAGTTCCTTAAGCCGTGCAAAAAGTGCAGGCCACCATAGATTATCAAATGCCCCAGATATATCGACAAGGACCCCTATCACGTAATTCTGATTTGAGTTCTGTATCAGATTCATTGTCCGGTTGATTGCATCTTCTGTAGATCTCCCCGCTCTGAATCCAAATTGGTTTGGATTCATCCCTTCCTTCTCCCAATGTTCTTGTAACCTCTTGCACAGCACCTTTTCTTGTATTTTTCCCAGCACGTTTAGCAAGCAGATGGGTCGATATGATTTAGGTAATTTTGGATCCTTGTCATCTCCCTTCTTGATGATTAATATCTCACTCTGCTTCCAGATGTTTGGTACTCTTCCCTGATGCAGGCATGCATTATAGAGCTTACACAGAGTGGGGGCTACTGGCACTACCAGTTCTTGTACTACTTCAGCTGGAATACCATCCGGACCCGGAGCTTTATTCCTGGACAAGGCATTTATTGCTTGTACTACCTCCAAGATGCTAATATCAGGAGTGTCGGTGGTACTTTGCCTATGTTGGTCAATTTCCAGACGGAGCGCTCTGTGCTCCATCTCGTCATCTTCCATTTTATCATCTGGAAGGAGTTCCTGGAGTAACACTTCTGAAGTAGATTTCCAGCTCGTAGTCATGGTTCCATCTTGTTTCTGTACAGTAGACAGTGTAGTTGGGGGTTTTACCTTCCCTGCTGCAATTTTGTATGGGATACCCCAGGGGTCTGTACGCAAGTTTGTTTTCACAAATGTTTCCCAGCTTTTTTGTTTACTTAGTATTAACAGTTCTCGGAATTCACTCTTAATTTGTCTATATCTTTCCAGGAGCTGTCCTCTAACGTTGTAGATGAGGCAACGTTGGTAATCTTTTCTTGCTTTGTGCATCCTTTGTCGTAGTCTTTGCAGTCTATCAGTCCAAGGTCTGTCGACTGTGCCAATGGTTCTCTTAAGAGGAATAGATCTTCCTCATTGATATTTGGAGTGCCCGAGTAAGGTCCTTTGCGGCTCGATCTACATCATTATCATCTAATAGGATTTCTTGTTGTGTAAAACTTTCCCTCAGCCTGTTCCAGTCTGCCTGTCGGATGTTGTAATGCACCTTGGAAGTCTGCGCCTCCGATGTGTCAAAATCGTTCCTCCCTCTGACCAACTCAAAAGTAATAACATTGTGATCACTGGTAGTTAAAAATTCTAAAACGTTCCAATTCCTCAATAAGTTCCCACCTCGCAGATTGGTCAATGTTACATCAATGTTTGACCTAGCTCCTGCTCGGTTGCTATATGTGTAGGGTTTATGTGGTAGATTTCTTACTTCTAGATTCAGTTCACTAATAGCTTCCACTAAAAGCTCGCCTCTCATATTTGTCTCCCCGCTATGCCAGAGTTCGGATCTAGCATTGGCGTCAGCCATTATCACTATTGGTCTGTTGTCTAGGGCAGTGCACACTTCTCTTATCTTCCCAATGTATGGTTCAATGGGATCACTATATTGAAAATACATGTTGACGAGAATTACACTACCCCAGTCAGCAATGAGTTCCACACATGTCGTATGTTCATCACAGAACTGCACTATCTTAGTTACAGTAACTTGTCTGGATAGCACTACTATTGCTGTCATAGGGTTTCTACCTGTTGAGATTATCTGTGACGATACCGGCATGTAAGGAATCTTCCCGAAGCATGAATGTGTCTCCTGAAGGCATATGACATCCCATTTATGTTCCTCTGACAGCTTCCTCACCTCCTGCAAAACCAACTTGCTTCTCCTGGCGTTTAGTTGTGCAATTCGTAGCTTACAAGACATTTTGTGTTTTATGGATGTCTGGTGTGGATATTGCACTGTGGCCACGGGAGTTTTGAATCGAAAACTATACGCCCATGAGTTAATACGTACTGTTTATATATTTGATCGGGATCAAAAGTTTCATTCCTTCTTTCGAAGACTTTATGCACAAGAGAGAGAAGCTGAGAAGTCTCTGTAGGAAGATTGATAGATTTTAGATGTATACGATCAATCGCTTCTAGCTGAGGGAAGGTTACATATTTACCGGCCGGATGCGCTATTCGAGTTAGATGCCTCAGCGCCACATTGAGATTCGGAGCCTCCTCCAGTCGACCGAGTTTTAAATTAGTTTCAAAATCACTGTATATTGTTTTAGGGTTTATAGAACTGCGTCTGTCTTCTATGTTTCCAATCTTCAGCGGTTGTTCCTCCAATTTTGGACTCGCTACAGGTCGTGAGTAATGTTCAACCCAATTTGGTCTGTCTGTATTCCATCCCAGACCAATCCTTTTGACATAAGGGTTCCGGGGATGACTGGCGGAACTCGAAGAGATTTCGTTAATCTGTAATAAGTGGTCGTCCGTCTGCGTTCCAACATCTTGTTTCTTACGATTCTTCTCCATTTTTAGTTTCTCTCTGAAGCAGGCAGCCCTTTTTGCATTTCTTTTTTGTCTTGAAGGGGGGTTTCCTTTCGTTTTTGTAGTCTGCTTCCCAATTACATCCTCAACTATTTTCCTAATTACATTAGCCAGTTGAGAGTATATGTCGTTTCCCATATCTATTCCTTGTAGTAAACTATCCATAATCAGTCCTGTTTACAGCTCGTTGTAGGAGTAATTGGTAGGTAGGACACTCTTTGCCCTTCTTGTTGCAGCTTTTTCCCCGTCTGTTACACGGTATGCATATTGAAGGTTGAGAACTTTTCTTGCACTGATCCCTTTGGTGGTTTTCTTCTCCACAGTGTGAACAAGAACTATTGTTCTTCTTACAATGCTTACTGACGTGTCCTAAATCCAAACATTTATTGCATTTTGGAACGACAACGTAGTCTTTCACTGCTATAGCAGAAAATTCTATGAAGACTTTCTTTTGCTGTAACAGAAGTTTCCTAACAGAAGGACTCACCTCCACAACCTGATGAACTGTTGCTCTTTCCCTAGGTCCAGTCTTAAATTTTGGTTGAAAACCATCCATAAATTGTCCTTTCTCTATTTTATCCTCAAGGTTTTGCTGGTAGACAGCATCAGCAAGGTTGTCTACATGAATTGTTATTGGTATGTCATAAAAAATCATGAGTGGCCTTCGTTTTCTAGGGAGTTCGCATCGCATCTTATCAGCCAATTCCTTGTTATTTAGAATTTTTTGCGAATCCTCAGGAGATTCTGTTTCCACTATAATAGCATTATTAGTTGTGCGAATTCTGTTGATTCTAATTTTATCCCTCCCTGGTTTTATGATTTTTGTAACTTGTTCAGCCACTTGCTTCGGGTTCTCCCCCCCTTTGGAAGTAATGAAAACCGCACTTTTTGTGGACTGAGTGATTTTGGGATTCACACCAGTCGATCCTCCAGATTTCGCCATTGCAGCATAGCTGGGGACTATTTCTCCTCTATTTTGTTTGAGTTGCTCATTTTCTTTTTTGAGTGTTTCATTTTCCTTTCCTAGCTGAGACAACTGGCCCTCCAAGAAGGCGATGTTTATTGCCCAACAGGCTAGCTTATCTTTTATTTCTCTAACTCTAACTTCAGTGAGTTTTTGGCCACAAAAATCGTTTAGATGCTTGACTAGTTCCACATACTCGTTTCCAATTTTTTCACTACACTGGTTTAAAACCCTGTCAGAGTTTTCTTCTGGTGACCCCATGTTGGTGGCAGCAGAAAAGTTGTTTACTGTAGTGACTCACCGCAGCTGATCGCCGGCATCAGGTGTCCGGCGCGGCGTGTGCGCCGCGCGTAGCCGTTGACTCGGCAGAGCACCGCTGGCAGGTTGGAAGGCGCCGACTCAGCTCGACGACAGCGCTCGCGGCGAGGAACTGTTCGCACGTCAGCCACGTACCAATCAATCGATTGTAACTCGATAAAAAACTCAACGTTTCGAAAAGCTTTACGTCCCTTCGCGCACAGGTCTTAGAATACTTTCTTAAACTATGTGTTTTATACTAAACACTTAAAGATTCGTTTTTCCATAAGTATCGCGATCAAAAGCGAGAGCGACCCAACTGGTGACACGACGCGGCGGCCATCTTAACTTAGATTATAGCAAGCACACGGACCTGACCGTATTAGAGCATAATAGCGATCAAAACAAGACGTCACTGAGTAGATCCTGACCTGCCAGACCGCCCCTGCACGCGAATTCCTCTCCTCTCCAGTCTGGTAGCGGTATATAAGAGACTACCGTGCAGCAGTTTTCAGAAGTTAAGCGGGGATTGACAATGGGAGCAGTGCCGGCTCTCGAAACGTCGCCTGTCGACTTCACTTTCACATGGCTAGGATCCCGACAGATTTTGCTAGAGTGTTGCCGCCGTGAAAATGTACATAGTTTTCTTTCTAGGTACGTTTCAGCTATTATCCTATCTCTCCGCCCAACCTCAACGTGACCCACTTAACCGAAGGTAGGTTAAAATCACCAACCACGATCAATATATCCCCCTAAAAAATTTTGTAAATATTATTGTCTCTCTGAAGTATTCCGCGTTAGCCAAATCAGAATCCGGAGGTTGATAAAATGAGCCGATTAGCAACTTTATATTTTTATCAATTTTTACCTTGTCGCATATTAACTGGCAAATTTTTTTTAGTTTCAGCTACTACAGAGCAATTCATGGTTTTGTTAACGGCCACGAACACACCCTCGCCCATTGAGACAGTCCTGGCTTTCCGAAGAACGTTGAAATGAGGGCCAAATAGTTCGCTAGATTCAACCTCTGGTGTCAACCAGCTCTCGGTTCCCAGTATTATATCGACATCATTAGTCGCAACTGGCGACGTGTAAATCGGCTACTTTCCCTCTAATACTTCCACAATTTAGGATCATTGCCCCTAGCTGCTTTGTTATTTGTTCTGTCTAAATTCGCATTTTTCATATTCGCATTCTGAAGGGAAATGTGTGAAGTATTTGGAACTGTGATATTAAATTTATTCGCGCCATCACTACCGGAACCAAGATCTATGTTATCAGCACATCCTCTTCGATGAACTGAAGGATCTTCGGGACTCACGGTGTTCCTAAAAAATAATTCATATCAAGACAGTTCCATATTTTTGCAGCCAGCTTGGTCGCCATTCTCGGTGAGTAGTGGACCTGTAAAATGCGTCCCAGCTGGCAGCTATCATCGGTCGAAGGACGACGAAGCCCCAGTTGTTTCGGCAACACAGCTGCTACAAACTACAATTAAAATTAAAAATCTTCCACCATGTTGCCTCCCCACAATCGATGCGCGGCAAGACACTACAAATGGAAAACCGCACGAATACCGAATTTTCCCTCGCGGCTTCATACGCCTTCTGGCCCAACATGTCCATGTATATAGCTATATCTGCAACAGTAACACAAGTACCGACGTGCGCAGCTACTCTTAACTGACGGCAGTTCGATTCTCTAGTCGCTTTTCTAATGGTCTCCATGACACGTGTACAGTTGCTCCTGGAAGACGAAAAGAATGAACGTTAGTATGAGGGTCTGCACATTTCTTCGTGGCTAGTTCTCGTAGCGGTTTCGCCAGATGTCGGACATTGGAGCTGCCAATTACCAGTAAACCTTTTCCTGGCCTCGGTCGGGATCTGCGAACAAATCTTCCCTGCTGTGCTTCTGGGCCACTCGCACATGAATCTTCATCCTCCTGCAACACGGAAAACGCATTACTTAATGGCAAGATAACATTTTACCGTCGGCAAATTGGGAATACGACGCCTTTCTCCGATCCACACGATGCCAGACGTTTTCTGCAACAGGTACTTGAAAATCCAGACTTGCTGGTTCTACTACAGTTGGCTGCGGAATTTCATCGACGCACTGCCGCTCCTCATCTAGGATGTTCCAAATCTCTGCTTGAAGAGATGCCATAGGAGTAAGAATTTCTTCGAGAGCCAGACGCCCACTAGAACAAATTACACAAGCCATGTCCCATGAAACAGCCAAAAACGGACTACAAATCAAACACAAAAATCGACAACTGTTGCTAACGGCTGCTGAAGCTCGACTGGCCAATTCACAACCTAAATATTCAAATATTATAACACAAGCTAGCTGGCACACTTTAAATTAAACACAAAGGTTGGCGTCTGCTGTTAACGACTGCTCAAGCTCGATGTTAAGAAAAACGTAGAGGCTAAGGTTGGTCGTCCACTGCAAGCGTATTTGAGCTACCAACAACTCAAGCAACTACAGACGACTTTGAGTAGGGCGATAGAGAGCGACTGAGGGCGTCCACTATAGCCGACTGAGTGGCGCGACTGTGATTGTTGCAGCAGTTCTCGACCGCGTCCCTCGCGGCTAACATTTTTGACAGTGATTTGAGGCGAATATTTTAAGAGTTTCAAAATTTTGTGAAATGGATGCAGACCCAACTTATTTTTTTGGAAAGTCCCTGTCTGAAGACGCATCGTAGAAATCGTTCGTGTTGGATTAATTCAGTGTTAGAAAAATGGAATTCATTAGGAGAATTCCACCTACAAATCCTCGTTCGGCCGTCCGAATCCAGATGAATACCGAGATGGTTCCTTCAAAAGTCCATGGCCAGATTTCATACCACCAGTCCCTTCCCGCCTCTAATGACCTCGACGTCGACGAGGCGAAAAGCCAGAAACAAATAATAATAATAATTTCGTTTTGCCTGATCTTGATAGGTCTATTTGAATAAAATAATAATAATAATTTCTTAAAATATTATTAACTAAAATAAAATAGAAACAAAACTGTTTATATTCCTTACCAAATATTCGACCAACACCGTATTGTTTGTGGCACGTTTCAAAGGTTTACAATTTTTTTTACTGGGGTTGGAGCGAACAGAGTCGTCGGGTTCAGGTGGTTAGTAATTATTCAGGGCATCAGACATGGACCAGGGCGATGAATATGGAAAAGATGCGTATGGAGATGTTGGAGGTGAGTCCGTATCAGTGAAAACTTGCTGCAGTTTATTAAAAACTGACAGTTCCCTATGAAGAGGAACGTTCTTCAGAACTGGAAGTACACTGCAAAAACTGAATATTACTATATCCCTAAGCGGCACTGCTAATAATTGTAATTTTGCTCTTTCGGTTTCAAGAAACTGTTTGCAGAAATGCTATTATCCATTTGTTTGCGCTTAATCCGGGTAGTGGTGGTAGTGTGGAATCCAAGTGTTGGTGGCTGAATGGATGGATTGGAGTGTTGCGGATTTATTGTACTAGTGCTCAAAGTTTGGAAGAAGGTGAATTGACTCCATATTCCATATTACCTTCGGTATCTTTCCAGTTATCTTGTCCAGAAGCCCCTTTAGAGATTTCACATTTCTTGTCAGTTCCCTCGGTTCAGTAGTATACCTAGTACTTGAATGATTAATATATAAAATTGAATTAATCATTAATTGCGATAAAGCGTATGCTCCGGTGGCAATTTCCCTAGTCATCCAACTACCACTTTCTTAGTATTTCTTTAAAAATCATTTTTTGTCCTTTTGTGATTTACGAATTTTAATTTTAAATTCCTTCAGCGTTTTTGATAAATTATTCATCACTTGGTAATTTATTGCAGCTCCTGAAAATTTTCCTCTTCTCTGCGTGAAATCTAGTGCCAGCTTGTGGTCATGGTCATATTTTCCCTTCCATGCAATATTCCTAATTCTTCGACCAATATTCTTCCAAGCCCCTTCATTAACTTATTCCTTGTACAATCCCAGCACTCTCTTCATCCTCCTCCTGTCTTCCAGTCGCTCCCAATCCAGCTCCTTTATCACATCAATTACTGCCTGAGTCTTGCGAAAATATACACAAACAAATTTAGCTGCTATTCTTTGCTCTCGTTCCAATTCCCACAATTTGGATCGCAAAACTACACCATATTCAAGCAACGGTCTGCTAATGGCTAATGTTTTGTAATCCAATTCCCTATCTTCTTTGGTACACTCTCTCATCACCCTCGTCAGTAAATGAAGGATATTGTAACCCTTTCCTTCTACCTGTCCAGTTTAGTTTATTATCAAATGTTATGCCAAGTTATTTACACTTCAAGCTTTCAACAAACAATTTAGTCCCATCTTATAATCATAAAGAACCTTTAACTACTCGTACTTATCTGTGTACGTAATATGTTTGAAGTCTTCTACGCTATGATAGCATGCAAGAAAATTGCAATATGCGATTGAACTTCTTAAAATAGATTAAGATTGGATTGCGATAGATGCGAACGGAATGATTACATCAAGTCGTGAACTCTGTAATCTTCTTGGAAATACTTTCTGTAAAAGAATACCAATATTCTTTCAAGGGAAACAAATTTTACAGATATTTTTAGAAGGTGTACTTGATGTAATAATGCAGCTATTAGATATACTTTATATATGTAATTTAAGTGTAACTGTAGAGTAATCGTAAATATCGCAGTCTCAAACAGAATTATTAAATTGTATACAGGGTATAAATTTTAAAGTACCTATGACATTATACTTGTCAAAATTACCTACCATCTTTACTACCCATTTCTTCTGCAACAGTTTCCGCTGAATATCACGTGATTACTACCGCTTGTCTCTCATATATGACAACGAAGTTTTGTCATTTACAGCACTGATTAATTTTTCACTACCCACATTGATGGGGAATAAAAACGGCGGTATATACGAAAAGGAACGTGGAGCGTAGAATACGTAACGGCTACTACAAGCGATTAATCCAACACCTGTAGGATCAGTCGCTCGTTGCCTGTCGTCGGCTACAATCGGTCTCTCAAGATCGCTCGCAGTGGACGCAGTTCAGTAATGTTCCGTGTGTTAGGATCAGTCACGCCATTACGTGCGACTACGCGAGACCTGTTAGTCGCTCAAATACGCTTGCAGTGGACGACCGGCATAAGGGAGTAGTTTCGAGAAAAGTGGTGGGCGAAAGTCTTGGAATGACAGCAAGACTTGGAAGAGGTTGTGCAGGACGACCCTCAAATGTGGAAACGTCTAATGATGATGATTCTTTTCCTATTTTTTGGAATGACATACGCCGTTATGAGAATTGGGTATAAAAGACATTATTTTAGTTACCAAGGATCACAAGTCTTATGGTACTCTAAACCAGAATGATGTCCAACAGTGTGAATCCAATGTTATTAAAATGTGTCCCATTATGCCCTTATTGATGTACAGCATAGTAGCTGCGAATCTTACTTGTTCCTCTCAGTCGTTTGTGAATTCTTGCAAAAGATAGATAATCTCACACACTCAACCTTACTTTTCCAGAGCGAACTCACATTGTATATTTTCTATGTTAACCGTGAGTACTGTAACTGTTTCCCGTATTCAATCTAGATTCTCTTGTGTTTAGTCTTATTTTGTTAATCTCTTGTATTGTCTATTGTCGATATGGTGCAACAAGACTAGTTCGTAATCAATTAGCTGAAATAATCGACCTTCCACCTGCTAGCGAGATTGTTGTCACAGTCCCCTCATCCTCTGGCTGTGGTGTTTCAGAGAAAACCCATTTTTAAAACCAGAGGAAACTGTAAACGTCAAATGTTTCAGTACTTCCAAGTTTAAGTTCCCCGAGTGGCGATCGGGCTGAGCTCGCAATCGCTTGTCGCTGCGCCTGGCGGAATTTGTCGTTTTTATAGAGCGACGACGGCTGTCAACTGCCGCTATTAACAAGGGGAGCACTGAAGTGGTTACAAGCGCTCCTGATAAACGAGCGAGAGGCATTCGGCCTCGGAAGCATCAACTGATCGGTAATTCTCCCGTCACTGACTACCACCATCGCCATATTCCACCCATCTTGAAATAGTTGATATCTAGGCTAGCTAGCAGGTGCGGCAGCTTTTACCATTTCTGTGAAGTATCAGCGGATGGCTGTAGCTGTTTAGTCATTATATCAGGAAATCTCAACTATTGTGTAATAATTGAAGCAGTCGCTAGCACTTGGTTTCCCTACAAGCTTTCAAATGTCAAACTTCAATTTCTTTTATAAATAACCTGGTTCTTAATCTAGAAGGTTTCTCAAGTCATCGTGTTGTAAGCTGCCATCCTTTTAACCAAATAACTCCATGCATTATTCTTACCATGTTTCCATGACCTACTCTCTCTTCCAGATCATGATATTGCTTTTATGCTAAATTGAAAAAATCTCGTATTACTGCTGTAACACTCTTGAATAGCCCTCTAGTTTCATGGTTTTTTTTTTTTTTTTGTGCAGGTGTATTTAATATAATAAAGGGGTACTTGACGCTTAAAAGGAAACTACGAAACCTAAATTTTCAATCACAGAGTAAGTTGTATGGATACCGAAAATCAATTTTATTTGTTGGATAAGTGTTAAAAGCAAATTATTTTTAATAAAATAAAAACGCAAAAAGGCAGCTGTTACTCATGTGATACGGAACACCAATTAGAGCACATGATGTCACATATCGGCTTGCGCTAGTTTAGCTCCCGTGTGTTACAGTCTGTTGACAATCTTTTGACAAGATTTTTAAGGTTTCAGTGCTAGACTTAAATCAATTAAACTTCTTATATCTTAAATGAAAGTTAGATTTACCGAGGCAAACAGCTCGAATTTGTCAAAAAACTGATGCGACGATGCTGGGAATGTTTTTTTCGTCCAATGGCAATTTCTCTTCAGTAGAATTCCAGAACGTCAAAGTAATTATACTATCTGTTCAGTTAGTATATTATCATATTACGACAAAAGTTATTTTAGAAGCGTGTGTGTTAGAGAAGCGTTTTACTTAATACAAATATTAATATGTGATTATACTCAGCGGCTCTACATTTTGAATAATAATTTTTTACTATTTTTTTAAAAAAAGATTTTATATGATTGTTGCTGTGCAGAAGTATGTGTAGTTGTTAAGCGTTAATCTAATAACTGCTTAAAAAAACACTGAGTGATTTCTTCAAATTTTATCGGTGCGTGAAAATGTTAAAAATCTATACTATACACATTCATTCCACGTTATATTTCCGACAGTAACTTTAATAATGTAAAATTAAAAAGTTTATCCTTCATGTATTAATGGTTTTACACGTTGTTCTATCGCTAGAAATTTATTTTGTTCATATTTTCAAAAAAAAAAAAAAAAAAAAAAAAACTTGCAATCTATCGTATGTAAGGGTGTCAGGAATTGGAATGAGTTACCAAGAGAAATGATGAATAATTTACCGAAAACTTTCGAATAATTTAAAGATAAAATTTGTAGAGGGCAAATGTAGGTAGGTGCAGGATAGGGGGAAGATGGGTGTGTAGGGAAATTGCCACCGGAGCCTGTGCTCTATTGCAATTAAATTAAATTAAATTAAAATTAAATTTAGGTCGAATTATTTTTCGATATTCGTTTAATCTTGTATATGAAAAAGGAGGTCTAAAATCAACGCTTTGTAGACTTCCTCCGCTATTTATAAAATGTTTCAAACACATTTAAAATATCGATAAAGGAATTTTAAAAACACCACTGAAACTTAAGTGTAAAAAGTCAGTAAACAGCAATAATTTACTATTAAATTCAAAACATAGGTTTGTTGGAATACAACCTGGTTTCATGCATACTTGTGACATTGGCCATCCTATATGATATTCCATATAATTTTCAGCAAAACATATTATATCATAGGTAAGGGAGTAAGGGATTGAAATAAATTACCAAGAGAGATGATGAATAATTTACTAAAAACGCTGAAAGGATCTGAAATTAAAATTCGTGGAGGGTAAAAGTAGGCGGGTACAGAAAAGGGAAAAAATGTGTTAAAATTGCCATCGAAGAGTGCGTTCCATCGCAATTCAATTTAATTAAAGGAGGAATTGGGATATGAAGTTAAGGCGCGAATAGATGTTCTAATGGCGTTACGGAATGCTAACAAAGACAAACAATGAGATTTGAAAAACAAAATAAAACAACCTTCATTCCAATAAATAGCAAAAAAAAAAAAATAGGGGGCATGTAATGTTCTCAGTAATTATAAGAGCCCTTGTATATTGTTTCAGCATTAAAAAATAACTGCAAATGAAGATATCAACCATCAAAGAAAAAGTTTGTCTAACACTCAGATCATTAAATTCAGGATAACTGGGGAATAATAATATGAAGTGATATAAGTTTTAGTTGTACATAACAAGAAAATTCAGAGAAATACAAAATCATAACAGTTAAAGGTTTAAAAATTGCTTTAGAAAAAGAAGTTTAAACAACACATAAAATTAGCTATCCTAATTTGAGAAGTTTGAAAACAGGGCGTAGTATCGAAAACATGATTTTCAAATAGAAAGAATGGTAATGGTCTCGTTTTAAAATATATAAAGGAAAAATATATATGTGGCTTTTAATAAAGGGTTGACAAGCGTGTAGAAACAAGAAGATTACTTGATCAGTAACTCATAAGGGGGCATCCACAAATTACGTGAGGTGTTTTTCCGGATTTCTGGACCCCCTCCTCCCCCCTGGCGAGATTTCGTGAGATCTGGCCGGACCAACCCCCCCCCCCCCCCCTCTGGTGAGATCTGGTCCGTGAGAACCCCTCCTAGAAATCGCCCTCGAAACTTTTGTAGACTTTTTTAAGATCACACCCTAACTTTTTTGACGAAATACCCTCCTAAAATCGACTTTGGCGCAAATTGTAGACCTTTTTTTTTGGCTCTACTGTCCCCAAATTTTTCGCAAAATCTCACGTGAGATTTCCGTAGACCCCCCCTCCCCCCTGGTGAGTTCTGGTGAGATTTCGCCGGACCCCCCCCCCTATTTCACCTCACATAATTTATGGATGCCCCCTAAAGGGAGCGTGCACAAACCACGGAGGGGGGGGGGAGGGGTTGGCTGGAAGGCTACGCTGGGCTTCGTGGGGGGAGGTGGGAGTTCCGAGCCAGGCCACGTAGCTTTCCTTTCATAACATTTTTCACAGTTAAAACGAGAAACAGAACACACAACAGCATGTGAATATTTATTTCCCTCAGTTAATTATCTCCGTGTGTAATTTACAATCGTATGACAAGAGAAAACAGTACAAAATGTCTACTGGAATCAAAAGGGAAAAAAGCTACGTGCTACGTGGGGAAGGGGGGGATGGTATAAGCAAAAGCCACGTAGGGCTACGTCGGGGGGAGGGGGGGTTCACAGGAGGCCAAAATGGAGCTACGTGGTTTATGCACGCTCCCTAATTAAAGTTTAATGCAGTAGAAAGTTATACACCAGAAGACACCAAAATTTAAAAAATAATTGTTTAAAAAAACATAAAAACCGCCTTCAAAAAAAAAAAAGCATTAAAATTTTTTAAATAACTTTATACCTTGCTTAGGAGAAAGTAAATCTAAATGGACAACAGCGAAAGCAAGAAAAAAAACCTCCTCCTTTTTTTGAAGTCGGTTAAAAATAATTTTACTATGTAAAACTTGTTATAAGGAATTAATTAGTTTTGAAGAAAATATCGTCTTCAAAAATTGTCACAGCTAAATTATTGTTTATTTCGATATAACATCATAAACCTCGAACATACTACAGTTTCGGAGTAGGATGAGGGTGCTTTCGGAGTAGGGCGAGAGGAGATATTCCCACGTGGTGCGTCAAAGATGGCGTAAATGGGGTCCTCACCGGTTTACTGGCGGATTCGAGCGATATAAAATAGCTCTCGCGGATCAATCACACGGCAACAAGACACCGGCAGCACATACGAACTAACAATCCATATGATGAGAGTGGGTCGATATAGCAATTCGTTCACCCCGGTTATTTCATACCCACGAGCAAAATCAACCATAAATTTAGCAAGATCGCTTCACAAGCAAAAGAACTAGTACCTTAGGCTGGAGCTAAGGACAGCGACGGTAAACCTGGTCGTTCAGATTCTCAAGGATCAGAAAATCATGCAGGGAAGTGTCGGAGTTTCTTAACTTCCTCAAATCCAAAAGAGTACAGTTTATTGGTGCAATCAACGCAGAGAAGTTGACTAAAACAGGAAAACTGACAGATACATGTAATCCTCATACTTGCATAGCAAGAAACAAGGTTCTGCTATTTCAGTCATTTTGACTCGGGGGATTTGGGGGGGGGGAGAATATTACATCTAAAACGGAAAACACGTATTTAAACACTATTTTATGAGTATTTTGAATAGTTTTCCTGGTAGACAAGAGTATCCAGAACTCGTTGGTAGTCTTCTCATCCCACTCGGAGCATTTCTCTAACTCACAGATTAAAGTGCTAGCAAAGCCTACACACTAGTCTATGCACATGCTCCAATCAACAAAAGAACGTTAAAAAAACAAATTGAGATGTTCTGGTCACAGGCATAAAGAGTACTCGCAAAAATCCCTCAACACGGTGTCAAGATTCTCCTCGGAGACTATAATGCACAAATTGGCAGCAAAAGGCAATACACACATATTATCGGAAATCAAATGAAAGACAAATGCAAATAGACAGCGCCTAATCAACATCTATGAAATGGCCAATCTCCAGTTGATGTCCACACACTTTAAGAAACCCCCACGGAAAAAGACCACTTGAAAATCATCAAACAACCACATAGGCGAATACAACATCGATCATGTAGCGATTACCAGAAAATTCTCTCCAGAAATTATGAATGTGAGAGTGTGAAAGGGTTATGTAGTGTCCTGAATACTTAAAAGAGGATGCACAAGATTAATGACTACAGAGAAAGAAAGAAACAAACATGGGACAACTTCTTGATACCGTGCAAGAATCAGCACTGAATATCGGCCAGCCACAATGGAGACGGAAACACAGTTGGTGGACCTCAGTGCGATAAAGACCTGAAATCACTTATCAGAGGCTAGAAGAATTGGCATAGCCATCGAAGACCAGAGAATTGGCAGACGTTTACAGAAAGACTGAAGAGATCATCAGAAATAATCATATGAGTCAATCGCATGTACCACATCAAAATGTGAGAGAAATGAGATATCAAAGAAACAATACAAGAAACTTTTTTCAAAAACGTTCATTAAGAATCTTTAAGCTGCCTTTTATTTCCTTCCATCGATTTGATGGGACGCTTGAAACCAACAGAAAGGCCAATTGCATGATTCTGAAACAGCTGTTAAGGAAGTTGCACAACTGTGGAGCACCCACGGCGAAACTCAATTTTCAGATACCTTTCCAAAACCACGACTCTGTTTCACCTGTACTGGGTCGAAATATCATATTTCAATTGAAAAATAATAAAGCACCAGGGGAACACCGAGTAATTGCAGAGATGCTGAAAATAGGGGGCAAAGTCCTGACTGACCAGCCGCACGCTATCATTTCAAATAAATGGAAGCGCCAAGTCAGATTCCTGCAGAATCATCCACTACATAAAAAGTGAGAAAGAACAGATACAAACAATCTGAGGGATTTCGCTCCTGCCAATCGCTTACAAAGTACTTTCTTGTGCCTTCGGTACGTAATATTGGCGAATACCAGGCAGGTTTCCGACAGCTTCGATCGGAACTTCAAGATTATAATCCAACACCATCAGACAAAATCACACGGTGGTCACTTTCGTTGATTTCAGGAAAGCATACAGTTAAATGAACGCACCATGCTATTCAATAATTTACGTGAATATGGGGTGGATAGTAAAACCTCTATATTATTGCAATAAACTTGACAGGTATAACTTCAAAAGTGAAATTTATGGCAGAAATCTCAAAATCCTTTGAAATTAAGACGATTGTAAAACAAGCGGATGTATTATCGCTCTCCTCCTCCCCCACTCTAATACTAGACAATATCGTTAACATATGGGATACAAACTTGGAATACATATTGGAATAAAGGATAAATGGATTGACATTAAATGCCTTGCCTTTGCGGATGATCTAGCAATAATAACTCCTGATGAAGTAAGGCTATTGAGAAGATTCACGAGTTGGCCATTAAAATCGGCTTCCAAAGTCTTATGACTTATGAGAAAACACAATATACAGACTCCAAAGGAATAAACCCGAAGCCACGGTTAGCGTTCTGGCCTCGCGGACGCCGGTTTGAATTCCCGTCCGGGCATCCAGATTTGGGTTTTCCATGGTTTACCAAATCACTCCAGGCAAATGGCGGGATGCTTCCTTTAAAAGGCCATGGCCGAATTCCTTCCCATTCCTTGCCCCCATCCTTTCCCGTATCAAAAGACCTCGCTGTTAAGAGACGTTAAGCAGTAAAAAAAAAATATGGCACTAAACACTTTAAGTACTTAATACGTGTCCGTCAGTTACGCGAGAGGTTTTTTTTTTTTAATTTGGAAACCCGTCTCCCCCTTGGTGAGGTTTGGTAAGATGTGGTAGGACCCATTCTTCCACTCGCGTATGATTTATCTTATAATTTTTTATAATTACAATTATTTGATACATTTGTGTAATTTGCTTCATGCGACAAAAAACCTAAGCATTAATACTGATTTCTTCTGTGTAGTACTAATTTTGCAATATGAATCTTATCTGTTATAATAATGTATATTCCTTGAATTAAGAAGTTGGCGTGAAATTTTTAACTATCCCCTTCCCTTTAAATGAGATTTGGTGAGATTTTGCCAATGAAATCAAAAGAAACAACACAATAATTTTTTTTCAAAACATTGAGGGAGAATTGTCTATCTTAAGCCAACTTTTATTTGCAAATAATAGACGCACTCTTAGGGAAATTTATTAGGAATCCTGGTCCTGAGAAAAAGGACCACAAAAACCAGACCAAAAACTGTATAAACAATTACTTGGAATACTTACTTCCCCAGTTAACAAGCTTAACTGGGCAGGAAACATTGGACAGGTGGTAGGAAAAGGTTTCAAAATTCTGCACTTGTTGGAGGGAGTGATGAGAGGATGTACGAGAGAAGTAAGCGAATTGGGTTACAAAAATTTGGTCAGACCATTGCTCGAATATGGTAGTGTTGTATGGGACCCTCATTTTACGTATCAAATACAGGAGTTGGAGAGGGTGCAAAAAAGGGCTGATAGATTTGTTTCTGGAAATTATCGCAGATTGCAATCAGTTACGGATATGATAAAGGAGCTGAATGGGATTCATTGCAAGACAGGAGGAGGATGAGGAGGGTCATGTGAGTGTACAGGGCATATACTGGCGATGAGGCATGGAAAGATATTGGAGTAGGTATGAAAAGTAGATCATCGAAGGGAAAAGATGACCATGGTCATAAGCTGGCACTCGATTTCAGGCACAAGGGTGTGGGTAGATTCTCTTTTTTAGGTAAGGGTGTCAGGGATTGGAATGAGTTACCGAGAGAAATAATGGATAATTTACCGAAAACATTGAAAGAATTTAAAGATAAAATTTGTAGACGGCAAATGTAGGTGGGTGCAGGATAGGGGGAAGATGGGGGTGTAGTGAAATTGCTACCGGAGCCTGTGCTCCATTGCAATTAAATTAAATAACTTTCCACACTACCACAGCTTTGTCCTGTATTTGTTGGAGGCGTCAAAGGTATCGAAAAACTGAGCCCCAAGGTCGAGGTCAAAAGTGGCATCTGGATGCGCAAAAGCTCAAAAAAAAGCACTGTATTAACTCACCGAACGATTCACCTCACTCACAAGTAAGAGACGAATGAAATTCTACAGACATATAGCACAAATGGATGTCTCGTTACTGGCCAAGATCTTCCACGTCATCAACGAACCCCGACAAACCGAAGCACGCTGGCTTGTATGAACTCAAAAGGACCTAGCAGAAGTTAACTTAGAACCGCGATATCTACTCGGAGTATTTATAGGCAGGTAATCGGCTCACATAAGTTTGTACATAAGATCCCAACAACAACAAATCTGAAACTCAAATTCATGATTCCACGCGCTTCTTAGTGGGCTACGCTAAAAAAATACTAAATAATATTATAAAATGTTCAGAACAAACTAATTTATCTTGTACCAAAGTTTGGCAACAATCGGATCAAATTCTGGTAATAGTCTAAGGATTACATCAACAGTTAAGACACAATATGGCAAGAAGTACCCGGGCACAAGGGTACAAATACAATATAGGAGGGCAAATAAGTTATAATGCCGCTACTTTCCAGGCAGTTGAAACGGATCAAATTCATTACAGAAACGAAGACAATTGCTAGATGCGATCAAGTCTGCTATTCGTTCGTGAGACTTCATACTGTAAGCATTGCTAGTTATTGCGGGAAAGCATAGCAAAGCTACCATGGCAGCGGGGAAGGAACGGACAGCTAAATTCTCCAATAACTTTCGAGGCAACACCAGCTAAGATGTTTCAAGATGAGAGAAATCTTCGCTTTGCAAGACGAACTCTCTAGGAGATTTGCGGCGGGTACATTACGCCAAACACTTTACATACTTGGTCCGGTGTGACCTCATCATGGACTAAGTCGCTGCACCTGCCAATCCTCATCTGGAAAAAGAGGCACACCCCATCGCCACGCCAAAATCAGTAGCAGATGAAGCAGAGGTGCCGACGAAAATGTCACTTGACAGTTACTCTACTATTTGAGGGCACTTGGCTCGCGATTTGCATGCCTCAGAAAGGCACTACCCTTCATGAGCCAGTCAGGCAAAAATGGGGTACGCCTGTGCCTGACATACCCCAGCGACCTAAGGATGTTGGAGGAATACTGATGGGATGAGACGTGCTCCGCCACCAAAAGAGGAAGCTGATCGTTCGAGAGTTTCCTGTGAATACTCAAGAAGCAGCCTTTGTTGCCGAACTCGGGAAGCAAGGAGTAGATGCCAGCGACGTCTATCAAATGCAACGCACTGATACAGAAGCGAAAATATTTTGATAGGCAACCGGCAGAATCGCGCTCTTCTAGTAATAAATATACATAAAAATTGCATTCAAATCAAATAACAGATGGACGTAGAAATTATGCACCAGGCTATGTAATTCCTACCTGCCGCCTAAGGACAGCGCCACCAGGGCACCGAGAAAGAGCGAGTCTTAACCTACAGAAAGTATTCCAATAACGCTAAACATCCAAATAAACCGTCAGTATTTTTCACATTTATTCTGCTTCCCTTCAATGCCAAGGCAACCCGCGATTAATCAATATCTACTTTCTAAATCCCGACGAGGAACACGGTTTTATTCGTATCATAAGTGTACAATTTCAATATTCGTTGTATATCAGTAAAGGAAAACTGCCAAATACACTTTCTGTATTTTTAGCTCATATCGTGGAGGCGTTCCATACAGAGGCTACTCGCATATGACCAATAAAATCACTACATTTTAAAGTCCTACGTGGAACCAAGTTTTATTCATATCAGAAGTGTACATTAATGAAAATCGTTGTATGCTGGTAAAGAAAAACCACCATTTAAACCGTTAGTGTTTTACATACTTATTCTGCATCAGACGGAATAGTCAATAAAATGTTAAATTTTTCCTCACAAATGTTCTTTAGCTATCCAAACATTTTCCAACATAAAATCGGGCAAATTCTGTTAAAAAATAGGGATTTCAACAATTAAAACTCTTTCAGTAGGTAATTAGAAGAAGGCCGAAGCATCTGGGGACATCCGAGCATAGTAACTTTCTGGCCTCACATCCGGAAGGACGAGGGTTCGGATCGCCGTCCGACCATCAAGATTTGGGGTTTTCGCGGTTTCCTCAATTCACTCCCGGCGAATGCCTGGATAGGTCCTTGAAAAGACCATGCCTGAATTCCTTCCCGTTCCTTTCCGGAGTCCCTTCCCGACTCTAATGACATTTGGATAACTTTATTATTTATCTCCGGAGATACATCCATATGGCGTTCGCCTCCTGCGACGATATGATTCCAATTTGTTCTTTGTGATCGATCTGAAAAGAACCTGTTGTTGTTATTGTTGTTGTTGTTGTTATTGTTGTTGTTGTGGTTTTAGGGCGCGTAGACAGCAAGGTCATTAGCGCCCTAGGAATAACCAGCGCATATAGTGGCTTAATAGTAAACTAAAATACTGTATGCATGGTCGACTGTAAAGGGCTCGGCCATACAGTTAGCAAAATAAAATAAATCATTAAAAAGTATCTGGCTGTAAAGAGGCCACATTGACCTAAATCTTTACAATGTCTGAATGGCTGTAATAGGGCCAAACATGTTCACAAACGAATTAAAAACACTAGATGTCTCGCTGGCTTTATAATGGCCAGGAATTATAACAATATAAAAAATGAAAACAGTGCACATGCATGGGTGGCTGTAAGGGGCCTATATGGAGACGAGTAAGGAGAACCTCATTCCTCCTCGCCCGCTGGAGGGAGCTGCTCCACGATTGAACGGTCGGTTTGACCAGTCGGAGCTTATTATGTTCTACATCCAGCCACTGCCTCTGTCAAATATCCAAAATAAATCTTTTCACCGCCGAGGAAAGGTCTGACTTCGGGACCGGATCAAAATCAATTCGGACCTTGTCGCAGGCTAACTTGGTAGCTTCCTCAGCTGCCTCGTTCCCTCTGATTCCCACATGGCCAGGTACCCAGCAGAATAAACCCTCCTTCCCACAAAATGGAGGGAAAGGAGGGCGTCCTGAATGTCCTGGACCAAACGGTCTGCTGGGAACATGTTTCCTAAGGCCTGAATACAGCTGAGGGAATCATAGCATACGATGTACTTCATTCTGTGACTTACTTTCATATGCTGCACATGCTATTCAACTTGAATCTGTAAGTCGCTCGAGGGAACACAACAGAGTAACCTACTCCTTTAGCCTGCTTAAACCCATTCGTACATACCGGGGCGAAATCGTGATAGTAGTTTAAATTATCTTTAAAAATTCTGATAAAAACACAGTAAGCAGTACACAGCTTGTTGTACTGTGACAGATCTAAAATCGTTCTGGGCCTCTTTAAAAGCCAGGGAGGAGATTTACTCCAACCCTGGGGATGAAAGGAGGGTATCTCGAACCCATATTCCTCTAAAACAGCCTTTGCACGGTAGCTGAACCGTTTGGTTGCTCTTTGGTGGTTGGTGTCAAGGGCGTAGCCAGGTACGGGCAGGGGGGGGCAGCTGCCCCCCCCCTAGCTGGACGCGGGTTTGTGCTCGATCAGAGTTCTGCCGAACTGAAGAGTAAACAATGTTAAGTAACCTTTTTTTTTTAACTGCTTTACGTCTCTTTTTAACATCGGGGTCTTTAGAGACGGGAAAGGATGGGGGGCAAGGAATGGGAAGGAATTCGGCCATGGCCTTTTGAAGGAAGCATCCCGGCATTTGCCTGGAGTGATTTGGGGAAACCATGGAAAACCCAAATCTGGATGCTCGGATGGGGATTCGAACCGGCCGTCCTCCCGAATGCGAGGCGAGAACGCTAACCTTTACACCGCCCCGCTCGGTAAGTAACTTTCAAAAATTAATTCGTTTCGTTCTATTTAAACCTGCTTTCTACTGCTATTTGCGGGAAAACAGACGTTAGTGAGGGCGGGGCAGCACAACGGGCCACGTACGGCGCTGCTGACGACTCTTAGATCGCTTACACACGGGGCGGTTTCGGCCGCGGCGGAAAGTTTTCCGTCGCCGTCGTTCCTGTAGTGGCGCGAGGGATCAAATTGGAGCTTACACACTGGGCTTACACCCACGGCAGAGCTGCCGTCGACGGCAGGTATGCAACCGTGCGCTGCCACTACATTCGACGGTAATTTGACCGCCCCAATCGTGGTCAAATAGGCGCTTGCACACCCTACGATTTTTTAACCGCTTGGCGCTTTCAGTCTGTTAAAGTTAACATTTTTTGAATTTAAAAATCGTAATGTAAGTTAAGTGATGATGGATACTGATCTCATTTCGTTAGCAGTTTTAAGAGACAAAACTGTAGATTCTTTTAAAGATCGGAACGCTACTAGGAACGCTTGGAAAGAAGTGTGCCTTGAAATTAGGAATGATTTTAACGAAATGAAAAATTAGGAAAAATGCCTTTGAATAGTAAACTTTTGATCACGTATTTGCATACATTTTTAGAGCTTCAACTAGAAGTTGAAAAATGTTGAATCACATTTTATAGAAAGATTTTGATGTTTAATACTATATAAGTGTCCTTATATCTTAGACATTTCCCAAGGAAAACTTTCAACATTCGAAATTCTGTGGATCGACATTTTTTCCACTTTTCTTCTTCCTCTTCTTCTTCTTTTCTTCTAACACAGCAGTGACGAATACAGTGAGACAAGGTGTTCAGTAACTTCGGCATCACCTTCGCCATTTACTTTCGATTTTTCTTTGTAAATTAATAGTTATTAAAACACTTAACAGATTACAATCTAATCACTAAAGTTTAACTAGTCGATTGTGCTAGTAAGTATAAAAGCAATATAAACTCAACACTGATAGTTGATTACACAGTGAAGTATATGTATTAGTTACAAATAAATGTAAGTCTTAGCCATTATATCGCATAGTGTATTTTTCAAACTTTTCTTGTACATCTATTCATATTCACCTCAAGAAGTTTTCACCCTAATTAACATAAAATAAATATAGTGGATTGGAATTATATGAAATTAAATGTTTATTTATAGTAGGCCCATGAGAAATCTGCTTACTTCAAGGAGATTGCCAGCATTTCCACACGTTAAATACAATTCATCAACTGGGTATTCCTCCTCTGAATGCCGTACTTAAGTTTCGCAAGCAACTGTCGAAATAAACATCCCAAAATAATTGAAAAACTTAGTGTCGTCGATCCTCAAATATTCTGTTTTCCTTTGGCTTTTTCTTTTCCTATTCTATGGCTATGGAACCTTCTAAATGACAATTTTAAAACTTAACTACGAAGTAATAAACACCAAATTAATTAAATTAACTTCTAATTTCACAAAATGGAACTCAAGTCTTCAAAAGAAAGGTACTGACGTCCGACCACGTCATCTTTTACCAGCTCTTCATAGCAGCGAAAATTTTACCGCTGTAATAGCAACAACAGTTCTACCGCCGAATATGTAAACACCTCAAATTCTGTAGGCGGCGACAGTTAAGTTTCCACTGCGGTTAAAACCGCACAGTGTGAACGAAGGGATTGTGCATAAACTACGTGGCTTGGTCTAGAGGGGGAGCGGTTGGCTGGAAAGCTACGCTGGGCTCCTTAAAGGTGGGGGGGGATTTCCGAGCCAGGCCACGTAGCTTTTCTTTCATAATAAGATACAGAACATACAGAAGCATGTCAATAATTATTTCCGTCATTTTATTATCCCCGCTTGTAATTTATGATAGCCTGACAAGAGAAAACAGTACAAAAATGACTTCAGGAATCATTATGAGAAAAAGCTACGTGGGGGAGACAAAAGCCACGTTGGGCTACGTGGGGGGAGGGGGGTTCACAGGAGGTCAAAATGGAGCTACGTGGTTTATGGACCGTCCCTAAGTTGCGTATCGAGTATGAGCGGCTGCTGCGCGAGCCATGTTCGAGCGCGCCAAACCAGTTATTTGCCGCGCGAACCATTTCTGTTGATGAGCACGGCTTGCGCGGCAAACTATCCAGGCACTGTCTTTTTGTGAAGCCACCGTGGACATTTCACGTGCGCGAATAGCCGCAACTTTCACTGTATACTAGAAACCTAAACGAAAAATGATTTGGTGGATATGGAAATTGTATTTTAATTGAATACAGTATGGCGAGAAACTCATGGAAGACATTAGATATGAAGCCATCGAGGATACAATAAACAAATTTTACGAGATTGACAATCGTAGAGTTTCTAAAATAATTAATTGAGAACACAATTTTGGGAGGCATTTCAGTTACTGATAAATTTCTAGTAATTGGAGAATCGTGTACTAGCCTGCATTACCTTTCTCGAGTTTCAAAACAATCATTTATTTGAACAGTTTCAGATTTTTCTGACGCACTATGCGAAGCTCTGAAAGAATGGTCAAGGATAAGGTAATAGCACCCGTTTAATCCTAATTTTTTTTTTATTGCTATTCAATTTTCTGTTGCCATTCTTAACGAGAACTTACTCCTTACTTAGGTAAAAGGTATTATATTGATTCTGTCATTTGGCGATTCTATAGATTCGTTGATTAAAGTTTCAAGTGACGATTGTGATGGTGATGGAGGTGATACCATCTGAGTCTGACTAGGCTGCACATTTGCTATTACATAAAAATAATTTGGCACCGTCCAATTGTATTAAAAAGCGGCCGTTTTTTTTTTCCATGGCAACAAACTGTCACTGTGCCGAGCGAGCCAACTCGAATAAAGACATCCTGCCTTAATCTTATCTTATATCTTTAAACGAGCAATTCTTGTATATATATATATATTTCGGATCTCGGAAACGGCTATGACGATTTGGATGAAATTTGATATTTAGATAATGTTTTGACTTTTAAGATTACCTAAATAGTTGTCTTCCGTACAAAAAAGCGAGTTTGCAAAATACAAACAATTTTTTCACTTGATATCTCGAAAACGGCACTAGCGCCATCTCGTAGACAATTCAGGTACCAGAAAGCCTACAAATAGATTCTCTCTGATTTCAAAGAATATTTAAACGAACAGTTCTTGTATACTGGCTGAGGCGTGCAAATAGTAACATTGCAAGTTTAATTGTAAAACATTTAAAAAGGAAGATAATTAAAAATTTATGATTGGTTTTGTCAGAGGTGATAAACTTCTTTGAAAATAATATTACCGGTACCAGTTATAAAGTAATCACCGTTTACTTTTTGACTGTAGAAAGTGGTTGTTAGTTTGTCATTAAATACTACCACGCGAGGTATGAGCATAGTTTTAGCGGAGTGAATTGATTTAGCACTGATGATGTTCTATCATTACCGTGACGTCACAATCTGATGATGAATTCTTATAGAACGCGACGAAACATATCGAAAATAAAGAATAAATGTTCTTGATATCTCGCTTGGTTTACGAGATATAGCATGTCAAAAATCAGTTATAGGTATAGTTCCTTGTGCTTTTGGCGACGTTTCTTCTGGTCCATGCTGTATTTCAACCTAACAACAACCATTTGGAGTTTAATTGTAAAACATTTAAAAAGGAAGATAATTAAAAATTTATGATTGGTTTTGTCAGAGGTGATAAACTTCTTTGAAAATAATATTACCGGTACCAGTTGTAAAGTAATCACCGTTTACTTTTTGACTGTAAAAAGTGGTTGTTAGTTTGTCATTAAATACTACCACGCGAGGTATGAGCATAGTTTTAGCGGAATGAATTGATTTAGCACTCATTATGTTCTATCATTACCGTGACGTCACAATCATGATAGAATTCTTATAGAACGCGACGAAACATATCGAAAATAAAGAATAAATGTTCTTGATATCTCGCTTGGTTTACGAGATATAGCATGTCAAAAATCAGTTATAGGTATAGTTCCTTGTGCTTTTGGCGACGTTTCTTCTCGTCCATGCTGTATTTCAACCTAACAACAACCATTTGGAACAAAATAAAACATGAAAAGTACATTTCCACCGTATCGACATAGTGCTTTTGGTGGATTCTTTTTCTGGTCCAGGTCGGATCTAATCCTAACCTCTTCACTTGAGGTATCAGAAAAATAAATTTATTTTCGATTTTTCTCGACGAGTTTCATACGAATTCATCATCAAACTTGGCCATGACGAAATTTATCTTCTGGTCCAGGTCGCATTTCAACCAACCACGTCAATTTTGCGATATGATATATCGAGAACTAAGCGAGATATATAAATTTAAAAATATTTTGTGCTTTAAATTTTTCTCGTCGAGGTACATAAGAATCTATCATCAAGGGTTTTCGTAGAATGCCCTGAATTAACACAAATCTCGCAGCGTTAATCAATCCCTGACTGTCATTAAGATTTCTGTTTAACATAAGAATAGCATTTTTCTTTGAAAGCAATTTATGAGGCGGTCTCGCAAATGGATCTAACAATTTGGATGAAATTTCATATGTAGATAACGTTTTTGCTATTCCAGTTTTTAACACGATTAAAAAAAAAAAAAGTTGCAATTTTTGTATTTGGTTTCTCGAAAACGGCTCTAACCTCATTACGTAGAAGGTTCAGGTACCAGTAAGCCTAATGATGTTAGCGAAGTTTCTCTTTGGTTAACTGTGCACCTCAAAACGCCTAGGAAGTCTTCAAGCCTTTTACTTTAATCAAACTTTACTCGAAATCTTGGATATTAAATAGAAATCGAAAGATGCCGAGCGAAGATAGGTCACCCAGGTACTTGCGATTAAATGCCGATAGATTGCAGGCTGACTCGACCCGGAAACAACGCATCCGATCGTCTATACTGTGATATAACCAGAGAGCGCGCAAATAATCTGTTCTTAAAAGTAATTATTTTGTATATTTCGTAAGGCTAACGATGGCTTTTAATATAGTATTACATACAGTACATACAAAATGTACGACTTTTATTTAATAACTATAATTATCTGCATTCGTTTGTATTTTATTTATTTTTATTACTATCAAGCGATTGTGAAAAAGTTGATAGTGTAAGAGCTAATTTGTGAGAAAATTTTTATTACTCTTGACTTTACAGTATATTTGTCCTAGGTGCTAGGATATGAGTTGGGTCGGTCCAACAGTCAAGTTGTTTCTCATTCTGTGGTCGTACCAATAATGCTACGTACTGTGTTACAACCCAGCTGCTGGGTACCGTCCTGAAAATAAATTTTCTGTAGATGCTAAAACCACTAATTTGAAATTAAAATTTAATCATCGTTGCTTGCATACTTACTTGCCTCTGCTAGTATAGTCTAATTAATTTGTTACTCGAACTTTCTGTCACTTTAAAAATATCCATGAATATTGCAAAAAACATGCTTCATCACATTATCATCAATCAGCAGCTAACGATGTTAAGAACTTCTTGGAGAAAATACCGGTCGCTGTAATGATGAATACTGCTCACCAGAAGGAAGTAGAAGACAATCGATAAATCGTGTCATCTATAATATCTTTGATTATTTTCTGTGTTACACCGTACAAATAACTTGCCTTGAAGATGTAAAGAGCAACATCAGGGTGTTCTTGAATACCTGCTGAAACTAAGAATTGATTCAAGTGTTATGGTTTTGAAACAGCATATTGAAAAATTTAAGAAAAATGTCATGTATATCTCCCCACAGATTTAAAACGAAATCATTGCCCTGTGCGGCTTGGTCGTTAAAAATGAAATTGTGCAGGCCACAAAGAAGGCTTATACTTATATTGTGTTGGCAGATGAGTCATGTGATATAGCTGGGAAAGAACAGCTTTCCATAAAAATAGTTTTACTGACGAAGATAAAATACAATCCGCCAAAAATCTCTCAGATCCGTAGAACCGATGGATTTAAATGACAAATTATAGCATCAGAAATCGACAGGTTTTTAGGAAACGAAGATCATGGGCCTAAGAGTTGTGTTAGCCAAGGATGTGAAGTGTGTTCTACATTGGCGGGTGATATTGATAGGGTTCAAAGTTTTTTAAAGAGAAATATAAAAAAAGCCTTGTATTTTCATTTTGAAAGCCACAGACAACATGGTTGTAAATAATTTAAATCAAATTCCAGAAATGTGGAATCCAATTTTAACCACAGAGTACATCATAAACTTTTTACAGAGAAAGTACGTGCTAAATATTTCAGCTTTATACGAGACCCACTGGTCTCAAAAATATTCGTGTTTTGCTATTTTTAACAAGAATTTTGAAGACATTGTCAAAGGACTTTCGAATGTGTCTAGGGAAGAAAATTATGCGACGAGGAAAGGTGTTTAACAGTTATAGTGCGCTGCTACTAAGCCTGAATTCATTATATGTGTTGGATTGAATACTCATGATTACTGGAACCTGTTGCCACTGTGTAAAAATCAAAGACGATCGACATGGGAGTAATTTCTGTCATAAAAGATAATCGCAGCGACGCGGACACGGAGAGCTAAAATATTTTAAACACATCTACCAGTACTGCAGCTGCCATTGAAACCGATTTGAAAGTCCGGCGCATTGTATCTGTCCAACAACGTCGTCCCAATCACCCTGCTCAATCTCTATACGAGTTTTGAAAGGAATCTGTTTTCATACCTTATCTAAATTCCTTGATAGCTTCTCTGGAGTATTGTTTTAGGATTATTCATTGCGCTTTTACACGCTTTGTTTTAAATTTAACTCTAGTTATTTAGTAAATAGTGAATTATAGTAAGTATTTAGTTTTAGATCAATTTACATGTATCACAGAAAATCACGTCAGTTTGAAAAATAATCTGTTTATCTAAGAAGCGCTGAAATTATCACTTTATTTGCAAAGAATTTCATATATAGCCAGCAGCCGAGAAAGCCCTTTCTGCCTCCTCATTCGTTGGTTTGATTGAAATGGTCATAAATAAAAAACTTTTTGAAATCTTAACAACTTTCTGAACTTTTTTGAGATCATCATATCTGGGAATCACCCCAGTATGTGGAATATCCAGTGCTACGATCACGCTTTGTGCTTCAATTGTGGTGTCCAGGTCTTTGTGGTCTACGTTCGAGTGAAAGTTTTTTCTATGCTCTCAATTTTTTTAGTGTTTTTTTTTGGGGGGGGAGGGGTATAAAACTTCGACAACTGTCAATTGTGTGAAAAGCACAATTGCAGGTACGAAGGCAGAACGTTTTCCATGACGCTTGTTCTATTAGATCTTTTGCCGATAACAGCAGTTTCAACAGCAACACCAAAGCCTGTCAGTCGTTCCTTGACCAAACTGATGCAATGCTCCGTGGTGCACGAACCCTGTATTCTAAGCAAGCTGATATTAAAATGTGTTTCTTTGCGGTGAACATAACCCCGGGTCCACTTGCTTGGCACTTATCGAAAACTCCAAACGCCTAGGTTAATTGTGGGGAGCTGAACATTGACAGCCACACACTTGCGAATGTGCTGGTATGTTTTGGAGAAGAAAGCGTGAGCGACGTCGATGTTGTGTTGGATATAAATTTTTGCTTAACCTATATTTTTATAAAAATTTAAACGAAAATGAAAATATAACGAGAAAGACGGCGAAGAAGATGGTGGATGTTAAAAATCCATAGAAACCGTTCCAGGTATAATTTCATTCATGTAACTATGTTAAGTATGTAGTTTCATGTATGTATTTCATTTAATATAATTAGGGGCCTATATGAAATTATTGTTTTATAATTGAAATTGTATAGTAATTATTGTTTTTACAGTATTATAATGTCTATATCAATTATTTTTTTACTGCAGAAAATTTATGGAAAATAACTTTAATGAGCTACTTTATGACTTTTTATTTTGCTTATGGCTTTACGCCTTGTCAGGAACGAGGTCATTAGAGGCGGGGATAGACATGGGGCAAGGAATGGGAAAGAATTCGGATTTGGCCTTTTTCTGAAGGAAGCATCCCGGCATTCGTCTAGAGTGATTTGGAGAAACAATGGAAATAGCAAATCTCAATGCCCGGATGAGGATTCGATCCGACGTCCTGCCGAATGCGAGGCCAGAGCGTTAATTGCTCACCCACTACGCTCGGTGACCACGCTTCTTTATGAGCCATCTTGATAACTTCTGCCGAATATGCTGATTTTGAATATTAGCATTCAAGGAATGTGAAATATCGTTGTTGAACCAATTACTCATTTTTTCTGCGGCACTTCTATCACAACAAACAGGAACACATGTCTGTCCGCCGTCAGTGCACAAAGTGTATCAAGTCCGCAGAAAGGAGTAGGCGCTTTACAAGCACTTGCCGCAAACTTTCTTTGATTTGTGCCAAAAAACAGACACTCAATTGGATCAGCCACAAGTGCCAGCCTACACGAGTCAAGTTAAACGCTCTATTAGCACGTTTCAATTTGTTACGGCTTGACGAGGTTTAGCAAGCGTGTGGTCCCGCCTTATATATAGGTGATTTTTTTTTCTTTTTTGGACGTCTACTCGTCAAACATTCGACAAAAATATTCGCAATTGTTTCTTGAAATATTCAAATTGGACAATTATGTCATTTGAAAACTTTGTTATCATAGATCTTATAGAATTAGCAGAATTAGGAAATAGAAATCCACTTTTTGAAAAGAAATAACTGAAATACAATGAAGTACAGTTTATGACAAAAATATTTTAACACATCATTTACGCACTAGATTTTGAAATATCTGTCAATAGTTGTAACCTTCTTTTTATATTGTTTTTACTTACTCCTCAGAAACAACTCTAGTTGTATCTTTTTTGTGTGTACGATCTGGGAGCTAGTTTTGCAATAGGACGACATAACTCAAATTACGGTACTGCACACAACACAAACACACAACTCACATTTGTTGCCGTGAGTCAAATGTCAACTTGAAGGGTACAGTTAAACGGGGTGATACAACCGGTAAAGAACTAGTCGGACGGGAAAGTGACGACAGGGAGACACGGTGACGAAGACTGAAACATGTTTTCCCCCCATTTTCCGGATTGCGGATCCGCTTAATTAGGTGCTGGATCCGCCAGACTGCCAAATGATGCCGGATCCCGCATTGTTGGATTTGCAGTCCCTAGCTACATCCCAGCTAAAGTTTAAGTAAGTCATTGGTAGATTTAAAAAAAAAAAGTTATAAGTTAAAATTGTTTGAGTATGAAGTCGCACTATGATATAAACTATGGAAGGACAAGGGTATGACAACAGAAAATCTTAGAGAACTAGATCTTATGAAAGAGTTAAATAAGATGGAAATATTCTAGAGATCCAACTGACCTGTCTGTGCATGCTTGGTATACACAGAAAACTTTTACAAGAAAATTGTGATAAAATTGCAGATGAAGTAGCTCAAAAATTATTATTAGTATAATTATATATACTAATTAATTAAATTATAATTAATTAAAATTTAATAATATTAATTAATTATTCAATTAATAGAATATATATGTATTACATTAATAAACGTTTTTTTATCATACATATTATCAGGTTTCTCTTGCCTGCCCCCCCCCCCCCAAAACAAAATCCTGGCTACGCCCTTGGTTGGTGTAAGGCCGTTCAAAGTTAGGATGAATTTCTACGTCATACACGGGATTGCCAGGAGTTGTGAAAATATGAATATAGTGTCGGACCATGGAAAGCGCCGGCTCACCAGACTCAGCACAAATGCTGAGCATCGGACTGGTGCGGCATGCACCTGTACCGAGATTAATTCCTAGATGGTGGACACTATCCAGAATATGGAGATAGCTGTCCCGTGCCAAACCGTATACAATGCAACTGTATTCCAACCGCGACCATACAAAGGCTTTATAAAATTGTAGCAGGCAGGAGCGGTCAGCGCCCCACGCCCTGCCACACAGACATTTAAAAAAGTTGAGGGCTTTCAGGACTCTGGCTTTAACATCTTTCACCTTGAGGTGGAGGTTTTTTTTTATAGTGTTTGTTCCGTCCTGGCGATCCGGGCGATGAAGCCAAGATCCCCGTTCTCCTAGGCACACAACGTTTTCACCGTCAGGCCCTATGGTGGTCGATGAAGCATGTTAGGAGTTAACGGTGTGAGAAACGTAGGGTGCTCACAAATTTCCAGCTCGGGCACCATTGACCATAGCCAGGACTTTGTTCAAGGGGGGGGGGGGGGCAGGCAAGAGAAAATTGATAATATGCATGCTACAAAAACGTTTATTAAACGGAATTCATATATATTCTGTTAATTAATTAATTTATTAATCTATATATATCTATAAATGAGAAAATGAAAAAGTTCAGATGTGTGTTTGGATGTACTTCTCGAATCGATCACGCCTTAATAACTCAACATATTTAAATGAAATTTGGCATGCAGTCAGTTAATTATGTGCGAAGTGACAGAGGATAGATTTTATCCCGCAAAAACGCATAGTTCTTTTAGAAATTGCCATTAATATCAATTGCAAACAACAATGAGTTTCCTACTTCGTAGACAGCCGTGTCACGTTTACTCTTTGCTTTTTACGTAAATCGCAAACACTACTTTTCAGAAATAAAAGCAAAAACCTTCTCACATATGCAAGTTTGCGTTTAGTTTAAAAGCCATAAAACCGACGCACTTGACAAATAATAGTTTGGAATCAGGAAATATAAATCTGTACTTAACCTTAAATTAAAAAAAGGTAGGTACTGTTGTTATGTTAGGAAAGAGGTGTTTTCATTTGCTTACATAAAATAGTATGAAATCTCAAATATTACACCATAATTTCGTTCGTGATATATGCGTCATAATAAATAGTCCAATGAAAAATCAAAGCCTGAAAATAAAACAACGTAAAATGCTATGAGTCTACCAGCACTAAGTCGGTTCACTAAAAGTGCAAAATGGATGTGCCCCAAATGATGTATTTATAAAAATGTAAAGGATTCCATTCTATCTCGGTTTAATTTATTTCCTGTTTCTTTTTCGATACTATACAGTCTTTGTTTTACAAATTATTTTTACCGAAATTTAAAACTTAACTAACCCTTTTTATTTATTGTTCAGAATTTTTGTACAAATAGTAGAGACTATGATTCACGAAACAGTGCTTTTTACTTACTGTTCAATATTCTGCAAATATCTATCGCATGATACACTTAAAACGAATGTATTCAATGGCCTAATGTAGAAAGTTATAGTTTTATGAAGCAACACTGGAAGTCGTTTAATGCAAAATACACCTCATTTGCATGGAGCATATGAAAGCTGCTTACTTATTACTAATAATAACTAAATTCCTTCTGCCTTATGCTGTAACAAAAATCATTCTGGTACAGGCATCATTTCAACCACATCACTATCTCTGTTAATACTGCCTCTACAAAGTCAAACTATACGAACATACCTCAACATATTAAATCCAATTATACACCTCACGAGCAGTAACAGTCACTTTATCGAGATGTTAAATTGACCAGCAATATTAACGAATGTTGTCTTAGAGTTGTAGAGAATTAGTATGGACTTTCCGTTACACACTGTATGTTACAAGCATTTTAGTATAAATTTTTTAATTACGTTACTTCAATACTGTCATGATGCTGATGACATAATTCATACGGATGAATGTAGTTTCAAGTATTTAATTTCCTGCGTTTTCACGTGCGTCACATTGCCAACGTCATTCGGGTTCATTTAGTATCACGATATGAAATAATGAGTCAAGTTTATTTCGCCATTCGTCACTAACACGCAATAGGCCCTATAGTGAATGTATTAATGCGCAGCTGATAGAAGCTTTGATTTTCTAGCGGTAATATTAGCTGACTTTGTGACTTTGTTGAAAAGCAGCCTGGGCCAGGATGAAACTTTATTAGTTACTTCAAGAGCGTCATTTTAGTGATATCATGTTCCCATATTGTATCAAAAGTTTTATAATAAGCTTGGATAATTTAGCAGAAAACGTGGCGCTGATCGAAGTAAATTTTTGAAATTTATAATTGTTTTATTCAGATAGTGGAATGGCAGACAAGCGGAGTGGTAATTTTCCGGTAGACATTCAATTCTGTTGGCAGATTGAGAAACCAAATATGAAGAAAGAATCAATCACTACTTTAATATTGAAATTTATATTTTAGCGCAGACTTAATGGATCGAAACGAATGAACTATAGCAAACAGGTTTAATGGCAATTCAACTATTTCCACAGATAGAGGAACCATTACCACAATACCACTGATCATTATGGATAAAAGCATCAATTACTACTATACTTACTACGATAATATATAAATTTCTGTTGATGGAAGCAATATATCCCCAAAACAAAATCAATATTCAAAGAGCAAATTAAGTTCTCTTTTTTTAAAGATTTTTTTTTCAGATATTCAATGCAAATCAAAATTCATATTTAGTATCGCAATTTTTTTTAACTGAAATGAACGTCCTTGGACCACTTAAGTATTTATTTGCTGTTTGGATGTTAGTTTTTTTTGTTGTTGTTGATATTTAGTCGATTCCATCAATGTATTGCTAATATTTTGACATTTTGAGCTTCCATTAATTAAAACTATATTCATATTTATTCGCGAGATGAAATTAGCAATTTTAAGAGATGCTGGTTAAACGAAATTCAAATCTTTCAAAGAAATGTAAGAAAACTAGGGCTATGAAAATAGCCACAACCTAGGAGACAAATCCTCAGTATTGTATATGCGGATATATTAAACTGAAAATACTCCTAACAAACAGAATATTTTTATTGTTTTAAAAATTCAAAGAAGTAGTTGTGGAACATGAATAAATTTTTGTTCTTTTATTGCAATATTTATTACTACTAATACTAAACCCTGAAAAAAATTAGCTAAATGTTTTGTATGGAGCAGAAACATGGACACTATACAAAGAAGATCTAAAAAGGTTGGAAGCTTTTAAAGGTGGGTATGGAGAATGCTGGAGAAAATAAGTTGGGAGGACAAGTAAGGAATGAGGAAGTGTTGAAACGAATAGGAGAGAAAAGGTCATTTATAAAAACAATAAGAAACAGAAAAAAGAACTGGATTGGGCATGTGCTGAAGAACGAATGCCTGCTTAAAACTGCTCTGGAGGGGACTGTAAACAGACAGAAGAGACGAGGTCGGCGAAGTATGAAAATGATGGATGATATAATGAAAAACGGGAGATATATAGAAATTAAGAGAATGGCGGAACAGAGGGAGGCGTGGAGGGCTGTCACTGTGCGTGGACCTGCCGAATAGCAGAGAACCCTTGATGATTGTATAGTCGTATTGACCTGGTGACAAGGCTTCTATATGTCTCCGCAATCAGCCCCTTTCGTAGCCTCTTAACGTAACCCAGTAATCCTACCGGACATGGAGGACCCACAGTTCAACACGGAATCAGAACCAAGTGAGCATTTTGGCGTAATTCACATCACACAACAACCTATGCCAGAGGTGAAGGTCGAGCTAAGGAACTTTGAAAATCCTCGTCGAGACTAGGATTCAAGCTGGGGACTTTACCATCTCCAGTTGGAGGCCCTAACCTCTGAGCAATCAGACCTCTCAAGAAAATCTTATATTACAACACTCTTCAACGGGGACGAAGTCGTGGGTAACTGCTAGTAGCCAATATACGTATTTTCCATTAATATGTATATAATTACACTAATAGTAATTTTCGAGCTGTTTCATCCGCAATTTTATCACAATTTTCTTGTGAAAATTTTCTAAGCATACACACACAGTTTAGATGGTTCTCTAGCATCGTTGATCTCAGCCATGTTTTAACACGGTGCAGTGTAGAGAAGGACTCTCTATGTTGCTTGATGTACATGGCTGAGCCAAGGATATTAGGATTGCGTTTTTTGTCGCAGAAAAGGATATTACAGCCTCATTTAACTCTTTCATAAAGTCTAGTTCTCCAAGATTTTCTGTCGTCATACCCTTGTCCTTCCATAGTTTATACTATAGTTCGACTTCATAATCAAAAAAATTTAAGTTATAGTATTGGCAGAAACTTTGTGATTTTTTTTCTTTAAATCAACCAATAACATACTTAAACTTTAATTGGAATGTAGCTAGGGATTTCAATCCAGCAAAAGTCGTAGTTAGCCTTACGGTAAATACAAATTAATTACTTTTAAAATACTTCCGTATATCCATTGTTATAAAAAAAAAAATTATTAGTGCGCGCTCCGGCGATGTCACAGTATAAAAGACCCGATACATTGTGGGCAAGTCGAGTCAGCCTACAGTCTACTGGTATTTTGGCACGTGGAAAAAAGCCCCTCACTACTTGGCTCGCGCAGTTAAAATGGAGGTGTCTTTGTTAGAGTTGGCTCACCCAGCACAGCGAAAGTTTGAAACAATGGATAACGATAACTGTCGCCTGTTAATACAACAAATGTGCAGCCTAATCAGAGTATCACCTCCATCACCACGACAACCGTCACTTAAACTCCAATCGACATCTACATATATACTCTGCAATTCACAAAATTGTGGGTGGCAGATGGTGCTCAACACCGAGGCTAATCTCTTTGTTGTGCATTCCAACCCCTAATGGTACGAGGCAAAAAAATTCATATAAGAATCATTTCGTCACCTTATTTCTCTAATCTCATCTTTCCTGTCATTCCAGCTCAAATAGGTTGGTGGACGAAGTATTTCACTACACTCGTAAGTGAAAGTGGGAGTACACATGATTACCAATAACTTTAAACGAAACGTGCGTCGTCTATCTATCAGAGACTCCCAGCCTAGTCTACTAATCAGTTCTGTGACGCTTTCATAAGGACTGTAGAAAGCGGTCACGAATCGAGCGGCTCTTCTCTGTACTTTCTCTATACTTTCGATCAACCCCTTACGACATAGATCCCAAATGGCACAACAATAATTCAAATGTGGACGCACAAGAGATTAGTACGCTATCTCCTTTGTTTAATCATTAAAAATTTTCAAGATTCGACCTATGAATCGCAACCTAGAATTAGCTCTACCTACTAACGAATTAATGTGTAAGTCCCATTTCATGTTCCTTTGTACTGCTACTCCCAAATATTTCGTAGAATCAACTATATCAATAACTGAATTGTTTTACTCGTATTCCTGAACAATTGGTTTCTCTTTGTTAGTTATGGTAATTGTCTTACACTTTTTACAATTTAGTGAGAGTTGCCACTCAGCGCACCATGCCAAAATAATATCCAGGTCACGCTGAATTTCTAAGCAATAGGTCAAATTCCTTACTTCCCTATAATTAACCGCATCATTAGCAAACAATCTAAAAAGGTTTTTCACTTTGTCTCCGAGATCATTTATAAAAATTAAGAAAAGAAGTGGTCCTATTACACTTGCTTGAGGTACACCCGATGTAACATCTAGATTAGAAGAACTTTCTCCTCCAACGACGACATACTGCGACCGACCAGTTAGAAAATCCTTTATCCATTCACAAAGCTTATTCGATATACCGTACGCTAGAAGCTTCGCTAAAAGGCGATTGTGTGTGGCACAGAGTCAAAGACTTTCTGAAAATCTAAAACAAATTGCATCTACTTGTGAACCTGCATCAATAACTTTCATTACGTGGTGTGTAAATAGGGCCAGCTGTGTTTCACATGATCTTTTCTTCCGAAATCCGTGTTGATTTGTTGTAAGCAAATTATTATTATCTAGTAAATTCATAATGTTCGAGCATACAATATGCTCCATATGTCTACTACATAGTACAAACAGATGTTATATGAGACGATAGTTTGCAGGATCACTTCGATCGCATTTCTTGAAAATCGGAGTTACTTGCGCGATTTTCCAGTCTATATGTACTTTTCGCTCTTCTAATGATTTACTGAATATACATATCAGACAGAAGTGGTCCAATTTCCGCCACATACTCTGAAAATACTCTTACTGGAATTCCATCCGGGCCCGGTGCTTTCCCCCACTTCCGGAGCTCTAATTGCTTTATGATACCTGCAGTATCTATTCGTAATGATTCCATCACCAACTCGACACGGCGTGGGAAAAGGGGAATACTATCCTTTTTTTCATCAATAAATGAATTTTTGAATACAGTATTTTGTACGTCAGCTTTATCGCGGCTTTCATTAACCTCGGAACCTTCACGAATTAGTGCTGGGATATTGCTATTGGTGCAATTGACTTCTCGTACAACCAAAATTTCTTTGGGTTTTCTGTGAGACTCTTAGAGAGATAGTTAGGATGAAAATCATTGAAGGCCTCGCGCATTACATTCTTAATGCGTCCTCTTAACTCAGCTAAGGTTTCTAAATCGCTGCGACACCCCTTCCTTCTTGAGCGTGCGTGTATCCACCTTTGTTTTTTGAGTAATCTTTTGACTTCGCATGTGTACCACGGTAGATCATCCTCCCCATTTACTGTCCGCTTCGGTATATCCATACCTTCCCTGACTATTCGTATAAATCGATGCCACATCTCTTCAACGGTGTCCTTTGTTGACTTGAAGTTGTGGTAATTATTCCTCAGGTAGTTTCTAAAACACTCCTTTGAGGCCTTACTGAATCTGTATACAATCCGAACTTTTCTCCTTTTTCGCTTGGTCATTAGTTTGATAATCTCAATTACCTCTTTGTGATCGCTTATTCCTGTGGTCGTTGAAATGTCGGTGAATAATTCTGGCCTGTTGGTAACTAGCAGATCTAAAATATTTTCGCAACCGTTATGACAACACGTAGGTTCATTAACTAGCTGCTCGAGATGATTATCTGACCACAAATCGAGAATTACTTCAGAAGCTGGCTTATCCCCGCTGCCTGTAATGTGAACGTAACAAAGCCAGTCAATATAAGTCAGATTGAAGTCACCTCCTAGAAGCATAGCATGATCCTGATAACGGCTAACTATACTGTTTACATTATTTCTTAACTCCTCGGCGATAGCTATGTCAGAATCGGGTGGACGGTAGAAGGCACCAATGACGAGTTTTGACCCAGCAACGTTGAGTTTAATCCATATGATTTCACAGATAGTATCGACGTCTATTTCATTACATGGGAGGAATTTACTCACAGCTATAAATACCCCACCTCCATGAGAATGTAATCTGTGCTACAAATAACGCTTTCAAGTTCCGGTTGTTTGTTACAAACGCTTCTACAGTTGATTATGAAAACTTTTAACTGTCGAGATTCTTTTACGTTCTTCCTACATTCCAGTGTTGCATCTGTTTGGGTTGCCCATAACTGTATATCGTGTTTCGGGTCTTCCTCCCTCAGCCTAAAAAATCCACCAATGCCATCCTACACGGCCCCTGCCACCCGTGTAGCCGATTCACGTGTTTAGTGCACACCTGATGTATTAAGGGAAACCCTACATGACTCGACCCTATGGTGAAGATCGAGAAATCTGCAGCCAATATCATCACAGAAACGTCGTAGTCTCTGGTTCGGCCCCTCAATACGGCTTTGAACCAGAGTTCCACAATCATCTCTGTCTAAGATGCTACAGACGGTTAGCTCTGCCGATATCTTGCGCCCACTGGCCACAGAGTTCACCCTTTCAGCCAGCCGCCGGAAGAGACAGGATAACCACCGACCCAAGGCGACAAGCATCATTGGTGCCGACATGAGCCACAATCTGTAGTTGGCTACACCCCGTCCTTTCTATGGCATCCGGGATGACCTGTTCCACATCTCGGATCAGGCCACCCGGAATCAACGAATCTATAGAATTGCCAAATCATCATACTGTATTCTATTAAAATACGATTTCCATATCCATCAAATCACTTTTCGTTTAGGTTTCTAGTATATAGTGTGATGCATCACAGTGAAAGTTGTAGATAGTCGCGCACGTGAAATGTCGACGGTGGCTTCACGAAAAGACAGTGCCTGGATAGTTTGCCGCGCAATCCTGGCTGGGTTGCGTTTCCACGCGCTCCTCAACATAAATGGTTCGCGCGACAAACAACCGGTTTGGCCGGCTCGAACATGCCTCGCGCGGCAACCGTACATAGTCGATACGCAGCTTAAGAGTTGCCAGCAGCACCGTGCGTGGCGCGTTTGGCCGCCTCGCCCTCACTAACGTCTGTTTCCCGCAGATAGCAGTAGCAAGCAGGTTTAAATCATGTAGGAAGGATATATATGGAGGAGAAGTGACGGTAAATCTGTGACGTCGCCTCTAAACTCTCGGCTGATACTGCGCATGCGCGGTGGCGGCAGCCCACATTGCGAATCCATACAAGTGTTTGATGCTGTGATTATTTCATTTTCTAATGTGTCTAAGTATTTTATAATGCCATCTAGGAATCTTGATGAAGCAAACGATGTTGTTACCACAAATGCAGTTTGCGATTGAAATACGCATATGTGGATGTGTCTACATAGTTTGATTCTATAGCGGCAATTTAGTGGAGATTGTGGTAAGGTCTAAATGCAGTCTGTAACAGAATGGTTTTGTTATTGCATAAATAAGGGACAAAGAATTTATCTATTATTGTTAGTAATTTCATGAGACCCATGTTAGTGACAAAACGTGTATCGCGATGTAAACTACTTCCAGCTATTCCCAATTAAGCTTAAGATGTATGGTAACAAGATAACTTTTTGTATTCTGGTCTAAGCCGCATTTCAACCTAACCACAAGTGGTAGTAATAAATCTGAAATATCCCTTCTGCATGTCCACCATGTAATTCATTGTGGCTTTGGCAGAATTAATTTTTGGTCCAGGCCACATATCAACCCAATCCCCTCAATTTGAAGACAGTATATTCCGAAAAATAAGCAAGATATCGAAAAATTTTATTTTTTATTTTCGATTTGTCGCGTCGTGTTACAATTTAACTTGTGCGAAATTTTTCTTCTGCATTTCAACTCAAGACACCTCACTTTTGATACAGTATATCTCGAGAACTAGGCGAGATATCGAAAATTTTTATTCTTCATTTTTTTTTGTCTCATTGAGTTACATAATAATCCATCGCCAGATTGCGGCGTTACGTTTATCCTAGAGTCCCCTTGAGGTTTTTGTACGTATACCCCGTGTCTGTATGGATGCGGCCTAGCCCCCCCTCTACTCTTCCACCCGGCGTCACTTCAATGCGTAGTGAAGGTCTCTTGCGTCGTCTCCATATATTTCTTTCCTCCCTGGTTTAAATCGCGTGAACCGAATTGATTTTTGAAAGTTGCTTAACGTGGTTTACTCTTCGGTTCGGCAGAACTCCGATCGAGCGCATACTCGCGTACGGCTAGGAGGGGGGGGAGCTGCCCCCCCCCCTGCCCGTACCTGGCTACGCCCTTGCGTACCAGGCCCCCTGGGCTGAAAATACCGTTTGGCAAAACATCAAAGTAGTGGCAGGCAAATTCGTCGTTGATAGATAGGTATTAAATCGAAACCATTTATTATTAAACAGATGGCCGGTAGCGAAGGTAGAATTAATTTGGCAATATTGGATATAATTCCCAGACATGAGATAGGAAATGTGTGAAGTTGTCCTCCTTTCCAAAGAAAATCGATGAGGCGGTTACGAAAAAGAGGATTGGATGTTCCATGTTGTTCCTTCAACTTAATTTTTGCTCTTCCCCACAAAAAAATTCTATATTTTTGGTTAGGATATACGGTATCAGTGTTAACGAAGTTTCGTTAGTGTACATATACCCCATGACCATAGATACCTTCAATTGTTGACAAATTGCGGTAAGAGACAAATGCCTCCGTCATAATGGTTCCTGGGAATATATACTGACGAATTAATGCAATCAGAGTGGTTATCGCCTAGTCAGGCAATGAAACATTTGACAGAGCCTCTTTCATTACTTCATCTCTTCATGAACAGTCATGTCAGTCCGTAAATCGACGAATTTTGATTCCTCTATTTCCACAATGATTGACTCTCCATTTTTATTCCACGTATTTCAATGCGATGTGCTTCCAGCCACTTGGTACAATTTTCGCGTAAGAAATCACGCCAGTCTACTTGAGTATGCGTTGTAGAGGTGCCTAACTTCGCTTCCTTCACTATCTGTCCTGAGACATTCCTTCAGCCCAACGGCAGATCAATATCAGTATCTGAAGTAAACTTAATTTTGATTACTCGAAGAACGACCAGACACGTATAATCCTGTGCGCATAACACATTTTGCACCCCCACATGTAGCCATCGATTCCTTTCTTTCGTACAATGCGGTTGGAACATTGCAAACGTCACAGGTGAACGAATTTCTGATTAATCTTCGTCGAGCATGCCAGCTAAATACGCCTAATTCGTCCCCCCCAACAGCAAGGATGATGTCGGTAATATTCCATCTACCCTGCAATATCTGATTCTGATTCAACATCTCATACTTCCCGACGAAACTAGTATTATTTCCTTGGCGACCACGACAAGCCATGATAAGAAAAGAGAATTATTCTAGAAAATAGAGCGAGATGGGATCAGGATTTCCTCAATGACAGTGTCAGACGAAGAAAGAATATTTAAAACAAATCATACAGTTAATCAATTGTGGAGAAGATAATGAATTAGGTGAAATACGAGGGTTGTTTTTTAAGTAAGGGCCGTTCGCGCGTATAGTCCCGTAGTTCGCGCGGACGCCGCAACAATCCACCGCGCCACTTGCCGGCATCCTTCCCGTTCACACTGATGCCAGTTGCAGCTCTGTAGCTGACGTGTACGCATCGCTGTGCTACTTTATAATGTTTACGATTATTGAATCGCCCGCCGCGTGTGAGATACGGTCAGTGATACGTTTTTTGACCGCGAGAAGCCTATCAGCTGCAGAAATTCATCGTCAGTTAACAGAAGTTTATGGCTTAAATGCAATGAGTGAAGGTAAAGTGCGTCAATGGGTTAGAGAGTTTAAAAATGGCCGTCAAAACGTCCATGACGAAGAACGCTCAGGCCGGCCCCCTGTGATCACTGATGATTTGGTGGCTGCAGTCGAAACAAAGATTCGTGAGGACAGAAGATTCACAATTTCCACTCTTTCTTTGGAATATCCACAAGTTTTAAGATCGGTTTTGTACAAAATTGTGTCTGAAAACCTAAAGTTTAAGAAACTGTGTTCTCGGTGGGTACCCACACTCCTCACAGAGGACCACAAAGGGAAGAGATTTGCCACTTCATTGGACTTTTTGATTCGTTACGAGGAAGAAGGGGATGACATGTTGAGTCAAATTGTCACTGGAGATGAAACATGGGTATCCCAAATCACTCCCGAAAGCAAGCGAAAATCGATGGAATGGCGACACACAACCTCACCCGTCAAGGTCAAAGCCAAACAGACGCTGTCAAAGCGCAAGATTATGGCAACTGTGTTCTGGGACCGGCGCGGTGTTTTTCTAGTGGACTTTATGCCACGAGGAACCACAATCAACTCAGATGCCTACTGTGTAACTCTAAAGAAGCTCCGCAGAGCAATTCAAAACAAAGGCGCGGCATGCTGACAAAAGGAGTTTTGTTCCTGCACGATAGCGCTAGGCCTCACACCTCTCAAAAAACTCGGGATTTGATTGATTCTTTTGGCTGAGAAGTTTTGGAACATCCACCATACAGCCCCGACCTTGCTCCTAGCAATTTTCACCTTTTCCGGTACCTGAAACACCATCTTGGCGGGTAGCGCTTCCATGACGACGATGAAGTGAAAGCGGCCGTGAACTCTTGGCTGTTGGAGCAGGCGGCCGAATTCTTTGAAGAGGGAATTAAAAACTTAGTTGTACGGTATGACAAGTGCTTAAATAAACAAGGCAACTATGTAGACAAATAGGTAAAAGTGTGTAGAATCAGAAAATGAAAGTTTTTTTACAAAAGTATTTGTATCTTTTAAAAAAAATAAAAACGGCCTTTACTTAAAAAACAACCCTCGTAGATAATTTTAAAGTAACCAAATATACTGATATTGTAGAGGGAGAAATTTTCAGAATTAAAAGAGAAATACAAGTATAGATTCATAAAGTTATTGAATTTTTTGAACTTTCGGAGAATTTGAGAAACTTGGAAATACAGAATTTAATAGAAGCATCACCCCAGTGTTTTGTAAAAATATCTGTATGTGATATTGTTGAAATGGAGACTGCAACATTAAAAAATAATAATTACAAGGATTCGGGAGGAGCCCTCCAAACAATTAACACCTGTTACCGACCCAGTTCAAGATGATAACATTGCTGCTAACACCCAAAGATATGGTGACCCCTATCCATGCTGACTGTAGTATCATTAAGGAAAGTGATCTTATCTTCTTACCATCAATCCCGCATTGCAGGTTCAGTGGCGTAGCTACTAGGTCAACAAGGGCCCCGGTGCCAAAAATTTATTTTGGGCCCTCAGGACAGACGGGCGACCTTTTTTTTTTGCTTTGTGTGCTGGTAGGGGCCCCCTGAACTGAGGATGAGGGCCCGTGAATTATTATTTAGGGGCCCCTGAGTAGTGGTTGGGGCCCCCCTGAGCACATCGAGGGCCGATAGTGAAGGGCTCTTGTACTCTCAGGGGCCCCTTAGACGACGGTAGAGCTAAAAAAAAAAAAAAAAAAAAGGTCGCCAGTTTGCCGTGAAGGCTCGTGGGGTCCTCTAAACTGCGCTGCGCTTGAGGGCCCCTAGAGATGCTCTTTGGGGCCCCTTGAGGTATGCTTGGAGGCCCCCTGAGCGTGAGGGCCCCGGTGCACTGCACCGCCTAGCCCCATAGTAGCTACGCCCCTGTGCAGGTTTTAGTTTAGGGGGAGTCCATTAATTACGTGAGGTGAAATTGGGGGGGGGGCGGGGGGAACAACGGAAATCTCACTTGAGGTTTTGAAATTCTTGAAGGATAGTAGACCTAAAAAATCGGCTTTAGGGGGGTGATATGGTCTAGAAACGATGCGGAAACTGACCTCAGAATTTACCAGAATGGAGAGGGGGATTCCATAATTCCGGAAAAACACCTCACGTAATTAATGAACGTTCCCTTACTTGACTATTTCTTCCATTTATACTGATCTTCTGAAGAGGCATTACTAATTTTTTTCTCTTTCCTTTTTTGCTTTACGTCTCGTCTTCATCGAGGTCATTAGAGGCAGGAAAGAATGGGGACCAAGGAATGGGATTCGGCAATGACCTTTTGAAGGAAGCATCCAGGCATTCACCTGGTGTGATCTGGGGAAACCATGGAAAACCCAAATATGGATGCCTGGATGGAGTTTCGAACTCACGTCCTCCCGAATACGAGGCCAGAGCGTTAACCACCTACCCACCATGCTCGGCGCCTTACTAATTGCTTGTACCCCCGCATGATATCAAGCCAGCGCTTCCAGGGTCTCACTTGTGGTCGTCGGCCCTCCGGATTTTACATGCTGTACCGGGACTGGAGTCACAACAAACGCCGCCCGAATGTTCTCATTCCTGATGTGGTCCAATCTAGAGAGTCCCCATCGCCACTGAATTTTCATTTCCATGACATTGAATACAGTGCCACTGGTTGAATGATGGTTCTGTAATTCTTTGATTTAAGGTACAATGGCACATTCCACTCGTAAAGGATTCCTGTTACCTGACGCCACAATATCCAGGCTGCGTTGACTGTTTTGGAGTGTCTTGCCATCCGAACAGATTACCATTCACAGGTATTTAAATTAATATTTGTTGTTCAAATTCTTAATGAGACTCACATGCGACCTTGATATAATCAGCATAGAGCAATATCGAGGGGTGTGGAGTGAGTAGTTCTGCAGCAATGGTGTCAAGACAGAGGATAAACAGAAATGGGTTAAAAGCCAATCCCCTGATGAACACCGACACTACAGCACATCAAACATCAAACATAGCTGGTGACATTCTGTTATAGCAGCTGTATCCATTTAACATATACTTTTGGTACCCCAAGTTGTATCAGTGTGTAACAGATTAGATGTTGAGGAATCCTATCATAGGCCTTTACAAGGTTAAAAACAGCTATGTGCAGCGGTTTTCTCTTTTCAAGGTTCCTTTCTATCAAAAGACATGTGGCATTAATAGCATCAATCGTCCCTGTGCCTTTCTTGAAACCACAATTACCTGGGGCAATCTTAACTGTGCTTCATAGATGTGCGTCCACAATGCACTCACAAATTTTCATTGTGAGGCAAAGTAGGTGAATTGGTTGATACTTGGAGAAGTCTAGCATATCCCCCCTTTCCTTTCCAAAGGAATATTGCAACAATATTCAGCTAAGCACAAGGAGTTTCATCTTGGTCTATGACCTTGTTAAAAAGATCTGCCATGAACTAAGTTGACTATGACCCAAGCATCTTCCATACATCCAATGGGATATCATCTGGTCCAGTTGCCTTTCCAGTTTTCATTTTCTTAATGGCAGTCTCTACTTCAACAATTGTAATGTCTGGAGCTGGGCCACACATGATACACAGACGGCACTGGTGAATATGGAAATCGAATTAAGTCTTGAATTTAGCCAGATTTTAAGGAAAGTGATATGAGTAATATTTCTTTTTTTTTTTTTTTTTACTGCTTTACGTCTCTCAACAGCGAGGTCTTTAGAGATGGGAAAGGATGGGGGGCAAGGAATGGGAAGGAATTTGGCCATGGCATTTTTAAGGAAGCGTCCCGACATTTGCCTGGAGTGATTTGGGAAACCATGGAAAACCCAAATCTGGATGCCCGGACGGGGATTCGAACCGCATGCCTCCCGAATGCGTGGCGAGAACGCTAACCGTTACACCGCCACATTCGGTAGTAATATTTCAGTTTCTTTGTCATTCACATCAACTGAATAATCTTCCATGATAAATGAACTTATTTATGGCCACTGTCACTCAAACGGTTGTAAAATTAATTGACTTTAATGACACAATAATTTATTATAGTCTAGTCTTACAGCTCATCTTGACATTGCCCTGGTCCAGGAAGCAATGCTTTCCATTGATAACTTGGTTGGTCATTCACAATCTGAACTAAATGCAATTTAACAAGATGAAGAGATCATTAATGAATGCTATCCAGGAGAGACCATCTTTGTTTCAGTCCAGGAACCAACAATTAATATTCCTGACAAACTGGTTGTTACTTCACAACCTATTACTATTTTTATGATTCATCAATTAAAGAAATCACTTTCAAGAAGAGAATGGCCTGTTCCAATTATTAAGAAAATAATTTTTCAAATTTCATTGTAATGTAACAACACTACTGTTTCTACAGTTCACTTGACGCGTTGCAAGCAAATAATTATTACAAAATTTTCTGACCTTATACAGCAAAGTTTCCTTATGAAAATTCAGTTTTGTTTTCTAAACAAGATATGGGAAAGCTAGAAAAAGATTTTTTTTTTTTTGTTCATTCAGAAACCACTTTTCTTATTGAAGCAATTAAAAAGCACTTGATGGTTGATTACTTCTTCAAGAATAAACTAAATGTTTTGTGAAGGTGTAATACATCATAGCAGAGGAAGAAGTGAAGAAAGTAATAAGACATAGAGAAAGGAGGAAATTTTAAGAATAAAGACAGTTCCTTCAGTAGGCAGTTGTGACACACCACGACACAGGAAGAAATGAGGACAGAAAATACTTGGGAAAAGAAGCAGGAAGAAATGTGAGAAAGAACCAGTAGTTTCTTAACAAGTGAGAAGAAAAAAAAATATTTTGTTCCATAAGGAAAGAATGTCTTGAAATTCAAATGTAATGGTGTTTCTAATAGAGGTAAAACTCACTGTGTTTATATGCCACTACTCTGATGAAGATAGCCTGTTTTCATTTTATTGCTTCAGGGCCTGCATGGTTTAATATGCAGGGGGGGAAATGACTAATGCTAAAGAAATAGAATAGCTGTTGAAATAATAACACATAGGGTAAAACTGGAAAGATGATGATTCATGCTGAAATTATCAGAAAGCCGATTATAAGAGTGTTATTGGTGTACCTAGGTATAATATTTGATAACAAACTTAACTGGGCAGGACACGTTGGATAGATGGTAAGAAAGAGGTTCAACTGCTGGAAAGAGTTATGAGAGGATGTACTAGAGAAGTAATTGGGTTACAAAACATTGGTTAGACCAAGACTTGAATATGTTGGTGTAGTATGGGATCCATATTTTGCTTATCAAATACAGGCGTTGGAGGGGGTGCAAAGAACACAATCAGTAACTCATAAGATTAAGCAGCTGTAGTGGGATTCATTGTAAGATTGAAGGAGGGTGAAAAGAGTCATGGAGATGTACAAGGCGTACATTGGTGATAAGGCATGGAAAGATATTGGTGGGATAAATAAGAGAGGTGCTTTGAAGGGTAAAAATAACAAAGACTACAACTGTCACTTAATTTCAGGCATAAGGGTGTATGAAAGAAAATCTTCTTTTGTAGGAAAGGTGTAAGGTATTGTAATAAATTACCAAGAGAAATGAGAATAATGTACCAAAAGAACACTTAAACAATTTAAAACACTGAAAGAATTAACATTTAATATTATTAGAGGGCAAATGTTGGTGGGAACAGGAAAGGAAAAAGATGGGAGATTGCCAATGGAGCATGCACTCCATCGCAATTATATCAAATCTTATATATCTAAAAATAGAAGTGTTTTTCCCTATATTTCACATTTCAGCTGCCACTACCTAGCACAGATCACTGGTGTTTGTGTGTGGTAGTAGACTGGAGTTTCGTATCATGCACAACGTTGGCCAAATGCCGATAGCTGTGGGGGTGTGGGAGATATGGTGGTTAAAAGTGGTCAATGCAGGGAACATTCACATTTTGACCAAAGCCTTTTTTGTCCCTATACTTCACTTTGCTGCCACAACTACATGAGCCGTGCTCGGCTCTTGTTGTATCTTTGCCTTCTCTTCTCTTCCGCTTGCAATTGTTTCCTCTTTGGTGTTCCCCATTAGAGAGTGCTGGGGCTCCTGGCGATAGTGGGTATATATGTGGGGTCACGGAGGAGGGTGAGGAGTGATGAGTTGTTGATCAGTTAGGGCCAGTTAGTGATGACCAGCCGGTGAGTCGGTCGGTCAGTCGGGAAAGAGTACTTCCCTGTGTCGCAGTAAGCCCGGTGGGGGGGGGGGGGGGCGGGGTCCGTGGTTGGACCGGGCAGCCAGGGAGGCTGTCAGTCAGTGTCGCGCTAGTACTTCCTGGAGTGATAGCGTTGCGGGACTAAGGAGGAAGCAGTCAGTGAGGCAGTCAACAGTCGATTGGTTATGCCTGGTATTTCTCGCAGTGGCCGTGACTTAGCTTGATGGTTTGACCGGGCCGCCCGTGGATTATACTTCTGATGAATTGGTGGGTCCCTCGCGACCATGCTTCAACCACCTGCAGAGAGGGAATTTCTCCGATACACTCTTCACTGAGAGTGCTGTGCCGAAGCTTCGGGAACACCGTGGCGATCGACCCGGGTGGTACTTTTCGAGCTGAAACCTGCCTTCTCGCCCTAGGAGGGTATTGGAGGTAGTGGCCATCAACTGCAACCACAAGTGTCGCCTTCCGCCTCGTCGTTAGCGGTCTGCCTCAGCCATAAATTGTGTTTGGTCCTACTGGCAGAGTGTTAGATGCTGGTAGATGAGAACGAGCCTGTCTTGTTATTTCTGGTATTGATCTACATGGAATTGTCGGTGATTACAGGATTATTCATACGTTAATCTACAAGATTGAGGCCAGTGTTATTTGACATTATATTAGTCAATTACCACTACCAGTGTGTCACTTTCTACCTCATCGTTAGCGGTCTGGCTCAAATATAAAATTGTATTTGACTAGTAGATTATTAAGAGCCAGTCTGGTTATTTTCTATAATTTGGTATAAGTAGGATTGTTTGTAATTATAAGGGTTATTCAAGGTATAAGTTGCAAGACCAAGGTTTGGTCAATAATATTTTATCATTTTGTGATAACAAGATTATTCATATCTTCGTTTGCAAGACCAGGATTGGTGGTATTTGATATTATAGTTGTAACATTTTCTGTAAGCTTCAGCATTATCATTAATAATTGTAATAAACCAATGTTTAAACAAGGCTTGAACTGCTAACCATGTTCCCACACACTTCCCACTGTATCCTTGTGGATAATTACTGTTTGTTAGTAGTAGTAGCACCGCCTCACTACATAGCACAGAACATTGGTGTTTGTGTGTGGTAGTAGCATCAAGTCTCCCATCGTGCACTATGGTTGTTAGATGTTGGTAGCTATCGGGATGTGGGAGATATGGTGGTTGAAAGTGACCTGGGGCACTTTCGAATTTCGATCAGACGTGTTTGTCCCTATGTGTCATTTTTTAGCCAAAAGTATCCGGTGCAGATCACTGGTGTTTGTGTGTGGTCGTAGCATACATTCACTGATCGTACACAACGTTGGTCTATTTTTGATACCTGTACGGGTGCGGGAGATATGATGTTTGAAAGTGGTCGATCAAGGATATTTTCGTATTTCGAGCAAAGGCATATGTGTCCATATATTTCACTTTGCTGCCACAACTGCATGGCGCAAATCACTGATGTTTATGTGTGGTAGTAGTACAGAGTCTCCCATCATCTGTTATGGTGGTTACATGGATGTGGGTGATATGGTGGTTGATAGTGGTAGACGTTGGACATTTTCCTTCTTCTACCAAAGAAATGTGTCGTCCTATGTTTCAACTTGCAACCAGAACTACCAAGTGCAGACCATGGGCGTTTGCATGTGGTAGTATCCTGGAGTTTTTCACTGTGCCCTATGGTGATTGCATGTCGGTAACTGTGGATTTGTGGTAGATATGGTGGTTGAATGTGGTGGGCCTGATATAAAAAGTTATGTGTGTCGCTATATTTCACTCCACAGCCAAAACCACCTAGCCCAGTAGTTGTGGGGGTATAGAAGATATTGGGCTTGAAACTGGTCAGTCAAAGACATTTTTATATTTTGACAAAAGACATGTGTGACCTATATTTCACTTTGATGCCACAACTACACAGCACAGATCACTGATGTTTCTGTGTGGTATTAGCCTCGAATCTCCCAATGTGCATTATGTTGGTTACATGTTTGTAGCTGTCAATCAAAATTCTTAACAATCACGAATGAAGTTGTGGGCTGGTTAATTAAAAAAACTATAGAAGTATATTGAACAAAGTAATAGATTTTGAAACTGAATAGAGATGTATAAATCACAAGCGATTATAGGGGTAGTGTCTTGCATAAAGCAGGATTACTAGACAATGAGATTTTTCCTGTTGTCCACAGCAGAGATAGAAGTGTAATTGGTGGAGAGGTATTCATATTGGTTAGAGAAGAGTACTGCAGTTCGTTGGTGTTCATAAATTGTGACCAATAGTTAATAGATTTCTGGATGATAAAAAAATGGAAAAATTGGAGTGTTGGCTGCTTACCATAGTAGAAAAATAAATGAATTCGTCTGCTCCTGTCATGGTTTTAAGTGAGAATCAACATATATATATATATATATATATATATTAAGTGTTTACTTCAATTATTGTAAATCACTGTTAATTATTGATTAGGATATGTCTTGGAGGTAATTTAACTACACACATACTTTAACATAAAATGAGTATTTACTTTAAATCCTTTCACTTTTTGTAATAAATCATTCTCCACTAGCAGCAATAATTTAATCCAGTCGTTTGACTCCCTTACCTATAAAGAAAATTTTCTGGTTCCATTATGATTGTAACCAAATGTTACTTTGTGATCATGCTTCTCTCTTACTTTCCAGAAACTGTTTGTAATTCTTCTTGAAACATCAATTCAAGCTTCAAAAGTATCATATACACACTTGCACTCATGCTATTTACTCACGTTTTGTCTTCTAACAACTTGCAAACCAGCTCCTGGTAATACTACGATATCTGAGCCAGTGAAATTGAGGAATTTAATGGCTGATTCTTATATATCTTGACGAGACAAATCAAAATTGAACATTGTTTTTGGTATCTCACGTGGTTCACAAGATGTTGAATGTTAAAAATCAGTTATAGGTATAGTTACTTGTAGTTTTGGTGACATTTTTCTTTTGGTTCAGGCAAACCACAATAGTCAGGAAGAAAATAAACATCTAATGTGCATGTTCACCATCTAATGCCTAGTTGCTTTGGTGAATTTGTTTCTGGTCCAGGCAGCATTTCAACCTAACCACCTTAATTTTGAGATATGTTATCTCGGGAACTAAGTGAGCTATAAATAAATGCTTTCAATCTGACTCATCGAGTTACATAAGAATCCATCTTCAAATATGGCTTTAGCGAAATTTTTCTTCTGGTCCAGGCCACTTTTCAACCTAACATCCTCAATTATAAGATACAATATATCGAGAACTATGCAAGATATATAAAATTCTTTATTTTCCATTTATCTCGTTGAGATATATTAAAATCAAATTAATCAAATTTCAGTGGCTCCGATATCATAGAATCCCCCAGCTCCTAAGCATATGAGTTATTGACTGTAATCTACAAAGCCTCTTCGGTTTGGTCGCAATGCCAGGGTCCCAAGAAGAAAATGAACTATCACCCTGAAATTTAGTACATGCATTTCTGAGGAAGTATTATTTGAGAAAATGTTTCAGCTAAAGTGAAAGACCACACAGTGTAAGAATAATTCAACACTGAAGTTACCATTACAGCAATGGTAAGAAGTACATTGATATATCACATACTTTAAAAATTGGCCAGAAATTTTGTTACAAATGTTTCTTACAACGTATTGCCATGCCTTGCTGTAGGTTTTTACTACTAGGTCCAGGGTTCCTATACACATAAACACGAATTCTTTTCGTTTAAGTTCTAACAAAGGATTACGATGGCAGTCATGCAAATATTAATATTTCAAGCTAGTATCTCTGCACTTACATTATTTATACAAATGTAAACATTTCAGCACAATATGTCTGCCATAATAACTGAATGGTTTTTATCATTATGTGTGCTGTTACATGTTCTCTACATTCCAAATGGATACTGAATGCAATTTTCTGTCCAAAAATGAATTTTAGGTTACATTTCAAACAACTTTATATATATGACACATTTCATAGCTTTACCTGAAACATTTTCTCAAATAATATGTCGTCAGAAACGTGTCTACCAAATTTTAGACCAATAGCACATTTTCTTCTTGGGACCCAGGTGTTGTGGTCAGCTTCTTCAAACTAATCTAACAGTCTTATTTTGAATATCTTCTATCTCCTGTGTTTGGCACTTATAATGAGGGATCTGCACTGCCCCCTCTTATTTATAAATTTTAGTTATCATTTGTTACAAATTATTTATTTTAAATCAAAAGAAGAAAACTTTCAAGTCAACTAGGAAGTTTTCTGAGTATTCAGTCTCCAGTCAGAATCAAGTTTTACAACTTTTGCAGCACCACACATCCAAACACGGCTGATTCTTACAGTTTTTTTTTGTAACAGGCAAAATTATATATTTTATTCTAAAATAATAAATTGTTTAACATTACTTACAAGAAATATTTCTCACATCTTCATACGATGTTTACATTAATATTAAATCTATTCAATCATACCTTGAACATTTTTCATATTCAGTATATGGCAACGGATAAGTCCAAGATAAATTTTATACTCCTTATCCAAACACAGATTTCCTTGTGCATTGCAACTCATTGTAAACTATGTCAAGGCTTGTTGAAAAATAGTGATGTATGTTGCCAGACAACAGACAAAAATGAGAGAAATATAGCAACAATGCAATTAGTTTAACTACAGCAGTTGAACTAACAGTTATTTTTGGAATTTAACTAGTGCATACTCTAAGCTACTACACAGAGAAAGAGAGACGTCTGGCTGATTGCTTTCATATATACTTAATATTTCAGCAATTGCACAAATGCAGATCATAGTTACTGTTAATTGAAACTCAGTATTAGATCTTATTTACACATCATATAAAAAGTATACCATGTTAAAACCAAAACCTTTCTTGTCAGCCTATACAAATCTTTATTTAAGCTTGTAAGACAATCCTTTAAACTATTGATAGGATAGGGAAAAAATATGTGTCACTTACCACAGATGAAGGCAGGAGGGTGAGAAGAACACAAAAAAAACAAACAAATTGCACAAAATTTCGGCATCATGATTAAGGCTCATGCCGAAATATTATGCAATTTGTGTGTTTTTGTGTTTTTTACGTGTTGTTCTCACCCTCCTGCCTTCATCTGTGGTAAGTGACGGGTATTTTTTCTCTATAGTATCAATTGTTAATGCCCAACAGCAGATTCTTTGTTTCCATTATCCATATAATCCTTTAAACTAATCACACTATACGAGGGAAGATCAGAAAGTAACGCACAATAATTTTTTTCTCCCCTGGTATTGCAGCTGGAATGTTGAAATTTCATGACGATATAGTTTGACGTTTGCGCTATAGAGGGTATTTTGTTTTCATGTGCAGCTATAGCGAGAGAAGCGTGAACTATGAAACAAAAATGGGGCGCACGTCACTGTCGTCCACGTGTGAAGAGCAGTGAAGTGTAGTTTGATATTTGTGGGCCAAACGGCATTCACCTAATGAAATTAACAGGGACATGCATGGTGTAGCGGTACCACTTTGTGTTTGAAAGTAGCGCCGGTTTGTGACGTCATCGGCACCATGTCCGTGGCCACGGAAGGGTGAGCCCCGGGGGCGGCATGGTGGGTGCTGTGGTAGCCACAAGGTGGGCAGTCGGTCGCAGGACGTGGAGGAGTGTGGTTGGTTTTAAGTTGAAAGTTGTAAACGTGTGAATGTGCGTAAAAGGTGTAAAAATAGCCGTTCTACTTTAACTGGATCTGCAACTTTGGAGTGAGAAGTCCGATAAGTTTATAACATTGGTGGTGTTGGAAAAACGAAGGCAATGAATTAAAATTAGTTTTGTGAAATAACTGTTTATTCATTCAGTACCTAGACTTTAAACTTTCTCAGTTGGATACTGAGTGGCGGCCGGTCAAGAGAATCTGTATCTTTAGTAGGAAGAAGTAAGAGTTAGACTATGCACATTATATTTCAGTGAGCGAGATTGAAAATAAAACATTGTGGTAGCTGATGTGAGCGGACGACCCACGAAACCGCAACATGGCGTTCGTTTAGTGACCAGAACAGTTTCTGCGAGTTTTTATTTAGAAATTCCGGAAATTGTGAGGGTTGAAGTAAGAATTGGCTATTTTGTACAAACACGTGTGAAACGCGGGAACTTAATGACGTCACGAGACAACGGATTTTGAGCGGACGGAGCATCTTTGGCTCGAGTGGAAGAGTCGATTTCGGCGGCAGGCGGTACAACTATGGCGTTGGTGAACGACGTCGACTGATTCCAACATGTGGGGCATCTTTGGCGCTGGTCGAGAAGACAACTTGCCTGAATGCTGAACAACTTTGGCGATATCAGCTGGGAGGCTGTTCGACGCGGAGCGGCAAATTTGGAACGTCTCCGAGCAACAACGACAGTTAAAAGATAAGGGCAAATAATTATTAACTTATTAACAACACGAAAACTTCGATTTTATTGGAAAATTTTGTTGTTAACCTCAAAGTGAAATATAAAGTATTAAGTTTGGTGCAAGTGAAACTTAGTTTGGTTGATACATCTAAATTAGACCAACAGAGAATTTTGTTTTAAGAGAACATAAAGATTTTTTTGAGTAAACTTTACAGGGTCTTGTTTTTATTTTTCATAAATTGAATATTGCTTTGAGAAGGATATCCTACAGTTTCTTTTATTACAGTTTGCTATTTTAATAACATTTCTTAGTGACTGCGAAATTATTTCTCTTGGTCAACATTGTTTTAATTTGTTATATTTTTTACTGATATGTGATATATACTTTTAAATATTTAAACCATGTGTTAAGTGCATTTCCTCAGGAATAGTGTGATTTATGCATTTTTTGTATAAGTTTCTTGGCTTTGCTGGTATATTGTTTTAAGAGAAATTATTTAAAATGGAAGGGGAAGAACTATTTGAAAGTGGGGACCCTCATGTCAATGTAGAGATATCAAATTCTGATAACAGGTCACCAATTCTGAATGTTACATCTCCCAGACTAGATATTCAGATACAAGACAGTCAAACTTTTGTACAAAATGCAGAAATGGCCACCCCAATTTCTCCCATCTCAGATGTTACCTTACCACTTCTAGTGAATCCTTCAGAACTTGCAAACGATTCTTCTACCCCAAATGAAAGTTTTCGAGGTTTCAGTAATGGTTCACCATCTGAAATTAATCTCTCCATGCAACCCCGTTATGGTGGGCAAGGCACAGTAAACTTAGGAAATGACATGTTGATCCAGTTGATGAATATGATGAAAGAACAATCTGATAGTATTAACCGTCAGTTAGCTGCTATGGATAATAAGATAGAGAAACAAATTTCCACTTTGAAAGAGCATATTAGTGATCAGGTGTCTAGTCTTAGCAACAAAGTTGAGAACTATAAAGCAAATTGCGAACAAAATACACAAAATGTACATGATGCCATAAGCAAAAAATTGGATAATCAGTCAGCTATTATTAGCCAAAGACTAGTAAAACTTGAAAAAGATTCAGATACAATGGGTAGTAATTTAGAAGCCTTACAGGATTCATGGGATTTCAAGATGAAGGAGAAAAGTCAAGACATGTTAGATAAATGGGAGAGTGTTTCTAATAAATTAGACAATTGTAAACATAGCTGTGAAGAAGGTAGGCGAACATTAACTACAGATATCGAAGCAATAGGGACTCTTTCACAAAACACTGAACTGGCAATTGATGATTTAAAGGGGAGTTTGATAAGTTGTAGGGAAAGGTACAGACAGTACAAAATAACAATAAGAAACTAGATGAAAGAGGTAGAAGTTTTAGCAAAAGAGATGACAGGTTTACAGAATAGGCATACTACACTCCACAATCATACAGAAGACAACAAACGCTTTACAAAACAGTTAACTCAACAGGTTGAAGTACTAGATATTAAGATCAAAGATATAGGGTTTGAAGTACATTCCATTAACCACAAGATAGAGTCCCAAGACCATAAATTTGTACAAATAGAGGACCAAATCAAAAGTGCTCAAGAGAAAAATACATTCGGTGGTTTGGCAAAGGTTACAGTACATACCCCAGAAAAATTTGAAATTGTTAAATTTAGTGACAATGGGAACATACACCCGGTGAGCTTTCTGGAAAGTTTCGAAGCATACAGAATTTTTGGGCTTTATAATGATAAAGAGAAGATCAATTGTGTGTACCAAGGTAGAGCGCGAGTGTGGGGGGAGAGACAAATGCTAAAGTGTGAAACTTACAGTGAACTGAAGACTAACTTCCTAAATCATTTTTGGTCTGCAGAAAGACAATATAATACAAAGAGAGAACTGTGTAAAGGAAGGAGATTCCAGGAAGGAAAGGAGTTGTTGCTAGATTTTTTCTCTAATGAAGTAGCAAAGGGTTGTTACCTAAGCAATCCCATTCCCGATGAAGAGATGGTAAGGGATATTGTGAGCCGTATGCCAGGAAACATACAAGAACTTTTTACAACCCAAAACATTAGAACAATTGAACAGGCAGAAGAATTGCTATATCGACTTGATACACAACACAATCAACGAGGTTACCTGGGAAAATATAACAACAGACCTAAGTTCCATGGACAAAGAAGCCAATATGAAGATGGGCAACGCAGAAACCATTTCCCTACTCAGAGGGCATACCATGAAGATAACCAATACAGAAATAATTTCCAAAGATCAGACAACACAGGATTTGCACATCCCATGGAATTCAGAGAAAACTCACAGACCGGTGCAACTAGTTTTCATAGAGATGGTAACGGATTCATGACCGGGAGAGGTGGGGCAAATGTGAGATATATGGGCCGAGGAAGAGGAGGAGCTTACTTGGAGAGTAATTTTGACCAGGGAAGATTTGTGGAAGAAACTGAAACCCTAGGTGAACCTTGTACAAACCAACAGAGGATTTGTGAACAAACAAAAAACTAGTAGCTGCTAACGTTGTGGTCCGGACGAAGGCAGGCTGGGATATGGGACCAGCAGGAAATAAATTGGTATCAAGCATTTTTCACAACAACCCAAGAAAAGACCTCTTGGAGGAAGAATTTCAAGCTGAGGATCAATACATTAGAGCTCCAGTCATTATAATTAAAGTACACGAGAGGGAAATTGAGGCATTGGTGGACACGGGAGCAGAAATTTGTGGCATTTCAGAACAGTTATTCAAAGAGTTGTATGAAATGAAGAGACTAGAAACACTCCCAGTGTCAGGAATGAACGTCACAACGGCCACTGGTAATAAAAGCAAATTGATAAAACTACAAGCCTTACTGGAAGGCATAATTGAAGGTCATCATTTGGATGTACAAGTTTTTGTCATACCAGGACTGAATCCTGACTGCATTTTTGGAATAGACTGGCTGCATTCTACAAAAGCTATTTTGGACTGTGGTAAAGGTTCAATTGATTTTGAAGGAGAGGGTTCAAGAGTGATAGTACCTTTGAAGAATTTGTGGAGGGAGAAAAGCATAGGTTCCATTAAAGCCTCATTTGGTACAAATGGCACAGGTGAAGTTAAAGAGTTTTCATTTCGAAAGAAACTAGTGGAATTTTGTGTGTCCGCAATGCAGCACGAAAAAGTGGAAAGAGAAGAAATAAAAGTTTTAAAGGGGGTAGACCAGGAACACAAGAGGAAATTAATGGATATTATTGAAGAATTTAATGAGGTGTTCTCAAATAGACCAGGCTTGATAAAAGGCTATACATGTCATTTCACTGTTAATAGTGACAAGCACTTTTTCAGTCAAGCCATACCCAGTACCTATAGCGAAAAGGAAGTTAGTAGATGAAGAAATTAATAGAATGATTCAGTGGGGTGTGATCGAAAGATCGAATAGTCCGTACAATAACCCTCTTGTAATTGTCACAAAAGCAGATCAATCTGTTCGTTTGGTTCTAGATGCTCGGAATTTAAACAAAGTACTAATAACAGGAAAGGGACCACCCTCAACCAATCGACGTGATATTACAAAGTTTACAAGGAAAAAAGTTCTTAACGTCTTTGGACCTCACTTCATCCTATTGGCAGGTGCCAATTGACAAAGAATCTAGGAAATACACTGCTTTTTTATACCAGGGGAGGTGCTACCACTTTCAAAGTACTTCCATTTGGACTTAACAATGCAGTGGCAAATTTTATCAGGGCTCTAGACACAGTTTTGGGAAAACGCTTGCTGGAAAAAGTGTATGTGTATGTTGACGACATATTAATCGCAAGTGCTACGTTGGAAGAACATTGGGAAACTCTTCGGGAGGTGCTAGCTGCTTTAAAGAAAGGGGGGATGACGATAAAACTGAAAAAGTGTGTTTTTCTTACTAGTGAAATTGAATTTTTGGGCCATGTAATTAACTCTTCCGGAATTACCCCAAGTGAGGATAAGCTTAGTGCCATTAGGGACTTCCCCAGCCCTAGAAACAAGGAACAATTGGAAAGCTTTTTAGGGTTGTGCAACTACTACAGGAAATTTATAAAGGGACAAATCTTGAACAGCCCACATTTTGAGAAACTGAAGGCAAAACATTCTATTTGGAAATGGTCCACAGAATGCGAGGAAGATTTTCAGAAAGTGAAGGACTCGCTACTTCGAAGTACTAAACTTTACACGCCTGACTGGAATTTTGATATTTGTATAGCGGCAGACTGTTCTGCGTATGGTTTGGGCGCAGAGATATTTCAGGAAGTGGTCATAGAAGGAAAAACTGACAAAAGAACTATCGCATTTGCCAGTAGAGTGATGAACAAGTCTGAAAGAAATTATTGTATAACTCAGCGTGAAGCACTTGCTATTGTCTGGATATTCCAAAAGTTCAGATATCTCCTTCTAGGAAGAAAAATTATAGTCTACTCGGATCACAAAGCGCTTTCATTTTTAGAGAAATGCAAACTGGTACATGGAAGATTAACAAGATGGACTCTACTCCTACAGGAATTTAATTACGAAATACGTTATTTGCCAGGGAAAGACAACTATGTTGCGGACGCCTTATCAAGGTTACCCATAGGAATGATGGAAAATGATGCAAACATACCATCAATGCAACAACCCCGTATCATGTATATTAAAGGAGTTAAAGGGGAACGAGAAGTGAGAAGTTGTTTGAAATATATGAAGGAACAGCAAATAAAAGATGGCAATATCAAGGAAGTGATTGACCAGGTACTTATAAGTAATCCGGATTCTAAACTAGCAAAGTATTTTTGTATGGAAGGAGGCATTTTGTTCAGGAGGATGCATGAAGAGAGTGAAGACTGGAAATTGTGGGTTCCAGAAAAATATGTTGACCTTTTTATAATACAGCACCATCTTAGCTATGGGCATTATGGAACAAACAAGTGCTATAAGATTTTACGAGAGTACCTCTATTTTCCCAATATGCCAAGAAGAGTTCGTAGAATAGTTGCTAGTTGTGAAGTATGCCAGAAGAACAAAGCAGACAATGAGAAAAGAGTTGGGGAAATGCAGAGCATTGTCCCAGATAGACCCAACGAGTTAATTGCGGTCGACATCTATGGTCCTCTCCCGACTTCAAGAAGTGGAGTTAACCAGATATGTGTAGTGTTAGATGTATTTTCTAAATTTGTCAAATTATATCCTCTCAGAAGAGCTACGGCAAAGGCAATGTGTTCAAAACTTGAAAATGACTATATTTACACACTGGGTAAACCTAAAAGTATACTTACAGACAACGGACCACAATTTTGTAGTAAAGTATGGCTAGATTGTTTTGAGCGACTTGACATACAGGTTCTGAAAACATCTTTGTACAATCCTCAGGGAAACCCCGCCGAGCGGGTTATGAGAGAATTAGGAAGGCTGTTCCGAACATACTGTAGTCATAACCATAAGCGATGGGCATTAGAAGTTAATAATATAGAAGACATTATAAATTCAATACCACACGATTCGACATCCCTATCACCATATGAAATCATGTTCCAAAAGGAAACACCTAGAATTGTACGTGAATATGTGAAATTTCCAGAACAGAATATCCCTAAGTCAGAAAAAATAAACATAGCATTACAGGAATTGTGGAAAAATGCAATACGACGAAGAATGAAACATGATAGAAACATTAAACCTACGGTTTACAATATCGGTGATCTAGTGCTAGTACAGACCCATTTCAAGTCCTCTGCCATTGATAATACCATTAAGAAGTTCAAACCTTTGTATGAGGGACCATTTAAAATTTCTTGCAGATACAATGAAAATTCGTACACTTTAATTGATCCAGATAGTGGCCGATTTAAGGGAAATTACAATGTAAGAATATTGAAACCATATAGATGTTGAAAGTTGACTAGATTTATCCGTAAAATGGTTTTGTTTTTTTAGTGTATATGTATATATGACTATAATGTTAGTGAATATTATTGTGAATAACCTAGAAGGGAAATGTGTTACAGAATTTTGGTGATGTTTGATGGTCAGAAGTGTTGATGTCTGGAAAGGGACTTGCTCTCCAAAAGGTGCCATTGGGAAGCATCTCTTACAGATGGTGTGAGTGAATTAATATTTAAGTGTAGGGTAAGGAGTGTGGAAAAAAAAAAAAAAATGTAAGTAATTATGACAGAACTGTTTGTTTATATTTGTATTTTGATCTATGGGACAGCCGGATGGATAGTGGATGCTAAATTAACCCTTGTTTTGGAATAATACTGTATTTAACAGGGAAAAACTAGAGATTTTGTAGTTGTTGTTTCCAATAATGCTGTCTACCGTGGCAGGACTAGAAAGTTTGGTGGTTTTATGGGGGGGAAATGTAATCCTTCAACGGCTTTTTGTGTATTTGATGTTAGTGGTAAGGAATGATCCGTTGGGAACCAAAGTGTATTTGTATGTTCATTATTTATAGTTGTTTGTTACTGTGGTGTATTTTGATGTTCATGAGGTTTTATATTTGTTTGTTGCTTTTAATGTTGTATTTCATGTTCACAGTAAGGAAATATTCATTTTCAACTAATTTATATCTTAATGTCCATGACATTTTATATTGGTTGTCTTTTAATTACATTTTAGTAGAAAGAAAACTGTTTTTGGAACCAATGTGTATTTTAGATATGTATTGTTTTGATATGTTTGTATATTGCTCCAACACCAACCAATTCAAAAAAATATAGCAGTTTATGGTTAATGTGATATTTGTAAGTATTGCTACATCAATTTGTGGAGTTTTGTATGTATTTTGTGTGAATGAGGTGTGGAAATTGTAAAATAGGAGGAAGGGGACTTAATTTGAATTTACCCTTGCCATTGCTAATTGGAAATTCACAATAACAAGGATAAACTAAGGGGGGTTGTAGCGGTACCACTTTGTGTTTGAAAGTAGCGCCGGTTTGTGACGTCATCGGCACCATGTCCGTGGCCACGGAAGGGTGAGCCCCGGGGGGCGGCATGGTGGGTGCTGTGGTAGCCACAAGGTGGGCAGTCGGTCGCAGGACGTGGAGGAGTGTGGTTGGTTTTAAGTTGAAAGTTGTAAACGTGTGAATGTGCGTAAAAGGTGTAAAAATAGCCGTTCTACTTTAACTGGATCTGCAACTTTGGAGTGAGAAGTCCGATAAGTTTAACATTGGTGGTGTTGGAAAAAACGAAGGCAATGAATTAAAATTAGTTTTGTGAAATAACTGTTTATTCATTCAGTACCTAGACTTTAAACTTTCTCAGTTGGATACTGAGTGGCGGCCGGTCAAGAGAATCTGTATCTTTAGTAGGAAGAAGTAAGAGTTAGACTATGCACATTATATTTCAGTGAGCGAGATTGAAAATAAAACATTGTGGTAGCTGATGTGAGCGGACGACCCACGAAACCGCAACAATGGCATGTATGGGGCGACTATCTGGACTGTAACAATGTCTCCAGGTGGTGAGCATTCTAAGACGCCCGCGTGAACCTTAGTGATTCGCCACGCTCCAGGCGGCTAGTAACAGTTTCAGCTCCGCAGAAAGTCCGCGCCATTGAGGCAGCAATCTAGAAGGACTGGCGTGTGCACCTGTGAACCTTATCACAGACATTCAACATTTCCTATGGTGCAGTGCACGACATTGTTCATGACACATTAAAATTCCGTAAAATTAGTGCTCACTGGGTGCCTAAGAACCTGACAGACAACCAGAAGGGCCAGCGAATGTTGACTAGCTTGGATCACTTAACGCATTACGCCACAGAAGGGCTTGGCTTTCTGAAAGGAATCATCACTGGTGATGAGTCATGGGCGTTCCACAATACGCCCGAAACCAAGCAGGCTTCTATGGAGTGGAAACATGCTCGTTTCCCAGTACGAAAAAAATTCAAAGTGACTCGATCGGCTAAGAAAGTGCTTGTGACAGTGTTCTGGGACATGTTTGGTGTGTTATTGATGGACTTTGCTTAGCACGGAACCACTGTGAATGCTGCAGCCTACATAAAAACGTTGGTTAAGTTTCGTCATGCCCTTCATGACAAATGCCGCAACATTAATGCTAATGGTGTCAAATATCTTCATGACAATTCACATCCCCATGTTGCTGCTCCTGTTCATGAGAAACTTGCCACTTTTGGGTGGGAGGTGCTCCAGCATGAACCATACAGACTGGACCTGGCACCGTCAAACTTTCACCTGTTTGGTTCCATGAAGAAATTCCTGGCCAGCCAACATTTTGCAACAGATGCGGAAGTGAAATCAGCAGTCTGCAAATGGCTAAACTCCCAACAAATGGACTTCTACAACAGGGCGTATTGAAACTTGTACCACAAAGGGAGAAAATTGGTGACTGTGTAGAAAAGTAGGCCAAAGATGTAAGTTAATTTGTGATTTGTTTGGTTGTGGCACATATTAAACTTCTGTGAAAAAATTATTGTGCATTACTTTCCGATCTGCCCTTGTACAATCATGGCTTAAATAAAATATAACTACTGCAATACAGCGGACAGCAGTTACTACTTGCTGTAAGAGTGAGAGAACAGACATCATGTTGTGAAGAAGCAGTCAGTACATACAGAAATATTAATGGGTTTGGGTGTAAACTTTGTTAGGTACTAAAGTTGTGTTCTGGTGTGTAAATCAGTCACCCAAATTTCAGGATATTCAGGCTATACACACATTAATAAAATGACTTGCAGTCAACCTTTAAGCATTTTAAAGAAGTGTTTCACAGAGAAAGGAAAACATAAGATAATAAATCCATTCTATACTTAATTATCCATCTCTCTATGAGTAACACTTATTAAAGTAGGCACTGATACTAGAATGCCTGGGTGGGAAGTTACTTACTCACCTAATTTTGTATTTCACATTTTATTTTTTATCTTATTTTTTTACTGTAATTTTGATTTCATCAATTTAAATTTTAAATTATTTCATTGTTTCATGTATTTACTTCTCCTGGTAATTTATTCATGTCCCGGATTTACTTATAAAACAAAAATTTTCCATTCCTTCACGACTGACATCAAGTTCCTTCCACTTCTTAATCCTAAGTCACGTTACTAATATACACCTTGAGCATTCTCTTCATCCACCTCCTGTCTTACAATCATTCTACACCCATCTTCTTTATTATGTCATTTACTGTTTCTATTATGTGGCCATTCCCACATATATAACTACAGCCCTTTGTATCCCCTCCAACTCCTAAAAACAAAAGTGGCTCCCATACTAACTACCCATATAAATGTTTTCATTGGGATAACTATTTTTCCTCCATTCTTATAATACCTTTGAACTATTCCTCCTTTGTCTCCACTGATTTCTTCTTCTTCATTCTGAAGCGTTACCTGAAATGCTTCTTCAACCCTTAAAATTGTGCCTTTTTATGCTTGTATCTATAACTAACTTCATTTGTGGTCAATAGTTAATTGTTCCCTCAAATGTCCACCAGAACTGCTTTGTGATCACTTATTCATTCTATAGCCGGACACCCCACAAAATTATCATCAGGATTATTAGGAAGATATCTGACTTGTGTTGTACCCTTGTGCTCTACTACAACACCTATGTAAAACCTTCCTGCCTCACTAATATATTTGCAAATCTCTGCTCTCTCATGTTAGTATTTTACTTCATTCCCAGACCACACCTGGTAATTTTTAGTTCCCATCAAAATGACCACAATACTCGCACCTCCCAAAACCGGTTTATATAGATAGATATCAGTTAGATTATATCATGACTAAACAGAGATTCAGAACCCAAGTTCTTTACCATTAAGGCACCACTTTGAATGAAATTAATCCAGATTCTAAGTAAACATTTTGTTTTGTTTGTAGTAAAATTATTTACCTTATTTTTTATCACACCTGATATTAGAATGATTGCAAAATGTTAGAAAGTAAAACCAAAGACACAAAGACTTTTTAAAGTGTACTTACTAGAACAAGAAAGTATTAAAAGATTATATCAAAAACCATTACAATAGTTTATTTTAATGGCCACAATGGTGGGTAATATTAATAAGTAATGATAGAATATAAAGGGATGCATACAGAGGGCAAGAAAAGTCAGCTAATGATGCTATAAGGAAGAAAAAGAAGTACAGAAAAAGGAAGGTATTCAGAACACCGAATGATTGAATAATGAAGGCAGTAAAAGATTAAGAAAAATGCATATATGAAATTCCTTCAAAATAAATTGCAAGAAGCAAAGGAATAGAATATATACAAAATAAATAATACCAAACAGATAATAAGGTCTGGACATTGTGATTGTGGGACAGATTTATAGCAAGTATAGAAAATCACACATGCAAGACAGGACTTTGCATATGAAGTGCTAAGACATTTAAATAAAACAGTGAAAGATGTTGCAGATAAACAGCTGATTAATGAACAACAATGGACGAAATACTAAAGGAACTTGGGGTACACAGAAATCCCAGATTGCCAAGAGAAGCAACTTCAATATAATAGCATGGTGAACCCCATCTCCTAAGAAGGCAATGTGACCCTGACGGCATCAATATGGAATAATGAATTATTTAGAATATTCCTTCTATATAGTGGGAGCTGAAATACTACAACATACCAAGCAGCTGGAAAATTAAAAAGATTATATCCATCTTTAAAAGGCAACAGAAGAATGAATGTGAAAATTATTGAGGCATTATGCTAATGAATGCTATTTATAAAATATTCAAAAAAATAGAGGCATTAGTCTAATGGATACTATTTATAAAATATTAACAAAAATAATAAATTCGAGACTGAAGACCATTACAGAAGATAAAATACAAGAGGAACAAATCGGAAGGGATAGTCATGCAATGACAACATCTTCCGCATTAAGAGAATTCTAGAAGAGTGAAGTCAATTAGGAAACTCACACAGTTTTCATTGACTTCTAAAAAGTTTCTGATAGTGTGGATAATGTGTACAAAATGTGGGCATCTAATTGGAATCATCAAAAATTAATAGGAAGATACAAAAATAATAATAAATTCTAGCACCAAGAAAACTGAAAAGATATTGATTCACAAAGGCCTTAAACAAGGCTGCACCTTATCTACAACTCTATTCAGCATATACATTTATGACCTTATTAGAAACTGGAAACAGATTGCCAGTATGGGAATACAGCTGAAGAAAATTAATATCTAAATGTTCTCCTTTATGCAGATGATGTAACAATACTATAAGAAAGAGAAGATGAACTGCAAAGAGCATTATACAATCTACAATATTTAGCAGGAAAAGAATATGACTTCCAGATATCCAAAAAGAAAACGAAAGTAATGGCCCATTAGGGTAAACGCCCCATTCACTAAAAATTGTAACTGACAACACAATGATAGAACAGGTAATGAATTTTAACTACCTAGTCTGTAAAATCAGTTATGACTAGGGTTCGGATCTTTAGGAAAAGTCATATTTTTTTCCTGCCTTCTTTTTGAGCTGAAATGCAGAAATAAACACTGATTCAACGTTTCTGATTGTATTTAAATGTATTTTATATAGCCTATAAATGCATATTTGGGCCATTTTCCTAATTATGGTCATATTTCAGCAATTTTTATGGTCATATGGTCATATTTTGAGAAAAAAACTGGTAATTTTTGATAGAAGTTGTAGATGAAAAGAAATTAAGATAATTATTCAGAAAAATATATTCCTGTTATACATTGGAGAAAGAAACGAAACTAATTGTAACCAAATTGTTCAGAATTCACCAGTCAAGAATTAAAGTTATAAATTATTGTCACTCTCTAAACGTTAATGTTCCGCCCGCTTTTTTTATTCGACTATGCAGCAGCAGCATGCCTGTGTCGAGCCGCGTCAATCAATGTCTCACTTCCGACGGTATCGCGGGAATTGAGTCCACTGCAGTGACCCACCGATGAGTTGAGAGGAATCAATTGTCTTCCTATGATTTAGTACGTCGAAACTTCTGCTTAACGGGAAACCCGTCCCTACCTGGGTCAGGTATTCCCCACATACCAGACTCTCCGCGATGAAACAAGCACAAAGCCTTCAGCCACTCACGCACTGTCACCAATGCTTTTGAAAATAATCCTGAACCAGTGTTAAATCTACAGTAGATCAGTGAGTACCGCCATGCCGAAAACAAAACTTTCTGAAAGTGTAAAGTTACGGAGTTACATAAAGGAATTTGGAGAGGAGTATTTTAGCACAGATGAATGAGTTCTTTTCTGTAAATTATGTGAAACTAAAGTGAATGCAACAAAGCGATTTCATGTGCAGCAGCACTGCAATACATCAAGACACAAGAATAACGTAATACGACATTCAACTCGACAAAGCAAACGGCGACTTTTATTGGATACATCTACAGCTTCGTCGTCTTCCAAATTATCAATTTTTTCTAAAGAACTCTGTGAAATGATGGTATCAGCCAACATCCCACTTAATAAATTGAACAATGAGCATTTCAAATCGTTCCTGGAGACATACACAACACAGACGATTCCAACCGAATCAACATTGAGGAAGAACTATTTACCGTCTTGTTATGAAAATGTATTGCAGGCAATCAGAACTAAGATAGGCACCAATAAGATATGGGTATCAATGGATGAAAGTACTGATGCTTGTGGGAGATACGTTGTAAATGTTATCGTTGGAACCCTTCTTTCTGACAGACCGGGTGATATAATTTTACTGGACTGTGAAGCTCTTGAATCAGTAAACCATTCAACAATTGCCGTCCATTTCGACAACGCTATGAAATTGTTATGGAGCGGTAAAGTTAAACGAGAACATGTCACGTGTTTCGTTGGCCAGGCCAACGAACCACGTGACGGCTCGGACCTCTAATTGGCCGGACAAATCGAACCATCTAGACAGACGCGGGCCTCGGCTATAAAACAAGACCACTCGCTGGCCAAAGAGGCAGTTCTGCCCTGGAAGAAGACCCCAGAATGAGGGTCGAAACGTTGGTTTCAAGAAACATGACGCGGCGCCACCCGGACAGCCAAGAATCAACTGACTCTGGCCGCGGAAGCCTACGATTACATTTGACTCAACTCTACGGGGAGAAGATATTTTATCAAACACGGGAATTTTCTAAACTACGTGAGACACGGGCGCGGAAACTTTGTCAACTAGCGTTTTTACTTCGTTGCAGAGACGAAGGTGTGCTACCGTCCTTCCTCAAGATACGCCACCATCTCAACACAAGAGCCACCCTTAGAATTCTGCGTAACACGGGTTTTGCGTTGCTGAGGGAAAGGATACATCAGACTAGAAGTGAGCTGCCTCGCATCGAAGGCAGAATATTTCATCTCCACCTTGAACTCACCAGTCTTCTTTCCTACGCCGATTGGACGACGCTCGACGCAGCCACAGCAAAATCTGCAGTGAATATCCAAGACAAAGCAAGAACAAGACATATACAACACCCGGAAACAGCAAAGATGGAGACAAAGAACACGGTGGTAAACCTAACTGGGGAAGAACTAGATGCAGCCACCAACGCTGTGTTGGCTAAAGGATTAAACTTCGCTCCGGTACCGACGAAGCTGCCGACGTTGGACATCGTCGCAGGGGTAGAGAGTGCCGTAGGGAAGTTAAACACGGAACAGGCAGACGAAATTCGACGTGAGACGGCGCGAATCCTCAGTCGAGCCAAACTTCCTCGCAGCAATCTACCGCGAGAGGAAAAACTTGCATTAAATAGATCACGCCACTGCGAAGACATCGTGATACTTCCTGCAGATAAGGGAAACGCAACAGTATTGATGAAATCAGAAGACTACCACAATAAGGTGGTGACGCTTTTAGAAGACGAGACATATGCCCTGCTAGATAGGAACCCTCTACGCAAACTGAGGTCTGAAGTGGCATCTCTTGTCAATAATTCTTCAGAGATCGAACAAGAAATCAAGGCTAGACTAAAGAGGAATAACACCTCTACTCCTCGGTTCTACGGCTTGCCAAAAATACATAGGCCAGAAGTTCCTTTACGGCCGATCGTCAGCGCAATTAACTCTCCAACTCATCCACTAGCCAGCTATGTCGCCGAAAAACTAAAACCCTTGTCAGAAGGTATCGCTTCGACAGTCAGAAATAGCTCACATTTCGTTGAAATCATATCATCACTTAAAATCGAAGAAACTGACATTCTAGTGAGCTTTGATGTCGTGTCGCTCTACACTAACGTACCGGTGGAAGAAGCAGTGACAATAATACGCACCAAGCTGTGAAGATCTTGAATCAGTAAACCATTCAACAATTGCCGTCCGTTTCGACAACGCTATGAAACTGTTATGGAGCGGTGAAGTTAAACGAGAACATGTCACGTGTTTCGTTGGCCAAGCCAACGAACCATGTGACGGCTCGGACCTCTGATTGGCTGGACAAATCGAACCATCTAGACGGACGCGGGCCTCGGCTATAAAACAAGACCACTCGCTGGCCAAAGAGGCAGTTCTGCCCTGGAAGAAGACCCCAGAATGAGGGTCGAAACGTCGGTTTCAAGAAACATGACGCGGCGCCACCCGGACAGCCAAGAATCAACTGACTCTGGCCGCGGAAGCCTACGATTACATTTGACTCAACTCTACGGGGAGAAGATATTTTATCAAACACGGGAATTTTCTAAACTACGTGAGACACGGGCGCGGAAACTTTGTCAACTAGCGTTTTTACTTCGTTGCAGAGACGAAGGTGTGCTACCGTCCTTCCTCAAGATACGCCACCATCTCAACACAAGAGCCACCCTTAGAATTCTGCGTAACACGGGTTTTGCGTTGCTGAGGGAAAGGATACATCAGACTAGAAGTGAGCTGGCTCGCATCGAAGGCAGAATATTTCATCTCCACCTTGAACTCACCAGTCTTCTTTCCTACGCCGATTGGACGACGCTCGACGCAGCCACAGCAAAATCTGCAGTGAATATCCAAGACAAAGCAAGAACAAGACATATACGCAAGTTCGAAAATCTGAAAAGTCTACAACACCCGGAAACAGCAAAGATGGAGACAAAGAACACGGTGGTAAACCTAACTGGGGAAGAACTAGATGCAGCCACCAACGCTGTGTTGGCTAAAGGATTAAACTTCGCTCCGGTACCGACGAAGCTGCCGACGTTGGACATCGTCGCAGGGGTAGAGAGTGCCGTAGGGAAGTTAAACACGGAACAGGCAGACGAAATTCGACGTGAGACGGCGCGAATCCTCAGTCGAGCCAAACTTCCTCGCAGCAATCTACCGCGAGAGGAAAAACTTGCATTAAATAGATCACGCCACTGCGAAGACATCGTGATACTTCCTGCAGATAAGGGAAACGCAACAGTATTGATGAAATCAGAAGACTACCACAATAAGGTGGTGACGCTTTTAGAAGACGAGACATATGCCCTGCTAGATAGGAACCCTCTACGCAAACTGAGGTCTGAAGTGGCATCTCTTGTCAATAATTCTTCAGAGATCGAACAAGAAATCAAGGCTAGACTAAAGAGAAATAACACCTCTACTCCTCGGTTCTACGGCTTGCCAAAAATACATAGGCCAGAAGTTCCTTTACGGCCGATCGTCAGCGCAATTAACTCTCCAACTCATCCACTAGCCCGCTATGTCGCCAAAAAACTAAAACCCTTGTCGGAAGGTATCGCTTCGACAGTCAGAAATAGCTCACATTTCGTTGAAATCATATCATCACTTAAAATCGAAGAAACTGACATTCTAGTGAGCTTTGATGTCGTGTCGCTCTACACTAACGTACCGGTGGAAGAAGCAGTGACAATAATACGCACCAAGCTGTGAAGATCTTGAATCAGTAAACCATTCAACAATTGCCGTCCGTTTCGACAACGCTATGAAATTGTTATGGAGCGGTGAAGTTAAACGAGAACATGTCACGTGGTTCGTTGGCCAGGCCAACGAACCACGTGACGGCTCGGACCTCTGATTGGCCGGACAAATCGAACCATCTAGACGGACGCGGGCCTCGGCTATAAAACAAGACCACTCGCTGGCCAAAGAGGCAGTTCTGCCCTGGAAGAAGACCCCAGAATGAGGGTCGAAACGTCGGTTTCAAGAAACATGACGCGGCGCCACCCGGACAGCCAAGAATCAACTGACTCTGGCCGCGGAAGCCTACGATTACATTTGACTCAACTCTACGGGGAGAAGATATTTTATCAAACATGGGAATTTTCTAAACTACGTGAGACATGGGCGCGGAAACTTTGTCAACTAGCGTTTTTACTTCGTTGCAGAGACGAAGGTGTGCTACCGTCCTTCCTCAAGATACGCCACCATCTCAACACAAGAGCCACCCTTAGAATTCTGCGTAACACGGGTTTTGCGTTGCTGAGGGAAAGGATACATCAGACTAGAAGTGAGCTGGCTCGCATCGAAGGCAGAATATTTCATCTCCACCTTGAACTCACCAGTCTTCTTTCCTACGCCGATTGGACGACGCTCGACGCAGCCACAGCAAAATCTGCAGTGAATATCCAAGACAAAGCAAGAACAAGACATATACGCAAGTTCGAAAATCTGAAAAGTCTACAACACCCGGAAACAGCAAAGATGGAGACAAAGAACACGGTGGTAAACCTAACTGGGGAAGAACTAGATGCAGCCACCAACGCTGTGTTGGCTAAAGGATTAAACTTCGCTCCGGTACCGACGAAGCTGCCGACGTTGGACATCGTCGCAGGGGTAGAGAGTGCCGTAGGGAAGTTAAACACGGAACAGGCAGACGAAATTCGACGTGAGACGGCGCGAATCCTCAGTCGAGCCAAACTTCCTCGCAGCAATCTACCGCGAGAGGAAAAACTTGCATTAAATAGATCACGCCACTGCGAAGACATCGTGATACTTCCTGCAGATAAGGGAAACGCAACAGTATTGATGAAATCAGAAGACTACCACAATAAGGTGGTGACGCTTTTAGAAGACGAGACATATGCCCTGCTAGATAGGAACCCTCTACGCAAACTGAGGTCTGAAGTGGCATCTCTTGTCAATAATTCTTCAGAGATCGAACAAGAAATCAAGGCTAGACTAAAGAGAAATAACACCTCTACTCCTCGGTTCTACGGCTTGCCAAAAATACATAGGCCAGAAGTTCCTTTACGGCCGATCGTCAGCGCAATTAACTCTCCAACTCATCCACTAGCCCGCTATGTCGCCGAAAAACTAAAACCCTTGTCAGAAGGTATTGCTTCGACAGTCAGAAATAGCTCACATTTCGTTGAAATCATATCATCACTTAAAATCGAAGAAACTGACATTCTAGTGAGCTTTGATGTCGTGTCGCTCTACACTAACGTACCGGTGGAAGAAGCAGTGACAATAATACGCACCAAGCTATCGGCCCTCAACATCTCCGAAGAGTGGGCTGACCTGGCCGAGTTTTGTCTCAAATCAACCTTCTTCCAGTACGACGGGAAATTTTACGCCCAAGTGGAAGGAGTGGCCATGGGCTCACCGCTTTCGCCGATAACGGCGGACATCTTTATGGAGGCGCTGGAGACCGAAATGTTGGATAACGCGCCCCTCAAACCGCTGCTGTGGTTACGTTATGTTGACAACACTTTTGTTGTTTGGCCCCATGGACGAAGTGCCCTTGACAAATTCCTGGATTATATAAATAAAGCACATCCTAAAATTAAATTTACCATGGAAACGGAGGAACGAGGACAGCTGCCGTTCCTAGACGTGCTAGTAACCAAACTTGACGACGGGACCATTGGACACTCAGTGTATCGGAAGCCGACACACACCAACAGATATCTACATGCCGCATCACACCACCACCCAGCAACAAAAAGAGGCGTCCTCACGACCTTGAGTACAAGAGCGACGAAAGTGTGTGACGCAAACAGCTTGGCGACGGAGTTGGAGGCACTGCAACACACATTCGAGTCCAATGGCTACCATAATAATTGTATTAGACGGGCATTACATGCAGCCATGACAGATAAAAACGCCAGTTCAACATCTAACCAAGCCACCTCTCAGGAACACCAAGTTGTGGTTTTACCCTACATAAGTGGCGTCACTTACAGAATCGTAAAGCTGTTCAAAAAAGTCGACATAAAACCTGTCTACAAACCGCACAGCAAAGTCAGTAACCAGCTCGTCAAGGTCAAGGACAGACTGCCTCCACTACAGGCTGCCGGGGTGTATGAGATTCCGTGCACCTGTGGTCGGGTGTACATAGGAGAGACGGGGCGCACTATAAGGGAGAGGCTGCATGAGCACATCCGCAACTATAAATCGAACAACACCGAAAAATCCGCCATTGCACGGCATGCAGCTGAAACCAATCACGCTATAGACTTTGAAAACACCACACTTATAGTGCGTGAGGATAAATGGTGGCCAAGGAGGGTAAAGGAGGCGTTAGAAATCGCTAAACGCCCAAACAAAATCAACGAAGACAACGGGCTGAAATTGCACGACGCCTGGCTCTCGCTGTTGCGGAGAGAGCATGTCACGTGTCACCTCCCACCAGACCGCGCCGCGCCCCGCATCGAACCATCTAGACGGACGCGGGCCTCGGCTATAAAACAAGACCACTCGCTGGCCGAAGAGGCAGTTCTGCCCTGGAAGAAGACCCCAGAATGAGGGTCGAAACGTCGGTTTCAAGAAACATGACGCGGCGCCACCCGGACAGCCAAGAATCAACTGACTCTGGCCGCGGAAGCCTACGATTACATACAGAAAATAGTTTCTAATTTTGATAGCAGTGAAGCATCTTCCATAAAAATTGCCCAAGAACTGTTTTCCAGTAATTTGTTCAGAAATTTGGCGTACATAAAGTCAAGTTTTTCAGGCATCACAACTGCGATTTCGTGTCTTGAAGAAATTGGTCTAGAACTGAATGAAAGTTTGGCGGTCGTTAAAAGTGTGGAAACCAAAATAGGCCAAGCAGGGGGTAGTGTGGCTAGTTTGCGGAAAAACAAATTTGATAAAGTGTTGTGTGGGAATAAAGGATATAAAACAATTTGTAAAACTAGTGAAATTTTACATAGTGGCGAATCTGTTTTGACTGAAGACGACCCACAATTAAATTGCAGTGACCTGACTCTGTTTAAGTACGCTCCCGTCACATCTTGCGATGTCAAACGAAGCTTCTCACACTACAAGACAGTTTTAAGTGACAACCGGAGAAAATTCGTCTTCGAGAACTTGAAGATGCATGTAGTGATATACTGCAATGATGGCATCAAACAAGAATAAAAAATGGCATGTACACTAATTCGCAACAAATGTATAGTAAATTTCCATTTTTAAAAGTAAAATTCTAGTAATCCATTCTTTTACAGGAACAAGAAAATAACTTTCAACCAAATTAATTGCCCAATCGTACAGTGAGTGCATAGAAGCAAATTATGCTGTCTACTTGAAAGCGACACAGCTACATAAAATAAATTATGTACATTTGAGCATTTTTAAAGAATAAAAAATTTAATGTTTGGTCATATTTTGTCCTTTTTAGGTCATATTTACCTATTTTTAAGGTCATATTTGCCTGCATATTCGCGATTTTTATGGTCCTAAAGATCCGAACCCTAGTTATGACATATATATATATACACACACACGAGGCCTGTCTAAAAAGTAGCCGGCCTTAATTTTTCCCGCATAAAGTAGTGATTCTAAGGCGGCGCCACATTGCACGGTGGAAGGAGTAACCTTACTGCGCATGCGTGAATGTTTTCACCGTGTTCGCTTGTGCCAGTTGCTGGCTGATGGTCATCAAGTAAGGTGCTCTTCGTAGTGGTCGTCGGATTTCGTTGTCTCGCAAGATGACTGAACGAACTGAGCAAAGATACTGCATCAAATTCTGTCAAAAGCTTGGTGATTCTCAAAGCCAAACAATTCGTAAGATTCAGCAGGTGTTTGGAGAAGATGCGATGGGTGTAACACAAATTAAGGAGTGGTTCAACCGATTCAAAGATGGCCGCACATCAGCGGAGAGTGAGCAGTGTTGTGGCAGGCCCCAAACTGCTCGGAGTGCAGCTAATGTTGAGAGGGTGCGAAATTTGGTGATGGCAGATCGTCGTTTGACAGTGCGGGATATTGCAGAAGAGGTTGGAGTGAGTAAAGATTCTGCACATGCAATTTTGCGTGAAGATTTTAACATGAACTGAGTGGCTGCGAAATTCGTACCCAAGTTGTTGTCGCCGGAACAAAAAGACCTCCGTTTTGACGTTGCACAAGACCTCCTGGACACCACCAACACTGATCCTGGATTTCTGAACACCGTGGTAACTGGAGATGAGTCAAGGGTGTATGGGTACGACCCAGAAACAAAAAGACAGTCATCGCAATGGAAGCATTCCGATTCTCCGAGGCCGAAGAAAGCACAGCAGGTGCGAAGCAAAATCAAGGTCATGCTGACTGTTTTCTTTGATGTCCGAGGAATTGTGCATCACAAATACGCATCAGAAGGACAAACAGTGACAAAGGAGTACTATCAAGATGTTCTCCGGCGACTCCGTGACGCAGTTCGGCGCAAAAGACAAGACATGTGGAAGGCGAACAACTGGCGCTTGCATCATGACAACGCCCCTGCACATTCATCCCAATTGATCAACACTTTCTTAGCCAAACATGGAATTACAACCATTCGCCAACCTCCCAACTCTCCAGACCTGGCTCCTTGCGACTTCTGGTTGTTTCCAAAATTGAAGATGCCACTGAAAGGAACCCGTTTTGTGAGTAGAGAAGAGATAATGCGGAACGCGGCAACGGAGCTGAACACCATTCCAAAAGAAGACTTCCAGAGGTGTTTCCAGCAGTGGAAGGATCGGTGGGCTAAGTGTGTGCAAGCACAAGGGGCCTACTTTGAAGGGGATTAGGGTCCTAACTCCGTCAGGTATTCAAAATATTTTTTCTGGCCAAAGGTCGGATACTTTTTAGACAGCCCTCGTATATATAGATTGTTTGGAAACAAAGGCACTAAAAGTGGATTTTGAACATTAGGATAGGATAAAAAACCACCGCTTACCAAAGAAGGGGATTCCAGCGGCGTTGGTATACGAAAACAACACGAACACACAAAGAATAAAATTTTCGTAGTATAGCTTTTCATCAGTCGAAGTGAGATCTCACTTTGACTGATGAAGAGCTATGTTCGAAAATTTTATTCTTTGTGTGTTAATGTTTTTTTAGTGTACCAACGCCGTTGGAATCCCCTTCTTTGGTAAGGGGTGGTTTTTATCCTATCCTAATGTTCTATATATATATAAATATATAGAGAAAAAGATTAATAACTTTCAATTAATATGTGGTACAATAAATATAAACTTTATTTTACTGTTTTTAAGTGCTCTAAGGTGGTGGCTGCTCCGACTCTTCTATATGAAAGTGAATCTTGGATAACTAAAGCAAGAGATAAAGAGTGAAATTCAGGAAGCGGAAATGATATTTCTTACGAAGGTAAAAGGCTGTACTAAATAAGATGACATAAGAAATGAAGAAAATTCAGAAAGAACTTGGTATATAGAGTATAAATGAAAGGCTGGAGGAATACAGAGAAATGTGTAGGCAACATATTGAAAGAATGGAAGAATGGATTCACTTCTGGTGACACAATACAAACCAGCGGCACACAGAGATGTTGGTAGACCTAAGAAAAAATGGAATAAAAGTACAAAGTGAAGACAAAACATGCATTAATTCCTAATCCTTGAAGTGAAGAAGAAATTAAGCATTTAATAGTTACATGGTACAGGAAAAATTTCTGTCCATTGAAAAGTACTTGCAATAC
>JARYHS010008075.1:126233728-126486731 GCA_031002005.1 Vandiemenella viatica | reverse complement strand
GTAGAGGGAGAAATTTCCAGAATTAAAAGAGAAATAAAAGTATAGATTCATAAAGTTATTGAATTTTTTGAACTTTCGGAGAATTTGAGAAACTTGGAAATACAGAATTTAATAGAAGCATCACCCCAGTGTTTTGTAAAAATATCTGTATGTGATATTGTTGAAATGAAGACTGCAACATTAAAAAATAATAATTACAAGGATTCGGGAGAAGCCCTCCAAACAATTAACACCTGTTACCGACCCAGTTCAAGATGATTACATTGCTGCTAACACCCAAAGATATGGTGACCCCTATCCATGCTGACTGTAGTGTCATTAAGGAAAGTGATCTTATCTTCTTACCATCAATCCCGCATTGCAGGTTTTAGTTTAGGGGGAGTCCATTAATTACGTGAGGTGAAATTGGGGGGGGGGGGGCGGGGGGAACAACGGAAATCTCACTTGAGGTTTTGAAATTCTTGAAGGATAGTAGACCTAAAAAATCGGCTTTAGGGGGGTGATATGGTCTAGAAACGATGCGGAAACTGACCTCAGAATTTACCAGAATGGAGAGGGGGATTCCATAATTCCGGAAAAAACACCTCACGTAATTAATGAACGTTCCCTCACTAGACTATTTCTTCCATTTATACTGATCTTCCGAAGAGGCATTACTAATTTTTTTCTCTTTCCTTTTTTGCTTTACGCCTCATCTTCATCGAGGTCATTAGAGGCAGGAAAGAATGGAGACCAAGTAATGGGATTCGGCAATGACCTTTTGGTGGAAGCATCCAGGCATTCACCTGGTGTGATCTGGGGAAACCATGGAAAACCCAAATATGGATGCCTGGATGGAGTTTCGAACTCATGTCCTCCCGAATACGAGGCCAGAGCGTTAACCACCTACCCACCATGCTCGGCGCCTTACTAATTGCTTGTACCCCCGCATGATATCCAGCCAGCGCTTCCAGGGTCTCCCTTGTGGTCGTCGGCCCTCCGGATTTTACATGCTGTACCAATGCAAACAACCCTCTTGAATTTTCTCAGGGACTGGAGTCACAACAAACGCCGCCCGAATGTTCTCATTCCTGATGTGGTCCAATCTAGAGAGTCCCCATCGCCACTGAATTTTCATTTCCATGACATTGAATACAGTGCCACTGGTTGAATGATGGTTCTGTAATTCTTTGATTTAAGGTACAATGGCACATTCCACTCGTAAAGGATTCCTGTTACCTGATGCCACAATATCCAGGCTGCGTCGACTGTTTTGGAGTGTCTTGCCATCCGAACAGATTACCATTCACAGGTATTTAAATTCATATTTGTTGTTCAAATTCTTAATGAGACTCACATGCGACCTTGATATAATCAGCATAGAGCAATATCGAGGGGTGTGGAGTGAGTAGTTCTGCAGCAATGGTGTCAAGACAGAGGATAAACAGAAATGGGTTAAAAGCCAATCCCCTGATGAACACTGACACTACAGCACATCAAACATCAACCATAGCTGGTGACATTCTGTTATAGCAGTTGTATCCATTTAACATATACTTTTGGTACCCCAAGTTGTCTCAGTGTGTAACAGATTAGATGTTGAGGAATCCTATCATAGGCCTTTACAAGGTTAAAAACAGCTATGTGCAGCGGTTTTCTCTTTTCAAGGTTCCTTTCTATCAAAAGACATGTGGCATTAATAGCATCAAACGTCCCTGTGCCTTTCTTGAAACCACACTTACCTGGGGCAATCTTAACTGTGCTTCATAGATGTGCGTCCACAATGCACTCACAAATTTTCATTGTGAGGCAAAGTAGGTGAATTGGTTGATACTTGGAGAAGTCTAGCATATCCCCCCTTTCCTTTCCAAAGGAATATTGCAACAATATTGAGCTAAGCACAAGGAGTTTCATCTTGGTCTATGATCTTGTTAAAAAGATCTGCCATGAACTAAGTTGACTATGACCCAAGCATCTTCCATACATCCAATGGGATATCATCTGGTCCAGTTGCCTTTCCAGTTTTCATTTTCTTAATGGCAGTCTCTACTTCAACAATTGTAATGTCTGGAGCTGGGCCACACATGATACACAGACGGCACTGGTGAATATGGAAATCGAATTAAGTCTTGAATTTAGCCAGATTTTAAGGAAAGTGGTATGAGAAATATTTTTTTTTTTTTTTTTTTTTTTTTTTATACTGCTTTACGTCTCTCAACAGCGAGGTCTTTAGAGATGGGAAAGGATGGCGGGGCAAGGAATGGGAAGGAATTTGGCCATGGCCTTTTTAAGGAAGCGTCCCGGTTTTTGCCTGGAGTGATTTGGGAAACCATGGAAAACCCAAATCTGGATGCCCGGACGGGGATTCGAACCGCCGTCCTCCCGAATGCGAGGCGAGAACGCTAACCGTTACACCGCCACGTTCGGTAGTAATATTTCAGTTTCTTTGTCATTCACATCAACTGAATAATCTTCCATGATAAATGAACTTATTTATGGCCACTGTCACTCAAACTGTTGTAAAATTAATTGACTTTAATGACACAATAATTTATTATAGTCTTACAGCTCATCTTGACATTGCCCTGGTCCAGGAAGCAATGCTTTCCATTGATAACTTGGTTGGTCATTCACAATCTGAACTAAATGCAATTTAACAAGATGAAGAGATCATTAATGAATGCTATCCAGGAGAGACCCTCTTTGTTTTAGTCCAGGAACCAACAATTAATATTCCTGACAAACTGGTTGTTACTTCACAACCTATTACTATTTTTATGATTCATCAATTAAAGAAATCACTTTCAAGGAGAGAATGGCCTGTTCCAATTATTAAGAAAATAATTTTTCAAATTTCTAATGTAACAACACTACTGTTTCTACAGTTCACTTGACGCGTTGCAAGCAAATAATTATTACAAAATTTTCTGACCTTATACAGCAAAGTTTCCTTATGAAAATTCAGTTTTGTTTTCTAAACAAGATATGGGAAAGCTAGAAAAAGATTTTTTTTTTTGTTCATTCAGAAACCACTTTTCTTATTGAAGCAATTAAAAAGCACTTGATGGTTGATTACTTCTTCAAGAATAAACTAAATGTTTTGTGAAGGTGTAATACATCATAGCAGAGGAAGAAGTGAAGAAAGTAATAAGACATAGAGAAAGGAGGAAATTTTAAGAATAAAGACAGTTCCTTCAGTAGGCAGTTGTGACACACCACGACAAAGGAAGAAATGAGGACAGAAAATACTTGGGAAAAGAAGCAGGAAGAAATGTGAGAAAGAACCAGTAGTTTCTTAACCAGTGAGAAGAAAAAAAAATATTTTGTTCCATAAGGAAAGAATGTCTTGAAATTCAAATGTAATGGTGTTTCTAATAGAGATAAAACTCACTGTGTTTATATGCCACTACTCTGATGAAGATAGCCTGTTTTCATTTTATAGCTTCAGGGCCTGCATGGTTTAATATGCAGGGGGGGGGGGGGAATGACTAATGCTAAAGAAATAGAATAGCTGTTGAAATAATAACACATAGGGTAAAACTGGAAAGATGATGATTCATGCTGAAATTATCAGAAAGCCGATTATAAGAGTGTTATTGGTGTACCTAGGTAAAATATTTGATAACAAACTTAACTGGGCAGGACACGTTGGATAGATGGTAAGAAAGAGGTTCAACTGCTGGAAAGAGTTATGAGAGGATGTACTAGAGAAGTAATTGGGTTACAAAACATTGGTTAGACCAAGACTTGAATATGTTGGTGTAGTATGGGATCCATATTTTGCTTATCAAATACAGGTGTTGGAGGGGGTGCAAAGAACACAATCAGTAACTCATAAGATTAAGCAGCTGTAGTGGGATTCATTGTAAGATTGAAGGAGGGTGAAAAGAGTCATGGAGATGTACAAGGCGTACATTGGTGATAAGGCATGGAAAGATATTGGTGGGAAAAATAAGAGAGGTGCTTTGAAGGGTAAAAATAACAAAGACCACAAGCTGTCACTTAATTTCAGGCATAAGGGTGTATGAAAGAAAATCTTCTTTTGTAGGAAAAGTGTAAGGTATTGTAATAAATTACCAAGAGAAAAGAGAATAATGTACCAAAAGAACACTTAAACAATTTAAAACACTGAAAGAATTAACATTTAATATTATTAGAGGGCAAATGTTGGTGGGAAGAGGAAAGGAGAAAGATGGGAGATTGCCAATGGAGCATGCACTCCATCACAATTATATCAAATCTTATATATCTAAAAATAGAAGTGTTTTTCCCTATATTTCACATTTCAGCTGCCACTACCTAGCACAGATCACTGGTGTTTGTGTGTGGTAGTAGACTGGAGTTTCGTATCATGCACAACGTTGGCCAAATGCCGATAGTTGTGGGGGTGTGGGAGATATGGTGGTTAAAAGTGGTCAATGCAGGGAACATTCACATTTTGACCAAAGCCTTTTTTGTCCCTATACTTCACTTTGCTGCCACAACTACATGAGCCGTGCTCGGCTCTTGTTGTATCTTTGCCTTCTCTTCCGCTCGCGATTGTTTCCTCTTTGGTGTTCCCCCGTTAGAGAGTGCTGGGGCTCCTGGCGATAGCGGGTATATATGTGGGGTCACGGAAGGAGGGTGAGGAGTGATGAGTTGTTGATCAGTTAGGGCCAGTTAGTGATGACCAGCCGGTGAGTCGGTCGGTCAGTCGGGAAAGAGTACTTCCCTGTGTCGCCGTAAGCCCGGTGGGGGGGCGGGGTCCGCGGTTGGACCGGGCAGCCAGGGAGGCTGTCAGTCAGTGTCACGCTAGTACTTCCTGGAGTGATAGCGTTACGGGACTAAGGAGGAAGCAGTCAGTGAGGCAGTCAACAGTCGATTGGTTATGCCTGGTATTTCTCGCAGTGGCCGTGACTCAGCTTGATGGTTTGACCGGGCCGCCCGTGGATTATACTTCTGGTGAATTGGTGGGTCCCTCGCGACTGTGCTTCGACCACCTGCAGAGAGGGAATTTCTCCGATACACTCTTCACTGAGAGTGCTGTGCCGAAGCTTCGGGAACACTGTGGCGATCGACCCGGGTGGTACTTTTCGAGCTGAAACCTGCCTTCTCGCCCTAGGAGGGTATTGGAGGTAGTGGCCGTCAACTGCAACCACAAGTGTCGCCTTCCGCCTCGTCGTTAGCGGTCTGCCTCAGCCATAAATTGTGTTTGGTCCTACTGGCAGAGTGTTAGATGCTGGTAGATGAGAACGAGCCGGTCTTGTTATTTCTGGTATTGATCTACATGGAATTGTCGGTGATTACGGGATTATTCATACGTTAATCTACAAGATTGAGGCCGGTGTTACTTGACATTATATTAGTCATTTTCTCTGTCAATTACCACTACCAGTGTGTCGCTTTCTACCTCGTCGTTAGCGGTCTGGCTCAAATATAAAATTGTATTTGACTAGTAGATTATTAAGAGCCAGTCTGGTTATTTTCTATAATTTGGTATAAGTAGGATTGTTTGTAATTATAAGGGTTATTCAAGGTATAAGTTGCAAGACCAAGGTTTGGTCCATAATATTTTATCATTTTGTGATAACAAGATTATTCATATCTTCCGTTTGCAAGACCAGGATTGGTGGTATTTGATATTATAGTTGTAACATTTTCTGTAAGCTTCAGCCTTATCATTAATAATTGTAATAAACCAATGTTTAAACAAGGCTTGAACTGCTAACCATGTTCCCACACACTTCCCACTGTATCCTTGTGGATAATTACTGTTTGTTAGTAGTAGTAGCACCGCCTCACTACATAGCACAGAACATTGGTGTTTGTGTGTGGTAGTAGCATCAAGTCTCCCATCGTGCACTATGGTTGTTAGATGTTGGTAGCTATGGGGATGTGGGAGATATGGTGGTTGAAAGTGGTCGACCTGGGGCACTTTCAAATTTCGATCAGACGTGTTTGTCCCTATGTGTCACTTTTTAGCCAAAAGTATCCGGTGCAGATCACTGGTGTTTGTGTGTGGTCGTAGCATACATTCACTGATCGTACACAACGTTGGTCTATTTTTGATACCTGTACGGGTGCGGGAGATATGATGTTTGAAAGTGGTCGTTCAAGGATATTTTCGTATTTCGAGCAAAGGCATATGTGTCCATATATTTCACTTTGCTGCCACAACTGCATGGCGCAAATCACTGATGTTTGTGTGTCGTAGTAGTACAGAGTCTCCCATCATCTGTTATGGTGGTTACATGGATGTGGGTGATATGGTGGTTGATAGTGGTAGACGTTGGGCATTTTCCTTCTTCTACCAAAGAAATGTGTCCTCCTATGTTTCAACTTGCAACCAGAACTACCAAGTGCAGACCATGGGCGTTTGCATGTGGTAGTAACCTGGAGGTTTTCACTGTGCCCTATGGTGATTGCATGTCGGTAACTGTGGATTTGTGGTAGATATGGTGGTTGAAAGTGGTGGGCCTGATATAAAAAGTCATGTGTGTCGCTATATTTCACTCCACAGCCAAAACCACCTAGCCCAGTAGTTGTGGGGGTATAGAAGATATTGGGCTTGAAGCTGGTCAGTCAAAGAAATTTTTATATTTTGACAAAAGACATGTGTGACCTATATTTCACTTTGATGCCACAACTACACAGCACAGATCACTGATGTTTCTGTGTGGTATTAGCATCGAATCTCCCAATGTGCATTATGTTGGTTACATGTTTGTAGCTGTCAATCAAAATTCTTAACAATCACGAATGAAGTTGTGGGCTGGTTAATTAAAAAAACTATAGAAGTATATTGAACAAAGTAATAGATTTTGAAACTGAATAGAGATGTATGAATCACAAGCGATTATAGGGGTAGTGTCTTGTATAAAGCAGGATTACTAGACAATGAGATTTTTCCTGTTGTTTGCAGAGTGTACAGCAGAGATAGAAGTGCAATTGGTGGAGAGGTATTCATATTGGTTAGAGAAGAGTACTGCAGTTCCTTGGTGTTCATAAATTGTGACCAATAGTTAATAGATTTCTGGATGATAAAAAAAATGGAAAAATTGGAGTGTTGGCTGCTTACCATAGTAGAAAAATAAATGAATTCGTCTGCTCCTGCCATGGTTTTAAGTGAGAATCAACATATATATATATTTACTTCAATTATTGTAAATCACTGTTAATTATTGATTAGGATATGTCTTGGAGGTAATTTAACTACACACATACTTTAACATAAAATGAGTATTTACTTTAAATCCTTTCACTTTTTGTAATAAATCATTCTCTACTAGCAGCAATAATTTAATCCAGTCGTTTGACTCCCTTACCTATAAAGAAAATTTTCTGGTTCCATTATGATTGTAACCAAATGTTACTTTGTGATCATGCTTCTCTCTTACTTTCCAGAAACTGTTTGTAATTCTTCTTGAAACATCAATTCAAGCTTCAAAAGTATCATATACAAACTTGCACTCATGCTATTTACTCACGTTTTGTCTTCTAACAACTTGCAAACCAGCTCCTGGTAATACTAAGATATCTGAGCCAATGAAATTGAGGAATTTAATGGATGATTCTTATATATCTTGACGAGACAAATCAAAATTGAACATTGTTTTTGGTATCTCACGTGGTTCACAAGATGTTGAATGTTAAAAATCAGTTATAGGTATAGTTACTTGTAGTTTTGGTGACATTTTTCTTTTGGTTCAGGCAAACCACAATAGTCAGGAAGAAAGTAAACATCTAATGTGCATGTTCACCATCTAATGCCTAGTTGCTTTGGCGAATTTGTTTCTGGTCCAGGCAGCATTTCAACCTAACCACCTTAATTTTGAGATATGTTATCTCGGGAACTAAGTGAGCTACAAAGAAATGCTTTCAATCTGACTCATCGAGTTACATAAGAATCCATCTTCAAATATGGCTTTAGCGAAATTTTTCTTCTGGTCCAGGCCACTTTTAGACCTAACATCCTCAATTATAAGATACAATATATCGAGAACTATGCAAGATATATAAAATTCTTTATTTTCCATTTATCTCGTTGAGATATATTAAAATCAAATTAATCAAATTTCAGTGGCTCCGATATCATAGAATCCCCCAGCTCCTAAGCATATGAATTATTGACTGTAATCTACAAAGCCTCTTCGGTTTGGTCGCAATGCCAGGGTCCCAAGAAGAAAATGAACTATCACCCTGAAATTTAGTACATGCATTTCTGAGGAAGTATTATTTGAGAAAATGTTTCAGCTAAAGTGAAAGACCATGCAGTGTAGGAATAATTCAACACTGAAGTTACCATTACAGCAATGGTAAAAGTACATTGATATATCACATACTTTAAAATTGGCCAGAAATTTTGTTACAAATGTTTCTTACAACGTATTGGCCATGCCTTGCTGTAGGTTTTTACTACTAGGTCCAGGGTTCCTATCCACAAAACACGAATTCTTTTAGTTTAAGTTCTAACAAAGGATTAAGATGGCAGTCATGCAAATATTAATATTTCAAGCTAGTATCTCTGCCACATTATTTATACAAATGTAAACATAATATGTCTGCCATAATAACTGAATGGTTTTTATCATTATGTGTGCTGTTACATGTTCTCTACATTCCAAATGGATACTGAATGCAATTTTCTGTCCAAAAATGAATTTTAGGTTACATTTCAAACAACTTTATATATATGACACATTTCATAGCTTTACTTGAAACATTTTCTCAAATAATATGTCGTCAGAAACGTGTCTACCAAATTTTAGACCAATAGCACATTTTCTTCTTGGGACCCAGGTGTTGTGGTCAGCTTCTTCAAACTAATCTAACAGTCTTATTTTGAATATCTTCTATCTCCTGTGTTTGGCACTTATAATGAGGGATCTGCACTGCCCCTTCTTATTTATAAATTTTAGTTATCATTTGTTACAAATTGTTTATTTTAAATCAAAAGAAGAAAACTTTCAAGTCAACTAGGAAGTTTTCTGAGTATTCAGTCTCCAGTCAGAATCAAGTTTTACAACTTTTGCAGCACCACACATCCAAACACGGCTGATTCTTACAGTTTTTTTTTTGTAACAGGCAAAATTATATATTTTATTCTAAAATAATAAATTGTTTAACATTACTTACAAGAAATATTTCTCACATCTTCATACGATGTTTACATTAATATTAAATCTATTCAATCATACCTTGAACATTTTTCATATTCAGTATATGGCAACGGATAAGTCCAAGATAAATTTTATACTCCTTATCCAAACACAGATTTCCTTGTGCATTGCAACTCATTGTAAACTATGTCAAGGCTTGTTGAAAAATAGTGATGTATGTTGCCAGACAACAGAAAAAAATGAGAGAAATATAGCAACAATGCAATTAGTGTAACTACAGCAATTGAACTAACAGTTATTTTTGGAATTTAACTGGTGCATACTCTAAGCTACTACACAGAGAAAGAGAGACGTCTGGCTGATTGCTTTCATATATACTTAATATTTCAGCAATTGCACAAATGCAGATCATAGTTACTGTTAATTGAAACTCAGTATTAGACCTATTTTACACATCATATAAAAAGTATACCATGTTAAAACCAAAACGTTTCTTGTCAGCCTATACAAATCTTTATTTAAGCTTGTAAGACAATCCTTTGAACTATTGATAGGATAGGGAAAAAACATGTGTCACTTACCACAGATGAAGGCAGGAGGGTGAGAAGAACACGTAAAAAATACAAAAACAAACAAATTGCACAAAATTTCGGCATCGTGATTAAGGCTCATGCCGAAATATTATGCAATTTGTGTGTTTTTTGTGTGTTGTTCTCACCCTCCTGCCTTCATCTGTGGTAAGTGACGGGTATTTTTTCTCTATAGTATCAATTGTTAATGCCCAACAGCAGATTCTTTGTTTCCATTATCCATATAATCCTTTAAACTAATCACACTAAACGAGGGAAGATCAGAAAGTAACGCACAATAATTTTTTTTCTCCCCTGGTATTGCAGCTGGAATGTTGAAATTTCATGACGATATAGTTTGACGTTTGCGCTATAGAGGGTATTTTGTTTTCATGTGCAGCTATAGCGAGAGAAGCGTGAACTATGAAACAAAGATGGGGCGTACGTCACTGTCGTCCACGTGTGAAGAGCAGTGAAGTGTAGTTCGATATTTGTGGGCCAAACGGCATTCACCTAATGAAATTAACAGGGACATGCATGGCATGTATGGGGCGACTATCTGGACTGTAACAATGTCTCCAGGTGGTGAGCATTCTTCCAAGACGCCCGCGTGAACCTTAGTGATTCGCCATGCTCCGGGCGGCCAGTAACAGTTTCAGCTCCACAGAAAGTCCGCGCCATTGAGGCAGCAATCTAGAAGGACTGGCGTGTGCACCTGTGAACTTTATCACAGACATTCAACATTTCCTATGGTGCAGTGCACGACATTGTTCATGACACATTAAAATTCCGTAAAATTAGTGCTCACTGGGTGCCTAAGAACCTGACAGACAACCAGAAGGGCCAGCGAATGTTGACAAGCTTGGATCACTTAACGCATTACGCCACAGAAGGACATGGCTTTCTGAAAGGAATCATCACTGGTGATGAGTCATGGGCGTACCACAATACGCCCGAAGCCAAGCAGGCCTCTATGGAGTGGAAACATGCTCGTTTCCCAGTACGAAAAAAATTCAAAGTGACTCAATTGGCTAAGAAAGTGCTTGTGACAGTGTTCTGGGACATGTTTGGTGTGTTATTGATGGACTCTGCTTAGCACGGAACCACTGTGAATGCTGCAGCCTACATAAAAACGTTGGTTAAGTTTCGTCATGCCCTTCATGACAAACGCCGCAACATTATGCTAATGGTGTCAAATATCTTCATGACAATTCACATCCCCATGTTGCTGCTCCTGTTCATGAAAAACTTGCCACATTTGGGTGGGAGGTGCTCCAGCATGAACCATACAGACCGGACCTGGAACCGTCAAACTTTCACCTGTTTGGTTCCATGAAGAAATTCCTGGCCAGCCAACATTTTGCAACAGATGCGGAAGTGAAATCAGCAGTCTGCAAATGGCTAAACTCCCAACAAATGGACTTCTACAACAGGACGTATTGAAACTGGTACCACAAAGGGAGAAAATTGGTGACTGTGTAGAAAAGTAGGCCAAAGATGTAAGTTAATTTGTGATTTGTTTGGTTGTGGCACATATTAAACTTCTGTGAAAAAATTATTGTGCATTACTTTCCGATCTGCCCTTGTACAATCATGGCTTAAATAAAATATAACTACTGCAATACAGCGGACAGCAGTTACTACTTGCTGTAAGAGTGAGAGAACAGACATCATGTTGTGAAGAAGCAGTCAGTACATACAGAAATATTAATGGGTTTGGGTGTAAACTTTGTTAGGTACTAAAGTTGTGTTCTGGTGTGTAAATCAGTCACCCAAATTTCAGGATATTCAGGCTATACACACATTAATAAAATGACTTGCAGTCAACCTTTAAGCATTTTAAAGAAGTGTTTCACAGAGAAAGGAAAACATAAGATAATAAATCCATTCTATACTTAACTATCCATCTCTCTATGAGTAACACTTATTAAAGTAGGCACTGATACTAGAATGCCTGGGTGGGAAGTTACTTACTCACCTAATTTTGTATTTCACATTTTATTTTTTATCTTATTTTTTTACTGTAATTTTGCTTTCATCAATTTAAATTTTAAATTATTTCATTGTTTCATGTATTTACTTCTCCTGATAATTTATTCATGTCCCGGATTTACTTATAAAACAAAAATTTTCCATTCCTTCACGACTGACATCAAGTTCCTTCCACTTCTTAATCCTAAGTCACGTTACTAATATACACCTTGAGCACTCTCTTCATCCACCTCCTGTCTTACAATCATTCTACACCCATCTTCTTTATTATGTCATCTACTGTTTCTGTTATGTGGCCATTCCCACATATATAACTACAGCCCTTTGTATCCCCTCCAACTCCTAAAAACAAAAGTGGCTTCCATACTAACTACCCATATAAATGTTTTCATTGGGATCACTATTTTTCCTCCATTCTTATAATACCTTTGAACTATTCCTCCTTTGTCTCCACTGATTTCTTCTTCTTCATTCTGAAGCATTACCTGAAATGCTTCTTCAACCCTAAAAATTGTGCCTTTTTATGCTTGTATCTATAACTAACTTCATTTGTGGTCAATAGTTAACTGTTCCCTCAAATGTCCACCAGAACTGCTTTGTGATCACTTATTCATTCTATAGCCGGACACCCCACAAAATTATCATCAGGATTATTAGGAAGATATCTGACTTGTGTTGTCCCCTTGTGCTCTACTACAACACCTATGTAAAACCTTCCTGCCTCACTAATATATTTGCAAATCTCTGCTCTCTCATGTTAGTATTTTACTTCATTCCCAGACCACACCTGGTAATTTTTAGTTCCCATCAAAATGATCACAATACTCGCACCTCCCAAAACCGGTTTATATAGATAGATATCAGTTAGATTATATCATGACTAAACAGATTCAGAACCCAAGTTCTTTACCATTAAGGCACCACTTTGAATGAAATTAATCCAGATTCTAAGTAAACATTTTCTTTTGTTTGTAGTAAAATTATTTACCTTATTTTTTATCACACCTGATATTAGAATGATTGCAAAATGTTAGAAAGTAAAACTAAAGACACAAAGACTTTTTAAAGTGTACTTACTAGAACAAGAAAGTATTAAAAGATTATATCAAAAACCATTACAATAGTTTATTTTAATGGCACCAATGGTGGGTAATATTAATAAGTAATGATAGAATATAAAGGAATGCATACAGAGAGCAAGAAAAGTCAGCTAATGATGCTATAAGGAAGAAAAAGAAGTACAGAAAAAGGAAGGTATTCAGAACACCGAATGATTGAATAATGAAGGCAGTAAAAGATTAAGAAAAATAGCAAATTCCTTCAAAATAAATTGCAAGAAGCAAAGGAATAGAATATATACAAAATAAATAATACCAAACAGATAATAAGGTCTGGACATTGTGATTGTGGGACAGATTTATAGCAAGTATAGAAAATCACACATGCAAGACAGGACTTTGCATATGAAGTGCTAAGACATTTAAATAAAACAGTGAAAGATGTTGCAGATAAAACAGCTGATTAATGAACAACAATGGACGAAATACTAAAGGAACTTGGGGTACACAGAAATCCCAGATTGCCAAGAGAAGCAACTTCAATATAATAGCATGGTGAACCCCATCTCCTAAGAAGGCAATGTGACCCTGACGGCATCAATATGGAATAATGAATTATTTAGAATATTCCTTCTATATAGTGGGAGCCAGTAATACTACAACATACCAAGCAGCTGGAAAATTAAAAAGATTATATCCATCTTTAAAAGGCAACAGAAGAATGAATGTGAAAATTATTGAGGCATTATGCTAATGAATGCTATTTATAAAATATTCAAAAAAATAGAGGCATTAGTCTAATGGATACTATTTATAAAATATTAACGAAAATAATAAATTCGAGACTGAAGACCATTACAGAAGATAAAATACAAGAGGAACAAATCCGGAAGGGATAGTCATGCAATGACAACATCTTCCGCATTAAGAGAATTCTAGAAGAGTGAAGTCAATTAGGAAACTCACACAGTTTTCATTGACTTCTAAAAAGTTTCTGATAGTGTGGATAATGTGTACAAAATGTGGGCATCTAATTGGAATCATCAAAAATTAATAGGAAGATACAAAAATAATAATAAATTCTAGCACCAAGAAAACTGAAAAGATATTGATTCACAAAGGCCTTAAACAAGGCTGCAGCTTATCTCCAACTCTATTCAGCATATACATTTATGACCTTATTAGAAACTGGAAACAGATTGCCAGTATGGGAATACAGCTGAAGAAAATTAATATCTAAATGTTCTCCTTTATGCAGATGATGTAACAATACTATAAGAAAGAGAAGAGGAACTGCAAAGAGCATTATATAATCTACAATATTTAGCAGGAAAAGAATATGACCTCCAGATATATAAAAAGAAAATGAAAGTAATGGCCCATTAGGGTAAACGCCCCATTCACTAAAAATTGTAACTGACAACACAATGATAGAACAGGTAATGAATTTTAACTACCTAGGCTTTAAAATCAGTTATGACATATATATATATATATATATATATATATATATATACGAGGCCTGTCTAAAAAGTATCCAGCCTTAATTTTTCCCGCGTAAAGTAGTGATTCTAAGGCGGCGCCACATTGCGCGGTGGAAGGAGTAACCTTACTGTGCATGCGTGAATGTTTTCACCGCGTTCGCTTGTGCCAGTCGCTGGCTGATGGTCATCAAGTAAGGTGCTCTTCGTAGTGGTCGTCGGATTTCGTTGTCTCGCAAGATGACTGAACGAACTGAGCAAAGATACTGCATCAAATTCTGTCAAAAGCTTGGTGATTCTCAAAGCCAAACAATTCGTAAGATTCAGCAGGTGTTTGGAGAAGATGCGATGGGTGTAACACAAATTAAGGAGTGGTTCAACCGATTCAAAGATGGCCACACATCAGCGGAGAGTGAGCAGTGTTGTGGCAGGCCCCAAACTGCTCGGAGTGCAGCTAATGTTGAGAGGGTGCGAAATTTGGTGATGGCAGATCATCGTTTGACAGTGCGGGATATTGCAGAAGAGGTTGGAGTGAGTAAAGATTCTGCACATGCAATTTTGCGTGAAGATTTTAACATGAACTGAGTGGCTGCGAAATTCGTACCCAAGTCGTTGTCGCCGGAACAAAAAGACCTCCTTTTTGACGTTGCACAAGACCTCCTGGACACCGCCAACACTGATCCTGGATTTCTGAACACCGTGGTAACTGGAGATGAGTCATGGGTGTACGGGTACGACCCAGAAACAAAAATACAGTCGTCGCAATGGAAGCATTCCGATTCTCCGAGGCCGAAGAAAGCACAGCAGGTGCGATGCAAAATCAAGGTCATGCTGACTGTTTTATTTGATGTCCGAGGAATTGTGCATCACAAATACGCATCAGAAGGACAAACAGTGACAAAGGAGTACTATCAAGATGTTCTCCGGCGACTCTGTGACGCCGTTCGGCGCAAAAGACCAGACATGTGGAAGGTGAACAACTGGCGCTTGCATCATGACAACGCCCCTGCACATTCATCCCAATTGATCAACACTTTCTTAGCCAAACATGGAATTACAACCGTTCGCCAACCTCCCAACTCTCCAGACCTGGCTCCTTGCGACTTCTGGTTGTTTCCAAAATTGAAGATGCCACTGAAAGGAACCCGTTTTGCGAGTAGAGAAGAGATAATGCGGAACGCGACAACGGAGCTGAACACCATTCCAAAAGAAGACTTCCAGAGGTGTTTCCAGCAGTGGAAGGATCGGTGGGCTAAGTGTGTGCAAGCACAAGGGGCCTACTTTGAAGGGGATTAGGGTCCTAACTCCGTCAGGTATTCGAAATATTTTTTCTGGCCAAAGGTCGGATACTTTTTAGACAGCCCTCGTATATACAGATTGTTTGGAAACAAAGGCACTAAAAGTGGATATTGAACATTAGGATAGGATAAAAAACCACCGCTTACCAAAGAAGGGGATTCCAGCGGCGTTGGTATACGAAAACAACACGAACACACAAATAATAAAATTTTTGAGTATAGCTTTTCATCAGTCGAAGTGAGATCTCACTTTGACTGATGAAGAGCTATGTTCGAAAATTTTATTCTTTGTGTGTTAATGTTTTTTTCGTGTACCAACGCCATTGGAATCCCCTTCTTTGGTAAGCGGTGGTTTTTTATCCTATCCTAATGTTCTATATATATATAAATATATAGAGAAAAAGATTAATAACTTTCAATCAATAAGTGGTACAATAAATATAAACTTTATTTTACTGTTTTTAAGTGCTCTAAGGTGGTGGCTGCTCCGACTCTTCTATATGGAAGTGAATCTTGGATAACTAAAGCAAGAGATAAAGAGCGAAATTCAGGAAGCGGAAATGATATTTCTTATGAAGGTAAAAGGCTGTACTAAATAAGATGACATAAGAAATGAAGAAAATTCAGGAAAGAACTTGGTATATAGAGTATAAATGAAAGGCTGGAGGAATGCAGAGAAATGTGTAGGCAACATATTGAAAGAATGGAAGAATGGATTCACTTCTGGTGATACAATACAAACCAGCGGCACACAGAGATGTTGGTAGACCTAAGAAAAAATGGAATAAAAGTACAAAGTGAAGACAAAACATGCATTAATTCCTAATCCTTGAAGTGAAGAAGAAATTAAGCATTTAATAGTTACATGGTACAGGAAAAATTTCTGTCCATTGAAAAGTACTTGCAATACTTTGTTAATAATGACTAAAAGAGTGTAGGTAAAACTGTATGAGAAAGATACATAGGATAAATATATCTTCTGAGGTAAAGGTTCTTTGAAAAAGAGTGATTGATTTTGTTCAGCAGAAATAGTTTATGCTGCTCTGATTTGGAACTACCAGAGGGAATGAAAAGAATAAATACAGTACAATGAAAATTGAATAACGAGTATGAGAGATGACATTTGCAAACATCATTTCACAATAAAAACCAAACTGCAAAATAAATATTGTATGAGGGTAGGTACGAATGTCATTGCTAAAATTGAGTAACTATTACGGTTGCAGCCTAGAATCTACTGGATGGATAATTTTCAAATCGAGTTAAATAATAAGTTCACAGTATTTCTCTGAAGGGATGGAAGATTCATAATGTATTTGTGAATTATAGTAAAAGACATTTTAAAATTTTAAATAAGTCTGCAAAATAATTTAAATCAATACACAATACATAATTGATATTTATATTCAGTGTATGTACATCTGCATAAAATACACATTTTACATGTAATACTCCTACATGGACGAACTATTCCAAATTAGTTCATCATTATTGAAGAAGTTTCTTTACTACTATGACATTAACCATAAACTTATACAGAAAATGAAATGTACTTCTTTTCTCATAACATATTGTAATCTTCAGTCTTTCCATTAAGAATAACATTTTTTGATAAATGGAAAAGATAGCAAAGAAATTTAAAATCATACATTTTCCACTTCTTGCTGACTTAAGTGTAGACTTATCATCAACATCATTCATCTAATTCCAAAGGAAATTATCATCCACAGATGCCAACCATAAGCTACCTTTTGCTTCTTTGAGAAAATGCTAGGCATGATACTACCAATAAGAGAATTATAACATAATAACGGCAACTGTAAAGTGGAAAATAATGACCCGGCATTTCAGTGGAGGTAAAGAAACAAATTCTGTAGCAAAAAGTTTAAATCATTTATAAAGCAAGCAAAATTTATGTTATTTCATTACAATCATATAAAAAACAATGCAGTTCTGCACAGATTATAAGGAATGTAAACTAACTGTTTCACTGCACCAGTAAAGAAGGCTGCCCTGTAAGTGGTTTGTGTGAAGAAAAAGAATAGGACCAATTAGCAGGCATACTAATTCCAATACCATAAAAGGAGTTATTAAACAGAACAAAACTATCTAAAGTGTTGGTTAAAGGGTATGAAAAATTATATACCAATGTGCAGGCTTAGTTTGCATTAATACTGAATTCACATCTTGCTGTATGAGAAAAGGCTGATAAAATTCAACCTCTGAGAAAAACTGCGTAGATTATCCTGATTTCTATAAAATTAGATACATTACACCATTTTCTAGACTTTCTATGCCACAAATGGCATTTTAAAGAGTGTATGAAGGAAAGCAGGAGTCAACTCAAATCTGAAAAACTGTGTACTGGAAGCCCAAGTGTCATTTGTGCTTCAGCATCCTTTTTAAGCTGTCTCAGCCTAGTCTTCAGAGGTTCAATGTTTGTTCCAATCCATTCATCAACAGCTGGTGTATGTAAAATATCATCCAAGTTAACTCGTAAATAGCCTTCCAAGGAAACCAATTCAAACATCAAACTGAAAAAGATTCCAAAGAATGTTTTTAGCTCTCTGACACAATAAAATCAATTCATTAAACTGTAATGCATCATCAAAACAAAATCCAAATACCCTACAGATTAAAATTGAATACAAACCATACCATAAAAAATCTAAATAATTCATATAAAAAGAAATGCGCAGAAACTGACATTAGGAAAGATATGACTTTGAAATAATGAATAGGAAAATGTGTATGGTATTGTGAATAGAATCAAGCACTGGGAAACTTAGCAAAGCACTTATCAAAGTTGAAGGCAAGTAGGGATGCAAAAATACAAACAAAGAAGAATAAACACAAAAATTCAGCTGACTATCAACTAAGCCAAGAGACAGAGGAAATGAAGTGCATGATGAAGATAACAGGCACGCTTATCATAAAACCATTCATGTGAATGAAATGAATTTAGTATTGACTGTTAGGTTCAAAATTAGATGCAGGTTAATTTCAGGAAAAGGGATTTTGATTGAAAGATAATATATCGAGGGAGAATTTCAAATAAAAGCTGAGTAAAACATATTTCTAAATTAATACTAGGGTTGTCCATAAAATAAGGTTACCAATGATTTTTCACAATGAAAAACACGTTTATTTGTTTTCAATTATACATTTTTTGAAAGTTTATACATTTTTCCTATTTTTCAACATAATTGCTGTTGAGACTGATGCATTTTTGCATGCGGTATACCATCTTCTTTAAGCCATGCCTAAGATTGTTCATGGTTTAATTAATATGATAATTAAGTAGTCCACTGATATGTTTCTATTTAAACTTGTTATTTTTTTAAACACATCGTCAGAGATGCTGGTTACATGCCATTCATACAATTTAGAGATAGCATACAACACTTCTTCCAAAGACAATACAGTTCCTGGCCGTCGCAAACTGAGTTGGTGAAAACTTTGTCGAAAAACTAACTGTTTCTCTGTCTTGGATGTTTGCTTTATATAAGCTAGATAGAAATTTCTAGAACACTTCAAAAGCTTCCGCCAGATATTTCTCGAACATTAACAATACTTAAACAATTGAAACATATTAAAAACAATCACAATTAATATATAATCATTTACAATTAATACAAAATGGTCAGAAATGGAAATTAAAGGTACCTAAACACAAAATTATTTACAGAAATCATTTTAATCTGTAATAAATTGTCCTTTAGACATTGTAACTTGCATTTATACTTGGAATTACCAACATTTAAGCAATTCATCTTAGCACAATTCTGTTCTTAAACATATTAAATGGCCTCTAAATAATTTCTGTTGATACAACAAAGTCTATATACATTGATTTATAGGAAATTGTAAAACAAACTTACCAGATCATATTCAACCAAACTCTAGCTTACTACAAATGATTCATAAAATACAATTCCTTTTAATTTTAGGTTTGAGGGCTGTTACACAGAGTCACAGAACTCTCCAGCCGTACTGTGAAGGTAGCTTAACACATCTTCTTTCAGCTCCTCTTGGGTTCAGAATTGAGGTCCCACCCAGGTTTTTCTTCAATTCAGGGAAGACATGGTAATCACTTGGGGCTATTTCTGGGCTGTAGGACAGGTGTGTGACAGTATCCCATACAAATATGTTGAGAAGATCAGTTGTTACAAGGGCGGACTAAGGATGAGCACTGTTGTGATGGAAATGCGCTCCCCTTGTGAGCATGCCCTACTCTTTGTTTTGAAATGTGCGGCACAGGTTCTTCAACAGTATTGGTCAGCATTGATTGTGAGAAATAAGACTTTCCCGGTGTATTTTTGATATGAAAGCTTTGCGGATTCTCCGCCGGATAGTCGGTGGCAGAGCAAGCCACCAAAAGCTTGTATTTCAATAATACTATCTGGCAGAGAACCCATGAAGATTTCATACAGCATTGATTGTTGTACCAGCAGGCATAAGTTCGCAAAACAATAACCCTTTCCTGTCCCAAAACATGGTTGCCATCACTTTGCAGGCAGACAGTGTTTGCTTGAACTTCTGCAGCTCGGCGACTCTGGATGTCTCCACTGGTAGGATTGTTCCTTCTTTTCCAGCGTCATGTAGTGAACCCAGGTCTCGTTCCCAGTAACAACCGAATCCAAGAATTCTTCGCCATCGGTTTTATAGGCTTGAAGAAATTCTCGGGCTTCTTCAACATGTTGCCGTTTAAGGTCTTCCATAAGCATTCTTGGGACCCATCTTGCACAAACCTTGTCATATCCAAAATGGTCCGTCAAAATTTTGTCAACGGTAGTCTTGTTGACATCAGGGATCATCTTGCACAATGGCTGCCCGAAATGCTGTTCGTCATGTACATCTATATGTCTGTCTTTGAATTCTCTGCACCATTTGTGCATGTGTTGTATGCTCATACACTTTTCTCCATAGACTTCACACAACTGGGAATGAATGTTCACAAAAAATTAATTACAGAGCATAATTCGCACCTGGTGGGTGAAGCGAGTGGGAGTTCCATCTCTAACTGCTGCTCAGCCAAGACTAAGCGTCACAGACAGTTTGCCGGGGTGGGGATTGTGAGAGGGAGAACCAAGCTACACGCCGGTGTTGCCAGATCCTGCCAGTGTTGCCAGATCAGACTGCAGCATCTTGGGGACCTTATTTTACGGACAACCCTCGTATACGCTAAACTCTCTACAATAGATTTTTGTAGCTGTAGTTTTTATGAAACATAAGCAAAACGTGTTGTTCAGCTATTTAAAAATTGTAATTTCAGTCCGTCTTCATACTATAAAAATAGTCTTTACAAACAGCACACCAAAATGAAAAGTGGAATTCAGTGTCCTACTAAGGATTACTAACAGTGTACAACTGAAACAAATCAATATACTCAATAATAAGTCAGTTGTGGAAAACAAAGTGATTTGCCACTGTTGAATCATCATTTGCAAACAGGAATTCTGTAAATTATACATAACGGTATCACAGTATAAAAGTGACTAAAGAAGGATAGGGAAAATCAACACAACATGTATCAATGATAACAGTGGCAGGGATCAACAAACAAACGAAAACAAAAAGATTAAAACAGGCAACATAATATTTCAGTTGCAAGTACACAGTCCTGTCACATTAATGTGACCACCTCTCAAAAACCAGAATAACTACCCTCGGCAGAGCGGACCGCTGCGAGGCGTGCAGGAAGAGAGTCTATTAGTTGTAAAATGAATCACAGCCAACCTGTTGTAATATTCATTGAATTTATTGTTTACCGGTTTCGACTCGCCTTAAGGGAATCTTCTTCAGAACTTGTTAAAAAGTACTACATAAATACATAAATCTAACTCTTCTCAATAAAATAGTACATTGAGAAGAGTTAGATTTATGTAATACTTTTTAACAAGTTCTGAAGAAGACTCCCTTAAGGCGAGTCGAAACCGGTAAACAATAAATTCAATGAATATTGCAACAGGTTGGCTGTGATTCATTTTACAATTGAAGAAATACCATTGCTGTTGATTCTGCCATGCTCATGAGTCAATTAGGTTTCTGTAGGTGTTCACTGGGATGTTAAGCCATGCCGACTCCAGTGCAATGGCCAGCTGCGCTAGATTGCGGTTGAGGATCCATGGTGCGAACAACCCGATCGAGGTGGTCCACAGATTCTCGATTGGGTTTAAACCCGGTGACTTTGCTGGCCAGGGGAGTAAGGTAAACTCATCCTGGTGCTCTTCGAACCCACACACGTACACTGCGAGCTGTATGACACCTCGCATTGTCCTGCTGGTAGATGCCATCATTCTGAGGAAAAATTATTTGCATGTAGGGGTGGACATGGTCCGCAAGGACAGATACGTACTTGTGCTGATCCATCGTGCCTTCCACAATGATGAGTTCACCCAGTGAATGCCAGGAAAACATTCCCCAAACCATAATGCTCCCTCCTCCACCCTGGATCCTTCCAGCAATTGTTGCAGGGTGTTTGCTTTCAGACGTTTCACGCCATCTGCACCAACGTCCATCTGTCCGATGGAGCATAAAACGTGATTCATCGGAAAAAGCCACCTGTCGCCACTCAGTGGACATCCAGTTGCAGTACTGGTGTGCAAATTCCAGCCTTCGTCGCCGATGATCAGCAGTCAGCATAGGTGCATTAACCAAGCGTTTGCAGCGGAGGTCCGTGCGCAGCAACGTTCGCTGAACCGTTGTTGAGGATACACTCTTGGTAGCCCCTTAGTTCATCTGGGTGGTCAGTTGCTCAACAGTTGCACGTCTATTTGCCCGAACGCATCTCTGTAGCCATCGTTCGCCTCTGTCATCTATAGCCCGTGGTGCACCACATGTTCCACGCCGCTGATATACTTTCACCATGGCAGCACGTGAACAGTTCACAAAATTAGCCGTTTCCGAAATGCTTCCACCCTTGGCCCGAAAGCCAATAACCATGCCCTTTTGGACGTCGGATAATTCGCTACGTTTCTGCATTACGCCAAGTATTGAAATGCTTTCCGATGCCCTAGGACATCCTTTATATACACTCCACTGTAATGTGCTGCCACCTGTCTTCTGTGATTGGTTATTTCACGTTGATGTCGAAAGTAGGTGGTGGTCACATTAATGTGACTCGACTGTGTAGATGAGACAGTTAATGAGGTGGTTGTTTGTGATTGCATTAATGCCAGCTGAGTGACTCAGGTGAACATTGATTGGTGTGTATCTTACCAGCTCTCTCTGTGTATGATCCATGTGTCTAACACATGTAGATTGCAGGGGAGTGCAGAAATCTCAACTATCATGTTTAATATATTGATTCCTACTTATTGTAGTTTGCTAAACTGTACCTTTTGCTTTCAAAGAAAGAGGGTGTTATGTAATTTCCAGATTGTCTATACACTAGAATGACAAATGTTTAGAAAAGGAACCTGGAGATAAGAAGACTCATAACACACTGCTTACATAATAATATTCAACTTTTTCAACAGGCGTAAGTTAATTATTTAAGCCACCTGGTTTTCATTTATGTACTTGAGGGTAAAAAATAAAGAGCTTTAAAAAAATATGGGTGTTTTTAAAAATTCTTTTCATTTTTGTGTCATTTAGTTCAGTCCACATTCTGTTATATGGATATTACTACCTTCTACTAAACATATATTACAGTACAGTATGATATCTTAAGCACCAAAGCAATTCCTAGAAAAGAAAATTATGTTAGGTTTTTTTCTGGCTGTCAAAATGAGAATATAGAAAATGGGGAGGGGGGGGGGGAGTAAAAAACAAAATAACACAAGAGTCTGAGAAAGGTGGAGTGATATATGTAAAAGAAGTGGTATAATTCTTAACAATGTGTGGTAAAATACTGTAGGTCTGATCCTATAAAATATTATTTAGGAGAACCAGAAACAAGTTGACACAAATAATTGACAGCACAAAATTCATCTGACTAACATTCACCTCACCTTACAGCCTAAACTCACTCCTACTGAGAAATTTTAGAAGCAGTAAATAATTCTTAAAAAAATTAATAAATAAAAAATAATTAAAATGTAACATCCACAAGATATGTACTACTTCCACATATCAAAATTTCTGAATCCTGCATGTTTAACTTTTATTTACAATTTATCGTATGAAATCATGCAAGGTGTTTACTTAAAGCTAAATCTGTTGGCACAGGCAACAACAAAATTCTTTTTAAACCTGACTTGACCGAGAGGCAATGAAACCATCTGAAGAATCTTTGAGTTGAATTAGATGATTTGAATAAGACTGGCGATACTACCTAAACTATGAAGTAGGTTAATGGAATTCCTAGGATAGTTAAAGTGTCTGCTTTTCATCCCCCCAAGGAGAAACACGCTTTTCAAATGGAACCTCCTAATTTATTATTAGAACACCAGGGGACTCAGAACTAAGAACTTTCTAGTTTCATCTGCATGCTGTCAGTGTGATGTGTTGTGTATTATGGAATCATGGCTTCACTCATCAATATTTGAAGGTGAAATAGTTGGCTATAGTATTTTTTTAGGAAGGATAGAGATCCTAGCACTAGCAATTATAAGTGTAGTGGAGGTGTTTTCATCATGGTTAAATGTAGTATAAATGTTGAACCAATTGATGTTACTGGTGTCTGCTGGGAGCCAATTTTTCTAAAAATCAAGGGATTTGGTAGTCACATTATTATAGGGTGTGTATACTCCCACAGTCTCACACAGATGTTTACTTAAGCCACTTGTCTGCTCTTACTTATATTAAAAATAAATATCCTAATAATAAACTAATGTTCCTTGGTGACTACAATATTTATAGTCGTCAGCTGTAGCTACAGTGTGAATCCCAGTTAAATGAGAAATTTCTTCTTGCTGCCTGTCCCCAACACAATAGAGTCCACAACACCAGTGGTTGAATTCTGGACTTTTGCTTCAGTGACATCGACGTCGTTACTTACAAAACACCTCCAGTTGTTGACGAAGACAAATATCACTCAGCACTGTCTGCTCATTTTAAATTCTGTTCTAATGTGAAACAGAATGATACTTCTTCATATGCATTCAAAAAACCTGACTATGCAGCCTTGAATGACTATTTACTTAGCATAAATTGGATTGATCTATACAAATAAGACAATACTGTTCTATGATATTGTACTTAAAGGAATAGTTGAGTTTGTCCCATTAAATAAAAATAAAAAGAATAGAAATTATCTGTGCTGATTCTCCAATGAACTCATATTCACTATCAAGCAAAAGAAAATAACAGACAGGAACTTCAAAATGAAGGAAACACACAGTAACTACTTAATATTTAGTAAACTGTGGTCTCAGGGTAAAGAATTAAGTGCATCTTGTTAGCAAATGTATTTAGATAAGGTTGAAAATGGCTTGAAAAGTGATACAACCAAAGTCTGGAGGTTTATAAAGACTAAATGTCACAGTGGTGTTGATGTTTTATCAACCATGGCTTGGGATAATACATCTGAAAATAATGGTAATGAGGTCAGTAACCTGTTTGCATCATTTTTCAAAAGTATTTACAAAATGCATGACATACCACTTGATCCAGCTGATTACCTTGAAGAGATTGCAAAAAGTAATTAAATTCCTGACAAAGTCCACTTTGATGAGGTTTATTGTCAATTGTTCACACTAAACATTAATAAAGGTGCTGGACCCGACCCAATACCAAATGTTTTTGCTGAAAACTGTGCAAGTAGGTCTATGTGAGCTTATCACGCCTATCTTTAATACATCTCTTGAAATTTTCTTGATTCATGGAAATTGTCCTGGAGTTAAAATCAAACGTAGCTAACTATAGGCCAATAAGTAACCAGTCACCACTTACAAAATGTTTGGAGAAAACAGTTTTACCACAACTGATGTTTGTTTAAAAAAAAATTTATAGTTACCAGACAATGAAGTTTCTTTGGTGGTAGATCCACAACCACAAATCTATATGTTAATTACAAAATTACAGACTAAATTCACTGAGTAGATGTAAGGAAGTACATGCACTTAACACAGACGTCAGCAACGCATTTGATGTGGTGGACCATGAGGCCCTGCTAAAAAAAAACTGTATGTTTATGGTGTCAGATCTAGAGCACTGAAATGGTTGCACTCATACCTCTCCGACAGGCATCTGCAGTTATGAGTCGCTGGTAACCTGTCAATAGAATTCAATGTCTCTTTTGGTATCCCACAGGGCTTTCCTCTACTTCCAATCCTGTTCTGTACATTTACTAATGACATTGGTGATAACATCAGGTCTGAATATCAACCGTACACAGATTACATGAAGATTTACAGAGTAATTAGTAGTGAACAAGACCTAAAATTCCTCCAGTAAGAACCCTACAAGCTTGAGAAATGGTGTAGAACAAATAAGTTAACATTAAAAATAAAAAATGTGCAGTGATTTCTTTCCCACAATCTCACAACCAACTACCTGTAATTTACTTGCTTGGAGATCAAATTATCCAAACAGTGGACAAATTAACCTTCTCAGAACATATCAATTATATAACACTTCATGCCTATTGAAGACTAGGCTTTATTTGTAGAGCAAGCAATGAGTTCAGAAATAACAAAGCATTGATACTTCTTTTCTCAGAATCCATCAAACCCATATTGGAGTGTGTGTCTGTTGTCTGGTCTCAATTCACTCCTCTGCAAATCAATTGTATTGAAAAAATTCAACGTAAATTCTGTAAATGTTTAGGCTATTATAAACATTCTGAGGATGTAATTTATATCAATGCTATATATGATCAGTATAACATTAATAGCCTCATTAATTGCAGACAAGTGGCTGACCTAACTTTCTGTTTTAAAGTTGTCAATGGGTTGGTTGACTCGCCAGAAATCTTAGCTGACTTTGGCTTTATATGTAAAGGGAAAGTCTGTGCTAAGAACTAGAAGGCTGCTATCAGTTGAAAGCACAAACAAAAACTACATCCACTGTGGACCTAGAAATAGAATTGCCAGGTTGGTAAACCTATATTTCCTGTTCTTTTCCCAATCTAATTAATTTTAATTCCAGTTTTTCTCCTTTATTTGACTTACAAACTCAGGTTTATTTCCACTTTTCCTAGTGGTTATGTGTTTTTAGTTTCTCCCCTATACTCCTTTGCGACCATTTTCCAAAATATTATCATCTGAAAGCTACCTCTTTCATTCAAACATACTCACCAAACTCCAATAACATACCATTTTTATTCAATCATGCCTCTTTTTGAAAGAACCCTTAATTGTGCGAACGAAGACTTTCCCGGCGTGTCGATGCAATGAACTCTTCACAGGTTTGCTGCCGGATAGCGTTTGTAAACGACGAGCTTTCGGCGACCAACTCCGTCGCCATCTTCGGGTCTGATGTTAGCGCTGCGGCGACCAGAGCTGTAGTGGCAAGCCTGGCCCCGCAGTGGCCTTATATAGGCTAGCTTATAAGGCCACTGCGGGGCCAGGCTTGCCACTGCAGCTCTGGTCACCACAGCGCTAACATCAGACCCGAAGATGGCGACGGAGTTGGTCGCCGAAAGCTCGTCGTTTACAAACGCTATCCGGCAGCAAACCTGTGAAGAGTTCATTGAACCCTTAATTGTTTGACAGTAAAATTGCATTTCTGGTAACTACCCACCACTGAAACTGTTCCTCCATGTCTTTTACTTTTCATCAGCAGTATGTCATAAAGGAGTCATATGGCGATTTTCAGTGTGTGCGCACTGTATCTCCTTGAAATGCGTTTCATCCATATACATGAATATGGTTTTATGTTTAAATACTGTAAACCTGGGAACAACATTATTTGTGCATTCATATATTCAAAAATTAACTGTCGAAATTAAGAGAAAAAATTAACTTTGATTTTAAAATAATATTCTTGTGAATATGTGACAGATATTGCCTTTTTTATTTAATAGTTATAATTATGAGTTCCCAGGATAATTAACTTATATTCCGCAAACTCATGATGCAGTCGCTTCTTGGAACATGTAACTTAATCTAAATCTAATATGGGGTTATATAATTTTATATGCGGCCCGCGGAGTTATAATGCATTTCCAAAGTGGCCCGCAAGATCTTTTGGGTTCGCCACCCCTGCTGTAAAGTGTATTAGTTTTTGTGCATCTGTTGTGGTTCTCCCGACATTTTTTTTTTTTTTTAAGTGATGGGTTTATTTACCCCAATCTTCCATATCATTAAAAAAACAGATAGACAAAGAAAAAATCATTACCAGTGATGACATTAGGTTAGTTTTATTATATACTTAATGTGTTGCTCAACATATAAATAAAATAAACAAAAATAGAAAATGTTGCAACCAGCAGAAAGCAAGAAGCAGTTCAAAATAATTTATTATTTGTTTGTGTGGGTAATTCTTTTTCTTTTCACAGTAATCTGTAAGCTTTAGTAAACTGTTAAACTTACTCTGTAAATGCAGGGATCAGACTCTCTATCTGCATGGGATTAGTCAGTCCATGTTGAATTTGCCATGAATTCATCCAAGTCTCCACTCTGGAAATGGAAACATTTGCATGCAATTACATAAAATTGTATTTCAGATTAGAATAATCCATTTTTATTGATGTACTAATGTAATATACTAATATCTAAAAGAAGTAAAATTTTATGCAAATATCATAAAACACAGAAAATATTCTGACCATGCAACATTACATATAATTCCTGTCCACAAGTTAGCTGAATACAATTTTTGCTGAAAAATTAATAAAACAAAAGATTTTTCAAAAAATGGTACACTATTTCAATTCTTCCAGGTACAACCAAGAATTGACCCCTAGCATAGCTTTGCTTTTTAAGTGAAGTATGATAGGATGCTTTATGTTTGGGTTCCACTAGTAACAGAACTTTCAACTAAAACTGAAGTGGAATGCTTGGCAACTTGTAGCTCAGTCACCACACAGTGAGAACACAAAGACTTACTTCATTTTAATATTTATTTAATGAACATCATTGTAGTAAATGAATATTATCTATAATAATAAAAAATTATTAGCTGGATCATATTTGATAATACACAGTCCAGTCACATTAATGTGACCACCTCTCAAAAACCAGAATAACAACCTTTGGCAGAACGGATCGCTGCGAGGCGTGCAGGAACAGAGTCAATTAGGTTTCTGAAGGTGTTCACTGGGATGTTGAGCCATGCCGACTCCAGTGCCGTGGCCAGCTGCGCTAGATTGCGCGGTTGAGGATCCATGGCGCGAACAACCCGATCGAGATGGTCCCACAGATTCTCGATTGGGTTTAAATCCGGTGAGTTTGCTGGCCAGGGGTGTAAGGTAAACTCATCCTGGTGCTCTTTAAACCACTTACATACACTGCGAGCTGCATGACACCTCGCATTGTCCTGCTGGTAGATGCCATCATTCTGAGGAAAAATTATTCTCATGTAGGGGTGGATATGGTCCGCAAGGACAGATATGTACTTGTTCTGATCTATCGTGCCTTCCACAATGATGAGTTCACCCAGTGAATGCCAGGAAAACATTCCCCAGACCATAATGCTCTCTCCTCCACCCTGGGTGTTTGCCATCAGACGTTTCACGCCGTATGTGCCAACGTCCATCTGTCCGATGGAGCATAAAACGTGATTCATCGGTAAAAGCCACCTGTCGCCATTCTTTGGACGTCCAGTTGCTGTACTGGCGTGCAAATTCCAGCCTTCGTCGCCAATGAACAACAGTTAGCGTAGGTGCATTAACTAGGCGTCTGCTGTGGAGGCCCATGCACAGCAACGTTCACTGAACCATTGTTGAGGATACACTCTTGGTAATCCCTTGGTTCATCTGGGTGGTCAGTTGCTCAACAGTTGAAGGTCTATTTACCGGAACACATCTCCGTAGCCTTCGTTCGGCTCTGTCATCTATCGCCCGTGGTGCACCACATATTCCACGCCGCTGATTTTGAATAGTGCCATTTTGCCATGCATGGTATACTTTTACCATGGCGACACGCAAACAGTTCACAAAATTAGCCGTTTCCGAAATGATTCCACCCTTGGTCCTAAAGCCAATAATCATGTCCTTTTGGACGTCGGATAAATCGCTACGTTTCTGCATTACGCCAACGATTGAAATGCTTTCAGATGCCCTAGGACATCCTTTATATACACTCCACTGTATTGTGCTGCCACCTGCCTTCTGTGATTGGTTATCTCACGTTGACGTCGAAAGAAGGTGGTGGTCACATTAATGTGACTGGACTGTGTATGATAATACTGATAATATGATAACACTGATAATATGATAACACTGATAATTTGTCCATCTGGTCCAGTCTTACGGAGATATAATTCTGCACATCTCAGAAGTACAATATTTAAGATGAATTTCATTTTTGGATGCTCTCTGTTTCGAAAGAGTGTTTGTTATATACACTTCAGCATGCTTACAATTAAATTTGTCAAAAACAAAGCCAAAAGCAGAAATTATCTTCCATAAGGAAGATAGAAAAGTCATGCCTCTGATTAACTTGCAGTATCGATCATTTCATCATTCATGTGCAAAATAATTTTATTATTATTACTCAATACAAAAATCGATCATTACATTATATACTTAAAAAAACTCACTATGACAATCAACCAACCACAAAAGATGAAAAATAATGACACAAGATTCACCAAAGTGGCACAAAATGTGTAATAAGCAAATAAGGATAAATGCTTGCAAGGGCATGAGTAGTGCAGTGGAATAAGGGATAGTTTGCCTTAAAAACTTGAGACTACAGACTTTCGTGGCCCATGGAGTAAGTTAAAAAGATGATTTTTCATAAAAAAAGTTCCTGATATGTTTTAGGAGAGTTTATATGGAATGAAGCATTGTGCGACATGAGAACATTTTTATTTGCCATTTAAGAGTTTCACATTCAGCATTTGGGTATAAACAATGTAACGGCATTTCAAAATGATAATGATTGAGGAAGTAAATAGTTTTATTTGAGGGGCTACAGGATAACTAAATTCAAGGATTCCATAATGGAAGGAAAAAAACATTTCTTTTAAAGAAATTCTCTAAATTACTCATTTCGACACCACAACACAGTTTTGTAAAATTGGAGATTTTTCAATGACTAAAAAAGTTAAATGAAAGGAAGAAATTAGAAATTCAGGGCAATGTTGACAAAATAGGGATTTATCTAAAAGAAACAAATTTCGAAAGAATAAAGTAAAGTTACATCAGTACAAAGAGAAAAAGTGGTAATTGTAGTCTTATATATAAAAATCAATGTTTGTGGGTTTGTTCATCTTGTATGCATTCCTATACCATTTATCAGATTGCAATGAAACTTTGGAGAGTTTTCGAGTGTGCGCCTGCAAAGGTTCCTGTGAAAAAAAAATTCAAAAAAGTCACCCCCTATTCCCCATAACACCCCATAATTTAGGCAAAACCACATTTTTTATCCGATTTAGATAGGAATTTGTACACTTATACTTTAAAACAAACATAAAAATACTGCCTATATACAGTTTCCGAATATTAATCCCCTCGCCCCCTTTCCACCCCCATAATTTTTTCACCCCATAATTTAGGCAATACCACATTTTTTATCCGATTTAGATAGGAATTTGTACACTTATACTTTAAAACAAACAGAAAAATACTGCCAACATATGGTTTCCGAATATTCATCCCCTCTCCCCCTTTCCACCCCCCATTATGTTTTTACCCCATAATTTAGGCAAACCACATTTTTGATCCGATTTAGATAAGAATTTGTACACTTATAATTTAAAACAAACAGAAAAATACTGATTCTTGGCTATCCGGGTAGCGCCGCGTCATGTTTCTTAAAACCGACGTTTCGACCCTCATTCTGGGATCTTCTTCCAGGGCAGAACTGCGTCTTCGGTCAGTGAGCGGTCTCGATTTATAGCGGAGGTCCGCGTCCGTCTAGATGGTTCGATTTGCCCGGCCAATCAAAGGTCCGAGCCATCACATGGTCCGTTGGCCTGGTGGGCACGGTGCGGTCTGGTGGGGGTGACACGTGACATGCTCTCTCCGCACCAAAGAGAGCCAGGCGTCGTGTAATTTGAGCCCGTTGTCGAACCATCTAGACGGATGCGGACCTCCGCTATAAATCGAGACCGCTCACTGACCGAAGACGCAGTTCTGCCTTGGAAGAAGATCCCAAAATGAGGGTCGAAACGTCGGTTTTAAGAAACATGACGCGGCGCCACCCGGATAGCTAAGAATCAGTTGACTCTGGCCGCGGAAGCCTACGATTACAGAAAAATACTGCCTACGTATGGTTTCCGAATATTCATCCCCTCTCCCCATTTCCAACCCCATTACGTTTTTACCCCATAATTTAGGAAAACCACATTTTTTATCAAATTTAGATAAGAATTTGTACACTTATACTTTAAAACAAACAGAAAAATACTGCCTACGTATGGTTTCCGAATATTCATACCCTCTCCCCCTTTCCAACCCCATTACATTTTCACCCCATAATTTAGGCAAACCACATTTTTTCCAATTTAGATAAGAATTTGTAAACTTATACTTTAAAAAAGAGAGAGAAATACTGTACACATTAATTTCACAAAAACCCAATCCCTCTCTTCTCTTTCCACCACCTTAATTACCCCCTCTTCCCAAACACCCCATAATTTAAACAAACCCGCAAACCGTTCGTCCGATTACGGCGAAGCTATGGTGAATTGTCGAGGGGATGTCGAAAATGGTTCCTGTCAAAAAAAATTAAAAAACCCACCCCTCCTCCCCATAATTTAGACAAAACCACATATTTCAGCAGATTTCAATGGGAATTTGCACACTTATACTTTGAAACAAACAGAAAAATACTGCCTGCATATGTTTTCCAAAGCGCATCCCCTCCTACCCTTTCCAACTGAAAATGAATGAAACAGCAGTTTAAAATTTATATGTAAATATTTTTTCATTTAATCTATGTGCCTACTCAAGTCCAGCAATAGTGAAGCATTGCCGGGTCAACTAGTTAACACTAAAAACTAATTAATCAAAATGAAAATAAAATCTTAAACGGCAAATAGAATGATAGTACAGCTCAAAAGAGGCAATAAGTGATAATTTCATGTTTAAAAAGGGAAAGAAAATAACAGTTTTCTGATAAGAAAGAAACATGATTTAGAAATAAATCAGTAATATTTTAATAATTAAGAGAATTTGCGTAAAGATATAGCTAACAAAATCAAGAGATGGAATAAAATTATAATATAATATGCATCATTGCATAATGATTTTAGAGTTTTTGCTAACAAGGTAAAACAGATATGATGTCTTCGTGGGTTCTTCGCCTTATCGTGTAAGACTTCATATCATCGATACGCCGTGAAAGCCTTCATTCTCACATGGAGAAGCATGAAGAAATTTCAACTTTGGATAAACATCATGGGATAATGAAGGCATACTGAGGAATTTTCGGAATACAAAAGTCATAGAATAATCAGGAATATCTAGTACACAAATTTGGGAAAACTTGGCAGATTTTGAGATTTATAGAAAATTTTTCTTGGTTATTATGTGGGAGAGCTATGTCATAGACACTGTTACAAACTATGTAAAATGTCACACTTTTCAGATATTAAGGAAAAAGAAAAAGGCTTTCAGGCAATTTAAATAACACAGGATAGGGAAAATGACTCGTTATTCATTCAAATTGAAGGCTGCAACGAGTGAAATACATATGTGGTAAACTTCGGCATGTTCACATCTCCCACACCATATGACCTGGTCCCTAACACATGAATAAGGTGTAAAACTGAAATATTGTATATGTTTTGTTTGTTTCATATGTGTTTCACTCGTCGCAGCCTTCAACTTTGGTGAGTGATGAGTCATTTTCCTGTCCTTCGTTATTTACAATTTTCAGATAATATTACAAACCAATCGTTGCTAGCATATCTCACTGTTCTCCTTTGTCAAACCTGACATTTTTTTGATAAATTTAATACTAATTAATAGTACATACTAATTCAGCTAATGACCAGGAGTTATTTCTGTTGGAAGCGAATAAAGAAAAATAAATGTAGTCTCTCTCTTTCATTAAATGGCAATATTTGTGACTTCTTTCAACAGTTAGACCACTATCATATTTTTCTATCTGTCAGATCAACTTTAGGACAATAAGCCTTGCTGATGTGTTAGCTATCATATATATTATTTCTAAAAGGTGTTTTTGTTGTGAGATATTTATTTCCAGTGATAGCAAACTAAAATCAATAAATGAGGTATTATTTTAAAGATTAAGGTCTCCGCTTTGGTAAGATCATAATTTATTTAATGACTGGATATTGTGGGCCATTTCCTCAATTATCTTATAAAAAATTTATTTATTTATTTATATGCTGGATCGTTAAAAATGTATATCCGCGGATACGGATACAGATATGGATCATTAGTGTCTAGATCCGCGAATACAGATACGGATCTCAACTTTCTCAACTTGGACAGACAGTGAAAAATTCTTCTACTACGATCTATTATCGACGAACGTCCAGCTTACGTGACTGTGGATCTTAATTCAAGGATTAGTGAGAGTACTGAGCCCTTGTAGGATATCACAAGAAAATTAAGCGTGCAAAACACATGTATATCCGACGTTATTTCTCATAAATTGTATGATGAGATGCAAGTTCCTGCTGATAGTGGGGAAACTCCCAACGTCAGCACACCCGCCGTTCTTGAGATTTTGTCTTTTTTGAAGAATGAATTACCGTTTTTCTGAAATCGGCAAAAAAATATTGTTCCAAATAGCAACGTATTTAGTTTTTTCAGTGACTTTTTCATCAAAGATATAAAACAGAAATCACTTACAGGTTCAGAAACAGAAGTAAATCATACAACAAGTACAATTAACACAGAAAAACCAAACGCTGTATGAAAAGTACACTGCAACAATTTAGAAGACTCTATGGCCAAAATGTTAGATATTGACGATAATGATGAGGAAGCTGAAAACCAATTATCATGCACAAATGCTAATTTGCTGGCAGAATGTGCTAATGAAAAAAGAATATCAAGAGATCAAGATCCGTTAAAGTATTGTCAGAATAATAGTAACAAATTAGGAGGTCTATGACACATGGCTCGCACATTTTATAATCACCCTGCAACAAGCATTCCAAGTAGACAGTTTTTTAGTGCAGCAGGAATTATTTAATTTCCCCATCATGATAGACTTTTGGATGACAAAGCTGCCAAGTTACTCTTTTAGAAGTACAAATTACCAAACTTAATTTTAAATATAAGTTTCTGTAAAATTGATTATTTTACCTGATGTAAACACCTAAGCGGTACCTTAATAATAATTTCAGTTAGCAAATCACAAAGATTAGAGGTCTGATCTCACTGTGAAGATAGTTAAAATAATTCCTTAAAACTTACTATAGTGGTAAGTTACCAGTTACTTTTGGTAAACTAGTAAAATAAATCTTTACAAAAGATCCGTTAAAGATCCGCTAAAAAAGTAACGGATATGGATACAGATACAGATCTTTTTTTCCCCCTCGGATATCCATGGTTATGGATATCCGGCACATCACTAATCTTATATATATATATAAAAATAGACGTGTTTTCCTATATTTCACTTTTCAGCCACCACTACCTAGCACAGATCACTGATGTTTGTGGGTGGAAGTAGCATGGAGTTTCCTGTCGTGCACAACGTTGGCCGAATGCCGATAGCTGTGGGGATGTGGGAGATATAATGATTAAAGTTGGTCAGTGCAGGGCGTTTTCATATTTCGACCAAAAATTCGTATCTCCGTATACTTCTCTTTCCTGCCACAACTACATAACATAGACATTTGGTGTTTGTGTGTGGTAGTAGAATCGTCTTTCCTGTCGTGCACTATGGTTGTTAGATGTCGGTAGCTATGGGGGTGTGGGAGATATGGGGGTTGAAAGTGGTCGACCTGTGGCAATTTCATACTTCTGCCAAAGACAAAAGTGTCATGGTGTATCACTTTTCAGCGAAAACTATAGATGACAGATAACTGGACGTTTGTGTGTAGTAGTAGCACAGAGTCACCTTTCGATCACAACAGCGGCCGAATTTCAGAAACTGTGGTACTGTGGTAGATATGGTGGTTGTAAGTGGCCGACCAAGGATATTTTCGTATTTCGACTGTCTCCGCATATGTCACTTTCTGCCACAACTACATAGCATAGAGCATTGGTGTTTGTAGTTTGGTAGTAGAATCGTATCTCATGTAGTGCACTATGTTGTTAGATGTCGGTAGCTATGGGGGCTGTGGGAGAAATGGGGGTTGAAAGTGGTCGACCTGTGGCAATTTCATACTTCTGCCAAAGACAAAAGTGTCATGGTGTATCACTTTTCAGCGAAAACTATAGATGACAGATAACTGGCGTTTGTGTGTAGTAGTAGCACAGAGTCACCTTTCGATCACAACAGCGGCCGAATTTCAGAAAATGTGGTACTGTGGTAGATATGGTGGTTGTAAGTGGCCGACCAAGGATATTTTCGTATTTCGACTGTCTCCGCATATGTCACTTTTCTGCCACAACTACATAGCATAGAGCATTGGTGTTTGTGTTTGGTAGTAGAAATCGTATCTCATGTAGTGCACTATGGTTGTTAGATGTCGGTAGCTATTGGGGCTGTGGGAGAAATGGGGGTTGAAAGTGGTCGACCTGTGGCAATTTCATACTTCTGCCAAAGACAAAAGTGTCATGGTGTATCACTTTTCAGCGAAAACTATAGATACAGATAACTGGCGTTTGTGTGTAGTAGTAGCACAGAGTCACCTTTCGATCACAACAGCGGCCGAATTTCAGAAACTGTGGTACTGTGGTAGATATGGTGGTTGTAAGTGGCCGACCAAGGATATTTTCGTATTTCGACTGTCTCCGCATATGTCACTTTTCTGCCACAACTACATAGCATAGAGCATTGGTGTTTGTGTTTGGTAGTACAATCGTATCTCATGTAGTGCACTATGGTTGTTAGATGTCGGTAGCTATGGGGGTGTGGGAGAAATGGGGGTTGAAAGTGGTCGACCTGTGGCAATTTCATACTTCTGCCAAAGACAAAAGTGTCATGGTGTATCACTTTTCAGCGAAAACTATAGATCACAGATAACTGGCGTTTGTGTGTAGTAGTAGCACAGAGTCACCTTTCGATCACAACAGCGGCCGAATTTCAGAAACTGTGGTACTGTGGTAGATATGGTGGTTGTAAGTGGCCGACCAAGGATATTTTCGTATTTCGACTGTCTCCGCATATGTCACTTTTCTGCCACAACTACATAGCATAGAGCATTGGTGTTTGTGTTTGGTAGTAGAATCGTATCTCATGTAGTGCACTATGGTTGTTAGATGTCGGTAGCTATGGGGGTGTGGGAGAAATGGGGGTTGAAATTGGTCGACCTGTGGCAATTTCATACTTCTGCCAAAGACAAAAGTGTCATGGTGTATCACTTTTCAGCGAAAACTATAGATCACAGATAACTGGCGTTTGTGTGTAGTAGTAGCACAGAGTCACCTTTCGATCACAACAGCGGCCGAATTTCAGAAACTGTGGTACTGTGGTAGATATGGTGGTTGTAAGTGGCCGACCAAGGATATTTTCGTATTTCGACTGTCTCCGCATATGTCACTTTTCTGCCACAACTACATAGCATAGAGCATTGGTGTTTGTGTTTGGTAGTACAATCGTATCTCATGTAGTGCACTATGGTTGTTAGATGTCGGTAGCTATGGGGGTGTGGAAGAATATGGGGGATGAAAATGGTAGACCTGCGGCAATTTCATATTTCTGCCAAAGACGCATGTGTCACGGTGTATCACTTTTAAGTGAAAACTATCAATCGCTAGATCACTGGCGTTTGTGTGTGGTAGTAACACAGAGTCTCCCATCGATCACAACGTTGGTCGAAATTCGGTAACTGTGAGAGAGTGTGTGAGATATGGTGTTTGAAATTGGTCAATCATGAATATTTTCGTATTTCATCCAAAGACTTGTGTGTATCCGTAAATTTTACTTTGCTGCCGGAAACTACATAGCGCAGAAGACTGGTATTTGTGTGTGGTAATAGTATCGAGTCTCCCATCGTGCACTATTGTGGTTAGATGTCTATAGCTGTCAATATGAATTCTTTACAATCACGAACGAAGTCGTGGGTACCAGCTAGTGGTTATATAATTCATAAAAGTCTTTTAATGTTGGAGATTAGTCCAGCATGAGATCCTCCAAAGAAGTTTATGTTGGTAGCATATAAGTTAACCAGACTAACTATTCTATGGTATGGTCCAAAAGCAACATAGTTTTTGTTGGGTTTTATAGCATCCAGCAGTCTTCTTATTCGAACATCTACCCTAGAGCAGTTAAATCGGAATTGCTCAGTGTATTTCTGGTGAATCAATAAGACCATTGACAACTTGTAGAAAAAACACAGGTTGTCAATTACCTCGGACTTCGTAGGCTGTTAATGTTGTAAAAGTGATACACATCACACACGTCTGTAAAGTTTTCATCATGAGGATAATGTAACAGGAACTTACAGAACTTACACTGGACTTTTTTCGACACAGCTAATATGTTGATCTGTAGATGGTGACCAGACAATACTACCATATTCCAGTAACAGTTTGACAAAGGCAGAGAAAAGTCAAAACAGTGTATTAAAGTTTTTGAATTATTTCCAAGATCTACATATGAATCCAAGGACACGAAATTCTTGCAGAGTATATGATCGTAGAAAGTAAGCCTATCATCATCACTCCCAAGTCTTTTATTGAGTTAGCTATTTCCACATTTGACCACTTAATGAGTAGCTAACAGGCAGCTGGTTGTGACGTTAGGAAAACACCATGATAGCACATTATTATTATTATTATTATTGTTTATGTTAAGGTGCAACTGATTTACCTAACTCGGAAATGTCTCATTGTAAAATATCAATGTCATGATCACTGTATATTGTTCTGAAAATCATATCATTAGCATATAGCAGATACTCAGACTTAAAATTTTCACCAATGTCATTTATGAATATGCTAAATAGGATAGGTCCTAGATGAGAACCTTATGATACACCAGAGGTAACAGTATACTCATTAGACAAATGACCATTCACTCGTACTAGTACTCGTACTCGTACTCGTACTCGTCAGATAAATAAAGACAGTCCAAGGCTTTGGATCGTATACCATAACGACTTAATTTGCTAACTAGAATTTCATGGAATTTCATGTCAAAGACCTTGCTGAAATCAGTATATAGGGTGTGCAAATCCTTACCTTTATTCAGTACATTAATTATGAAGTTAATGTAAAGGTAGAGATTAGCTGATGTAGATCTTCCGCTAAAGAATCCATGCTTGTTTGATATTTTTGAATGCAAAAGTAAGCTGTGGCAGGATAATTTGCTCCAAAAGCTTAGCAAGTGATTATTGAATGCATATTGGCCTATATTGTGTAGCATAACCGATAGTAATAACATCCTTGAGGTAGGCGTTCCATGCCACGGGCCAGTTAGTACTCTTAAGGAAGTTTCCATAACAACGGGAAATACACAGAGACTAGGGATTGCTTAGAGCAGCAGCAGCTAAGGAGAGCTTGCTAATGAAGAAGTCCGATAATGTATTTTAAGACGATGTATTGAAATAATAAAAGTTGTGATTCATATTGTGAAGAAAAGGACTAACAAATTAATTATTTGATTAAGCTACACAAAAGATATCTTCCGAAATAATATAAATAGAAGCACAATATAAATACAACACGGCATATTTCTTAATGAATAAGCAACCAACTGCTATTTAAGAAATACGACAATTGCTGACATCAGATTTATCACCTGATTTATGTATGGGTCTAATGTATGAAAGTTTCCATGTTGAGGGGAAATTTCCTGTTTCAAGAGACTTATTGAAGATGTGAGTGATAGACTCACAAAGTCCAATAGCAAAATTTCTCAATACAATGTTGGGTATCAGGTCAGGTCTAGAACCTTTATTAATGTTCAGTCATGAGAGTTCACAAGAAACGTCATCAAAATGGACTTCAAATTTAGAGATGTCTGCTTCTGCATATTTAATGCTATTGTCATAAATAGTAGGAGTAGGGATCTGATGGGTCTTTGTATATGCTCTGGAAGTATGATGCGAACAGTTGTCATAGTCGAAGGAATGTCATCGCCGTGTCTTTTATTTTTAATGAAATGCCAGAATTTGTTAGTGCCAGATTTCAAATCTTCTTCAATTTTGTCAAGATATTTATTGTAACAGTATCACTTGACTGGTTATAATTATAAATAACTCAGTTCTTTTGCTTTCAAAATATATTATTTATTATTCACAACTCATATTCCTCTAGGAACTACATCGGACTTATAGTATTCGAAGAATGCAAGGTTCTTCAGCAATTAAATGGTTTCAAAGCAACTGTTTGGTCTTTATGTCGCTAACCTCTAGCTATCTCTTGATTTCTTATCGCCATGGCAACTTACATTTCTTTTTTTTATACGAGTAAATATATCGATTTTTGTTTAATCTCATGGCACAAAAATATGGTTTTCTTATTAAATGTTTCTGTTCTGTCACAACAGGATGGCACTTAGATTTTTACATTTAGTTTGTAATTTACTAAAGGCAGTATAATTACTGATGGTTTTCTCCCTTCTTGTAATTTCTATGTGCAATTTTCTTCTGTTTGATTTTACATATCAGTTCCTTAGAAAACCAGCATGGATAATTAGCATTTTTCTTAAAGTGCAATGGGACAAACTGATTAATACCCCTGTAAACTATTTCGTTGAACCATTTTACTGTATCATCAATATTGTCCAGTTTATATACAGTAGAACTCCAATTATCCGAATCAATTGGGACCGGACCCCATTCACATAATCAAAAATTCGGATAATTGGATTTTTCCAAATGTAACGGAGGAAGCAGCAAATGAATTTCATGATAAGGGTATAGCAATGAGGGAAGTAATTAATGATGTTGATGATGCAAGGGTTGATAATAGGGTAGAGCAAAAACCAGAGTACCTTGTCACTCGTTTCAATAGGTAAGGGTAATAAATTTTGTGAAGAAGATTTACGGAATGGTCACAGTTTATTTACTAAAAATAATGCAGAATTTGTAGTACATAGTAAAATGTGTCTATCTGAAGTTAGTGTGCTCCAGCATCCCACAGTTTGGACTATGTTTGCTAATAAAGGTGGGGAGAATGTTTTTAAAAGTGCTGAAATTGAGGAGTTTCTCAAGTATCTTGAATATGAGGGTGATACTGTGGTGTCGATAGAAGACCAGATGAGAAGGAGAGCTCTGAGTTATGATGTTTGTCCACTGAAGCGAAACTAGTCCATGGGAGGTTGGCAAGGTGGACCCTATTATTACAAGAGTTTAATTTTGAGATACGATACATCTCAGGAAAGGAGAATATTGTTGCTGACTCCTTATCACGGTTACCTCTGAGGATATCTACGGAAGATTTGGTTGTACCAACTACAAAAACACCATAATTAATGTACATCAAAGGCACAATAGGGGGAAAAAGAGGTAAAACGATGTTTGTGGTTCATGAAAGAGAAACAAAGGAAGGATATTATAGAACTGTTGAAAAAATTAGCAAATAACAATGATCATTCATCACTAATGAAATTTTATTGTGAAAAATCAGGTATCTTATTTAGAAGAAACCATGAAAAAAGGGAAGATTGGAAACTCTGGATCCCAGAATATTTTGTTGACCATTTCATTATACAACACCATTTTAGCTATGGACATTTTGGAGCAACAAAATGTTACAAGATTCTTCAAGAAACTGTTTACTTCCCTAATATGTTGAAAAGGGTTTGTGATTTTATACGTTCTTGTGAGATGTGTCAAAAGAACAAAGTAGACAATGTCAGAAGGGAAGGTGAAATGCAAAGTGTAATACCAGAAAATCCACAAGAATTAATTGCTTTGGATTTCTATGGACCATTTCCAATGTGGCAAGGGGAAGTAAGAAAGATTTGTGTGATAATTGACGTTTTTTCTATGTATGTGAAATTGTATCCAATTAAACGGGCGATAGCCAATGTTATTTGTTCTAAAGTGATGTATGACTACATTCCCCATCTGGAAAAACCAAAACAAAATTCTGACAGATAATGCCTCTCAATTCTCTGGGATGATATGGAATAGATGTTTTTAGACAGTGGGAGTTCAAACACTAGAAACATCTTTCTATCACCCACATAGCAATGTTGCAGAATTAGTGATGAAAGAATTAGGCAGATAGTTCCGTTTGTATTGTAATGAAAACCACAAGAGATGGGTTTTAGAAATACCTAAAACAGAGGAGGTTATAAATTCTATACCACATAGTGCCACATCAGTAACTCCTTATGAGTTAATGTTCGGTGTTAAACCACCCAGAATTTTTTTGATATTCATAACGTTCCCAATAAAAACATAAATAAACAAGAAGACATGATAAAAACTGCCTTAGAACAGTTAAAGTAATGTGACTTATCAAGAACAGTTAGACATGACCAAGGAATCCTACCTGTAAGATACAATGTAGGTGACCTAGTTCTCTTACCTACACATTACAAGTCCTCCGCTGTTGAAAATGAAATAAAGAAGTTCAAACCTTTGTACGAAGGACCGTATGAAATAGTGGCTAAAGTTAGGAAAAACTTCTATACTTTGGTTCATCCACACAATAGACGAGTGAAAGGAAATTATAATGTTACAAAGCCTATCAAAAATGACAGGTTTAACGGAGTGTCCTGGCAATTAATTTCTTTTTAGTTGCGTACCTAAATAGAATTCTTATAAAATAAAGATTATTGCGCTGTAATTTCTCGTCCCTTGTGATGTAGCAAAAAGTTTCAGTTGTCAATTTGGTCCAAGTTGCGTTTTAGCCTAACTACAATCTTCGCCAATATAGCCGGTAGAAAATCAAAGCTCCATTCACACGCGAATTAATACAAACATGATCCAAATTCTTCACAGTTTCTTTACGGGTTATTCCATCTTCCATTTTTATATTTGTGATTCAGATAGATACTAACACCTATGAATGGCTAACACAGTTACATGCAGCTGATATATGGCATCAGTAAAAACAAAGGAAATTAAAAATAAATCTTAACAACTTACGTCATTCCCCATAATATTACTTTTAATTGTAGTCTATGTTGTCTAGTATGCAAACAGTATGGAACTACTTTCGTTAAAACAAAGTAATAATGTAAGTAACAGAACACTCAAGAAAAAAAATTAAATAAATTAAAAAAAAAATACTTATGCCCTCTGCTGTCAAGTGCCAGTTTTAATAACAATCTATCAAAATTGCTGCTAAAATTGAAATAATTAATCTTTTATCTTACATATCTGTGGCCAAAGATTTTAATGAATACTATTACATAAAATGAATATTAAATAAATCTAAGCAACTGATACTTATTATGTCGACTTAAACTCAATACGTACTTTTATTGCAGTGTTATGACAATTCACGCCTTAGTGTAATTCTTCGTGCCTTGCGCTGTTGCAAAAGGTTTCAGTTCCCATTCAGGTCCAGGTTGCATTTCAACCTAACCACGTAACTTCTCGCCAGAAGAACAATATTTCAATCTCACTCATATTAATACATGAACTGTATCACGTTTTAGTGGCAATAATGCAGCGAGATATTAATTTGATCAAAAATCTTCAAGGGTTTTTGCACATTTCGTTTTTGTGATTCAGACTGGTAGTAAAACGTTTGAATGGCTGACAAAGTTGCTGAAATAATAGGCTCAGTAATATTATGTAGTGAAAGCAAAGGACATTAAAATAAATCTTATGAACGTACATTATGCCACGTAATATTTCTTTTATGTGTAGTGTAGTTCCAGACGCAATGTGCAACTATTTCCATTCAAACGAATCAATAATTTTAATAATAGGACACAGTTTAAAATATCTTGAAAAAAAAAAACTCAATTATTCATGCCCTCTGCCGCAATGTCAAATGCCACTTGTAATTCTGATCAATGCTAAGTAATACTCAAACCAAACTTTTCACAACACTGATGCTCTAAATACAAAGCTTTTATCTTACATATATATGGACAAAGAATTTATGGAATACTTCTATATATCAAAAGAATATTATATAAATATAAGAATCTAATGATTGATATATGAAAGATAAGTCTTTCCCGGCGTATTATTGATATATATTCTTCGCGGGTTTGCCGCCGGATCACATTTTCTAACCACAAGCTTTCGGCGACTTGCAGCGCCGCCATCATCAGGTCTGTTGTAACTGAGGGAACAACGAGAACTGGACTGAATAGCGGAACAAAACGAGCCAGGAACGTTGTCGACTTCCGATTGGATGACTCCAATGACGTAACCATTCCTTTGCTGTGATTGGTCGGTTGTGGGACGAGGCGTAGATATACTCCAGCGTTTTACTGTCAGTTGGCTCCACAGCGAAACCAAAGCCCAGGTTGTTAAAATGGAAAGAAGATGGATTATCTACGTCAATGTTCGCATCAAGTCACTGTTCATATTGCATCACCGTTTACATTATTCTACCACTATTAATCAAGATGTTTAATCTCGAGAAACCTTAGGAAGCCAAGCGGTATTCTGATTGGCTGACACAATAACTGTTCTCATAGCGTCATCGTTCACATTATTCTCACACAGAAGAAACCAAAGACTTCTTTAATGAAATACCCCACATTATATATTCTTAAAAACATTTACTATCATTAATTATGATGTTTAACTCGAGAAATCCATAGGGAGCATGCGGTCTTCCGATTGGCTGACTATAACCCCAGTTCTGTGATACTTGTCAGTGATTGGTCGGCTACAGATTCAGCTGTAGATGTAGTCGGACCGATACGCCGTGCTCCACTCTCCACTCTTCTATCGTCCGTCAGCGAGACACTTGGTTGTTTAAGAATGGTAAAAACTGGTTTCCATGCGTCACTGAGCCATACACCCAAGTCCCTGTTCATATTATTATTATTAAGACGTATCTCGATAGCTTCTTTGATCACAGATTCCCAGAAGAAGGAACACTTGGCTAAAACTCTCACCTTATCGAAATCCATACTGTGACCATTTTCGATAACGTGTTGTGCCACAGCAGATTTTTCTAGTTGAAACAACCGGATGTTGCGTTGGTGTTCAGTCACATGGGCCTGGATAGTGCGGATGGTTTGACCAATATAATTCTTACCACATTGGCACGGTATGCTGTACACTCCCGGTGTTTTTAAACCCAAATCATCTTTCACTGGACGCAGCAAATCCCGTATTTTGGCAGGAGGGTGGAAAATGCACTTGATTCCATGTCGTTTTAAAATCCTGCCGATTTTCCCGGAGATGCTACCTGCGTACGGGATGAAGGCAAGATCTTTAGGTTGTTCTTCTTCCTCAATATTACGTATATCTGCCTTTTTCTTCCGAAGTGCCCTTTCTATCAATGGGATCGGGTATCCATTCCGTATGAAGGTATTGTGGAGATGTTCGAGTTCGGCCTGAAGGTTGTCAGCGTCTGAAATTACCTTTGCTCTGTGTACAAGCGTATGTAACACCGTATTCTTCTGCGCCGGATGGTGAAAGCTATTGGCATGTAAATAGCGGTCCGTATGTGTTATTTTTCTGTATACACTATGTGACAGGGTTCCATCAGGTCTTCGCTGGATTAAAATATCTAGAAAGGGCAAGCTACCATTTTTCTCTAGCTCCATTGTGAATGGTGATCCTACTTCCAGAGTTGAGAGGAAAGTGTCAGCTCTTGTTAAGAAGGCCGGTTTTACACCTGATGTCGTCAAGTACCTTCGACCTCGTGCCGCCAGACCACCTAGGCTTTACGGCCTGCCAAAAATCCATAAAGAGGATGTGCCTTTACGACCGATTGTAAGTACTATTGGTAGTCCCACATATAACTTGGCCAAACATTTGTCTAAGATGCTTAGACCCTTCATAGGTAATTGTACGCACCATGTTAAGAACTCGACACAGTTTGTCGGTACGCTCCAAAAGATGCGATTGTCGGAGTCGGATATTATGGTTAGCTTTGATATTGTATCGCTTTTCACCAAGGTTCCTTTGAGAGACACTCTACAGCTGTTACAAGGTCATTTTGAACCTAACTTGGTTGATCTGTTCGAACTAGTGCTAACTTCGACTTACTTTACCTATGGTGGGAATTTTTATGAACAGACCGATGGTGTAGCAATGGGGTCTCCATTATCTCCTGTAGTAGCCGATCTTTTTATGGAGCAATTTGAAGATCGAGCAATCGAAACATCCGTCCTCAAACCAACATGCTTCTATCGTTATGTGGACGATACTTTTGTTGTTTGGCCTCATGGGATCCAGAGTCTTTACGAATTCAAGGACCATCTCAATAGTATTCATGAAAACATCAAATTCACAATGGAGCTAGAGAAAAATGGTAGCTTGCCCTTTCTAGATATTTTAATCCAGCGAAGACCTGATGGAACCCTGTCACATAGTGTATACAGAAAAATAACACATACGGACCGCTATTTACATGCCAATAGCTTTCACCATCCGGCGCAGAAGAACACGGTGTTACATACGCTGGTACACAGAGCAAAGGTAATTTCAGACGCTGACAACCTTCAGGCCGAACTCGAACATCTCCGCAATACCTTCATACGGAATGGATACCCGATCCCATTGATAGAAAGGGCACTTCGGAAGAAAAAGGCAGATATACGTAATATTGAGGAAGAAGAACAACCTAAAGATCTTGCCTTCATCCCGTACGCAGGTAGCATCTCCGGGAAAATCGGCAGGATTTTAAAACGACATGGAATCAAGTGCATTTTCCGCCCTCCTGCCAAAATATGGGATTTGCTGCGTCCAGTGAAAGATGATTTGGGTTTAAAAACACCGGGAGTGTACAGCATACCGTGCCAATGTGGTAAGAATTATATTGGTCAAACCATCCGCACTATCCAGGCCCGTGTGACTGAACACCAACGCAACATCCGGTTGTTTCAACTAGAAAAATCTGCTGTGGCACAACACGTTATCGAAAATGGTCACAGTATGGATTTCGATAAGGTGAGAGTTTTAGCCAAGTGTTCCTTCTTCTGGGAATCTGTGATCAAAGAAGCTATCGAGATACGTCTTAATAATAATAATATGAACAGGGACTTGGGTGTATGGCTCAGTGACGCATGGAAACCAGTTTTTACCATTCTTAAACAACCAAGTGTCTCGCTGACGGACGATAGAAGAGTGGAGAGTGGAGCACGGCGTATCGGTCCGACTACATCTACAGCTGAATCTGTAGCCGACCAATCACTGACAAGTATCACAGAACTGGGGTTATAGTCAGCCAATCGGAAGACCGCATGCTCCCTATGGATTTCTCGAGCGTGAGCATTTCTCGAGTTAAACATCATAATTAATGATAGTAAATGTTTTTAAGAATATATAATGTGGGGTATTTCATTAAAGAAGTCTTTGGTTTCTTCTGTGTGAGAATAATGTGAACGATGACGCTATGAGAACAGTTATTGTGTCAGCCAATCAGAATACCGCTTGGCTTCCTAAGGTTTCTCGAGATTAAACATCTTGATTAATAGTGGTAGAATAATGTAAACGGTGATGCAGTATGAACAGTGACTTGATGCGAACATTGACGTAGATAATCCATCTTCTTTCCATTTTAACAACCTGGGCTTTGGTTTCGCTGTGGAGCCAACTGACAGTAAAACGCTGGAGTATATCTACGCCTCGTCCCACAACCGACCAATCACAGCAAAGGAATGGTTACGTCATTGGAGTCATCCAATCGGAAGTCGACAACGTTCCTGGCTCGTTTTGTTCCGCTATTCAGTCCAGTTCTCGTTGTTCCCTCAGTTACAACAGACCTGATGATGGCGGCGCTGCAAGTCGCCGAAAGCTTGTGGTTAGAAAATGTGATCCGGCGGCAAACCCGCGAAGAATATATATTAATGATTGATATGTCAATTTTAACGCAATACATACTTTTATTTCAGTGTTCTATGAGTTAATTTATTCTCTGATGGTTGGAAATGTTATTAAATAATGCGCATTCCCAAGAATAATATCGTAAAGTGCGACGTCATAGCGCAACATCATAGACTGACATCGTGCCGTGACAGTGACATCATGCCGTGTGACATCTGGCCTATTATACTAATAGACTGAACTGAGACCCTTTATCAACTGGGAAAAAAAATAGCTTGTGGCGTGGAGGAGCGACTGAGAGTCATTTCCTCGCCACACACAATTTTTGGTGGGGGTGAAAATAATGAATTATCAGTAAATGAAAAAGTATGCTGGGGACAAAGTTAGGAAACAAATACCTAGACTTTGGTTCATCACAATAAACTATTTTTTATGAGAGACATCAAACACACGTCTCCAAAAGGTTGACACATCATATGTGTACTTATTTAAAAAATAATAATAATATTAATAATAATTAAATGTACATGTTATTTATGTATTTAAAAGGAAAATGATAATAATAATGTAGCATTATTTGTAAAAATACCACGACACCAGCCATTATATATGATTTTTTTTAATGTAAGTCAATTTGAATAATGTGATGAAACCTAATGTAAGAGTTTAACACTACATATTAAGACTTCCAAAATATAGCGATAAACTGGAGATGGTTGTGACGATCACAAATATATTATAGACTAGCATTTTCCCGCTGCTTTACACGTGTGCTTTGGTATGTGTAAAAATTCTTTATCGATTTTATTGTATTACCAGTTATTAAGGTGGAGCGGCATGAGTTGTAAATGTCTACTGAAAACTTTCATTTGTATTAGTTATTAAACAGGTTTGGTTTTCATACTGATATCCAAGAGTTTGTTTCATTCATATTTTTATGTGATGTAATTGATTAAATAATAGAAAAGCTACCTGAAAAATTAAAAGTACTAACACGTGGTTGTAATTATTGTTCGAAGTATAAGAAGTTATTGTTTAGAAAGAATTTTATTTTTGTGATATAACTAAGTGAAGCAATGTTTAAGAGAAATAAGATGCTACCTATACCTTACTTGGTAGGTCACTAACTACAATGCCCCTGCGTATACCACATTTCTAGTATGATTGTTTGGTGCACATACATATAGACATGACCTATCACTCTAGAGCCAGCAGCAACGTATAGCTGGCCGTGGGAGACATGTGGTGTCCGAAGATCAATTCCTACGGTTCCCAGTGGCCATGTTGATTGTTATGGCAAAACATAAGGTTACCAGGAATTGCAGGCACTTAAATTAGAATGGAAAGTTTGAGGGTACCAATGTTATTTGTAGAATGAATACTTCCTCTCCTCGTCCACATCCTGTTAAGATAATGGCCTCAATGTGCAAGGATTTCGACAGAAGTCTAGTTCCATTGCATAGCTGTGGTGGTGATTTGTTTCTGATGAGCATGAACGGAAGCACCAACTTATAAATTCAATTTATGCATGGGAAGACCAGATGCGCCAAGGGAATGTAAAAATTCAGTTGGATAATTAGTGTCGTCTTTTTGATCTTCCACTGTGTAAATAGCTACGTAAGTCATTATTGTGATTAATTTTAATTGCAATGGAGTTAATGCTGATTACCTATTTTCAATTTTTTTTTTAAATTTTCTTTTATAACTGAAGTATTAAATTCCTCCCCATTTACTTTTCTGATTTACAAATTATAATTTTAAATTGTTTAAGCATTTTTGGTAAATTATTCATCACTTCACTTGGTAATTTGTTCCAATTGATGAAACCCTTGCCAACGAAAGAAAATTTTATGCACTATTCCTAATTCTTTGGCGAATATCCCAGCAAGTCCCATCACCCCACATACTGTACTTTACTAGTACTCCCTTCACCTTCCTCCTTTCCTTCAATAACTCCCAATCCAGCTCATCGACATGGTGTTGATCATTTCCAGGATATACTTATTAATGTCATTCATGTCTTCAATCACATCTAACAATCAAAAAGTTGTCACAGCTGCTTTTATCATCACTATGCGTAAACTTTGGTTGAGATTATATAGAGAAGCATAAACTTTAGTAAGGTTGTATCTGTGGTCATAACGAAAAATATTATTTTTGTAATATTTAACTTTACTAAAAAAAAAAAACACACATTTTTTAATGCTGATATATAGTATTTCATGATATCCGTGGTGCCACGAATTTATATTGATATATAACAGTTAACACAGATGAAATTATCATCACTATGTGTAAACTTTTCCTGGGATTTTATGTTAAATGTGTATGTGGGATTACATAGTTAAGCATAAACTTTGATAAGGAATTATCTATTGACATAACAAAAAATATTATTTCCATAATATTTAACTTAACTAAAAAGAAATCTTATTTTATACTCAGATACGGAGGATTGCACAAAAACTGTGGTACCGCTAATTTATATGGATACAGCAGTTAGGGAGTGTGCACAAACTATGTGGCTCAGTCCAGGGGAGGGGGGGGGGGGGAGGGGTTGGCTGGAAGGCTACGTTGAACTATGTGGGGGGGGGGGAGGGGGCGTTCACAGGGGGCCAAAATGGAGTTACATGGTTTATGCACGCTCCCTTACCCACGGCTTAGTCCCCTTACAAGTGTGTTGTAGTATAAGAGTTTTCTTGATTGATAATGACAGAATCTGAATTATTATTATTTTTGTTTTATTTTTTTGCTGTTTGGATATTGATTTTATTTTGACGATTTGTTGATTCGATCAGTTATTCTCCTTTAAAATAGAAAATTATGTGGACAAAAACTAATCCTACGCGGTATCACACGTTAAGAATTATTCTAAATTCCTTCGTTTTCAGTGACACCTTATAACTAATGTGGTTATTTCAGCCACATGTAAGTAATTCCAAAGTTTCAAGAATCGGTCACTTTACAGCGAATGTATCAATGCGGATGTGACAGAAGCTATGATATACGAACGTAATCATTAGCCAAATTATTGGTAAGGTTGAAATGCAGCCTGGACCAGAATGACAACTGACTCGATTTGTTAGAGCGTAAAGCATAATGGATTTAGTTTTATTGTTATTTACGCAGTGTGGCAAAGGTTTTAAGATGCCTAATTCATTTTTAATTTTATTGGTTCCATATTGCTTTCATCACTAACCTAAAGCTCATATGACAATAAACATTGCAAAATAAGGGTTATGAAACTTATTTAATAGAAATAACAGTTCATTTCACTGGTCGTGGTTTGAACAGCAGCTAAAATTTGTACACACGTTCATTGCGTGATGTTACTGACGAATATTTGCACTTCATAGCCACAAAATATATATTAATCGACTAAAGTATACAGAAATATGGAAAGTTCCGCACAAGTGGGAAAAAATGTATTGTTACCTGTTGATATTTATGGTAGCTGTTTTTCAGACATCTTTTTTCGAGAAAAAAATGATTTTCTTATCCATAATGATATATAAAGAAGAAGTATTGCCTTATTAATGTTCAGCGATAACATACATATTGTTCTTCCAGAGACAAACTGTTTACCAGAGATAATATATGTCTACGATATAAGTAATCTAACGCATTTTGCATGGTAACTTACCTATTGCTATGCAAGTTAATGCTTATTACGTTTAATTCATGTATTCCATTTATTTTAAGCACTGTGGTCCAGAAAACTGAGTAACAAAAGTAAAAAACTGAGTAACAAAAGTAAAAAACTAAGTCAAAAGCTTTGCCAGATTTTTATGAAAGGAATGCGTATCTGAAGTGTCCACAAGTTTCCAAATATAAAGGTTTTTAATTACTTGCTCCTTCCCATGGTACATATAAGTAATTAGCTATTTTCATAGATTTTGACTGGCACCATTAGCTCTAAAAACGTGAAAACCACATCCAAATTGCTGCAGTACTTATTGCGCGATACCCGTTACATTAAAGAGACAAACTCAGCTTGCTTATAGATATACAGGGTGCGGCATAAAGAATGACCCATTTTAAATTGCACGCTACAGTTTGACACGGCTTCCTAGACAGTTGATCTTGGTACCACTGTGTAGTGCAGTTGAAAGCATTGTCAGTCAGTATGGATTGTTGGTCGAATGCACATCGTGCTTTTGTGATTGAAACATTTTTCAAATGTGGTGATAGTGTGATAAAAACGCAGAGTTTGTTTCGGCAACAGTTTAACATTGGTCGGAATGATAAAGTTCCATCCCGAAAGACGATTAGGAGATGGGTCCAACAGTTTAGAGCAACAGCATCTGCATCAAACAAGATGCCCCCTGGTAGGCCACATACGGTTCACACCCCACAAAACCTTGCACGAGTAACAGCTGCTTTAGTGCGTAGTCCAACGTGATCAGTTTGTCGGCATCGCAAGTCCTTAACATCTCAGACAGAAGTGTGTGACGGATATTGCATCTGGATATGAAGTTCCATCCATACAAGCTCCAAGTGGTGCAACAATTATTATACAGAGATCAGCAGGCACGTCAAGCTTTCTGTACACAGCTCCTGGAGATGATCAACACTCAACCCGATTTCCTCGACAATTTCATGATGTCGGACGAGGCCCATTTTCATCTATCGGGCTATGTGAACAAGCAGAACTGTAGGTACTGGGCGCCTAGAAATCCCAACCAGATTCACGAAAAACCCGCTTCATAGTGAAAAAGTTACTGTGTGGTGTGGCGTTTTTGCGCAGGGTATTCTTGGTCCTTATTTTTTTGAAAATGATGCAGGTCATTGTGTCACTGTAACATCGGATTGATATGTTGTTATGTTGCAAGAGTTCGTAATGCAGGAAATGTGCAATAAAAATATCCACGTGCAGTCGTTTTGGTTCCAGCAGGATGGCGCAACAGCGCACACAGCCAGAAGATCCATGACAGTCTTGCGCGGAATGTTTCCACGGCATCTGGTTTCTCGCTTTGGTGATGTTCACTGGCCAGCCCGTTCACCTGATTTATCGGCGTGTGATTATTATCTGTGGGGATTCCTGAAATCCAAAGTGTATGCGAACAGGCCAAGAACTATTCAGGAATTGAAACACAACATTCAAGTCAAAATCGAGCCAATAACAGGCGACACCCTCCATAAGGTTATGGCGAATCTGCGTGTTCGTGCCGAAGCTTGCATCGTCAACAACGGTGGACACCTGCAGGACATAATTTACAAAAAGTGACTTGTGTAATAAATTGTATGAAGTGTTCTTCCAAACAGTACACACTAATAATGTGTAAGTGTATTTATTCATGCTTAAATAATATGTGTAAACTGGGTCATTGTTTCTGCCGCACCCTGTATAATAGTATAGAATATTCCATATAGGTAACAATAAAAGGAAAGAAATGCCACATGGCAATATTTACGTGGAAAGGACAGGTAAAATACACCCAACACTCACCGAAGTTGAAGGGTGGAGGGCAGCAGCAACACAAAACAACACACAAACAAACAAAAATACAATATTTCAGGTGAAAACCCCTTTTTAAAATTAACAGAGGTAGGTGGCTGGGCTTGCGCAAGACTTGCGTTTGACGCAGCCACTCATAGAATCCAACAAACCATGGGAGATGGTGGGGGGAGCAACAATAATACAACTGCAATTATAAGAAAGATTAAAATGGTTGAAAATAATAGTAATAAAAAAAATATAATTTAAAATTTTTGAAAAATATATGAAACTATTATGCTGGCAAGTTATGGGTGTTTAGGGTGAGGATGGAAGATATTAATGGAAATTAAGGCCTGGGGGATATCGTTACTCCCCCACCACCTCCAATAGTCTGTTGCGTTCTGTGAGTGGCTGCGTCGAACGCAAGTCTTGCACAAGCCCAGACACCTACCTCTGTTAACTTGAAAAAGGGGTTTTCACCCAATATATTGTTTTTTTTTTTTGTTTTTTTTTGTTTGGGTGTTGTTTTATGTTGCTGCTTCTCTCCTCCCTTCAACTTTTGTGAGTGTTGGGTGTATTTTACCTGTCCTTTCCACGTAAATATATTAGTCCATGGTATGCAGGCATGCTAATATTGATTACTTCAGATTTGATTAAGTTCGTGCTGTCATTTTTTTGTAGAGGAGGTTGGTTGCCAGGAGTGACATAATTGAGCGACGGAGTTGAGTTGTTACATTAAGTTTGTAAATTCAGTATACGAACTGGGAAGTACCACAAGAAATCCGATATAAAATTACGTTCTTAGTTTCTGGTGGTGTTGGTGGAATATGTTAAATTATTAGCAGATGGAAATAAAAGCTATTACCAGAACAAGGAATGGCTTGTTCATCTGTTGATAGTTAGATGCTATCTATGAAAATTAGCTAAAGAAGAAAGGACGACTGTGTTTTAAGATAATAAAATTATTTTCCACATGAAATTTTCAAATCAGAGGCATCAGGCTGAAATGACATAAGCAAGAATAATTAAAACAAACTCAGTAATGGCCTTTTGAAGGAACCATCCCAAACATTCACTTAACTGATTTTAGGTACCATGGAAAACAAAATCAAACCTGCAACCATCCGAATGCAAGGTCAGACCCACCACACTTGATATTCAAAAATACTTCCCACAGCTTAATATAAAGAATGAGTATCAGCCTATACTTACTGCTCACTATCAACAATGTTACGGTATTTAATTCTTAGGTTTAAGAACCATTCAACACCAACACGGATTTTCCAGCCTGGAAAACTGAGTTGTTGTGGAACAGGTTGTGGCCTGAAAACAGAATTACATGTCTACAAATAATTTTTTAAAGTCTTACAAAGTACAAGTTGTAAATCTTTGTTGTATCATAGATAGTATTGAAGAAGGTTAGTTATTAATTCTTGAGACAAATCATTAATCTCGATTTTATTTATTTATTATTTATCACTCATGTTTCATGGATCCCTGCTGAGGAAAGACCTCTGGGATGTGAAACATGTCATGGTTAATACACATACATACAATATGAGTCATAATCATAGTAAAAACAAGTATATGTTCCAAAGACAAATAAAGAGAATAAAAATAAACATTCATTTTTAGAACTGAATTTTGCAAAAGTCATATTGAATACAATTAATTAATTTGTTAAAATTCTTGAATGAGTAGAAGGAGTTGCCAATAAGATAATCTCTATTTTCTTTAAATACATCTTTATTATCTGCAGACTGTTTTATACTCTGGGAAGTTTCTTGAACAGATGTATACCAGAATAATTAACTCCTCTTTGTATTAATGATAGAGATGTTTGTGTTTTGTGAAAGTTATTTCTGTTTACTTGTATTGAAATTGTGTACCAGTGAATTAGAAGTAAACAGATTAAAATGATCTATGACAAAGCACATGAGAGAATATATATATATATACCGAAAAGTCATTGTAAGAATATTGAGTTTTTTAAAAAGTTGTCCGCAAGAAATTCTTGGTTGTACCCTACACAACATCCTAATAGCTCTTTTCTGTGTTATAAAACCATTTTACTTTGTGAAGAGTTTCCCCAAAAATTATGCCATATGACATCACTGAATGAAACTATGAGGAGTACACCTGTTTCATTAATTCTAGATCTGCTGTTAGAGAATGTGTTCGTATTGCAAAGGTCATTGATGTACAACAAAAAGAGAAGGGGTCCTAGGACAGAACATTGTGGAATTCCATATTTTATTTTCTCCCAGTCTGATGAAGAATCTTTACTTATTTTAGAATCAAAAATGGAAACATTTTGCATTCGACTTTCCATATATGATATAAACTTTTTTTTATTTTTTATTTCTTAACATCTCTTTAACAGCGAGGTCTTTAGAGACGGGAATGGATGGAGGGCAAGGAATGGGAAGGAATTCGGCCATAGCCTTTTGAAGGAAGCATTCTGGCATTTGCTTGGAGTGATTTGGGAAACCATGGAAAACCCAAATCTGTATGCCCGGATGGGGATTCGAACCGCCGTCCTCCCGAATGCAAGGCCAGAACGCTAGCCGTTACACCACCACGCTCGTATGATTAAACCATTTACCTGTGGTTCAATAAATACTATAGTATTCTATTTTCTTCAAAAGTAATTCATGATTTACACAGTCAAATGCTTTTGCAAGATCACAAAATATTCTTACAGGGCTCATTTTATTATTCAGTTCCTCAAATATGTTACTTAAAAATGAATATACAGTCATTTCTATAGATGATCCTTTATGGAACCCAAATTGTGATTAGTGAGGATATTATTTCGTTTAACATGTTTTATTACTCTACAGCACACGAATTTTTCAAAAATCTTTAAAAGTAATGAAATGGGACGATAGTTATCTACACATGTTGCTTCTCCTTTTTTAAACAACGGTTTTTACAACTCCATATTTTAGTCTATTTGGAAACACACCTTGCAATAAGGATTCATTACAAATGTGGGCAGATACAATCTGAACATCGCTTTAGTAATTTGCTTGAAATATTGTCAAAGCTGGAAGAATTTTTAGGTTTTAATTGTTTCACGAGTTTATTTATTTCTGAGACCTGTTACTGGTGGCAATTGCATTTCTACAAATTTATTTGGGAAAGTAGTCTGAAGAAGTCTTAGGGCACTATGTGGGGATTGCTTTTTCTATGCCTAATTTCTCTACAACTGAAGTAAATGTTTGTTAAATATTTCACAATCTTCCCCTACTTCACTATGAACAGATCCATTTTGTTTTATTATATGTGTCTAGAGTGATTTACAGATTTTCCTGTTTCAGTTTTTATTATATTCCACATAGTTTTCATCTTATTGCCTGATTTCTCTATTTTCTCTGATATATACCTGTTCTTGGCCTTTCTTATAACATTTCTTAGAATTTTAGAATAAAGTTTATAATGAGCTTTCAGTGTATAGTTATCTGATTCTATTACTTTTGAGTACAGGTCCCATTTTGTTTTACAAGATACTCTAATACTCTTTGTTATCCATCCCTTACCCAATTCATTGTTTGGAGAATTGACAACTTTCCTTTTTTTTTTATACTTCCTTCGAAAAGTGTTAGAAATATATTGAGAAAGGAATCAAATTTTTCATTACCACCCTATGCACTGTACGCATCTGACCATTGTTCATTATTTAAGGAATCTATGAAATGTTTTATATTGTTTTCATTAATATTTCTTCTATTTACCCAACTTTTCTTTATCTGTTTAATAGTGTTTCTGGACTTGATACATAACAGCTGGGCATCATGATCTGAGATACCATTTATTTCTGGAAGTATGTTGTAATTACTGTACTGAGAAATATCCATAAAAAAATAATCAGTTTCAGTCCTGCTATTATTTTGTATTCTAGTAGGGAAATTTACAAGTGCTTCCATATCTAGCTTCTCATTGCTGTGATTCAGAAAGTCAACATTAAAATCTCTACATAAAACTATTTGTTTGTTATTTTTGAAACATAGTAGCAAAGACTCTAAGTGAGATAAAAACAGTCTAAAGTTTCCTGAGGGGGCCCTGTAAATTGATATTACTATGAGCTCTTCCTTGCCATATTCTAGTTTAGTAACACAGCATTCAAGGTGTTGTTGTATACAATACTTACTTACACCTACACTTTTGCATTGACTATTATTTTTAACAAAAATGGCAACTCCCCCTTTCTCCATTTCACATCTACAGAAATGAGAAGTTAGTTTATAATTTGGGATGGACAGATGAGATATACCTGTCAGACAAATGGTGTTCAGATATGCACAAAACATCTACATTGAAATTTTTTGAATTTTTAATCTCTTCTAGGCATAAATATTCCCCTTATATTTTGAAGGAGAATAATGGTCTGAACACTTTGATTCAATTAATTTAAATTGTTTACAATATTAGTACATACTAGTATGTCAGATGGATTTTCTAATTTCAATAAGTTTTGATGAGGAGAGACGTTAATTTCTTTTAGACGTCTTAATACATTTATTTTATTTACCCTAAAAAAGGCCATGACTTAACACTACTAATAACAGAAATAACTCTTTCACTCACCTGGCACACCCTGATCTCATCAGCAATAAGAAGCAAGTTACAAAATTGTTTTTTTTTTATGCCAAATCAATTAATTCTGTTTAGATTTCAATGAATAAAGTGTTACTAAAATTGTATACCAAGTGTCCTGACAATCATTCAGATTGCTTTTAACCGACCTATTTTTTCCGATAAAAGTACAGTTATTACAACAACATAAGGTCGTAGCTGCCAATAGGATAAACAGGATAAAGATGTCAGAGATCTATCAGTAATTGTTGGGAGAAATAAGTCTCACCAGTTGGAAGAATCAGAAGGGCTAGAACCTCATATAGTTGGAGGAGTAGAGTGTCACATAGTTAGAGGAGTAGGTAAGGTGCAAAATGTCTTTAGGAATAGTGGTGTAGAACTAAAAAATAGAGGAAAAGGGGGTTCTGCTGCTGTATTCTAGTCATGAGACAAACATATGCACACTTCTGCATGATCATGTACATACAGTTTACCAGGTCACAAGAGTATTCAAACACATTGCAACATTTGGTTAGTTAAAAGAGAGGGTACAGGAATCACTTACTAAGGAGGATGTTGAAACAAGCGTTGCCATAGTAACCATTATTTTATAGCTACAGTTGAAACTTTGTAATGTATCTATAAGCTCACCAAAAGTAACTCTACCAGATAAACCCAGTGGAAATATGATTTATAAGTTGATTTTAAGGATATTTTATTTGTTTACGATCTTCAAATCATGTGCCTGGTTAGGACTAAAACCTGAAATAACTTGGAATCACATAGAGTTACTGTTGATCTTTCATCATCAGTCATAGTCAGCATCGTCTAGAATATTTTGAATATAAAGTCAAGCAATTAGGCAAAGTGTAATTAGGAGTTTTAATTAAGGAAAAATCAAAATTTTTATTAAAAAGACATAGAAACAAGAAAACTATATCAGAAGATAGTGCAAAGTAAGAGGATTTAAAAAATGTGTAGGTTCCTATAGAAAACTTAATGCATCTATGAGATAAATCAGATTTTGGAGATGGTTTGTTGCCATTATCGTAGTTGGAAAGGGAAACCGCCAAATTTGATGACATAAGGGACTTCAAGGTCAATCTCATAGAAACCTTTCTAAATAATAAATTGAGTTAGAATAGTCTGAGTCTGAAGCATGACAAAGAGAAACTCGTTTTTTTGCTTCGATAAGGCAAACGATGCGGGTACGGTTGATCACTTTGCGAAGAATTTTGAATTGTACACGCTAAATACAAATGTTGAGGAACTTTGGTTTAATTTAAAAGAACTAATATGGACCGGTTTAAACCAGTTTGTTCCTAAGAAATGTATTAAGGTCAGTAATAACTTCCCTTAGTTCAATAGGGAAGTGAAAGGTTTGCTCAGGAGGCAAAGGCGTTTACATGCCGCGGAGAAAAAATCGGGGGATTCATCTAGTCGTGCTAAATTAGTCTAGTTGCGTGCGGAAGTGCGTAAGGCAATGTGCGATGCGTTTAAAGAATTCCAAGCCAGGAATTTATCCAAAGATCTGATTACTAATCCAAAAAAGTTCTGGTCGTATATCAAAGTAATAAGAGGCTCTCATAAGGTTATGCCATCGCTGATTAAAGAAAATGGTGAATTAACAGAAACAAGCGTAGAGAAAGCAGAAATTTTGAATGATATATTTAAAAAGGCTTTCACGATAGAAAACTCAGAGGAGATACCGATATTTAACAATCGTACCGACAAAATTATGAATGATCTCACTCTTGATGTCGAGGGAATAACTAAACTGCTTATGAATGTAAAAACCAATAAGGCTCCCAGACCAGACCGTATTTCTACAAGATTCTACTCAAGATATGCAAAGGAAATTGCACCGTATTTGATGAAATTGTATACCGTCTCTCTGTATAAAAGAAAAATACCAGCCGAATGGAAGACCGCTATCGTAACTCCAGTGTTTAAAAATGGGAATGTTAATGATCCTCAGAATTATAGGCCGATCTCATTAATTTCAATATTTTGAAGGATTTTAGAACATATCATCTATTCAAATGTCATCCCAGCAATCCCGGGTTGATTTGGTTCTATTAGACTTTAAAAAAGCTTTCGACACTGTGCCTCACACTAGGTTACTTAGGAAACTTCACGGTTACGGCATATCTAGACAAATATGCGACTGGGTTGCAGATTTCCTGAAGAGCAGAACACAGTGTGTAGTTCTCGACAGTGAGCGTTCATAACTTACTGAAGTGGGGTCTGGAGTTCCCCAGGGAAGCGTGTTAGGGCCTCTGTTGTTTCTCATATACATCAATGATCTATGCGACATAATAAGGGGGATGAAAAGATTATTTGCCGATGATGCTATTATTTATCGCGAAATCACAACCCAGGACGACTGAGCTTTGTTACAATACGATATTATGAAAATAATTGCGTGGTGTAAAGATTGGCAGTTAGAGTTAAACGCTAAAAAGTGCCAAGTCATGCGTGTAAATAAAAAGGTGACACCATTTAACTATGAATATACAATTAATGGCACTGTCCTTAGAACGGTAGATTCCGCTAAATACCTAGGGGTAACAATTCGTAATAATTTGTCGTGGAATGAGCATATAGAGAATGTAATGGGAAAAGCAAATCGTATGCTCCGATTTCTAGGTTGTAATTTAAATCAATGCACTCAGGAAGTTAAATCGATTGTATACAAGTCACTAGTACGTCCTCACTTAGAGTATTGTTGTTTTGTATGGGGTCCCCATCAAAAGGGGTTAATGGAGGCTTTAGAGAAGGTCCAAAGAAGAGCCACCCGATTGGTGACAGGTATATATAGTTGGAGGGAAAACGTAAGTGCGATGTTGAAGGAGTTAGGTTGGGAAGACCTGGAACACCGAAGGCGTTGCTCTTGACGGAAGCTAATTGAAAAATTCACGACAGACGTATTTCGGAATGACAGCCAGCAAATATTGCTACCAGCAACATTCATATCTCGAAATGACCGCGAAAATAAGATAAGAGAAATCAGGGCCAGAACCGATTCATTTCTGTACTCATTTTTCCGACAAGCGATTAGGGAATGGAATAGAAAGGATTTACCGGGCGAGTAAACTTAAAATCCGACAGGAGTAGCTTTCGATAAAACACTCCAGCCATCCTGATCTGGGTTTTCCATGGTTTTTCCCAGATCACTCCACACAAATGCGGGGATGGTTCCTCACAATAGCCCATGGGCGCCTCCTGCCATATCCCTTATAACCCTTCCAAACCATAACCCTTTTGGATAGGTGCAATGCACTCTCCGCCACACACTTTTAGTGAATCGTGGAGTAATAATAATAATATCAAGAAGGTTAGGTGATAATTAAAACTATTAATTACTTTTAATGATTTTAATTTCCTAAGATTTTTGCTGACATCACGAGGTAGACGAGATAGTGGGAGCGAACAGTAGTCATGATGGACTGCAGACATGGTAGTGTGTGGCTCGTATGCGTCTTGCGGAGTGAGTAGCTCCACGTGTCATTAATACATCTCGGTAATGTATTTGTGAATTTTTTTGTCATGGACTGGGGTATGATGAGATTTTCTCTTTGATTTTGAAATGTAAATCTTCATAGGTGAATTAGTCTGATCGCCTTAGCAATACCTGGTACCGAATTTTGTAAGGCAGATACTTTGTTGAAGATAGTGATTCTTAACTGTTTTCTATGAACTTATTTCAAGCTTACCATTCACTTTTGAAGTTTATCAGATGTATGGCAGCCGTATTTAAAGATTACAGGTTCCTGAAATGCATCCGGTCATAAACATCAATTAGTTGGAACTCTATTGTTTGCTATGACCCCAAGGACAGTATAAGTTCTTCAACTTTTCTGAATTTAAAGGTGAACTGATAAAAGATAAGGATAGTTTCCTAGTCTTAACAATAATCTGTCTAATTTTGATTAAAAATTGTCAAACTCAGATACAAAATTTTTCAGCTTTAAGTCAAAATTAACTAATATTTAGGTGATAAAATTAAAAGGGAACCCAGCCACCTTAACTCTACAGTAAATGAAATAGTTGTAGATTATGAAAGGAATTTCCAAGCTAAATTTCACAAAGTTGAAAAGTCTCAGGGAGTGTGTCCTAGCTGGATCAAAGAGGAAAAACAGAAGCTAGATGAATCCATTAATTTAATTAAAGATGATAATAAAGATGGTTAAAGGTAGAGAAGTCATGATAAACGTAGGTGGTTAAGTACAAAGATTAGATATGAATACTGGTCAGGTTCAAAGCAAACGAGAAAGGGAAGTGTTAAAATTAATGGTAGATGTGGGTCTACTGTTAAAGGAACATGAACAACTGGTATGGGACATGGAAAACTAATTAAACAAAAGCAATTCAAGAAATCAATATGTAATTTTGTTGACTCACTCCACCAAATGCTGCTGACATGGTGCCCAAGATAACTATTGATCCACTAAATTTAGCCAATGACACCCAATGTGAGCAGAGGAAATTATAAGAATAAGATGTATTTTAGCCTCTCATCTCCCATTAGGTTGCTTCTTGTAACATCTCACTTTAAGTTGACGACCCATGCGAAAATTTCATGAATAAAATATAATGAATAGTGAGGTTGAACGCTTGTAATATAGTGAAAAGTAGAACCGTACTTTTGCAGCATATATTTATTTTTCAGTGTAATAGGTACTCATCAAAACACACACAACATATTACGAAACAGTTAGGAAAATTTAAAACACTCTGTATTTATGACAAACTGTCACTGACCTTAACAGAATACAGCCAACCTGAACAAAATGCACAAAACATATCAACATCTAAGTGATATTTGTTGCTGTGTGAATAAAATGTTTACATTGCAATTGTATCAGCTGATAAAGTTGTTTCTGCATCAGAAAAGTTGGGGTTCTGGTTCACCAAACAAATTTCATCAGCGTAAGTAAATTTTCTTGAGGATGTTTCCGGTAAATCATGAGTATACAAATTGAATAGGAGGGGTGCTAAAACAGATCCTTGGGGTAAACCATCATTTAGTATAAATATTCTGCTTCTGTCATTATCAGAGTATGTCTGAAAGTATCTATTGCTCAACATGTTGTTAAGTAGTTCTGTAAGTTTTCGACATGGGATAATACTCAAAAATTTCAGAAGAAGTCCTTCTCGCCAAACAGTGTCATAAGCAGCTGACAGATCCAAAAGGCAGCCACACTTACTGATTTCTTCTCAAACCCATTTTCAATATTAGAGGTGAGAGTGAAAACCTGGTCATTACAACTTCTCCCTGGCCTAAATCCTGCTTGTTCTATGGGAATGTGTTTATTGATCACTTCAGAAATTCTATTGTAGATCAGGCGCTCAAGGAGTTTGTATGTTACACTTAGAAGTGCTATTGGTCGATAATTTGCCACTTTTGTGGGGTCCTTATTCGGTTTCAATATGGCTAACATTTTTGTTTTCTTCATTAACAGTGGGAGGTTTCAAGTTTGTAGGATATTTGAGAAGAAGTTGGTAAGCCATCTTACTGTAGCTGGTCCACAGTGGGCCAAAAGTACAGGATATATACCATCAAATCCAGCTGCTTTTCCCAGTTTCATTTGTTTTATTGCATCTTTGGTTTCTTCTTCTTGGAATGGAATGGAGAATTCTGAAGATTTTGGGCTGCTTTTTTCTTGTTGCGTAATTTTAATTTGATGATTATATCATGGTCAAACAGAGATTCAGGAATCAAGTTCTAGACTGTAAAGCGTACCCAGGAGCAGACATAGACTCGGACCATAATTTGATAGTAATGAAGCGCAGGCTGAAATTCAAGCGAATAAGAAAGCAGTATAAGCAGAACAGACTGGAAGTGAATAAACTGAAACAATCTAGCACAAGAGAAAAATTTGCAGAAATGGTAGACTTAGGTCTAAGAATTAACTGTGAAAGGAGCTCAACCGAGGACGAATGGAATGCATTAAAGACCGAAATAATGAAAGCTGGCAAAGAAACATTAGGCTTCATGGAACAAGCTGCCCGAAAACCTTGGATCACAGAAGAAATTTTGCAGCTGATGGATCAGAGAAGAAGGTACAAACATGCTCAGAATGAAGCAGGAAGAGAGCAGTACAGGCAATTTAGAAATCAAATAAATAGGAAATGCAAAATAGCAAAAGAAAAATGACTACAAGAAAAGTGTAAAGAAATAGAAAAGGAAATGGTCATAGGAAAAGTAGATGTTGCATATAGAAAGATCAAACAGAATTTTGGAGAAATGAAGAAAAGAGGTATGAACATTAAAACTGCCGATGGGAAACCTCTTTTAAGCTCAGAAGATAGAGCTAACCGATGGAAGGAATACATTGAGAAACTGTATGATGGGGATGACTTGAACAATAGTGTATTGGTAAAGGAAGGCGATGTCGACATTGATGACTTAGGAGATCCTGTTTTGAGGACAGAATTTAATAAAGCTCTGAATGACTTGAAAGCAAATAAGGCAGTTGGAATTGATGAGATCCCTGCAGAACTTCTTAAATCTCTAGGAGAGGAAGGAATCGAAAGATTATTCAAGCCGATATCAAAAAGTTATGAAACAGGAGAAATTCCAACTGATTTTAATAAAAATATCATCTTCGCACTTCCAAATAAAGCACAAGCCGACAAATGTGAGAATTATCGCACCATTAGTCTAACATCATATGCTTCAAAATTACTGACCAGAATAATATACAGAAGGATGGAAAGGGTAGTAGAAGAGATAGTAGGTGAAGATCAGTTTGGGTTTAGGAAAAATCGCGGTACAAGGGAAGCAATTTTGTCTTTAAGATTAATAGTTGAAGGACGGATCAAGAAAAACAAAGATACTTTTATGGCATTTGTTGATTTAGAAAAAGCTTTTGATAATGTTAGGTGGGACAAGATGTTCAAAATTTTAAAGAAGTCAGGTCTAAAGTATCGAGATAGAAGAATCCTCTATAAACTATATAAGAATCAAGTGGCTGTAATAAAAGTAGAGAATCACAAGAGACATGCATGAGTTAAAAAGGGTGTGAGACAAGGTTGTAGTCTATCCCTGTTAATATTCAACTTGTATGTAGAAGAAGCAATGAAGAAAGTCAAAGAAAAATTTCCATGTGGCATAAGTTTTCAGGGAGATAAAATCAGTATGCTACGATTTGCTGACGACATTGTCTTATTAGCAGAGAGGGCTGAGGATATTGAGAAGTTATTGAATGGCATGAACAAAATACTGAAGGAAGATTTTGGACTGAATATAAATCAAAGTAAAACAAAAGTGATGAAATGTAGCAGAAATGACACCAATACTAGCAGATTAAATATAAAAATAGGATCTGATGCAATAGGAGAAGTGAGTGAGTTCTGTTACTTGGGAAGCAAAATTACAACCGACGGCCAAAGCAGGAATGATGTTAAAAGCAGAATAGCACTAGCAAAAAGAGCCTTCATGAAAAAGAGAAACCTTTTAGTTTCAAATATTGATCTAGGAATTAGAAAGAACTTCTTAAAACTCTATGTGTGGAGCACAGCACTTTACGGTAGCGAAACATGGACTTTAGGAATACCGGAAAGAAAGAAACTTTAAGCATTTGAAATGTGGTGCTACAGAAGAATGCTGAAAATTAGGTGGACAGACAAAGTAAGAAATGAACGAGTTTTGGAAATGATGTGTGAGAAAAGAAGTTTATGGAAGAAGCTTACAGGAAGAAAAGACAGGCTGGTAGGTCATATTTTGAGACATGCTGGATTGGTTGATTTGTTAGTGGAGGGAAAAGTTGAAGGTAAGAACTGTAGAGGTAGACAGAGATTAGAATATATGAAGCAGATAATTGAGGACGTGGGTTGTAAGGGGTATGTAGAAATGAAGAGGTTAGCACAGGATAGGAAGAGATGGAGGATTCCATCAAACCAGTCTAAAGACTGACGACAGCAAAAAAAAAAAAACAAAAAAGAAATTTCTTTTGGTTTGCTTATCTTTTGTGTTCTTAGAAACCGATACTAGATGTTTGACCAAATCATTCAGATTGATGGCAGTTTTTGATCTTCTGATCACAGGGGTTGAGCTGTCTAATTTTCTAATGACTGACCAGGCTTTCCTGCTAGAGTGGGTGTCATCCAAGGATTCTACTGTGCGATGCCAGATATTTCTACGACCCTCATCTAGTGATTGAAGCAGGCGTGTTGCATTATCAGAGGTTGGATGTTCCTCATATTTCATTAATAAATTCTCACTCTCTGGGCTCCAACCAGGGATGTACTCTTTGCGATATACTCTAGGAATGCATCGTCTAGCTACACCTTTAATGACCCCAACAAATCTATTATAATTATTGTAGGTTGGTTTAATCCATCTGATACTGGAGTCTGTTTGTTTTGCAAATTCAATGCAGTTGGCTTTCTTGAAGTTCCATCTTGGTGTAGGGTGCGATCGTATAACAGGTATGGACATTCCTACCTCTAGGATAACAGGTCTGTGTTGAATGTGAGGAAAATCCTTGACCACTGAACGACGAACTTGACTGATTACACTCTGGATCTGGGTTGTAAAACATAGATCTGGAGTGTATCCTTGACACCAACGAGCTGAATGAAAGGTTGGCAGATCTTTAGCATCATAAATTAATTCCAGATTATCAGTTTCCATCCAGCTTTCAAGTATTTCACCATTAAGGTCATTCTTGCTGTAGCCCCAGAGGTGATGTTTACTGATGAAGTCACCAAGTGGTATAGTTGGGTGTTGTTGAGGTGGAAAAGGAGGGTTAGACCAAATAGTTTCAGGTCACTTGTACACATTGACTATCGTCAGATTTTCAACTTTTGCCGTGATGGTATAAATGTCATTATCAGAATTTAATGACAGGAGTTGGCAATTTGGCAAATCATTCTTGACATAAATTGCAAGGCCATACTTGGGATGAAAACTGGAGGCTATTAATTTAAAACCTGGTATTCTCCCTCTGTGTTGTATCTGTTGTTCGTCTGCTGTGTGAGTTTCTTGGAGCAAAATGACATCGACTGCATATTTCTGTGCAAGTCTCGAAAGATATTCACATTTTGCTCGACTTATTCCTTCGATATTCAGTTGACAAATGTGTGGAGATGGTCCAATTCCACGAGCTTGTGGGTCCTGAAAAGGACCTTCTGGCTCCTTTTTGTGTATCATTTGACCGAGAAGTCTATTTAGACAGTTCGGTCTCATCTTATCGCTGTTGCTTTCTTAGCACCACCCAGGGGTCACGTGTAGGGCAATTGAGGTTATACCTACGGACGTGAAGCAACTTAAATGATATGATATTTATTGATTTCGGATAGGTATCGAAGAAGATAAATGGCTTGACATAAAAAAAGCACGCTGTAGTAATAATATTGATACTTTTGCCCTTTAAGGGTCAAATTCAAAAAAAAAAATTATAAAATTTGGTGTGACCAAAGCAGCCACCGTGGTCATTAAAATGATACCTCATTTATTAATTTCGGTTAGTTATCAAGTGAGGTACAAAAAAAAAGTTCTAGAAATGATGATATTTTTGCCCCTTAAGGGTTGAATTTGGAGAAAGTTTTTTCTTAAAATATGATGTGACCAAAACGGATAATTTAATATATAAAATGATACCTCATTTATTAAATTTGGTTAGGTATCAAGGGAAATAAATAGCTCCTTACAGAAAAATGCATTGTAGAAATATTAATACTTTTGCTCTCCAAGATTAGAATTTTGAAAAACGTCTTTCTTAAAATGTGGTGTAACAGAACCTAAGACCTTATGAAGACCTCTATCTTTAAAATGATACCTCATTTATCAATTTTGTTTAATTATCAGGGGAGATAAATGACTCGAGAAACAAAAAACGCATTTTAGAAATACTGATATTTATGCCCTTTAAGGGTTCAATTCAGAAAAATTCATTTCTTAAAATGTGATGTTACCACAGCGGAAACCTTTAGAATGATATCCCACTTACCTATTTCGGTTAGATATCAATGGAGATAAATGGCTCGTTAAAAAAAAGTGCGTTGTAGAACCATTTATACCTTTTCCCATTAAGGGTTAAATTTCAAAAAAAAATCTTTCTTAATATATGATGTCACCAAAGCTGCGTCATTACTCTTCATACTCCTACTTCATTTATCGATTGTGGTTAGATATGCAAGGAGATACACGGCTTGAAACACAAAAAACGCATTTTAGAAATATTGACATTTTTGCCCTTTAAGGGTCAAATTACAAAAAATTCCGTTCTTAAAATATAATGTTACCACGTCGGAGACCTTAGTCTTTAATATGATATTTCATTTATCTATATCGGTTAGATATCAGAGGAGATAAATAGCTCGTGACACAAAAATGCATTGTAGAACTATTTATACTTATTCCCTTTAAGAGTTGAATTCCAAAAAACTTCTTTCTTAAAATATGTCGTCACCAAAGCTGAGATATTACTCTTCATAAACGTACTTGATTTATCAATTTTGGTTAGATATCCATGGAGATATGGCTCGAGACACAAAAAACACATTTTTGCCCATTAAGGGCAGAATTACCAAAAATTCCTTTCTTAAAATATAATTTTACCATGGCGGAGACCTTAGTCGTTAATATGATACCTCATTTATCTGTATCGGTTAGATATGAAGTGAGATAAATGGCTCATGACACAAAAACGAATTGCAAAAATATTGATACTTTTGCCCTTTAAGGGTCGAATATCGAAAAAAATTTTGTCTTAGTATATGACATCACTAAAGCGGAGATTTTAATCTTTAAAATAATACTTCATTAAACGACTTCAGATAGGTATCCAGGGAGATAAATGACTCGTAACACAGAAAACAGCATTTTAGAAATATTGACATTTTTGCCCTTTAAGGGTCGAATTCCAAAACTTCATTTCTTTAAATATGAAGTGACCAAGTAGAGACCATAAGCTTTAAAATGACACCTCATTCATTGATTTTGGTTAAGTATGAAAGAGAATAAGGTCTTTTGACAAAAAAAATACCTTATAGAAATAATATATATGATGGCAAAACTTTATGGCTGAAAAAACGTGGAATAAAAGTACTTTATGATTTAAGGAAGTCTTTCCCATCATTTTTTAATCACTACTGTCAAGATGATTAGTCCTCTTCTCATATTTAGGTATTTACATGCACATCAGAGTTTAAAGCTAGTAAAAGTAAAAACATGGATGATTTTTTTAACTAACTTTATTTATTTTTTACATTGGAGGTTTTTAGCATATTTTGTTATTGCAATTTATAATTTGTTATTGCAACTTGTAATTCATAACCCAGAGCAACTATCTTTATATATTACATCTTATTTGCTCTTAATCTGCTGTGCATGTTCAATGAAGGTGCATTTCCTTCATTGTGAACTTTTTGTTATGAATGCAGTGCTATGGTAAGCCATTTCTTAACAGTTGATTAAATAAAACAAAATTGTTAGCAATATTAGTTACAATTGTGACCCAGGCTGCATATATTGTGATAATAGACACTTGACCGCATCCAAAACGTGATCAAAGGCTTAAAGATAGTGTTGTAGTAAAGTGGGTAAAGAAGTAGCAGGTTCTTTATTTAAAGCAATGTCAAAATCTTTTAAATCTTTTATAACATTATTTAAGGTTATTTATTTGAGAATATTATTAACAAAATTTTAATTGTTTTTAATAGTAAGCAATTGTTTGACCCACTGTTTGTCATGATGAAAACAAGCAGCAGCACCTTTATAAGTCTCAGTAATTTTCTTTGCGACTTATAAAATAACTCTTGTACAACAGTTAACAGAGTTGCTCGGAATATTGCTAAGAGGATGCTCACTAATAATGTTTTTGAATATTAATCTTTGGTAAAGTGTCTAGTGCTTATTTTAAAATGGTTTCTGGGATAAAAATGAAGTCTTATGTCTATAGGTATCCATAAACATTAAAATCATTGGTATCAAGCCAATTCATTTGAAATAGTATCTCATTAAAAGAATAAATTAGGGGAACTGGTTTCACAAGTTTTATTTTATTTTATATAAAATTGAACTTTTGTAAGTGTGTAAAAATGCTGACTGTTAAATCTCACATAATGAGTAGACGACTGCACTTTTAGAACAAGTAACCTGACAATCTTCAAGAACTTTACAATAAATTCATTACCTTTAGGAGTTTGCATTAACACTGTAGTTTATCATGGTCATGAGCACAGATAAATCTAGGGACCAATGAACTAAATATTAAAGAATATAAACCCTGCCAACTTCAGACTTATCTGTAAGAGTATCTACCCATTAAATTATTCTGAAGTTAAATGTGTCAATGCTTGCAACAATATTAATGCAGATGTTAAAATATAATAAGTAATAATATAAAAATTCACAATTTTTGTTGGCATCATTTTGAAAATAGCATTTATTTTTCTTTTAGGGTTTAGTGCTGCTTCTTTCTTGCTGGTGTTGCCAAAGTTTTGGTCACAAACTGGGACCTTCGTCAGGGCTGCTTCAAGATGGTTCACAGTATTCATTGCTTATATTTTTCAGCAGAGATGGTATTGTTTATCTGGCAAAGAGTGTCCACTGTTCTAGAGCGGTTTGTGCTCCATGGAGCGATCTTGTTGCTGTTGTTATAACATGTTTGTTTGTGAGTAGACACTTCCACATTTGACTCAGTCCATAAACCCCATCCTTTTTGAAGGTTTCAGGATGTTTATAAATTCCTGTGGATTCCTTAATTTTGTGTTCTAATAATTTCTACAATTGTACTATGATTGTGATCAGTGGCGGCTGGTGGGTTATCGAACTGGTGGTGCACTTTACTAAAATATTAAAATTAGAAAATGCAACAAAACAAAAATTGACATAATATATGTTTATTTTTTATACATTAAATCAATACGATGACATTTTTCTGAAGCGAAATGTTCAATCACCTTTTTATTAAAATCGGGAATTGCTTGTATGAATTTTTTTTCACTACTAAGCACAGAAAGTGCATTTAGCCGATCCTGAGACATGGCATTTCGGAGAAAAGTTTTGATTCTTTTCAGTGTCGAAAAAACATCGCTCGCTCTCTACTGAAGTCATTGGTATAGTGCACAGAATTCGCAATAGTTTCATTGACTCTGAAAATGATTCAGTCAGGTCATTATTATAGAACAACTGGAAAATTGCAATTGCACTATTTGCGTTGGAGAAATCGTCGCGACTGTATATCGCTGATAGTTCGTTTTTCAACTTGTACTTGTCCAAAGCTTCATAGGTGGAAACTGATCGTGAAATCTTTGTCGGAATATTGGTGTGGTAAAGTTCTCGCAGTAAAATAATTTGGCTGCTATCAAATGATTACAAAAATTGAATCTGTCTTTCACTTGAGTAATGATTATATCGCACACTTCTTTTGCTATAACAGAGCTAGACGATTTAAACCTTTTTTGAGGCGGTTCTTCAAGTTGATCTATGGTGTTACGTGCATTTTGTATACTGATTTCAAAATCATTAATACAGTTTTTTATATGAACCAAATCAATATTTCTTTTTTGCATTTGTTTGAATAAAATTTCACTATGTGGCAGAATAGATTGAAAAAAAATCAAGCCAATACAAAAAAGTACTGTAGTTCAAATACCTTTGAAGCATATCAGCCTGATTTATAGAATCGGTATCATTTTCCGTTTCTATAATGGTGGTCATGCATTCTTTTAAAGGCTCCCTGTAGCTATGTACTGATGCAACGGTCCGCGAATTAAAGTTCCATCTCGTTTGCGGAGCAGCTGGAATCTTCTTTGATACAATAGTTTTCAAAACATCTGTACGCTTCGGTGATTGTGAAAAAAAAACTTTGGAAAAGCTTGAAGGTTAGCAAAAAAATTCTGTACAGTTTTGTTTTGACTTACACTTTTTTTCTATTACTAAATTTAGTTGGTGGGCGTATCAATGAACGAATGAAGCCATTTGGATAGACGGTTTTTACTTTAGCCTGTTGTAACAGCCCTAATACCTGAATTTTGAATAGCATTTTACTGTATGAAATATTTGTAGTGAGCTAAAGTTTGCTTGAAAGTGATTTGATATGTTTATTTTGTAAATTCTTGTAAATAAGTGTATATAGACTTTGTTTTAGGTAAGAAAATTATTTAAAGACCATTTAATATGTTTAAGAACCGAATGGTGCAAGAGAATTTCTTAAAAGTTTGTAATTCCATGTATTAATGTAAGTTACGATGTCTACAGGACAACTTTCCACCATTTGAAAGGATTTCTGTAAATAATTTTGTATTTAAGTATCTCTAATTACCATTTCTAATCATTTTGTAATGTTATTAATTAATTTTGTATCAATTCCGATTGTTTTTTAATATGTTTGATTGTTTGAGTGATTGTTAATGATCGAGAAATATCGGGCGGATGCCTTTGAAGAATTCTCGTAAATTCGATAGACTCTATATAAACAGATCGCCTGGACAGAGAAGTGAGTATTAATTGAGTGTTACAGAGACTTTCATTAAGTTTTCATTCAGTTTTCAAGTCTTCAGTTAGTAAGTCAGTATTGCATCGTTGGATTGTAACAACTATGCTTGTGAATATCGCTGACTTGTTGATTGGATCAAAATAAATGAACATCTTCACATAACCTTGTTTTTTGGTGGACTTTTAATTAATGCAGTTCTTAAACCACCCAAAGAACCTTTAACATGGCGACCGTGACAGGACGAGAAGTTCTTAAACATCTGTGGGATGTTTATCTTCTAAAAAGATCTGCAGAAAATTGCGACGGATTATCGGCGATAAGCGAACATAACCTGAGAGGAAATTTCGACCGGCGACGACACGGATTTGACGGCCTAAGGCGGAGATTTTTCATCGGCAATCGGCTGTAATCTTCCGACGATGAGTGGATTTTCTTCGGCCTCAACATCGTCTTCCTACAGTGAATTGTGAAAAGTGTGGTTAAGTGTTTGAAGTCAGTGTGGTGTTTAATGGTTAAATAAGTGCTTCTAAGTGAAATTTAATGTGATACAAAATTGAGGAAGAGCTGTAAGTACTGCATTGAATATTCAAGTGATTTCTTTTGCATGGTGTTGTGTGGCAGATTGGAAAGATTTTAATTTTTCTTAATTTTGTTTTTTATGTTGATTTTGCTAATTACTAAAAATGGCTGATAATCAGAACCTGCAAGCATTTTTAGAATCTTTTGTAGCCAAATTTGACGCTAAATTTTCTGAATTTAGAAATGAGTTAAAAAGTGATACTGATAGCAAGTTTTCCAAATTAGATAACAAATTTTCTGAATTTAAAAATGAGTTAAATCTTGACAACAAATTTTCTGAAATTAAGTCTCAGTTTGCTGTAATCAATGATCAGTTTTCTCAACTGCAACAAAACAATGAGAAAACATTCTCTGATTTGACTAAATGTTTTGATGTTAAAATCGCAGAGCAATTTCAGGGTTTTAGCTCTCAATTCAAGGAGGATATTAACAATTTAGATTCTAAATTGGGGAAGGTAGTAACAGAATGTAAGGAGAAATTTGAAAAGGTTACAAATTTTTGTGAACAGAATAAGGCTGAATGTGTAGATTTGATTTATAAAGAAGACAGTGAAAATTGTGATAAGATGAGGGAGGAATATGTTGCTTTATTCCAAGCTAATGATGTTAAAGCTACTGAGTTAAGACAGGAAGTGGTTGGTTTAGGGAAAAATGTTAATAAATTGGTGCAGCAGCAGGAACAGTTAGCGCATGGATTAGAAAGTAATGTAAATCAGTTAGAAAAAAGGGTTACTGGGTTACAGGTTCAGTTAAGTCAGATTCCCTTAACAGGTAGTCTGGTTATCAGTGCTGATATGAAAGAAGAATTTGAATTCTATGATGACAGTGGAAGACTTCACCCTATTGAGTTTATAGATAATTTTGAAAGATCAGACTATTTTAATTTATTACCCGATAGTAAGAAAATTGCACTTGTGGGTAAACATCTAAAATCTTATGCTAGGGCATGGGTGATAGACAAGCTAGGGAAGTGACTGACTACAAGCTGTTTAAAGAAAACTTTTTGAAACATTTTTGGTCGACAAGCAGGCAAATTCAACAAAGAGGGAGTTGATGACTGGTAAGCCGTATAAACCTGGTAGGGAAACTCAACATGATTTTTTTCATAAATGTTGGATCCGTTGTAAGTACCTAGACCATCCTTATGGAGAGGAAGAATTCATTGATTTGATAGGAGCTAGGCTACCTCAGCAAACAAGAAATTTAATTGCCACTTTGGATGTAGTAAATGTGGATAGAGTTTCTAAATTGTTGAGACGCTTGGATGCCCAGGAGTCATTCAATGAACAACATTACCACCAACGCTATAGGAGGGGCAGCAGGAGTCCCTCTAGAAGGGGTAATGGTCAAGGAATGATAGATCTAGGGGACGGGATCGTGATAATTACACAAGGAGGAATGATTATGGGGAAGTGAGAGAACAGAACCCTCAATCTGAAAGGGAAAGGCAGCATGGGGGGCAGACAAACTAAAGACCACCCCTGTGATGGGCCCCGCAGTGGTGGACAAGAATGTGGGTCCAGGTACCAACTGCTATGGAGTTAATACCATCTTTATGAATAATCCCCGAGAAGATTTATTGGAAGAGGTGGGGGTAGCAGCAAGTGAATTTCAGGATAAGGTTATGATAAATGTAATTAATGATGTTGATGATGTAAAGGTTGATAATAAGGTAAAGCGGGAAGGGGACCACCATAGTACCTTATCACTAGAATCAGTGTGCGAAAGTAATAATTTTCATGTAGAAGATTTTCGAAATGGTCACTGCTTAATTACAAAAAGGGGCGCAGGATTTATAGTGCATACTACAGTGTGGCTATCGGAAACTTGTAAGGTTCAGAATGGCATAGTTGGGACCATGTGGGCTTGTATAGGTGGTAATGAAGTTTGTAGAAGTGCTGAAATCGAGGAGTTTCTCAAATATCTTGAAGATGAAGGTGATACAGTGGTGTGGATAGGAGACCCAGATGAGGAGGAGAATTGTAAGTCAAAGTATTTGTCTTCTGAAAAGAGAGAGGTTGAAAAGCCTTATGTACCAATCCCTAAGTTGGAAAAATGTCCTAATTTTGACCTAGCTGATACGTTATTTAGCTCTTTATTTGGTGTAGATGATGAAATTGAAGAAATGGGTGGGAGTAAGGATTTATTTGAACCAGTTTCTGATCTGAAAAATTGTACAGAATGTGACTTAGGTGACACTATGTTTTGTACCCTCTTTGATGTGGAAGCTAATAGTGAAGTAGTAGTTGCTGAGAAAAATAATTATTTTGTGGATGAAGTCAGTAAGCCAGATGTTAAAACAGTTTTAGGTACTGATTCATATAATTTGGTAAGTTTAAGTAGTAATCAGATGATGAAGAGTGGGGTTGGGAGTAATGATGGACTAAACTGTAGTAGTGAGAATAATAAATTTGTCTTACCAGTTGAGTCAACAGCATTGCTTTTAAGTGACAATCAATTTGCTAAAACAGAACCATTGTATGTCTCAGCTGTTGCGTGGTTGTACCAAAGTCTGTTGTCTGAGATGATTGGAAGTTTGTGTTTCTGTATGTATATAATGAAGCTTTGTGAAAATAGAAATGTAATATTAAATGTGTATACAAAAGTTGAAGAAAACTGGAAGGTTAGGAAAAAGTAACTTACATGGTTCTGGGTTTCCAGGGAAATCCTGAAACCCACTTATGAGAATTAATTGAAATGCATGGTTTGGGGAGGGGTCAATAGCCTGTAAATATCTAGTTTTGTAAATAAGTTTATCAATTGATGTATGTAAATAGTTTGTGTGAGTACTTAAGTTCAGATGCAGATGTAAGCATTTCAATGTATAATTTGTGACAGTTTTGTGTAGAAAATTTAGTGTTTTCATGATGTTGTTACTTTTTACATTGTGGTGACAAATTATCAGCTGTAAAATGTAATCAAACTGGTGTAATTAACAAGCAGACATCAAGTGTGTAATTTGGAGTGAAAATAATTGTAACTTAAGGTGATGGCATTGAACGTTTGTTGTGTAAACACAGTAACTGAAAAAATGATTGGACCTGAGAAAAGACAATTATTGTAACCAAAAATCAGTGCCATGGACTATGTGCAGATGTTGTATGTGATGAAGAATTGTATTTGTTCATTGTAAAAGTCATTATGGTTGATTGATTGTAATCTGTTCGTGTCTGCATTATGTGTACATTCAACCTGCTTAGATTCGTGACGGATTCAATCAATTTTATCCGTGTAAAATTAAGTGAATCCTGGGGAGGGGTTGTAACAGCCCTAATACCTGAATTTTGAATAGCATTTTACTGTATGAAATATTTGTAGTGAGCTAAAGTTTGCTTGAAAGTGATTTGATATGTTTATTTTGTAAATTCTTGTAAATAAGTGTATATAGACTTTGTTTTAGGTAAGAAAATTATTTAAAGACCATTTAATATGTTTAAGAACCGAATGGTGCAAGAGAATTTCTTAAAAGTTTGTAATTCCATGTATTAATGTAAGTTACGATGTCTACAGGACAACTTTCCACCATTTGAAAGGATTTCTGTAAATAATTTTGTATTTAAGTATCTCTAATTACCATTTCTAATCATTTTGTAATGTTATTAATTAATTTTGTATCAATTCCGATTGTTTTTTAATATGTTTGATTGTTTGAGTGATTGTTAATGATCGAGAAATATCAGGCGGATGCCTTTGAAGAATTCTCGTAAATTCGATAGACTCTATATAAACAGATCGCCTGGACAGAGAAGTGAGTATTAATTGAGTGTTACAGAGACTTTCATTAAGTTTTCATTCAGTTTTCAAGTCTTCAGTTAGTAAGTCAGTATTGCATCGTTGGATTGTAACAACTATGCTTGTGAATATCGCTGACTTGTTGATTGGATCAAAATAAACGAACATCTTCACATAACCTTGTTTTTTGGTGGACTTTTAATTAATGCAGTTCTTAAACCACCCAAAGAACCTTTAACACTGTACTCCACCAACATTCCCGCTCATTACAGTGGCGCCATCGTAACATTGTGCTATTAATTGTTGCGGAGTTATTTGAAGTTCCCGTAATTCTCTTATAATAACAGAACTAAGTCCTTCAGCAGTATGGGAATGCGGCGTAAGATATTTCCAAAACCATTCGTGAACCTGTCCATTTTCTTCGTATCTTAAAATCATTACCATCTGCATAGTCGTCGATACATCGGTAGTTTCATCAGCTTGAACTGCTACGTATTCACATTTTGTTATAATATTGGACAATTCTTTGTGGTATACACATAAAATTGAGTCCAAAATATCGTTCTGTATAGTTTTTGACGTGCCTTTGAAAACTGTAGACGACGTGAGATGCTCCTTCATGACCGTATCCAACTCTGATACAAAGTCTATTAATCCACGAAACACCCCAGCATTACTAGACTCAATAGTTTCATCGTGACCTCACAAAGCTAACTCAAATGCACCACAAAACTTGACACAATCGATAAGGCGTGATAAAATATACCTGTTTTTATCAACTTGTTCATTATACTTTTTGATATTGCTTCTATACACAGAATCTAGCTGATTACGAATGTCGACCGTGCCTAACACAGACAAACTCATTACATTTTGTAGGTGTACTTGTGAAGAATCATGTTTTTTTATTTTTTCACTCAAATGCGTCAAATCCTTGATTCCTGTTTCTGTCCAAATCGATTCTCCGCCAAAAATAATGCAAGGAAAACAAAAGAATGCATTAAGACGCTCACATCCACACAACCATTTCTTTCTATTATACATTTCACTTTTAAAACTTCGTGTAAATGCTTTATTTTTCGATTTGCACTCTTGTTTTAAATTTAAAAAGGGCCGTAGCGGTCCGGCCAATTTTATGTTCACTTTATTTTGAAAAGTTCTGTTATTTTCTTTAATATAATCAATGTTTATGCTCATTTTCACTAACACCATACACAGTATAGAATAAAAGTTCTCGAAAAAAATCGAAACAAAAACTAAAAACAATTATTTACGGTAATATAAATAAACAATTATTAGCGCGTCACACAAACAGTGAAACTATACTGATAGTCTAATAACGAGATGTCAATCATGGCTGCCGTCGCCTCGTGCGCGCCCATGCCGGCTGGCCAATTCGTCAAACATTGGGTGCTCTCGGCAATCCTCGGTTCGCACGTGCGGCGCTCGACAACCAACTCATTACTCGGTACGTTTCTATGAACTATCTTTTGTTTCACGCGTCAGGCGTATTAACTCGTATCACCTACAAGTTGTATTAGCAGTCCTCGTGCACTCGCCAAAGTGCACGAGAATTTGTCTTTACAGGAAAATAAATCTTAATAGTTTAGTAAAGCGCTCAAACTGTTTCACCATTATTGGAGATTTAATTTTTTATACGTTTTTGTTTTTGTATGTTTAAAAATAAATATTAAATGGTAATATAAAAATAAAGATGAAGTAGGTACTTAATATTTTGTCATTTTTAAATCTTTTGGATTGGTGGTTCAGCGCACGAGCGCACTTAAGGTACAGCCGCCACTGATTGTGATCTTCTCCCACTGAATGCTACGTCCTCCTTCTATGTGATATTCTGCCACTGCTTATTTGGAAGTTTGTTCAAGTCACGCGTGTTTATAGTGCTCTTTGGTAATGGTGACTACTCAAAATGTTTCTTACCAGCACTTTACTGCATATTTCCAATTCATTTGACAGCTCTGCACCAAAAGAGAGGGCCACTGGGTACATATGCATGTCAGCAATGTTAATCACTTATTATGGTTCCACTGTTCTACGCATTCTCCGATTTTAATCAGATCATTCCTTCAAGGTGTTGCAATTTTCACAAATAGTAGTCTATTTTAAAGAAAGCAAAACTACCTAGATCCATTATTATTGGGTACGAAAGAAAAGCATGATATGAGTTCAAGAAAAAACAAGAGATAATAATTATACTTCAAAACTGATAGTTTTAAAGAAAAAATTGAGTGGGTTATTAGCAGACAAGGCATATTAAAAATTACAGAAAGACGAAATGTAAAAAATTAGGTGATACTTCTAAACACCTAAATTTGGAAAGGACAGTAAAATAAACTATAGTGATCAGCAGTCTAGTGATTCCAAACATATACAAGGAAGACTTACTGCTACAATCAATTGTTAGTATGGTTGACTTGACCAACATATAGATTCTAAAGCAAATTTTTAGCAAAAACAATTAGAACGGCTTATAGGCTGCACAAATAGTTTCATCAGTAACTTCATGCATTTTTTTTTTTTTTTTTGACTAAATAAACATAGGCACAGGCAGGATTACTTTAAGAGGGGGGGGAGGGTGCATCTGTTTTTTTTAATACATTATATTAACTAAGGATGCTGAATTTATTGAGAAGGTGTTGAACAAATTTGGCCAACAACCAAGGTGTCATAAGTTATTATTCAACCAGTGAATTTAATAACAGATTTTTGTTTCTTAATGTTTTTCTGTGAATTTGCTTTCATAGCAGGGGGGTGCAAGTGCACCCTGTTGCACCCCCTCACGTAGATACAGAATATTTCTCTTACAGGTAAATCTTTTTGCCAGCTTAGATGTAGTTTCACTTTTCAACAAAATCACAGTGGAGCGAATCATAGACATCATAAAGAAAGAATTTAATGATAACTGGAGTCAGCTGTTTCAGCATTTTTTGAGGACAACCTTTTTCAAATGGAACAAAAAAATTTATGAACAGGAAGATGGAGTAGCTGCAGTCCTTTCTCCCCGATGGCAGCAAAATTCATGGAAAAATTTGAACACTACTACAAATCGATTGTCAATTTGGTTTACACAAATGAACTACACGTTTGTGGCCTGACCACATGGGGAAGTGGTGTTAAAAGTGTTTCTTGACCATATCACTACTATCCATCAAAAAATAAAATTCACCATGAAATTGGAGGAGAATGAGCAGAAGGATTTTTTTGGTGTGCTGATTAAAACAAAAGAAGGCAAATCAACACATACAGTTGACAGAAATGTTACATACACGCATCAATGCTGCAACCCATCACTAAGGATTGCAATCGCACAGTGTTTTCCAGCCTGCATGACATTCGCAAGTCGGGTGTGATCCAACATAGTTTTTAAAGTGGTATTGAATCAAATGATAAATGTCTATTTATTGAATTAATAAGTCAACTTTCCTAAATGCTACAAATCGACAGTTAATAATATTTTAGCTACCAAAATTGAATTAATTAAAAAATTTCCAGCCTTCTTTTAGTATACTCTGCACATTTGGAGTTTTAAAAAAATTCTAATTCTAGTTATTAAGTAAACAATCAAGTATGCCAAATATTCAGTTTTAAAGAACATTACAGTAAAATCACATCGGTCTGAAAAATAATCTCTCTACTAAGCAGTCAAGCTATCACATTATTTGCAAAGAATTGTATACGTAACCAGCGGTCGAGAAAGTCCTATCTGAAAACCATGCTCATTCATTTGACTGTAATTAAATGATCATAAATACAAGTCTTTTTGAAAATCTTAACAATTTATGTACTTTTTTGAAATCATATCTGGGAATCATTCTATAAAGTGGGATCCAGTGTTACATTCACGTTTTGTGCGCTGGTTGTCTTGTCTAGGTCTTCATCTTCTACACCTGAGTCAGTCAAAGTTGTTTCCGAGAGTTCAAATTACCCACTCCCCCCGTCGACGACAACCAATTGTGTGCTATGTGAAAAGTGCAATTGCAGGTAGCAACTTTTACCATGTCACTTGCACCATCAGTGTTATACCAATAACATCAGTTTCAAAGTTTGTTAGTCGTTCTTTGACCAAACTGATGCAATACTCTGCAGGTCATGAACCGTGTATTCCATGTAAGCCAAGATTAAAATGTGTTTTGTGAGGTGAACATAAACATTCAAATAAAAGCAAATTTTTTTTGACACCCACTCATCAAAATTTAATGAAATATTTGTCCTTGTTGCTTGAGATATTTAAACTGAAATATCCATGTCAGTTTTTATGGCATTTGAAAAATTATTACCATAGATTTTATAGTATTAGCAGAATACAGTTTTGGAAAACAGATATTTCAAATCTGAAAAAGTACAGGAACAAGTGAAGGTAAAAGCATTTTAAAAAAGGTGTGCAGTAAATTTTTTCTGTAGATTTCTCCTTTTTGATATAGCTGTCAATAGTTTAACCTTTCTTTTATTATTTCTACTTCCTTATCAGAAACAACGCCAGGTATATCATATTTGGTGTGTGCAATCTGGGGGCTAATTTTGCAATAGGGTATTGTACTTGACTTCTGTTAGATCTTATTTGATCTATGTCAATACAATGCTTTAGTTTCAAATGAATTTTTATGCCTTTGGTGGAATGTTTAGTAATTTTTACAATAATAAACATTTCACAATTGCATTGTATAATTTTTTGTCACCATCCCTTCATTTCTAAAAAAAAAAATAATGCCATTAATTTTATTTATCTCCTTCATCAGTTTTCTCCTCCAGATGTGGTTCACGTTTGCAGGCCATATTCGAATAATAACTGCTATGTAAATATAGTAAATATAAAACAGACACACACAAACACACCAATTATCAGATCTGTTATTAGGTTTCAAAATAGAATTGTTGATAATAAAAATATATTGGTCAGATGACATACATGGCACACAAAAAATATCTTAGTAAATAGTTAGAAAATAGTATTAAATAGGTAACATAATTCAAATTACAGTCATACATACAACAAAAACAAATATAAGTTCTTATAAAAATGTAAAAGTGAAACTATTTACTTATGAATCACGAAGGATGACAAAGAGACTTATTTGTTAATGTGAGTACAAGCAAATGGGGCAATACAACCGGTAGAAACTGAGTCAGGTGAGAAATCAATGACGCGGAGGCAAGGTGTCGCAGTCTGATACAGGTTTTTGCCCCATTTTATGTATTGTGGATCCGCTTAATTTTGTGTGGGACCTGCAAAACTGCCAAATGATAAGAGATCCCATGAGATTGTTGGATTGCAGTCCTTACCCATCACCACCCAGCTCGAAAAGGAGCTCTGGTCAAGACCTTATTTAGCAGAGCAGAGGGAATTGTGGATTATCACCATATAAGAGATGAGAAGAAACATCTCAACTGGAAAATATGAGACAATGGATATAACAGCCAGATGATAGCCTGCGCTTTGAGCAGCTGAACAAGAATGATGACCATGGTAAAGAAATAGAACAAAAGAAGGCTTTCTAGCTTATATACTGAGATAATAGGTAAAGTGTTGACCAAAGTTAATATTCATCCTCTCTTCTGCAATGAGAATAAAGTAAGAAACTTTCAAGATCAGCAAAAGCTTGCAGAGTTCTGTTACAAGCAAATAGTGTGTACAAGATTCCCTATGATAGCGGACATGTGTTTACTGGTGAAATGTCCCAAGCGGTCACCTGAGATTGAAAGAACTTTATCGCCACATGAGCCTGAAACAACCACAAATTGTAGTTGCGGAACATTGTGTAGGAGGAGGTCATAGAATTTAAAGTGAGAATACTGAAATTGTAGGAAAACTGAAATATTTTTTAGAACACAAAATTAACATATACGTGTAATTTATAAACATCCGAAATAATTCAACAAGGGCTATAGCTTGCGTCAAATGTGGAAGTGTGTATTTGCAGACAAACATGTTGTGACAACAGAAGTCCAAACCTCTCTGGAATGGCGGATACATTTTGCCACAGAAACAACACTATCTCTGCCAAAAAATTAATTTCAGCGTACCAATAACAAATATACTAACATGAACTTAATCACAATCAACACAAAGTCAGCAGGGTTGCAAGAACATGACCAATGGAGAGATGGACATGATGAAATTGTGTCTTTTATTTTTTTGTCATTTTGGCCACAAAACTCTTAATTGGTGTTTTAATACTGCATTGTCCATCCTGTTTTGCTCAAGCTGGCTCCCTGTAAAAGGCCTTGGTGGAATAACATTCTGGAGATTGACAGAAGCCACAGAGATGACTGAGGTTCCTTAACAGAAACTGATTTTTTTTAATTTCATTATTTATTTTTAATGTTGTATTCCTTCAGAGGGAGTTTATTTCAAAGCTTATAAAAAAAAGTTAAGGCAGTTTGGTTTCTTTGTAGACAATAATGAAGGCTATCTAGGGCTATATTGTTGGTTTATAAGATGAAGCATACCAGCCAAAATTACAGAAAGTATGGAAAGGATAAACACCCTAAAACTGGGAATAAAACTGTAGATTTTCAGGATTAATTTGGAGAATGTTTTAGGTGCTATGCAATTACAATTGACTAATAATAAACAAATTGATTTGGGATGACATGTTCTAGAAAAAACAATAGAAAGACTTCATTAATCTGAGGAGTTTGTAAGGTACCTATTAGCTCAACAAAAGCATTTCTACTAACCATCCCCCGTAGTAACATATTCTATAGTTCGATTTTGAAGTTGCTTATGTCGGCGATAGAAATTTCACGTAAAGTAGTTTTAACTTGAATTGATTTTCTTGCATTCATTTCAACGACTAAAGCTCACTGTAAGAATCATTTTTAAGTGTATTCATTATGCCTGGAAAAATTTAGTTTAAGAGATAAGTTGGTTTGTTTACATTTTAAATAATGCGGTTAGAAAAGCTAAACTCTAAGATTTTAAATAACTTTGAATCAAGTAAAGTTACAGCTGATCCTTTATCGCCAGCTATAGCCAGCACTGTGTAGCATATTTTGAAAGTAAAATTAACTAATTAGGCAAAGTATAATTACCACTTTTAATTAAGAGAAAAAAATAAAGATATTAACTAAAAGAGAGAAATTTATATCAAAAGATAGTTTAAATTAAGAGTATTAAACATATATACTGGTTTCTGTAAAAAGTTCAAGCATCAGTAAGATAATTAAAACTTTTAAAATACAGGGGTTGGACAAAATAATAACACCTGACATTTACAAACTATTGATTTATTAATATGGTGTTGGGACACCTTTTGCTTGCAAAACAGCTGCAATTCTTTGCAGAATAGATCTGTAGAGTGTTTGTATATTTTCCAACGGAATGTTGTCCCATTCTTGTACAAAAGCTTTCCGTCAATTGCTTCAATGATGATGTAGGTGGAAATCTGCTCCTTATTCTCTGCTCTAAAACTCCCCAAAATGGTTCAATTATGTAGAGGTCTGGTGATTGTGCTGTCGAGGGAAGATGTTTTACCATATTCTGATCCTGCCTGAACCAGGACAGAACCATTTTGGCTGTGTGTATGGGTGCATTATCATTTTGGAAGATGGCAGTGTTTGGCAGCAGTACGCTAGTCATAGTACGAACTTCATCATAGAAGATGTCCAGATATTCATTTGCAGTCATCCGGCCAATGATGTGAATGAGAGGACCAGCTGAATACCACAACACAGCCACCCAAATCATAACGGAACCTCCCCCATGCTTGACTGTAGAACGCAGGCAGTCCGGATCATAGGCTTCTTTTGGGGTTCTCCATACATAAAGCCAGTCGTTAGTAGTAAAGAATGTAAACAATGATTCATTGGACCATACCACATCCTTCTAATCATCAAGTGTCCAGTTTTTATGATTGTGGCACCACTTGTTTCGCAGCTTAGTGTTGGATGCTGTTTTTAGGGGTTTTGCAATTGCGGCCCTTCCATGAATGTTAGCTTTGTGGAGCTACCGCCGTACTGTTTTTATCGAAACAGTAATATTCAGGTGTGTGTTGAGTTCTGCTGTAAGTTTTGCAGTGGTAGTTTTGTGTTGTCTGGGCACAATCCTTTTTAATGTTCGTCGGTCTCTGTTGGTTAACTTTGGTTTTCATCCACTGTTCCTCTTCCCAGACGATTTTTTACCATGTTTTGAGTATGCTGTCATTACCTGTCGCTCATCAGACATTAAACACTTCAGCTGTTTTCGTTAAAGACACTCTCGCTAACCGAGCTCCAACTATTTGCCCTCTTTCAAAGTCTGAGAAATCACTCATTTCACCGATCGCTTGTTTAACAATCTCAGAACAAAGGGTATAATACACTGAGACACAACCTACTGCCACATCAACTACTCCATAAATGCGCATCGCAGTATTCACACGGAAGCAGTGGTGCCAACATGCGACAAACTGTCCTCTATCGCTTGGTGACCGAGCGTGGTGGTGTAACGGATAGCGTTCTGGCCTCGCATTCGGGAGGACGGCGGTTCGAATCCCCGTCCGGGCATCCAGATTTGGGTTTTCCATGGTTTCCCCAAATCACTCCAGGCGAATGCCGGGATGCTTCCTTCAAAAGGCCATGGCCGAATTCCTTCCCATTCCTTGCTCCCATCCTTTCCCGTCTCTAAAGACCACGTTGTTAAAAAGGGACGTTAAACTGTTACAAAAAAAAAAAAAAAAAAAAAAAAAAAAATCTATCGCTTGGTGTTCATATTATTTTGTCCAACCTCTGTAGATTGTCATGAATTTTTGAGGAAGTGGGCAAATCGCAGCAAGCTGATGATATAAGAGACCTCCAGGTTAATCTTACAGAAACCCTTTTGAAGGTTGAGTTAAATTGAGATACATAGAATATGATATCAGGAAGTCCATGTATTACTTGCAAGTTAAACTATCAAGTACATTGGGAGTTATTAATTTTCAAAAGATTTTTCTGACGTAATAGAAATTTGAAAGTTGATAAAAAGACCTGTAGCCATCTTGGAAATGCCTAGTCTTTCAGTAGATTTTAAACAGTCAACTTCGCGTCAGTTTGTGGAGCGAACTGCTTCACATGGGTAGTTGTTGCGGTATATCTTAACAAGCCATGATCGTTCTCTCACTAAAGTTGGGGGACTTGGTGAGTGTTTGCCTTACCGAGTGAATATGCTTAACCTGATAAACTTCTATGGAATTGTTGTTTGAAGCTTTATTAGCAAATTTTGGTACCGACATTGTAAGAGAAGCTTTATCAAGAATATAAGTACTTTGTGATCCTAAAACTGTATCAAGTGAACTTATTTAATTGTGTCCTTCACATTTGGGGTGTATAATACAAACGTATGGCGGCCGTTTTTAATCCAAATGTTTTATGGTACTAGAAGGCTACAATGGTCATGAACTTAATTGTTCACAGTTAAGGCAGGGTGTTGCTAACCGTTGGCTAACATCTAGGCCTTACAAGCTAATATTCCATACAAACCAAAACTGAATGCATATCATTAATTTAGCAGCAACTCAGGGGAAGTAAAGAATTAAGATTCCTAAATGTCTCAGATTAGCACTGATGGTGATCTCTTTGGGATATGAAGTAGCAGTTTTTGGAAAGGGTGAAATGGACTACAGAGGTGGAGAATTTATTGTTGACGTATTTTTGTTCCTTCCCAATTACTGTGTTTTGGGTGCCGTATTACTTTATTAACGCAACATCATGTTAATCTGCACCAAACTTCTTGTTGCCAACACCTCTTGCTAGTGATTAGGAATAGTGCAAGCATCTGTCCACTGTGAACTATGTTGTTTAAGTATTGTGCAATATCTCTTATTTTTGTTCATGTATCGTATAGTTAGTGTGGTGAAATGTAGAGGTCATCCCAACATTAATATAGATTATTATAAAAAAATTGACTAAAAACAGGATGGCTGGAGATTTTAATTTTGGTTCATTGAATCTCTCCAAGTTCAGCAAGAAAGCACTTTAATGAGTATCGTAAAATTGGCAAGTAATATTGTGGATACTGAGCGAAGAAAAAAATATTAAATTCGTTCATAAACATGAACATATCGCTGATGTCTAACAAGTAGTCCGGCAGACAGATGACACTACTCTAGAAACATTTTATGAATCTATAACATAAGAAATAATGTAGCAAAGCAAAGTAAGTATTTGATTCACACAGATGCATATTTGGTAGGTAATTTCAATGCTATAACCCAGCATTTTAAAGTAACAAGAAGTATGTGGCAATTTTGATTGCTTACAAAATGAAATAAGATTGTGTCAGACACAACAGTGGGGCCTGCACTGGAAGTGAGTTGCACATATGAGGGTTACGCTATGGGTGTAGCCTTGTCATCAGCTTGACTTGAAACTGGATAATTTAATCATCAGACACACACATTATTACACACAGATCTTGTTATGTTCTTTCAGCAAAGGGTGTTGTAACCCAACATACTGGTTTGCGAGTATAGGAAAATCTTTATCCCTGACTGCCACTCTGGGCAAGGCACATACTAGAGTATTTTTCAAAGTAAAACTTGTAGTGTCAAATCAAAAACAATTTATTTTTCAATAAATACAATTAGCAATATGAGGTATTTGGCAGCCTTTAACTTGGTAACAATTGTTAAGCTTTAAATCATCCACACACACCAGTTAATATGAGCTAATGTCAACATTCTGTCGCCAACCAACAATGAAATAACAGGGTTGATGGTTGAATTAAATCTGGAAGATACACAGCAGATAACAAATCAGAGAGATGTCAGCTTTATAATTAGACTGGTTCGGAAGGAAAAGGTGTCCATCATATGAAGAAATGTTGCAGTTTTTGAAGATTTTATCTCCAAAAATTTAATCAGCTTTACAATCTTGTGTTTTAATAAATTTCTATGACTCTGTTGCCATTCTTGGCAAGTGATTATTCCATTATAAGTCATTATTAACATAAATTAATTCATGGAGGTTGAATAAACAACTGCTGCAAACAGTGATTCTCTTGCTTCAAGACATTATACCTACTAAATCTTTTCTTCCATATTTATGTATGTATTTGATCAAACAGAAATCAATTAAACACCACTTGAAGATAGAAACAACTGCTACTTACTATGTATACCAATTACTACTGATATCTGCTACACTCAAAAATAAATTTTATACTACATTAACCTCAAAAGTTGGAACAGAAAAGTAATGTTAGTGAACTGTGTCCCCCTCCCCCCCCCCCCGCCCCCACTAGAGCACAGTTTTCTCTTATCTCTTTAAACGAGCAATTCTTGTATATATATATATATTTCAGATTTCGGAAACGGCTGTGACGATTTGGATGAAATTTGGTATTTAGATAATGTTTTGACTTTTAAGATTACCTGAATAGTTGTCTTCCCTACTAAAAATCGAGTTTACAAAATATGAACAATTTTGTCACTCCGTATATCGAAAACGGCACTAGCGCCATCTCGTAAACAATTCAGGTACCAGAAAGCCTACAAATAGATTTTCTTTGATTCCAAAGAATAAGTAAACGAACAGTTCTTGTATACTGGCTGACCCGTGGAAATATTAGCACTGCAAGTTCAATTGTAAAACATTTAAAAAGAAAGATAATTAAAAATTTATCAATGGTTTTATCAGAGGTGATAACTTTACAGAAACTTCTTTGAAATTAATATTACCGGTACCAGTTATAAAGTAATCATCGTTTACTTTTTGACTATAAATAGTGGTTGTTAGTTAGCCATTAAATACTACCACCTTAATTATAAAACATCTTTCGATTTCTGTTCAATATACAAGATTTCGAGTAGAGTTTGATAATAAAGTGCATAATTAAATATTAATACATCTAGAAATTCCTGAAAAGCCGCGTGCGAGTGCACATATGAAAAAACGGGTCCTGATAAATAGAATCTTGCCTTTTGAATCGTCTGACCTTGTGCTTTATTGTTTATAACCAATGTTACTTCTTATGGGAATTGTTTTATTATCATTTTGAAATGCTGATCAGAAGATGTGAGATTACTGCGAGGTATGAGCATAGTTTTATCGGAGTGAATAAATATAGCACAGATGATGTTCTATTGACGTCACAACCTGATGATGAATTCTCATAGTACTCGATGAAACATATCGAAAATAAATAATAAATTTTCTTGGTTTTTGAGATATAGCATGTCAAAAATCAGTTATAGGTATAGTTCCTTGTGCTTTTGGCGACGTTTCTTTTGGTCCAGGCCGTATTTCAACCTAACAAAAACCACTAGGTACAAAATAAAACATTGAAAGTACATTTCCACCATATAGACATAGTGCTTTTGGTGGATTTTTTTCTGGTCCAGGAAGATCTAATCCTAACCTCTTCACTTTTGAGATATAATATCCCCAGAACTAAGTGAGATATCAGAAAAATAAATTCCTTATTTTCGATTTGTCTCGACGAGTTTCATACGAATTCATCAAACTTGGCTATGGCGAAATTTGTCTTCTGGTTCAGGTCGCATTTCAACCAACCACGTCAATTTTGAGATACGATATCTCGAGAGCTAAGCGAAATATTTAAAAAAATAAATATTTTTTACCTCAATTTTTCTCGTCGAGTTACATAAGAATCCATCATCAAGGGTTATCGTAGAATCCTTTGAATTACCACAAATCTCGCACCATTAATTAATACCAAACTGGCATTAAAATTTCTGTTTAACATATTAATAGGATTTTTTTTTTTTTTTAAAGCAATTTGTGATGCCGTCTCGCAAATGGATCCAGCGATTTGGATGAAATTTCACATGTAGATAACGTTTTGATTTTCAAGTTTTTAACACGATTTAAAAAAAAAAAAAAAAAAAAAAAAAAAAAAAAAATGGAGCAACTTTTGTATTGGTTTCAGGTACCAGTAAGCCTACTGATGTTAGTTAAACTTGTCTTTGGTTAACTGTGCACCTCAAAACGCCTAGGAAGCCTTCAAGCCTTATACTTTAATCAAACTTTACTCGAAATCTTGGATACTGAACAGAAATCGAAAGATACCGAGCGAAGATCGGTCACCCAGGTACTAAATATAAACATGATTAGATTTAGAAAACACAAGGTAAAATGGAATGTAATTTTTTTGGTGAAATATGTTAAAATATATGTGATAAAAGAATGAAGATAATTTTGTGTATAATATGACGCATGTAATTTTTCTCTGACATAATATTCTACTGTCGTCGAAAAAACAATGAAAAAGGAATCAGAATCAATAGCAGAAAATTAAATAATTTGAGATTTGCCACCAGTCATACTGCACTCCTGGACACTGAAGAACTCCAAATCTTGGTTACTGATCTCATCTCTGAGTGCAAAGTAGTTGGACTGAGCACGAATCTTTCAAAAATTTTAGTTATGTTTAACAAATGGGACACAGTGGGTTATGTACAAATAAATAATTTATCTTTATAAAATGTCTGTGAGTACATTTAGCGTATCTGGCTTGTAAAGATGAGAAGAGGTATAAGAACAGAAATGTTTCATCACATGTAGCTTTTAGGAAGCATTCCACAGTCCTCCAATCAGATATGCCCACAAGGCTAAGGAAAACAGTTTATAAAATATAATACAATACACTCATTTTCCCCTAGGTTCATATATAAAAGGCTGGTTATAAGGGATGTGGAAAGTTGTCAGTTTAAAGATAAATGATTGCATAACCCATTTACATAAACTACTGGCAATAATTTTGTTTTGTTTACTTATTTATATTAGGGCAATGGCACATAATCTATAATACAATGTAACATTAAAGTATAATTAAAATTCAAAATCAACATGGTGCAGCCACTGTAGAGCTTCCCAGGTCTTGCGAGGAAGGTTCAGTCCCTTTAGTGCCTGTTGACAGTCAAACAGGGAGTGCCATTCTGGTGGGGCTGAGGCTATACACTCCAATTTCCATGCTTCTCTCCCATTAAAATTATCAGATATAATCTGTTTTGCAGTTTTTATGTTAGGACTTCTTGATTTAAGTCTCTAAAATTGATTTTCCACGATGTTGTGGATGGACAGATCCAAGTTACGTCAGATCTTATTATATTGGGCAATTAGGCGATTGTGTCGTCTTATTGTAGGCAGTTCAATGTTACACAAAACGGGTAGCCAGTACTGTGGAGTGGTCTTGATACATCCACTAATTATCCGCATTGTCTGGTTCAAAACCAAGTCGATCTTTTTGACGTGGGTGCTATTTATCCAGACAGTTAAGCAATCCTCAGCTGCAGAATACAGCACTCAGTGCTGATGTGCGAAGAGTGGAGGCGGATGCTCCCCAGGAGGTGCCAGTTAACTTCTGCAGAATATTATTTCTGGTTCTTAGTGTTGCTGCTAGGTCATTTAGATGTTTATAGGACGACAAGGTGCGATCCATTACGACTCCCAAATACTTGGGCAAGGGGCTGTGTCAGAGGGGAGTGCCATCAACAAGAATGTCAAATGAGAGATTCGCCGCACAATTGTTAAGATGGGAGACACTAGTTTCCGTCCTGCTGGAACTGGGTACGAGATGCCATTTCTTAAAATAGTTGCTCAGGGTTTTGAGATCTGCTGTTAAACTATTTTCAATTTGCTGAATGTTATTTTGTTGATACCTTAGAGAAAAATTCTTCGATGAAATAAAAGGAATTACCTATTTAAATTCTTTTAATTTTTTCCTGAATTTAATTTGATCAACTGCTATACATTTAATATTTGTTGAGAGATTACTGAAGATATGTATCCCTGATTATGGAAAACTTTTTTTTAACAAATGACAATGACTTGTAATCCTTGTGAAGATCATTTTTACGCCTAGTGTCATAATTGTGTATTTTGGTAAGTATTTAAAACAGAATATAACTGGTGACTACAAAAGACATTCATTTGTATTTATTTTTGACCACTGATGCTAAAATCCATAATTTTTTAAACATAAAACATAAAACTCTACAGCCAATTCCACACATAATTCTTATTACTCATTTTTGGGCTTAGAATACTTTTTCTCTACGAGTATTATTGCCCGAGAATATTAGAGTATATGACATTAAGGAGTGAAACTAAGCAAAAAAAAAAAAAAACCTAGTTCCCTCATATGGATCACCTATAGCTGAAATTGTATGAATTGCACCAAATCGCTTTAAAAGTTCAGAGATGTTATAGCATAATGGAAACTGTCTCCCACATTAGTATTATAAAATCATATTAATATTTATTCATACTCAGTAATACTAATATCCTTTACATTCTCTGTCAGAAATCCAGATGAACATTCAGTTACTTTTAGGAAATGTTTAGTTGTTACGGCTATGCTCAGAGAAATATATCGTGAGTTTATGTACAAGTTGAGCACAAGTTGTTATATAAATGAATGTAAGATAGATACGCTTCAAAAATGAATATGCCACTGTCAAAGTTTGATTTTCTAAAGTAAGGAGTGAGAACATTGATTTAGTTACCTGATCACTTAAGAAAAGAAAAGAAAAGAAAAGAAAAGAAAAAAAGCCTGTTTTTTTTTCAGATACCAAGACATTGCTTTTCCTGGAGTAGTTTAGTGTTGAAAATAGAAAAGGACAATATTAATCTTATTTGAGTACTAAAAGAAACTGCAATCTCTCTTTTATCTGGAGACAGTGGAAGAGGGAAATACACTGAACACGAGTTGTGTCCCCTTGAGGCCGAGAAGAACCTATTAATATAAGAGCAACAACATAAATTTATTGACAAAGTCACAAAATACAAAATGGTCATGTAATCTGACAACGTGCACCCTCCAATTTAATCAACTTAATTTAATTGCTATGGTGCGATTGCTCCAGTGGCCATTTTCTCACCCATCCATTTTCCCATTTCCTTTTTCCACCTACTTTTTCCCTCTATTAATTTCAAGTTTTATTATGATCAATTTAAATTATTATCAATATGCAAACCTAGAAATTTTACACTATACCTCTTAAATGGACTGGCCTGCAAATTTTGTCTATGACTGGTGTTAATCTTTGTGATATATTGAGTTTTATCTAAGACAAGGCATTGACTGTAAAACAATTATTAATGAGGTAAAACACATAATTTGAAATATGTTTGGTAGGGAGATCTTGAATATTTTTAATTCTATTCTTGTTTCATCTGCAAATTGGACAAATTTTGATTTTCATATGTAACAGAGGGTAGATCATTTATACATATTAAGAACAATATGGAACCCTCAGCTACTCCACATGTGATACATCCCTACTCAAACAACAGTGAACCACATAATGCACTAATAAAATGTTCCAGTGACACTTTCTGTTGTCTATTCAAAAGATAAAAACCTAGCCCTTTATTAACAACGCCACCTAAACCATAATATTTTAATTTGTGTATCAGTATTTCGTAACAAATTTATGCAGAACTTCTTAAATCCCTAGGAGAAGAAGGAATCGAAAGATTATTCAAGCTGATATCAAAAAGTTATGAAACAGAGGAGAAATTCCAACTGATTTTAGTAAAAATATTACCTTCACATTTCCGAAGAAAGCACAAGCCGACAAATGTGAGAATTATAGTACCGTTAGTCTAACATCACATGCTTCAAAATTACTGATCAGAATAATATACAGAAGAATGTATAGGGTAGTAGAAGAGATAGTAGGTGAAGATCAGTTTGGGTTTAGGAAAAATCGCGGTACAAGGAAAACAATTCTGGCTTTAAGATTAATACTTGAAGGGCAGAAAAACAAATATACTTTTATGGCATTTGTTGATTTAGTAAAAGCTTTTGATAATGTTAGATAGGAAAAGATGTTCAAAATTTTAAAGAATGTTGAGATGGAAGAATACTTTATAAACTATATAAGAATCAAATGGCTATATTAAAAGTAGGGAACCATGAGGGACATGTATCAGTTAAAAAGGGTGTGAGACAGGGTAATATTCAACGTGTATGTAGAAGAAGCAAAAAAGGAAGTAAAAGAAAAATTTTGATTTGGCATAAGTGTTCAAGGAGAAAAAATCAGTATGCTAGGATTTGCTGACGACATTATCTTGTTAACAGAACAGGCTGAGGATATTGAGAAGTTATTGAATGGTATGAACAAGATACTGAAGGAATATTTTGGACTGAATATAAATCAAAGCAAGACAAAGGTGATGAAATGGAGCAGAATGATACCAATACTAGTAGATTAAATTTAAAAATAGGATCGGATGAAATTGGAGAGGTAAGTGAATTCTGCTACTTGGGAAGCAAAACTACAACCAATGGTCAAAACAGGAATGATATTAAAAGCAAAATAGCACTAGCAAAAAGAGCCTTCATGAAAACCAGAAATCTTTTAGTTTTAAACACTGATCCAGTTACTAGAAAGAACTTGTAATCATAGGCTTCCACGGCCAGAGTCAGTTTCTTGAAACCGACATTTTGACCCTCATTCTGCCCTGGAAGAAGACCCCAGAATGAGGGTCGAAACGTCAGTTTCAAGAAACATGATGCGGCACCACCCGGTCAGCCAACAATCAACTAGAAAGAACTTTTTAAAACTATGGGTGGAGCACAGCACTTTATGGGAGTGTAACATTGACTTTAGGAATACCAGAAAGAAAGAAAATTGAATCACTTGAAATGTGTGCTACATAAGAAAATTAAGTGGACAGAAAATTAAGTGGACAGATAACAAGTCTGGAATGATGTTTGGAATGATTTTTGGAAATGATGGGTGAGGAAAGAAGTTTGTGGAAGAAGCTTACAGAAAGAAGAGACAGGCTGGTAGGTCATATTTTGAGACATGCTGGATTAGTTAATTTGTTAGTGGATGGAACAGCTGAAGGTAAGAACTGTAGAGGAAGACAGATATTAGAATATATGAAGCAGATAATTGAGGACATGGGTTGTAAGGGATATGTAGACATGAAGAGGTTAGCACAATATAGGAAGGGATGGAGGATTGCATCAAACCAGTCGAAAGACTGATTAAAGAAAATAAAATTTCATAATCAACACAGACAACCGCCTTAGACAAGTAACAGGAGATTTATTTCTTCTAGAATATTGTCAGTTAATGCCAATATTGCTTATTCTATTGAATGGCCTTTTTGAAAACCAAAGTGATCCTTGTTAGAATATTTTTATTTTTAAGGTGTTGGTAAACTCTGCTGTATATTGCTTTCTTAAAAATGTTGGAGAATGCTGTAAATAATTAAATAGAAGTTTAAGTCAATAAAACTGACTTATCTCCCTTTCTATAGAGTGGTTTAACTACAGCACACTTAAGTCTTTCTGGGAATGTACCCTTAAGTAAAGCTATATGAAACAGATAAGTTAATACATTACTTAATTCTGTGGAGCACAGTTTAATTAATCTGCTGGAAATCCCATCATAACCACTCGAGTATTTGCTCTTAAGAAACATGATAACTTTTCTAATTTTTAAGGGAGTAAACAAATTTACAAACACAGTGTGGAATTTTTCTTGGAAGCCTGCACTGATGAAATCCATACTCTGAGTCACTGGGCTAATGGTAGTCTACTTATCAGCAATAGATAAAAAAAATGTTTATTAAGTATTTCAACAATTGAAAAATTGGATTCTACTGATTTTTGTTTGATAAACATATCTTCAGTGACCATATTTATTTTTCCATGTTTCCTTTTTTTACAATGTCCCACATAATCTAAATTATATTATTAGAGTCACTAATCTTATGTTTGCAGTACATAGTTTTAGACTCTTTAGTAAGCTTTTTCAGTATTTTAATATTATTCTTTTTACAAATTGTCTTTTCAAGAAGCATGACACCTTTTCATGGGGAAGCAACTTTCAAATTAATTTAGAACAATGCTATTAAAAATGTTATATTTTTCATTTATTCCTTTTGCACTGTAAACATGTTTCCACTTTGTAGTATTAAAACAATTTATAAAATAACCGATTCATTATTTATTATTTGCTGAACTTTAATTGCGTTACTCTTACAGCTAGTTCCTATTAAAGTACTGATGGTTAATAAATGTGCATCATGATCTGAAAGTCCATTAATAGATGGCTTGATTGTATAATTGAATTTAGAGGTATCTAGAAAAATATTGTCTTTTTCTGAGTAACAATTATTCATTATTCCAGTGGAAAAATTAACTATCTGAATTAGATTGTATTACGTGACTAATGATTCTAACATGACTTTACATTATTAGTTATTTTTTAAAAAAATCTGCAATAAAATCACAACACAAGACTATGTTAGCTACTTTTCTGCTTAAAATGTTAATAAGAATTCAAATTCGCTCAGAAAAAGAGCAAAGTTACAAGAGGGTGCTCTGCATACAGTAACTATCATAAAATGTTTATTATTGAAATTTAGCTGTATAATGCAGGCTTTCAAATGTTGATCAAGACAATACTCGCTAACATTTACATCTTCAAAACTATAACCATTTCTAAACACAAATGACAACTCCTTTCTACAATTCTTTAGTAGTGAGAGGCTAAATTAAAATCAGTTATATTTGACATACCTATTCCTGTACAGGGTGCGGCAAAAAGATCTGACGGTTTTAAAGTACAAACAACATGAAAAATAAAAGTGATACAAAATATTTTATTGCTTATTACAGAAGGGTATTCATGAAAATTAATGACAATAACATCAGAACAACCAATTTCATCCGTTTAAGATGTGAAGATAACGTCCTTTAAATGACGTCCGTCTTTGAACAAGCATTCTTCCAGCCTTGCACTCAAGCTGTTGAACACCTGCTCTAACATTGCACAAGGCAGGCTGGCGATTTCTTGGCGTATGGATTCTTTCAGTTCGTCCAGTATGCGGGGTTTGTTTGTGTAAACTCTTGCTTTAAGGAGCCCCCACAAGAAAAAATCACAAACGCTAAGGTCTGGAGAGCGAGCTGGCCATTCAATGTCCCCAAAACGCGAGATCACTCGACCACGAAACATGCTTCTCAAAACGCCCATAACCTCACTGGCTGTATCGGCAGTTGCCCCATCCTTCTGGAACCGTATCCTACTTCGCGCTAAACGATTTCTCTTAAGTTCAGGGATCATGAAGTTTTTTAGCATCAACAAATAACGTTCCGAATTGACCGTAATGGTTCGTCCACCCTCTTCGAAGAAGTACGGCCCAATGACACACCTTTTCGTTACACCACACCACACGGTAACATTAGGACTATGCAGAGGACATTCATGCAGTTGTTCCGGATTTGTAGCCGACCAATAACGAAAGTTCTGTTTGTTCACATAACCATCCAGATGGAAATGTGCCTCGTCGCTCATCATTAAAATTTTTTCATCCGTCAGCATTGCAATCATCTCTTCTGCAAATGCATTACGCTTTGCATAGTCATTAGGGTTTAACTACTGGACAATAGCCATTTAGTACGTGTGGAAGTGCAGATCGAAACGCAAAATTCGTCTTGCCAAGCGGTCAGACATGTGCAAAGCAGCAGCCTGTTTGCGGGCCGACCGCCGAGGACTGGCTTCCACAGCTTCTCTTACTCGATGGATATTCTCTGGTGTCCTAGATGACCGTGGTCGACCGGTTGACTTCTTTTTTAAAGCTGAACCGGTAGCTCTGAAGGTGCTCACCCGTAGCATAATGGTGTTCCGAGTTGGGACTCTTCCTTTTGGACCGACGTTAAATCATCTACGGAACTACCGCTGAACAGCAACGCAGGAATCGACACTTTTAAAATACGCCTCGACAACAAACGCACGGTGCTCACCCGACCATTGTTCCATGGCTACTACAAATGTTCACGTGTGGGCTCTGGTTTGCGCCTATCCCCAACACCCCCCACCATCTATTCACTCGACAATAGGGCGGCGAAAACCGTCAGATCATTTTGCCGCACCCTGTAGTTATAGGGTGTTCAGACAAAAATAAAACATAAATTCTATTTGAAGCAATCAATTTGTTTATATGAACTTGCAATTCAATCCACTTTGATAACCCTGATATTTTGATGAAATATATTAACCCCTACATAATTGTCAATTGTAGTGTCTAAAAAACTCATTACTGCATAAACTAACTTTTGTTAATACTCTCTGCATAATACTTTACTCTAATTTAAAATAGGGGGCTACCCTAAACACCATTAACTACAGAATTCCTTTTTCGAGAGGCAACGGCTTCAATTAAATGTCTGTCTACCAAATTTGAAAGAACCCATTCCATCTGCTATTATGACCAATGAATTCTTGTTGAGCTGACTATGGCTGTGAGACCTGGATTCTCAATGAATGTGCAAAATGAAAACTTAGAATGACCCAAAAAGCTATGGAAAGATCAATTCTAGGTTTCACTAGGAAAGACAAGAATATAGCAACCAACATCAGATCAGTTAAAAAAAAGTCATAGAAATTTTGGAGAAGACAGCTTTCTTGAAGTGGCAGTGGGCTGGGCATGTTGCTTGGACAAAAGATAAAAGATGGGCAATAAAGGTGTGCAGTGGGATCCAAGACGAAGACCACCAGACCGACAGGATAAAGACATGGAGAACCACTGGAGTCTGTTGTCAGAAGGATTGTCCTTGGCTTTCAACCTGAAAGGCTGCAGAAGTTCCTACTACTCATAACTATAAGAGGTTATGTCATTTCACGATTGAATTAACTGATGATGATGATAGTATGATAGGTGCTATGAAGATCAGCTAGTTCTTTTTGCTCAATTTGCAAATAAAGTAATGTGTAAAGTAAATGCTTTTTACCTTGGATATGGATTCAGTGTAAGAGGTATGTCATAATAACCAAGTGATTTTGCAACTGCCTTGTGTATCTCACAGCTGTAACTACCACTCATCCACACTTTTAGACACATAGCAAGACTTGGTAGAGCTACGGCCAATAATTCACACAATACTGCATAATGATCGTATCTGAAACAAATAAAAGTATAAATATTAAATGGTACTTGAGACTATATAATTTTTAATTTATAAATTACCTCCAAGCAAATAATTAATAATAAAATACAATCAACAAATTATTTTCCACACTTTACTCACTTAACAGATGATAATAATAACGAGCATTTTTTATGTTAAGGTGGTACATTTTGCTGTAAAGAATTTGCTTCTGAGGTTTAAATTAACAAACAGTGTTACATACATTTTTCAGCTAGTAAATACTATTCCTTCTTCTTTTTCTCCTCAGTTGGTAGGTTGGTGATTACTTTTTCTTAGCAAAATTTAAACTGGAGTGGTTTCCTCTTGTCTCCACACTGATGGAAGTATATTTACATGTTTATTCTTTTGTGTGGATCACTGAGATAAGTGTATGTTCAGTGTAATGTGTTGTTTACATTGTGGATGAATGAAAGGTGAGTATGAAACCCAGTGTCAACTCATTCATGCCTACTCTTCCAAAGGAAACCATGGTCTGCAAGGCTAAACATTTCCATTCAACAGACAAATCACCATCAGCGTTATATGCCCTCACTCCATCTGCACTGCAGAAAGGTTTTAAGATTTAATCCAGGATTGTGATGCACAATCTGGTCATTATGAATTGTACACCTGCCAGCCATGTTCTGATGAAAATTTCTTCTACTACTAGACTTGAGCAAGCTAACTCTATGTCAGGCGCTGGACACCTTCATGGTGCTACAATCAAATAAGTCAATGGGGCTGGATGAATAACACTTATGACTCAATTATTATGTAGCAAATCTAAAAGTTTTTTGAAAATTAAGAGACGTCACTATTAAGGTGCTTTATTTCACAAAAGAATGAGTCCAGTAGAACAAATAAACAGGATACTAACCAAAAAAAATCAAAACATTTAAGATATGATACAATACATACAGTCAGACAGAAGTGCAACCATACAATACAAAGCCTTCTTAAAAATCAATATTTCAAGGGGCATTGTTTGTTAAAGAGTTTTTATTATCATATTCTATTCATGCTGCAATTCTCCAATGATAAACATGAAAATTCAGTGAATGTCTGTTCAGTTCTGCTTTTCTGCAGAAATGAAAAAAAGCACTAAAACAATTATTTGGTGTTAAAAATGTAAATGTTAAACACCAGCTGAAGATAATCATTCAGAATGACAAGTTTTATACACTAAAACATGATTAATATATGCAGTAATTGAAATATTTTGGGCATATCAGGGAAGGATGGCACAAGTACAGTAGAGGCGAAATGTTTAAGAAGATAATAAAAAAGGGTGACAAAATGTTTATCCCAAAGCAGAAATGAGATATGTAATTTATCAAGGCTTAGTTATAGCATGTGTCTGTGCAATTTTTGAGAAGAACTCAGCATGAGAAGGATTGTGGTGAAGATCATGACATAACTTAAATGGAGCAACATTTAATCGACGTCTGTAGAGATTTTGAACAAATGTTCCAGAATTACTTTTTAAAGCTACTTCTGGCAACAAAAGTTGAGCTTACAGCAATGATTTCAAAAGTAAGCAGCAGTCATCCAGTTTCAAGAAACCAAAGAATGACAAGAGAACTGTTAAATATTCTTCATCCTATTTTTTTATAATGATGGAATTATTCATTAAGAAAACCATCCAAAGAAGTAAGATGTAACAAAGAGACCCTTCATCAAGAAAATAATAAGCTATATTCATACTGTCAGAGAAAGACAGTGAAGTCAACACAAAGTGTCCTCTATGTGTCATTGTTAGTGTTTCATGACCTGATATATCTGTTTCAAAAACTTGTAGTCTAAAAAGTGTTAATGAAACTTTATGGTTCTAAGCATAGCCATTTGTGTGAAGACATTGGCCCTAAATGTTTAATTAGTCCAGCAGAGCAGATAGCCTACATTCTGGCAGTGTTCATCCATGCTCACAGAGCCAGTATTCTTAACTAGAGATGGGTCGTTCGCAAGTGAACCAGTTCTTTACAACCATTCTTTTGAAAGAGCGAGTGAGCAGTCGCTCACTAAAAATGAACGGTAGTTCTTCTTGGAGGTCGTAATGACGGTGGTGTGTCGGTCTCGATTGAACTTAGTTTCAATCGTATGTGCGCCAACAATAAATCAGTTTCGGCTTTGCCACTCTCGCCCGTGGCTCGACTCAAGTTTATTCTCAGTTAGATGCCATTATTATATTATTTATTTATTTATTGGTTTTGGGTTTCATGACTATACTGCCAAACTATGTATAGTTTTACATTTTGGACTTACAGATGCGGCTCTAATACTACACAGAGTTGTCCTTACAAGTGAGCATATACAATTACAGACTTTAATACATATTACATCACAAGTTTGTATCTATGATTCTTCTGCCATACCATACTGCCTTAGACAAGATTCACATCTGCTTATAGATATAAAATTTATATATATTAATTCTACAATCTAGTTTATATGTTCCATATTAAGTTTAGAAAAGGGAAAATTTGTATATTAATGTCAGAAATCATTCTATCTTGTAATACCCATCTTGTAAGGGATTCATGCTTTTCAGATGTAATATAAATATTACATGGCTTAGGTTTACAACATAGCATATACTATTACCGGATTTCAATACTTGTTTATCCACTCTGAAAAATTAAGAAATCCCGATCAAGAAGAGCTAGTTCGTTCGCGACGTTCTCCGTTTCCTACGCCCAGTGTGGAAAGAGCTAGTTCATTCGCAACGTTCTCCAATCCCAAGCATTCGGTGCAGAAAGAGCTGGTTCGTTCGCGTCGTTCTCCGATTCCAAGTGCTCGGGAGCTAGTTCTTTCGAATCTGATGAGCCGCTCCGCTTCTCTTTGTGTATTCCTACTACAAGTGTGCCTTGTGAATGCTCGACAAATTTGCAGTGAAAACTGAAGTAGGCTGCTGTATGGCCAAATAAGTAAAATTTTATTTGTGAACAGTAACCTTCATTTCATTTAAAGCAAAAAGTTCTTTAAAATTGAAATTAATGTAAAACTAACTATCCCTCAAATATTCCCAGCAATCCGAACAATATTTCATTGACACTTTGAAATGGCCTTTTCTACGTGAAAGTAATCCTGTAGTTTTTAAGGGAAAAAAATGTTTCAGAATAAATACAAAAATAACCAATAAAATAATTGTTTAAAAAAACATAAAAACCGCCTTCAAAAAAAACCACTAAAAATTTTAAAATAACTTTATACCTTGCTTAGGAAAAAGTAAATCTAAATGGACAATATTTTACAATACTATCATTGAAATTTTTACATTAATTAGTTATTTTTGGAGTTGGTGCCAGCTGTCACATGGCGAAGATCGAATTACTGAACTTCTTTTAGTATTAGAGGCGAAACGGGGAGTATGAACAAAAATTCCCAATATTTTACAGCATGTCGTGATGCAGATAGTGTTATTGCAGGAGATAGCTTAGGGAAACAAATTAACAGTATTTTAATCTGTGGCATGTCTCTGGCGCTACACTGTCAGCTGGTAGGTTGCATCATGCAGTAAACGATTTACAGTTAGTATAATATCATCTGTATGTTTCAGTTTTGTTGAAACATGTTTCTAGCATTATTTGTAGGTAAGCAGTAACATGATTCTTTATGTATTAATGTCATTCCTTATTGTTTTTATATTTTTGTTTTTCTTGCTTTGGCTGGCACCAACTCCACAAATAACTAATTAATGTAAAAATTTCAATGACAGTAATGTAAAATATTGTCCATTTAGATTTACTTTTTCCTAAGCAAGGTATAAAGTTATTTTAAAATTTTTAGTGTGTTTTTTTTTGTTATTTTTTTTTTTTTTTTAAGGCGGTTTTTATGTTTTTTTAAACAATTATTTTATTTTTAAATTTTTAGTGGTATTATAGTTTGTTTTGTATTTTAAATATGCAGCAGCAGTTTCCATTTTGCGAACTTCCTGGTAGCTCAGAGATTAAAGCGCTTGCTTTCAAGGAATAATTCTGTCTTCATATACCACAACAACTTCTAGAATGCGGTGAATTGGGTGTTGTGTTAAGGAATGTCAGTATACATTTTGGTGCAGGCTATGTTTCGATTTTATCATAACATCTGTTAAAGCTGCTGGTTGATAACCGAAACATGTAACATCTGGTCATTAATACATACCACATACAAAAATCTGTCTCTGGCATCACACAGAAAATATAGATTTTTAATTGGTTTTCACAATGTGAAAGCTTGGGATCCAAGTTGAAATCTGAAGTACATGTTGAGACATTATGACACATTTATTTTATAAATATTATGCCATGACTTAAAAATAGTTTAATTGATTTTGACGGGATTTAAAACTGTGGATTTTTGAAAAGAACATTTCAAATTAAAAGGGGTGAGGGTAAAGGGGAAGAGGGATTGGACTTTTGTATACCAAATGTGGACTGCCTTTTCTGATTGATTTAAAGTATATGTGTGTAAATTTCTATTGATATCAGATAAAATTGTAGGTATGTATAAAAAAACAATTAAGGGGTGTGGAGACGACGACTAGTTTTGTTTTTTGTAAAGCTAGTGTGGGCAGTATTTTTCTCTTTGTTTTAAAGTATACATGTGCAAATTCTTTGTGTAAAGAAAATTTGCAAAAATTAAATGGGGTAAGGGAGTGAGTGGTTGGGTTGTGTAAACAGAATGTAAACACTATGTTTCTCTTTGTTTTTAAGTATACATGTGCAGTGTTCCAAGGGAATCTGATAAAACTGTGGGTATCTATAAAGAACATTGGAAATTAGGAGGGGTGGGGGTAGAAGGGAAGAGGGGTTGGGCTTCTGCAAACTAATTTAAACACAATTGTCCGTATGTTTTGAAGTATACGTGAGCAAATTTCCTTGAGAATTGGATAGAAACTGTAAAGGAAGGAGCGGAGTTTGGACTCTCGAAACCAAATGTAGACAGTGTTTTTCTGTTTGTTTTGCAGTATACATGTGCATACTTCCGTCAAAATCATAAAGAACGGTAGCTTTGTATAAAGAACATTGACAGTAATTAAAGGGGTAGAAAGGGGGATAGGGTTTGCTTTTTTGTGAAATTTATGTGGACAGTATTTTTCTTTTTCTATTTGTTTTAAAGTATACTCATGCGAAGTTCCATCAAATCGAATTAAAATGTGGGTTTTGTACAAATATTAAGGGAAGGGGAGCTAGGGTAGTTTTTTTATTTTTTGGTCAGAAATCTTATCCATAAAAAATTACAAATATATGTGCCAACTTTCATAAAGATTGGTCTAATGGTGTCGACTGTAGCTTTCTAAAAAGAAATTGACAAAAATCACGGGGGTGGAAATGGGGAGAGGGGTTCAGTTTTTGCAAACCAAGAGTTGGCATTATTTTTCTCTGTTTTACAGAAAAATTTGCTAAGTTCTGTCTAAACCAGATAAAAACTGTGGTTGTGTATAAAAACTAGGCGGTTTAATGGGGAGAGGGGGTGGTTTTTAGGTCTTTTGGTGAGACGCCTTCTTCATGAAAAAAATACATATAAGCACCAACTTTATGGTAATCGGTCAAACGATCGCGACTGTAGCTTTTTATAAAGAACATTGACAAAAGTTAATGGGGTTGAAGGAGGGAAAGGGGTTGAGCATTGGCAAACCAAAAGTGTACATGATTTTTCTCTTTGTTTTAAAGTATACATGGGCAAAGTTCAATAAAAATTAGATAAGAAATGTAGATTTCTATAAAATTAAGGGGTGTAAAGGGAGACATGGGGTGGTTTATTTATTTATTCATTTAATTATTTAATTTTTGGTCAGAAATCTTCTTCATGAAAAATTACATGTATATGCCAACTTCAATGGAGACCAGTTAAATGGTGTCGACTGTAGCTTTGTATTTAGGGGGTGGATAGGAGGAGAGGGCTTCAGCTTTTTCAAACCAAAAGTTGACAGTATTTTTCTCTTTATTTTTTACTATACATGTTCAAAGTTTCATCAAAATTGGATAAAAAATGTGGGTTTGTATAAAAATTAAGGGATGTAAAGGGGAGAGGGGTGGTTTTTTATTTATTTATTTTTTTGTTCAGATTCTCCATGAAAAATTACATGTATATGCCAACTTTGATGATAATCGGTCAAACGGTGTCGAGTGTAGCTTTTTATGAAGAACATTGACAATAATTAAGGGGGTAGAAGGAGGGAGGGGGTTGAGGTTTGACAGACCGTATGTTGACAGGATTTTGTTTTTGTTTTAAAGCATACATGGGCAAAGTTCAATAAAAATCAGATAAGAAATGTAGGTTTCTATAAAATTAAGGGGTGTAAAGGGGAGAGGGGTGGTTTTTTATTTTTATTTTTTTGGTCAGAAACCTTCTCCATGAAAAACTACATGTAATTTCCAAATTTAATGGAGATCAGTTAAATGGTGTCGACTGTAGCTTTGAATAAAGAAAATTGGCAAAAATGAAGGGGGTGGATAGGGGGAGAGGGGTTCAGTTTTTTTTAAACCAAAAGTTGACAGTATTTTTCTCTTTATTTTTGGCTATATATGTCCAAAGTTTCATCGAGATCGAATAAAAAATGTGGATTTCCATAAAAATTAAGGGGTGGAAGGGGGTAGCAGGGGTGGATTCTCAATGAAATTCATATGGGACCACTTTGGAGGTATACCTTATACACTAAAAAAAATCATTTAAATCGGTTCAAAATTGGTGAAGATATTGCTGAACATACATACAAAAAAAAAAAAAAATTACAGACGAATTGAGAACCTCCTCCTTTTTTTGAAGTCGGTTAAATATAACCGATGTCAGATTAACCTAAGAAGTCAATGTAAATAAAAAGAACAGATTCTACACTCAAAATAGATATAACTGCCCTTTTAGTTTAAACTGAGCTAGTGAACTGGTGATCCATTGAAAAGAACTAGTTCTTTACATAGAGGGATCAAATGTGCGCCGCTCTTTTTAGTGAGTCACTTTGCCCACCTCTATTCTTAACCATTCTAACTTGCACTAATCTAATTTCCACTACAAGTAGCATTATCTGCTACCCAAACTCTAATCTTTGCCTTCCTATGCAATTTTTCTATTTCTCTATATCCTTCATTAACAAAGTTAAAAATGCTGTATAAAAGTGGTACTTTAAATGTATGCAAAGTTTAATTGAGATAGATCGCACTCTCCAATGGCAATTTCCTTACACAGTCATTTCCCCCTTTCCTGTACCCACCAACTTTTTCCCTCTACAGATTTCAACTTTAAATGTTTCAATGTTTTTGGTAAATTATTCATCATATTTCTTGGTAATTTATTCCAATCCCTGACCCACTTACCTACAAAAGAAAACCTGCCCACTCCTTTGCGCCTGAAATCGAGTGTCAGCTTGTGGCCATGGTCATCTTTTCCTTTCCGTGTGTAACGGGCAGTCTGTGAATTAGGGTTTGAATTGGTAGTTTTGGTAATTTATTATGTAAATACTGTAAGCTACTTCGAGCGAGAAGATGCCTACGTGCGTAAGGACTGCAAAGTTGCAGGATTCAGGTTACTGCAAAGAAGCGCATATCATGCGCCTAGTACGTGATCGCTGGCATAAGAACCCCCGCGTCACATGGGACTATTCTATTCTATTCGGTGACGATTCTGTCAGTAGCCATGTAAGAGGTAAGGCTTGTGTTTTGTCTGTGTGCCTTTCGGCAATGGGCAAGCTATGCTTACCCATAGCATTGTCTCGCGTTAACCGGTATTTGGTTAGTTAAAGTAGTTACATAAATTATTAAGTCATTATTCAATCTGTGTAACTTAAGTGAGTTGTTCGCCGTTGTTGTCGTAATGTTGTAGTCTCGTGATAATCTTATTTGGTAATGTCGGGTTATAATCAGGATTGTTAATTATTCAGTTATTTGTATTTAATCAGTAAAGCTATCTTTCCATTATACTCGTATGAAGAAGCCATTAATTCATTTAGTAAGTTGTTAACAATTGTATCTATGCTTGCGTGTCATTTCCCTTACAGCATAACGTTAGGCAGTTTTGCGGATAAATGTATGGTTAGGCTTTTATAATTAAAATATGTTTAAATTATCAGTTGTGTCGCCTTAGTCATTTACAGTCGTTAGGTTAGATCCCAAGTCATTTCAGATAATAATGTGGAAGAGTTTGTGATATATCGGCAAGGTAAGATCTATTATAAGTATATCAGTGTTAGAGCAGTTCGGGATCCCTGCTATATCAAAGATCGCCCTGGTGTCAATATCCTTATCCTGACAAATGACATCTTGGTGCCCACAAGTAGTTAATCTGTTATAATCTGGAAGATAGCCTAAAATCCTAAGATGCTTCTAAGAACAACCCCCAAATCAATCTAGACGCTCACAAGTGGACTGCGCGGCCATAATAACCCCCTTCATCATATATACAGCCCACTTACAATTACATGTGCATTACTTTTAATTCTTAAACCAATATCTTTCCACACCTCATCACCAATATGAGCCTTGTATACTCACATGACTCTCTTCTCCCTCCTCCTGTCTTCCAATGAATCCCATTCCAGCTCTTTTATCACATCGGTTACTAATTGCATACTATGGTAATTTCCAAAGACAAATCTAGCAGCCCTTCTCTATCACCCCTCCAACCCCTGAAACCCAAAATATTGGTCCCATACTACATCACCATATCCAAGCAATGGTCTGACAAAACTTTTATAACCCAGTTCCTTTATTTCTCTTGTACATCCTCTGATAACTCTCCCTAACAAGTGAGGGTTTTTAAGCCTTTCCCCGCTACCTGTCGAATGGGATCTGCCCAGTTGAGCTTGTTATCAAATGTTATGTCAATATTTACATCTCAAGTATTCAACAAGCAATTCTTTTCCTACCTTATAGTCGTAATATATATATATAGCTTTACGTCTTTTAACAACGAGGTCTTTAGAGACGGGAAAGCATGGGGGGGGGGGGGGGCAAGGAATGGGAGGGAATTTGGCCATGGCCTTTTTGAAGGAAGCATCCCGGCATTTATCTGGAGCGATTTGGGAAACCATGGAAAACCCAAATCTGGATGCCCGGACGGGGATTCGAAACGCCGTCCTCCCGAATGCGAGGCCAGAGCGCTAACCGTTACACCACCACGCTCGGTTTGAAGCATCAAAGCCATATGTAGAGAATTTTTCTAATCAGATATTTAGTAATAATTGCAAGGATATTTTCTTATTTTCAGTGTTTTAAATAACAAGCTGATGTTTTTCTAACACTAAAAAGCCTACAAATCCGATAATAATAACTGCAACAATTGCAAATCAAACTGCCATATGTTTTAGATAAAGTAATTATCTTTCTAAAATATTTAAACATCGGTAGACTGAAATGTTAATATATATTATATATATAATTTATAAAAGCTTCTTTTTCTCATTAGCCATTTATCTCCTTTCACACCTAACCAAAATTGATAAATGAGGTATCATTTTCATTATGGTTTCCCACAAGTCCAACCCCCCTCCCTTTTTTTCCACAAGGTGGGTGATGGGCAGTGGCATCAAGTAGGGGACTGCCTGTGGAGGTGATGTACAGTGGGGACCTAGTGTTTTCTGTGACCGATATGGTAGCTGTGAAGACCCTACAGGAACCTTGAAAATGATGGCCAATGAGGCTCTGGTGAAGCTACAACAGGCCTAGCAAGCCGGTAGTGGATGCAGCATGCTTTCAAAACTAAGCACAGCCTCAGAAAGAATGGATGTAATCAACAACGACCTGGGCAATGGACTGGACTAAAAATTGGAACAATCAATATATTATCATTAAAAGGAAAGTAACAGGAAATTATCAGTGTAATGGAAGAGAGGAACATAAGCATATTAGGATTAAGTGGGGGAAAATGGAAAGGACATGGAAATAAGGAGATAGGAAAAGGGTACACACTACGGTGGTCAAGAGAAGTAGACAAGGGACACCATGATGGAATGAGCGTATTGCAGTAGCTGTTAAAAGAAATAACAGGGCATGGAGAGAGTGGTTTCAACTGAAGAGAAAAGATCGAGATGGAAAAGGTTAACAGTTAACAAAAGCCTAAAAAAATGATAAAAATAGCAAAGGTAAAATCTTGGGTGGAATTCACAGATAAATTGAAGCTTACAAAGGAAATAAGAAAATGCTGTATGGGGTAGTAAGAAACAAAAAAAAAAAAAAAAAAAAAAAAAAAAAGCCTAGAGATATGCTGACCAAAGTTCTGGACAAATCAGGTGAAGTGCAATGGAAAGAGGTACTGAGTTCATGTAAAGAGTACTTCAAAAATCTGTTGGAAGGAACAGAAGGAAACCAGGAAGCAACCAAAGAAAAGGATAGTGGAACTACCACTTTAGAAAGGGAAACAGAAGCATTTAGCATGCTGGAATTAGAATTGGCAGTGAAAAAATACCAAATGGGAAATCGCCAGGACTAGATGAACTGACAGCAGAATGGTAAAAGAGAGTTTGGAATGAAAGGAAAATACCAGAGGATTGGAGGAAGGGAGTAAAACGAAATGTGAGAACTATAGGGGTATTACATTGCTAAGCCAAGGCCTGAAAATATATGAAAAAATTATACTAAATAAAATCAAGCAAAGACTAGAGAATACAGCTAGAGATGAGCAGTTTGGTTTCAGGCAAGGAGATCTACAGTGGATGCAATGTTTATACTCAGGCAAATCGTAGAGAAAAGTTGGTGATATGGCATAGACACAGTAATAGCTTTCATCGGCATAAGAAAGGCCTATGACAAAGTACTGAGGGAAAGCATTTGGCTGAGTTTAAAAAATAGAGGAATAGATGAAGGGATTGTGGAATTAATATAGAACATCTATGAGAAGTGTGAGAATTGCGTGCACATAGATAGTAAACACTCAGAATGGTTTAAAACGGAAAGAGGAGTAAAGCAAGGAAGTGTATTGTCACCTGTCCTGTTTAATGTAGTATTAGATGCAATAATAGTGGAAGTCCAAGGACAAAGAGATCCAACAGAGCTGAAGGTAATAGCATATGCTGAGGACATCATAATATGGGAGGAGACAGAGCAGGATCTGGAAAGAGAATTATGGAAATGGTGGACTGCAGTGGATAAATATGGCCTGGAGATTAGCATGGAAAAGAGCAAAATACTGAAGATAACAAGAAACACTGGCCCTTTGAAGGGTGTGTTACTGGATGGCAAGAAATTGGAATGGGTAGAATCGTTTGTGTATCTGGGGAGCAAGATAACTATCAATGGAAAGGTGGAGGAAGAAATAGGTCAGAGAGTAAGGAAGAGTGGACAATTGTATCATCAGATAAAGGATGTAATCCGGAGGTGGAACATAAGAAAGGATGCCAAGCTTCTGCTCTATAAAGTATATTACCAGCCCATACTGACTTATGGTTCTGAAACATGGATGTGGACAAAGAGAGACATTAGCAGTTATCCAGCCAAAACCTTACAAAAATGCAATGTTGGTTTGGATGAGGCAAGTAGAGATTTAGCAGAGACTAAAGCAAAACTGAAAGTTTGTGGAACTGATTTCAAAATATTCATGTGTAAAGCTAGTGAAACTGCAAGAAAATGAGATAAAGATCCCCATTTTCAAGAAAAATGTCAAAGGAAAGTTAAAAAACATTTTGATGAATTATTTTCTGACCATCGGTTGAGAAACAGAGAAGAAATATTTAAAATTACCATTTTAAATAAAGCACTAGACACAATAATAGCTCAGTTAAACACACGTTTTACTGGTATCAGTACAGTCTGTCAAATATTCAATTTTCTAACACCAAAAATTTTACTAGTTGTAGATGAATAAACTTTATTACAAAAGTGTGATCAGTTCAAGTAAATATTCTGATATAATAGGACCTAATTTTTCTCTTCAGTTTCTTAATATTTACCACCTAGTTCTACCTGAATTGACCCAGGCATGGACTGTTCACCAATTATCTAAGAAAATAATGACCAAATATGGAGTACTAGAATGTGGCCTTAAACAAGCATTACAGCAATATTATTGTTTTATACAATTCCTGTCACTTCTGCAACAGCTGAAAGATCATTTAGTAAATTAAAAATTATAAAGAATTATTTAAGAAATAGTGTGGGTCAAGTTTGACTCTGACATTGATCACTAACTGCAATTGAAAACAAGGCCGCATCAAGCCTGGATTTAAAAGAATTAATTGATACTTTTGCAAAAACTAAAACCAGGAAAAGATTACAAATTTAATTGTAATTAACATGCTTTTATTAGATTTACTGCACTTAACTAACAAATTAACTATGTATGTAAACAAATCGTGTAAATCGATCTTAACCAACTTCTAACTGTCGTATCAATTTGAAACTTTGCAGTTGTACAGTTGTATGTAATTTGGATAGCAATACATTAATTTGGTGCCATTTCGGTAAAGTTTCTCTGAGAAGTATATACTTTAAATTAATCTTGACCAAGTGCCCTACACTTTATGGCTTCCTCATTGAATATTAATGAGTGACAACTTTATTAATAGTACATAATGTATTAAATAGAAAATTATGCTTTTTCATTTAGTGAGCAATTAAAATAAAATATTTTCTAGGGTAGAAAGCACATATCATAATAAAATATTATAAGAAAATTGCATCAGTTTGTACTTTTTAGTGTGTTACTGACAAAAGTGTGTTTTCAGTTTTCAAATTATAATTTATTTTGTTGTCAGTCGGTAAGTAACTGTAACGGGACCTTCATATAATAAAACCTTTTAATCTTTATCTACTACATTTTATTGCCTAACAAGTGCATTATTAACTGTAATCTATTTCATTATTGTTTCATTATTATCTAGGTCTGGCAATGCACCTGTCAAGTCGAGTCAACAGCTGCACAGCCTACGCTTTTCTCGGAGCTATTTGGGCCATTGCTGTTCTTCTATTTCTTCGGTCATATTGATGCTGCATGCCTCAAATTTCTATTATATATATAGTTAAACTAAGGAAAAAGGAAACTGCTTTAGGCAATATAATTGTAATTAAAGGGAAAACCAAAGTTGAAGGCAGCGACGAGAGAATAACTTATATCACAAACACACAAATATACTCAATTCTAGCTAGTACTCACGACTTCATTCATGTTTGTAAAGAATTTGGATTGACAGCTACCGACATCTAACCACCATAGTGCATGATGGGAGAATCGATGCTATTACCACACATAAACGTCAGTCATCTGCGCTATGTAGTTCAGGCAACAAAGTAAAATATACAGACACACATGTGTTTGGTCGAAATACGAAAATATCCTTGATCGGCCACTTTCAACCACCATATCTCCCACACTATGACAGTTACCGGAATTCGGCCAACGTTGTTATTGACAGGTTACTCTGTGCTACTACCACACACAAACACCAGTGATCAGCGCTAGATAGTTTTGGCTGAAAAGTGATACACCATGACACATACATTTTTGGTAGAAATATGAAAGTGCCACAGGTCAACCATTTTCAACAACCATATCTCCCACACCCCCATAGCTACTGACATCTTACCACCATAGTACACAATAGGAGACACAATACCACTACCACACACAAGCACCAATAGTCTATGCAATGTAGTTGTGACAGCAGAGTGACAATGTACGGAGACACATGTCTTTGGTCGAAATACGAAGATATACTTGATCGGCCAATTTCAAACACCATATCTCCCACACTACCACAGTTACCGAAATTCGGCCAACGTTGTGATCGACGGGTGACTCTGTGCCACTACCATACACAAATACCAGTGATCTGCACTAGATAGTTTTGGCTGAAAAGTGATACACCATGACACACACGTTATTGGTAGAAATATGAAAGTGCCGCAGGTCGACCACTTTCAATCACCATATCTCCCACACTCCCATAGCTACCAACATCTAACCACCATAGAACACAATAGGAGACATGATACCACTACCACACACAAACACCAATGGTCTATGCTAAGTAGTTGTGGCAGCAGAGTGACATTTGGTCGAAATACGAAAATGCCCTGCATCGACCACTTTTAACCATCACATCTCCCACATCCCCACAGCTATCGACATTCGGCAAACATTGTGTACGACAGGAAACTCCATGCTACTTCCACATACAAAGACCAGTGATCTGTGCTAAGTAGTGGTGGCTGAAAAGTAAAATATAGAAAAACACACGTCTATTTTTATATATATAATTTTTCGGTTATTAAACCTTATTCATGATGGAGAAAATGAGTCATGAGGCTCGGGAGGTGTGCACACGCCGAGGGTTGCTGCATGACTAGGTGGATTATCAATATGACGATGGTACTGAGATATTGTATATAAATATGTAAATCGCACATGGTGGTAGAAATAATAATATACCGAAAAAAAGTGGGGGAAATGAAGTAAATAAATATGGACGGATAAATTTTGAAATATAAATTAGGTAATTAGTTAAATGACAATAATGCTACTACTAATAATGAGTGATGCATCAAGGAAAGGAATTTTATCTGTGGTTGTGGCTGGTTAGGTGTCTGGTATCTAGGATATTTTGGTATTGATGTGAGGAATGGACTTTAGGAAAGAGGCTGAAGACAGAGTGGAGGTGAAGAACTCTTGGAACAGAATAAGTGAATGGTTTTTTGGGAGTTGGGGTGGATCCAGCGGAGATGAAGGTTTAAATTGTTGTGAGCTGGACTCAATTTCATTCTACTGGATGTTGTTTGCTCCTGTGGTAGCAAAATGATATCGCCAACGTAAGGAACAGCAAAACGCTAATGAATCCCAGACCAAAGCAGCATGATCAAACTTGGAGATTGGAGAGAAGGAGAGTCCCTTGGATAAAACTGATATCTGGGGTTCTGAGAGTGGAATGGAGGAAAGATTAATCACTGACTGTTGGGATTTAATTACAAAAATATTCTAGATACCAGACACCCACCCGACATCAACCACAGATAAAATTCCTTTCCTTGACACATCACTCATTATTAGTAGTATTAGTAGTAGCATTATTGTCATTTAACTACTTACCTTATTTTATTTTTCAAAATTTATCCATCCATATTTATTTACTTAATTCCCCTCCCCCTTTTCTTTGGTATATTATTAATTCTACCACCATCTGCAATTTAGATATTTATATACAATATCTCAGTCCCACCACCATATTGATAATCCGCCTAGTCATGTAGCAACCCTCAGCGTGTGCACACCTCCCGAGCCTCATGACTCATTTTCTCCATCATGAATAAGGTTTAATAACCGAAATATGGAGTATATTTGAGTGTTCATGATATATGTTCTTCTCTCGTCGCTGCCTTCAACTTTGGTGAGTGATGAGTAATTTTCCCTTTCCTTGCAATTATTATATATATAGATATCAGCAATCTTAGCAAACATAATAAATTATAGTTCATTACTGTTCTTAGTTCAGATGTTATTCATATGCAAATTTCACTGATTTTGTCACACTCTCACTGATGATCATCAAAACTCTAAGGTACTTCTTGTAGTCATAGAAAACTCAAATTTGGTACACAAATATAATTTTACCCCATAATATAAGAAAAGTCTGAAATTCATAAAGTTGCATATAACTTCCCCTTGTCTACCACTACTGTGAAATCGATTTCTACTATAATAACTTTATATACCTCAGAATTTCACTGTAAACGGAGCTTACTAAGTTTAACTAATGTGCTAAATTTTACTTCCTTCCTCTCCTTACTTTGGAAGTTGGTGAAATTCAACATTTTTTTGACCATGACAACCCAACATAAGAAGTTACACTGTATTTCTAGTAGTCCTAGAAACAAGTAATTTAGTATACATATATACTAAAACTCTACATATATACTATACTCTAAATCATAAGAAAAGTCTAATATTGATGTTTTCCCCAGTGTTTATTTCATTATAATCCCAAAAATGAAAAATTCTGGCACATTTTAATTGCTTTGGTTTGAGTTTGTTTACATGCCTGAGAATTCGTTAATGCATAGAGATCAGAAAGTTAAACTAAAATCTTAAATTTTACTTTGTTCCTATGCTTAGTTTGAAAGATACTCATTGTTTACTTGTGGTGGTAGTTAAACCAGCGGCATCTGCATTTCTTGGCTACGGCGCACAACCATTGTTTGAAGATAGTGGGGCATTATTGGTAATGGACACATGTATACTGATGTTTTGAATTCTAAACTGTCCTTATTCACCAACTTTCAAATTGAATTGTTACATTTGAGCAATGAGTCAACTTAGAAAAAGAAATGAGATATAAAAATAGTTTGGTCAGTGTATCTTTCATTATAGTGCTCGTTGAAGTGATATTTCAAGTTCTAAGTGTGATGTAAAATAGTGTTGCACAACAAACTTTACGACACTATTCGGAAATGTATTTCCAGCAAGTTTTAAATATCAAAAACGGTGTTAATGAGCTATGGAATTCTTTTAAGCAGAACAATGATTCCCTAATAATTTAAAAAGAAAGTTTACAGAACTGTAGCAAACGAAAACAAACAAAAAAAAAGTAGCTCTTCTTAGTATTTTTCTTAGTGGCCTTAGTATAGTTTGCTCTACTTCATCAATTAATGAACAATGATGGTAGCGACAAGGGGAATGGTTTTTAGTAATCTCACGAGAAGAAGAAGAAGTAATCTCAAGAAGAGAAGGATTCCTGGCTGTGTCTAAAAAGAGGTTTTCCTAATAATTGATCATTTGTAGGAATGATTAGTGTCACCATATAAGTGAGAATATTTATAATTATAAAAAGTAAATAAAGCAAATATTGTTTGTTTTCATTATGTAAGCAATAATTTTAATGGTGGTCTGGCAAAAGAAAACCGCACAAAATGTCTTCTTGAAATAATAGGGAAAAAATTGTGTTTCACATGATGGTGGGGTGTCAAGGGAAAAGTCACATCAGCGTACGTGGGGTAAAGGAGGGATTCAAATGGAGCCACATAGTTTAGGATGCATGCTTACAAAAGGAAATTAGATCCCCCCCCCCCAAAAAAAACAATTATCTACTATATAATTTTGTAAGGTCACCCACTCGCTTCAATAACTATTAGCTGGAGAACGGTGGCATGTGTCAGCCTTCGCTCACAAAATAGCGACCAGAGATACCATTAGAAGAAATTCGTGGTTATGTCCACAATTTAATAACTAAGCAACTGCTACCAAACTTAATTGGCATAATACATTCATTAAGTTTGCTTTTCAAAGTGTTTCATAGTTTTAAAAAATTTAATAACTTTTGCGGTTGAAAAAACGTGGATCTGATTTTCAGTAACATGTTACTAATTGAAAAAACTTTTAAAAAATAATGAATTACTCATTACTTTCATTATTGGTCTTTATTCATGTTCGCTGTCTGTGAGTTATTAGGTTATTTTAAGTGGGCATCAGACCAAATGTGTCACCGAATCAACTATTCTGGTAACTTATTTCTGTGGAGTAGCTCAACTGTTTCATAATATGGAATGTGAATTAAGTTCTCTGGCTGTCACAGATACTATGACCAACGATTACATTATGAGTGTTTGTCCATTCTCAATAATAATAAAAAAAAAAAACAATGTAATACTTTCCATGCGAACAGTAATATTTTTAAAATTTGCAGAGTGAAGTTTAAGGGTCAAGTACAAGTCAAGTTTGTATTTAAGCAAGTTCAAGTCTATGACATTTGAAACAATTTTAGGATTGCACTATCGTCCCTGTTCGTGTTTAATACCTACCTCTATTAATGCTTCTGCCTTCTTCAAGCTCAAGAGATTTTATTCATCCCGAAACACATGTTAAGTTCAGATCATCCTTTCATAATCTTTCATCCTAAAACCTGGAACTAATCTAGACCCATTACGATACGCTAAAAACGGTCACAGGCTTACACTAGTGGTAAAAATAAGCCAAGTTTCATGATTGTTTAATAACAAAAAGTTATATCTTGTCCTGAGCCAAGCCAAGCTATTTACAGTTTGTATTCATTTTCTAAAACAGAATGAGATCTCTGGGTGTTATAGGCCATGGATTTTTAAATGAATTTTAAAAAAAAAAAAATCTGGTGACTGAGCCTTCTTGCATACCATGTTGGCAAATCTATATATATACTTTAAATGTGTTGCATTATAAACCTTAAATATATACCAACGCTAAGATTTCCCTCACATGTCTTCCAGGTTTGACAAAGTCCTAGAATAAATAATACATATTATGCCTTTCGTTTCAGTAAAAATTACACATGCATAATGGCCAAGTAACCAGAGAAATCATTTTAGAAAGTGAAGAGAAGAATACAAAATAAATAGGAGACTTGGCTGAGGATAACTTTTAGTCACTAAACAATCACAAGACTTGGTAGAGCTAAAAAAAAAAAGGTTGTCTGGCCTGAAGGCCACAATATTTTTTTGCACTGGGGACCTTGTTAACCTAGCTACGCCACTGCTCGTTAGAGTGAGTGATGAGGTGATGCACCAGAGAAGTAATGGAATTGGGTTACAAAACTTTGGTAACACCATTAACTGAACAATAGGGAATATGCATGAAATTCAAATTTGGGTCTAGTATTTTTATTTTGAAACTTTATTAGTGTAGAATTACCGCTATAATGTTTTTTTCCTATTTATTCGATTTTTATTTACTGATTTTAATTAATCAAAAGTCCTAAAAATACAAGGGAAATGTAACATCGCAAAACGCAACGCTATTGGTCGAAATGAATCATGACGACCAAGTACACGATATTATTGTGAACAAAGGCGTAGTTACTGGCAGTTCTAATAGGTTTGCGATTGTGTTTATATTAACATATCAGCATAACTGGTGAGATATTGTATTCTTGCTACAATACATACACCAAATAATGACTGAAAGCGGTTTTCTGAAAGCACAGTCGGATAATCTTCCAAAAATTGATGCTTTCATGATGACAAGAAATTTTGCAATAACTCCGAATTTTACAGCCGCTCAGCTCAGAGCAGTGAAAGCTGCAAGGTAATTAAGTGATAGATATTTCAATATTCGCATGCAAATAAACAACAAAATCTAGATGTCGGGTATATAGTAAATTATTACCTGTTTTTTATCAAATGGCGGCATGGGCTATGCACTAGGGTGTTAACTTCATAATTTTCTGGCCCGCGATCAAATCCCCGCAGAACTAAATATTTTTATCTTCATAAATTGTCAAGCTTGACCTTTTTATTTTGTTAAAACTTCATTTACGTTCTTTTATGGAGTGAAATAATATTTAAAACAAATCATATTACCTACAATTCAGCTTCATTTTTTTTTTTTTTTTTTTTTTTTTTTTTAAATTCTTTTTTTTTTTCGTAATGAATTCACGGGTCTACTGACGGATTGCCTTTTCACAACACAAATCGGCCACACACCCTTAAAAACTTCATTGCAATCATTTGTCAAGAAAGTCTCCATTCTTAAATTTTTTTCATAAGTTGTTTCGGTGTGTTTCCAATTGAAATAGTTCCTATCATGTTATTTATTTCATCTTCATCGTTTCTTTACTTGTATATCATCAAGAGGTATTTTAAACGAAATACTTAGCATTGGGAAGATAGTTTTTTCTTTCTTTCTTTCTTCTACACTCAATTTGTTCCAAGAACAGTTGCGTGTAAATGGTTGAAAATAAAATAGAAGGCCTGTCAGTGAGGAAAAATGGAGCTCGACAAGGAAATGGAAGAACAAGTGACAAATGCTTATAAACATTGCAAAATTCTTGTATCAGATTCCAGTTTACTGGCAGATTCGCCTCATGACTTAATATCATTGGGTATGGAGGGAGTCATATTAGGAAGCCATTGCTGATAAATGGGCCGAAATTATGTTTGGTGTATTTGTTATAAGCAATGTGACTTGTTTTAAATTTTAATTCGCGTTATAAAAGTATGTAAATGAAGTTTTAACAAAATAAATAAGTGAAGCTTGACAATTTTTGAAGATAAAAATAAATAAAAATATTTGATTCTGCGGGGATTTGAACTCGGGTTACAAAATTATGAAGCCAGCACCCTACCCCATAGACCAGGCTGCCACTTGATAAAGTGGGGCAACTATTTACTATATACCCGTCATCTAGAATTTTTTGTTTATTTGTATGCAAATACTGTATCTCAAAACTAGGGAGCATTTTGAAAAACGACTATAGCACACACATATAAGCTGTGTACCCTTCAACATATATGAAGGAGATCGAAATCCGTTCTTAAAATGTCTGATGGTCTCCAAGTAAGATATGATTATAGTTTGAACAGGTAACGAAATTTTATGTTACATTTCCTAAAATATATAAATACAGAAATTCTAAGTACTTACGTAAAAATGATCTGCACAACAATATAAACAACTAGCTGCAGATCTATTCTCATAGTGGTACACCACTTTTTTCTTATATTCGCCTCTCGCGGGACAAGAAAATACACTTTATAAAGTGTATTTCTTTTTATTTTTTGCACACAGGTACAATACAGTACTTATAACACGGTTTTCGACCTCCATCCATATCGCCATTAATTAGAAAACATGAAAGTTTTGAGATGAAACATCCACGCTATACAGTACGCCAATGCAGTCATGTACTTACACGTCACAGCGCAGCGCGCCAAAATGGCAGCGTTTAAATCGGCGGAACCGGATTTCAGTTTTAAAGTATTTATTTTGATGTTAAATCTTAATATTTACATCAATGTTATATTTTTTAAAGTAATGTACAAATGTAAATAATTGATTAAAAAAAAATTAAAAAAATACATGCATATACCCTATTGGCATAGCATCAGTCCCACTTTTTGGGTGTCAAATACAGAAGTTGGATGGGAGCACCGAAGGGCTGCTAGATTGTCTCTGGAAATTACTGCACAACACAATCAGTAACTGATATGATAAAGGAGCTAGAATGGGATTTATTGGAAGACAGTAGGAAGGTGAAGAGAGGCATGTGAGTGTACAAGGTGCATATCGGTGATGAGGTGAGGAAAGATATTGGTGGGATAATTAGGTGAGGAGCGTAGAAGGGAACAGATGACCAGGACGACAAATTGGCAGTCCATTCTTAGCTAGGTAAGGGGGCCAGCAATAGGAATAAACTACCAGAGGAATAATAAAAATTTACCAAAAACACTGAATGAATTCAAAGTTGAAATTTGTAGAGTGAAAAAATAGGTGGCTACAAAATGGTAACAAATGGGTAACAAATCCATTGCAATTAAATTATTATAATAGAATAGGAAAAATACTTAGTGCACATTAGGCAACCGCTATAATTTACAAGGAAAGTGTTGAATTTGATAATATATCAACTGCTTAACACCTACGTGATATTCTGACACAGATAAAAACAAACCAAAAAGAGATGTCTATTTACCTTGACCATCCAGTCACAGCAACACCCCTGAAATTTGGAAACTTGTTTACAACACGGCTCAGAACAGTTAGCCAATGTTCATGATTACTAATGTGATGTTGAATAATAGGAAGGTGCTGTGAACTTCCAGTTGCACCTTTGAATGCTGTAGCCACCCAAAGGCTAGTGAACACACTTGAGTACTGTTCCCATAAATCTGTAAATGAAAATAGAAATGTAACTACAAGAAATTATCTATATCAAGTTAGAGATGCCTAATAACTAATGCCATATCTTATATATATATAAAAATCTCGTGTCACAATGTTTGTCCGGGATGAACTCCGCAACTACTTAACCGATTTTGATGAAATTTGGCTTAATGTGTGTAATTTGGTCCAACTTAAAATATAGGATAGTTTTCATCTCGATTATTGACCTCAGTAATTATTATTGCGAATTAAACGTTTGTCATAGGACAGTGGTTTGTAAATTCCATAAGTTTCTAACAGATGGCGGTGTGTTAATTTATCGAACTATCCAGTAGATGGCGTTATGTTTTGATTTATTTATGCTACAGTCTGTTCCACACCATATGTGTGTTCCTTGAATTTTAATTGTGCTGTGTATTGTGTTATAATTATACTATATTGTTGTGCATCGTTTGTGTGTTATTATATGTAACGACAAAATTACACACATGAATAATACATTGAAGGAAACGTTACGATAAATTCAAAAACGAGTAAGTATTTCTTGTTTGCATCTCATTTTTCTTCTTTTCGTTAAGGATTGTCCATAAACTATGTGCCTCAGGAAAAAAAAGGGGGGGTTGGCTTGAAAGCTACGCTGGCCTATGTGGGGGAGAGCGGTTTTCCGAGCCAGGTCACGTAGCTTTTCGTTCATATTATTTGTCACAGTTAAAATGAGGTACAGAACACACAACAGCATGAAAATAGTTATTTTTACCATTTTATTATCACCATATGTAATTTACGATAGTCTGACGAGAAAACATTTCAAATTGTCTTCTGGAATCAATCGGGAAAACGGCTATGTGGGGAGGGGGGGGACGGGAGTTCACAGGTGGCCAAAATGGAACTACGTGGTTTACGGACGCTCCCTTCTGGTCAACTCTCCAGTTCTCCTTCATTATTGCACAGTGTTTTCTCTCCTCTCTACCTTAGAATCCTGCCATTTTCAAAATCTGCTTTTGAAATTTTTTTCTTTCCATACTATTCACTGATATTATTTCGTACAGCAGCGTGTGACCGGGAGAGTTTGTTCCTGGCTCAGTAATCGTGCTATTTTCGCATCAAAAAATGTTGACGTTGACGAAATTAACTGTTGCCAGATGATCTAATGTTTTTTAAATCAATAGACACTATTGTAGATGAAAATGAAGCCGTAAATTTTCCAACTGAGTTTTTAAATTCTTTGGATATAACAGGAATGCCACCACACAACCTTCGGTTATAGATTGGTTTACTGATTATTCTTCTTCGTAATTTGAATCCACCTAGATCATACAACGGTACACGTTTGTCCATCAAAAGGATCACCGAAAATGTTCCTGAAGCAACTATTTTGACTGGAAAGTTTCAAGGAGAAATCGTCCTGTTGCCACGTATTCCAATGATACCATCAGAATCTCCAGTACCATTTAAAAGGCTTCAATTTCCAATTCGTTTTTCTTTCGCTATGACCATAAATAAGTCTCAAGGCCAAACAATGTCCGTATGCGGCTTGAACTTGAAAAATTCGTGTTTCTCCTACGGGTAGCTAAGCTTGCTCACGAGTGGGGAAACCATCAAATCTATTTGTATTAGCAAAAGACAGGCTAACCAAAAATATTGTGCAGCAATTAGTGCTTTGATAAATTAGAATTACAAATTGTAATAATTTAAAATAGTGAAAATAATTGTTAAAAATGTTTAAAAATCGACTTCATCTACCTCATTTATAAAACTGAAATTTTAATAAATAAATAATTTATTTTTTATTAATATCATTTTCTTATATATTTTCAATTAAGTAATTTGTAATAAAATGTAAATTAAAACTTTTAATGTTCGTTCGTCCTTAATTTAAGGTCTCTGAAACTCTTTACCAATTACTTTTGAATTTTCAAATCGACTAAAATGTCTTTGTCTTTATTAGTGAATATTAATTTGACTACATTAGGAAGTTTAGAATAACATTCATCCAACATAGGTACTATAACTACAGAGTCACAGCTACGTGTGACAAGGTCAGCTAGTAATATAATATAATTCCTATGGAGCACACACTCTGGTGGCAGATCCCTTAATCAACTAATTACTCTTTTTTATTATATTTTCTCTAAATTATCTTATACAATTTGAATGTTGAATTCTGTCCCATCTACTTTTGTGACTTACAAATTTTAATTCTAAATTCCTTCAGAGTTTCTGATAAATTATTAATTACTTGGTAAATTGTTCCAATCCCTGACACCCTTACCCACAAAAGAAAAATTTCCCACTCCCATATGCATGAAATCGAGTGTCAGCTTGTGGTCATGAGCATCTTTCCGCCTATTCATAAATCTTTGGCCAATATTCTTCCAAGCCCCATCACCAACATAACCCTTGTACACTTCCAGCAATCTCTACACCCTCCTCCTGTTCTCCAATGACTCTCAATCCATCTCCTTTATCATATCAGATACTGACCGAGTCTGCGATAATTTCCACAAACAAATCAGCTCTTCTTTGCACGCCCACCAATTCCTGTATTTGATACCCAATATGTGGGTCCCAAATTATATCACCATATTCAACCAATGGTCTGACTGAAGTTTTGAAACCCAATTCCCTAACTTCTCTTGTATATCTCCTCATCACCCTCCCCAGTAAATGAAAGATTTTGTAACCTTTTCCTACCACCTGCCTAATGTACTCTTCTCAGTTTATTTTCAAATGTTATGCCAAGATACTTACACATCAAGCCTTCAACGAGCAATTCTGACCCCATTCTATAATCATAAACAACCTTTAGTTTTTTATCTGTATACCTAATAAGCTAACTCTTCTTGGCACTTATCTTCATTCCATGCTGACCTACCCATTTAGATATTCTATTCAGCTCAACCTAAATCAGTTGATCCTTTTATGTAATACCATTATGTCATCTGGAAACAACCTAAATTCTGACTGTAAACTAACTATCAACACACTCATTCATTAGAATAATTAACAGCAATAGTCCCAATTTAGTACCATGTGGTACTTCCATATTTACTTCCACCTCTTTTGATAATGTATTTCCTCCTCCAACACTTTGCTTTCTGGCTTTTAAGAATTACCCTACCCAGCATGTAACTTTTTCATCCAATCCAATTGTTTTCAGTTTATTTGAAACTATTTTATGGCTCACTCTGTAAAATAGCCTAGAAATATCTAGTACTACACTATCAACTTGGCCTCCCTTGTCCAATTCATGTGAAATATCTTGTACATAGCCCGCCATCTGAGATTCACATGAATATCCTTGCCTAAATCCATGTCTTTCCTATCATCTCCTCTGCGTCTGCAACAGTTAAATACCACCATTCTTGTGGCTGGGTTGACTATTTAGGTGTCCCATCCATGTATGAGAAAAGAAATGTTTCAAGCTACATTATCGCAAGAGGTATCAAAATTTGTGTAATTTAACACAGATTACAAAAAAGGTAAAAAAACTAGAAATGCATGTCATCTTGAGGGCTCTGCCACTCTTTGAATTTTTATAAATTTTACATTTTTACAGACTTAAGACGTATGCCTAAAATAATACAAAAATCAAGTTTAAATGGTAAAATTATTAAACAAAACACAAGGAAACAAAATAAATAAAATAGAGCTTATATTTAATGACAAAAACTAAGAATTTAAACTTAATTTTATATCTAAAATTTGGCATTTCTGCTCAAGATTGCAACCTGGTACTAATGAAACCATCTCTTAAAGTAGCGTCAGTTACACTTTGTGAGGCCTCTGTCACCAGAGTCACACATCTTTCCACCGATTGTGTGTGACAAGGAAAGTTAACAGTTTCCAAACTCTTATCTTTTGCCTTGATTTGTAGGTCCTCAATAGAAATATTTTGAAGAACTGATGGTGCTGTAACCTGACACTCGTGCCACACAATAATTTTGGTGTAATCTTTAGCAAAGAAGTTAATTTTTGGTGTTTTAAATACCCTGCGTTTAGTGCTACTTTAAGCTTCTCTCACTTTTATTATTCTTCGCAATGCCAGCTCCCAAATGTGGTCTCTATCATCAAACAACATAGTGACAAGTAGGTTTTCTGGGTGCGCAAAAAAAAAAAAGCATTTCTTTCGATACCAGAATCCACAACAGATCTAAGATTGATTGATCAATTGAAAAAGATGTTTGGATCCATCTTTAAAAAATGTCTTTTGCCTGATTAAGAACCAAATCGGAGCGTATACTTTAACCACATAGTTGGCTAACATTTTCAAATTTTCTGTTGGTTTAATGGTACTTACGTAAAGTCTGAGTATACGATTGGCAGAAGTAAACCATCATGAGTGTGTCATTTTTCCTAGTTGATGGTTTGCCAGCTCAGGAGTACAGAAACCAGTTGATACAGCTTGACATTTCTCACAAAGGTATTTTTGATCAGTACTTAGTTAATCGAGCACATTTTTCGGCAAGTCAGGCAAATTACCAGCTACCGCGCTAAAAGAAAAACATGGTTTTATTTTCACAACCAGCTAATTGTTTTCCAATAGGTCCGGAATATTCTCTAGGACCCAAAGTGCAGCCATCTAAGGTTAAAAATAAATGACAAAGGGGTAACTCATTGGCATGAAGCATGCAAACACACCATTGTAGCGGTCTCTCCAAATATTCCTCTAAATATTGAATCACGCCGCCCTTCCAATCAGTATTAGTCGCAGTTCCATCACATCCCATATGAATTACGTCATCTAAATTCCAACCTTGATCTTCTAATAAACTTGTGATTGAAGTAAGAATTCTCTTTGCAGTGCCACTACTTGGCGTTGTGTGTCCCAAATAAATTACTCCAGGTTCTGCTAAAATTGGGATGTGCTCATTTAAAACTTCTTTCTGATGGTAACGATCCCCTATTTTCTCATTTATCAGAGTCTTGTCTTTTCATCCATCAAAGTAAATGCTTTTTATAACAATACCTCCAATATCTTTTGAAGCTTCTGTCTGGGCTTTAGATACTGCTCTGTGGATCTTGTTTTTATCAAATCGTCGGTAGAAACCATGCCGACGTCAGCCAAACCTGCAGAAGCAACAGCAGCAGCAGATCGCATCGATAAACCGTATCTTACACAGACCTTAGCAACTGTTGGCAATGGCAAAGTATTCCGATTCGCCGTTGAAGTCGATGGTGTCTCTGTCAAGGGCGTATTTGTCAGGGATGCCTCTGTTATCGGATACGTTCCTGGGGAAGATTCACGCACCGAATCTTCATCACAATTTGCTAAGGCAGAATCGGATTCTTGAGTAGAACATGACTTTTTTGCTTCCCTTATTGACTCTTCAATTTGTCTCTGCTGCTGTTTCATTAATCTAGCCATTTCTTTCTTACCAATACTGCTTATAACCATTTTCCTGTCATTTCTTTGATCCAACAAAAAACTTCTCTCATTGATGGGAACTTTCTTAGTTTCAAACACGATCAAGATTCAAATGCATTTACAAGCAGCAACATCGAAAAGTTTCTCAGATGACTCTAAAAAACACTTCAGTTTGTTTTCAAAACTATAATTTCATTTTATTTTGGAGTATCTTTTCAAATTTAAGTACTTTTCGAAATAGGATTCCAGTAATTGAATAACTCGTTCCTTAGTTACAATTGGAATCGAAGCTTTGGTCCAAATGTTGGTGATATTCTCAGAAACAATCACATATATACCTGAATTGGATGGATCCTTTCCATTATACTTCAATTTCAGGTCGTTCTTGACAAATAAAATAAATTTAATGACGTCCCTTATAGTTGGTAGCTGCAGATCGTCAAGTTCTTTGTATGGTCCCAATATAGCATAAGTAGTCTCACTATGCCTCGAACTCATTCTTTAAAAATCACAAAATCCACTTGTAACACTCTAACGATCACAACTGTACGTAAAACTATAAAAATGTGTTACTTTTAATGCTATAAAGCATTAAAATTACTTTGGCTACGAATAAAACACTCACGAGTCAAGTCAACAATGTCCTCGATACAAGTTGAAACTTCACGGTATTTGCAGGTTGAAATCTAACAAATTCAAAGTAGCCAGTAACGTGTAATTGCATGCAAATAGAAACGTTGTGTATGTATTACAACTAAATGGAACAATAAAGTAAATATTTTTTTTATATTTAGTCCAGGAGTCGAAATTAAGGATACCGAAATACCACCATAAAAACATCAAGTTTTCAAAATTTTGAAGATCGGTAGAACCCTAAAGACATAGTTTTATTTCATTTTCAAGATCATTTTGGTAATCTATGGCAATTACGAAAATTTTAAGAGGTCTTGTGTTACGGAAAATATATTAAAAAAATATTTTCAGGACACCCTATTCACCAAGGAACAAGAAATTGAGCTTTATTTTATAACAATTCTATTTATGAAAGCAACTACAAAGAAATTCATTGCCAGAACTCTCCATTAACCCGTCATTTTTGACGGGCTTTGAGGCTAGTATAACATAAAGAGTTAGGTTATCACCATTTATTTTTAATTTTCTTAATTTCCACTATTTCCGTATTCACTATTCAATCTTAAATCAACCACATGCAAATATTTCCAGCTGTGTGAGAAAAAAAGTATTGCCAATGATGCTGCTGTCTAGCACACAAAAATTCAAATTGCCTATACAGAGCAGGCAATAATGCTTGAATTGGATATTTGACTACTTCTTGAAGATGGTTTTAAATTGTTTACTGGTACACGTTATTCTCCGAGTGACGAGATTTTTAGACGGCAGTGCATTATTTTGCGTAAAATTCAAAGTTAAAATTTAAAGAATTTAAAAGCCCGCCAAAACGCTCCTTCGCTGCCTGGCGCGTGCATTGACAGTCGTGACGTCACACATCTGTAAACGCTGCCGCTGCGTATAGAGCGTTTCCAATTACCCAAGTTTCCAATTATTTTTATTGTTTGTTGCTGGTTACTTCTTGTTATTAATGAAAGTTCGTTTTGAATATACAAGTAAAATCGAAAACAATTTGTAAAAGCCTACTGCGGAAAAATATTCAAAGTAGACGCCTTATTTGTGGGGCTAGCTATAGAAACAACCACTCAGTTTTATTCTATGGAGCTTAAAAATGTAAAAACTTCAATTTGATATTGCGGAAAAGTCACTTACGATATTTCAACCAATGCCTCACACAGCTGATGCCTTTTCTAACGTCATGTTATTAAAACTAATTAATTTTAATTTAATTGCATAGGAGCACATGCTCCGGTGGCAATTTCCCTACACACCCAACTTCCTCTTATCCTGCACCCACCTAAGATTTTCTGTGAAGCTCATTTACACCGCGATTTCGTAGAGTTAAATGTAAACGTTGTTTAAGGCGAGAATTATTAGGGTTACGGTCCTAAGGTTCGATCCTAGCTTCGGAATATGTTCAATTTGTTTTCTTTTGTTATTTTCTTTGGATACTAGTTGCTGTTGGTTGTATCGCATAATCATTTTTCCCGAAAACCCACCAAAACATTAACTTATTTTTTTTTTTTTTTTTTTTTTTTTTTTTTTTGAAGGCTTCACAACTTTTTGGATAACAAGCGAATTACAACAGTTTGAAACAACCAAAGAAGATTTCAAAAAGGAAATTGGACGTTAATTGCACACCATAAACAGGGCTTTTTTAAAAAAGAAATATTACTTGCATATTAAAAGTAAATACCGCTTAATAGATGCAGTTATATCAGGAAGGTAACCCGCAGTTGTATCGTCAGGTAAAAATTCCAACGAAAATGACACAACGTGTTCCGGAACTGTTGCAAGATTTCTACAAGTGATGTCGATTCTAAAATAAATTCCATTATTCGCCGCTGCGCACCTGTATTTTTTGCATGATATTCTCTCTCTGGTAAGTTTAAAAATTAAAAGTTTTCATGTGTGGTAGTAATTTGTTTCAAACGCTTGTATGACGCTTAACAACTATTATGAATTCTTCGAATAAAACATAGTAGTGCGAAAAACAGCAAACATAGACGGAAAAAATGCACGCAAAAAATATTATCCCAACCAAGGTTCGAACGTAGGACGTTCTGAATTCCATTACCACTCTTCAATCACACAGCTATCAGGACACTACTTCTTAATTGCTTCTCTTTATGTTAATACTCGTAGTAAACACTTCACAGTTTCTTCGTGTGAGATGAAGTGAAACGAGGTAGGTAAATGAATAAACAAACAAATTCAGTTTTATTGACAAAAAATATCATTTATCTATAAGCCTTAATCTGCAATTAAGAAAAATGACCCACAACATCCAGTTGTTCCGAGCGTGGTGAGTGAGCAGTTAACACTCTGGCCTCGCATCCGGGAGGACGTCGCACAGTGTGATATTTTCTAAATCTAGAGGGACAAAAGTCAGTTTTGATAATAGTCTACGCAGGCAAAATAGTTATTTATATTCAAAGTAGATAAACCACATTACTCGGAACAAAGGTTTATTTTTCACGAATTCACTCCTAACAATAGAAAAAATAGTTTGAACAATGGGCTTCATGTGATCCACCGATCAAGCGCTCCAGTCGGCCGCGCCATTTGACTGAGCTTGGTCGATGATTACACTGTGTTTCTGTGTGTTAGTAGTGACTTGTGTGTTTCTGTTGCTTTTGGCGATCCTCAAGGTAAGTTTACGCATGCTTTTTCCGTGATACATTAGCATCATTAAAACAGAGCGAGATTATTTTTAATTAAAAAAAAACTACTGAGCCAATTTCATGTTGCATTTTAGTTCATTATATCGGTCTCTTGCTATATTTATTTCAAAGAGCTGCTTATTAGCTACAAGAAATACCTTCATTTGTTTGCACATATTTGCGACATCCATACAACTTTTCTTTATTTTCACTGCACACATTTCGCGTACAGAATTTTTCGACGTATGGTTTGCTAACGCACAACAATCAATCTCTAACTTTCAATTTAAATATAAATTAGTCTCAAATTGAAGCTGTTACATTTTTAAGCTCAGCAGTATAAAAGTCAGGGGTTTTTCTATAGCCAGCCCCACAAATAAGGCGTCTATTTTCGATATTTTCACTGTAGACTTTTACAAATTGTTCTCGATTTTGTATTCAAAATGAAATTTCATTAATAACAATAAATGACCAGCAACAAACAATAAAAATAGTTGAAAACTTGGATAATAGGAAACGCTCCTTTCCCAGCCAGAGCGTTTACAGACGTGTGACGTCACTCTAGCGACCACCTATCCTAGAGCGTTTTCTGTCACATGACCAGAGGTAAGAAAAGTATAATTTTTATTTCGCTTTTTTATTCAAAATAATCCACTTTTCTCTTCAAACTTGAAAAAATTAGCTTCCTGAAGCATTAATCTATGAGAATGAGTTAAATTTATAATATTTTTTTAATGCTGTCAAATAGCCTATTATGTTGCTACCAAGTATAGAGTCTTAGTGGAGCATTTATCTTTGACAACATGTGAAAACTTTGGTTGAAGCTGTATCTTAAGTATGTAGTATAGCTACTTTGCAAAAAATAAAATATATTTTTTGTGTTCTACACAATCCAAAAATAATTTTAAAAAAGGGAAAGGCATGGCTAATCAAGTAACAATACTAAAATAACATAGGAAATATCTATATCTACATATATACTCTGTAATTCACAAAATTGTGGGTGGCAGAGGTTGCTCAACACCAAACCTAATCTCTTTGTTGTGCATTCCAATCCCTAATGGTACGAGGGAAAAAAGAATTAATATAAGAATATGTGCGGCACCTTATTTCTCTAATTTTATCTTTCCTGTCATTTCGACCCAAAGAGGTTGGTGGACGAAGTATTTCACTACACTCGTAAGTGAAAGTGGGAGTACACATGTTTACCAATAAGTATATACGAAACATGCGTCGTCAATCTACCAGAGACTCCTAGCCTAGTCTACTAATCAGTTCTGTAACGCTTTCATAAGGACTGTAGCAAGCGGTCACGAATCGAGCAGCTCTTCTCTGTACTTTCTCTATACTGTCAATCAACCCCTTACGAAACGGATCCCAGATGGCCAACAGTAGTCTAAATGTGGATGCACAAGAGATTTGTACGCTATCTCCTTTGTTTGTTCATTAAAATTTTTCAATATTCGACCCAGGAACCGCAGCCTAGAATTAGCTCTACCTACTAACGTATTAATATGTAAGTCCCATTTCATGTTCCTTTGTACTATTACTCCCAAATATTTCATAGAATCGACCCTATCAATAACTGAACTGCTTACCTCGTATTTCTGAACAATCGGATTCTTTTTGTTAGTTATGCTCATTGTCTTACACTTTTTACAATTTAGTGTTAGTTCCTGAACTGTTTACCTCATACTTCTGAACGATCGGATTCTTTTTGTTAGTTATGATCATTGTCTTACACTTTTTACAATTTAGTGTGAGTTGCCACTCAGCGCACCATGCCAAAATAACATGCAGATCACGCTGAATTTCTAAGCAATCGGCCAAATTCCTTACTTCCCTATAAATAACCGCATCATCAGCAAACAATCTAAAAATGCTTTTCACTTTGTCTGCGAGATCATTTATGAAAATTAAGAAAAGAAGTGGTCCTATTACACTTCCTTGAGGTACACCACATGTAACATCTACATGAGAAGAACCTTCTCCTTCAACAATGACATACTGCGACCAACCAGTTAGAAAATCCTTTATCCATTCACAAAGCTGATCCGATATACCGTACGCTCATAGCTTCGCTAAAAGGCGGATGTGTGGCACAGAGTCAAAGGCTTTCTCAAAATCTAAAAAAATTGCATCTACTTGTGAACCTGCATCAATAACTTTCATTACGTTGTGTGCAAATAGGGCCAGCTGTGTTTCACATGACCTTTTCTTCCGAAATCCGTGTTGATTTTTTGTAAGCAAATTATTTTCATCTAGAAAACTCAATGTTCGAGCATATAATGTGCTCCATAACTCTACTACAAAAAGATGTTATAGATATGGGACGGTAGTTTCCAGGGTCACTTCGATCACCTTTCTTGAAAACTCAATTTTCCAGTCTGAAGGTACTTTTCGCTCTTCTAGGAATTTACTGAATATATCAGACAGAAAAGGCCCAATTTCTGCTGCATACTCTGAAAATACTCTTACTGGAATTCCATCCGGGCCAGGTGCTTTCCCCCACTTCAGGAGCTCTAATTGCTTTATGATACCTGCAGTATCTATTCGTAATGATTCCATCTCCAACTCGACACAACGTTGGAAAACGGGAATGCTATCCTTATTTTCGTCAGTAAATGAATTTTTGAATACAGTATTTAGTACGTTAGCTTTATCGCAGCTTTAATTAACCTCGGATCCTTCACAAACTAGTGCTGGAATATTGCTGTTGGTACAACTGACTTTTCGAACATATGACCAAAATTTCTTTGGGTTTTCTGCGAGACTCTTAAAAAGAGTGTTTGAATGAAAATCGTTGAAGGCCTCACGCATCACATTCTTCACATGTCCTCTTAACTCAGCCATAGTTTCTAAATCACTGCAAGACCTCTTCCTTCTGTAGAGTGTGTGTATCCGCCTTTGTTTTTTGAGTAATCTTTTGACTTCGCATGTGTACCACGGTGGATCATTCTCCCCATTTATTTTCCACCTTGGTATATGTACTTCCATACCTTCCCTGACTAAATGTATAAATCGATGCCACATCTCTTCAACAGTGTCCTTTGTTAACTTAAAGTTATGGTAATTATTCCTCAGGTAGGTTCTAAAACACTCCTTTGAGGCTTTACTGAATCTGTATACAATCCATTGTCAGAGTCTTTGGTGGTTTAATTAATATAGTAATTAAGTAGTCCACCATAAATTTCAGTTTCACATCTGTTTATTTTGAAAACAATGTCAGTGATATTGTTTACATGCAAAGATACAATCCAGAGATACTACTGACGCAGTTCTAGGCAGTTGCAAACTGAATCTGTATAAAACTAACTCTGTCCTTCTGCTGATTTCTTTATATAGACTCTATCGAAATTTTCCGAACACTTCAAAAGCTTCTGCGAGATATTTCTCGACCATAAACAATTACTCAAACAATTAAACATATTAAAAACAATCAGAAATAGTACTTGATCATTTACATCATTCCAAAATGGTCAGAAATGTAAATTAAAGATATTTAAACACAAAATTATTTACAGAAATTATTTTAAACTGTAGAAAATTGTCCTGTAGACATCGTAAATTGCATTCATACTTGAAATTACAAACATTTAAGCAATTCTCTTGCACAATTCGGTTCTCAAACATATTAAATGGCCTTTAACCCGTAACCAGTATGGTCCATAAGTTGTTCCATAACCGATAAGGTGGGGTCACCATGACCCCAATATTTGTTATTCAAAATGTCAGTGTTAATGTTCAATTGAAATCAAAACAATTTTTTTTTGCAATCACACATCATATCTAAAGGTATCTAAATGGGATTGAAACAATAAATGTAAATTTGGATTTTATAAAAAAGTATATTTAAGAAAACGCAAAACTGTAAAAATGAAAATTACAAAATATTAAACATTGAAATTCAGACATAAGTACATAAAAAATCTTAAAAATTGAGGTTGATATTATATTTTTTACTATACAACGAACATAAAAAAAATTGGACAAAAAGATAATTTTTAAAAAATTGTTCACAAATCACAACCACTCTTACAGGCAGTCTTCACAGACACTCACGGCACAATCCATGCATATTGGTGTACTGCAATGTGCACAGTAAACCTTTGTTTTTTTATCCTTGCTCCCTGGGCACTTCCCACACCTTATTCTTTTACCAGGTACAGCTGAAGGCTTTGGTATTTTGTAATTTACCAACCTAGCAATCGATTGTCTAAGTTCACGCGGTATGTGCAAGTTTGTTACCCTCCTCGGAAGTTGTGGCTCAACCAGCTGCCTTGCCAAATTTTTAATAAAATCAGACCTGGATAATTGTCCGTTTCCAGCATTGATGAATAAATCACATATGAATTTACAGAAGAAATATTCAGCATCGCATAAAATACCGTGAGAGGCCACCTTCTGCTTCTTCTTTTTGTAGAGTATATTGTGCATTTCTCGTCAAGAGCATCGATTCCTCCTTTCGTAGCATTATAATAATGTATTATTTCAGGCTTTCCGGTTTCGTCATTAACAGTAGCACTGTGATGCATCGAGGAAACTAAAACCACTGCCTTTCTTGGTTTGGGGACATAGGATACTAAAGTAATATTTTCCCCAAAGCCAAAAACTGATGTTCCGCATTTCCTTGCTTTTGAGAGAAGAAATTCTTTTGGGATTTCTTTTTTATTTTTCTTCAAAGTCCCAACATAGGTAAGTCCCCTTTTCCTCAACTCTCTCACAAGTTCAATGGATGAGAACCAATTGTCAGCCGTAATATTGCGGTTGGTTCCTTCAATTGACTTTGTCAGTCTAAGGACAGCCTGCGTTGGTTTTGAAAATTTTTTCTCCTCTTCTGACAAAGTATTGCTATCACTTCCTTTACCAGCATAAATGTAACCGTCTAAAAAATAATGAGTTTTTGCATCACTGATTACAATAATTTTTAGACCGTATTTTCTTGGCTTACTTGGGATATACATTCTAAATTTACACCTCCCTTGAAAGCCAATAAGCATTTCATCAATGCATACCTGGTTACTAATAGAATAATTTTCTTTGCAATTTTTTAGAAATAGACCAAATATATGAGAAATTGCTGCGGTTGGGTCTGTTTTTGTACGCTCTTGTCTAGTGCATGAATCGTCAAAACGGAGGGCAGCTAAAATTATAGCAAATCGTTTCTCAGACATAGTACATCTGAAAATCTCTCGGTCTGTCCCATCAGTTGCAAAAATTGATGTCAAATCCTCATCATTCGACTTGAAAATAGCCGTGAAAAAGAGAAGGCCAAAGAATGCATTCAGCTCCACAAGATCAATATCTGCTACCAAATATTTGTTATCTGTAAAGTTATTTCTTATGGCCTCCATTTTTTTTCAGCATAATAATATTTCATCTAAAATATCATTTGCAAATATACAAGACCAAGCAGCTTGCTCAGAGCAACTTTTCCCTAGTTGCTTAGCAGGGCCTATAACTCCTGGTAAATGGACAATTATATTATGGGAACGGGTTCTTACATTTATGGCAGGTGGTGTGGCACACCACTAGAACCTATTTTTTCCAAAATAGTTGTGCGTTATCATGCCCTAAGATTCAGAATTTTCTTGCACTCCTTGTTCTAAATTTTGCAAAGAAATACCTGATTTAACTTCATTTTCTTGATTTTCATCAGTCCCATAATCTATCTCCGAATTTGAATCATGGTCACTTTCTAGATCTTCGTCACTTCCACAATCGCTCATAGCTTCTTTCAGCCATTCCAGAAAATTGGGATCATTAACATTCATTGAATGTCATTGTGAATATGCCATTTTTGACTGAAAAAATATAAATTAATTTTATTAAAAAAGTTTCACTAACGGTATGGTGGGGTCACACGGACCCCACACTCCGATAATCTTATATATATATATATATAAATAAACGTGTTTTTTCCTATATTTCACTTATCAGCCACCACTACCTAGCACAGATCACTGATGATTGTGGGTGGAAGTAGCATGGAGTTTCCTGTCGTGCACAACGTTGGCCGAATGCCGATAGCTGTGGGGATGTGGGAGATATAATGATTAAAGTTGGTCAGTGCAGGGCGTTTTCATATTTCGACCAAAAATTCGTATCTCCGTATACTTCTCTTTCCTGCCACAACTACATAACATAGACTTTTGGTGTTTGTGTATGGTAGTAGAATCGTCTTTCCTGTCGTGCACTATGGTTGTTAGATGTCGGTAGCTATGGGGAAGTGGGAGATATGGGGGTTGAAAGTGGTCGACCTGTGGCAATTTCATACTTCTGCCAAAGACAAAAGTGTCATGGTGTATCACTTTTCAGCGAAAACTATAGATCACAGATAATTGGCGTTTGTGTATACTAGTAGCACAGAGTCACCTTTCAATCACAACAGCGGCCGAATTTCAGAAACTGTGGTACTGTGGTAGATATGGTGGTTGTAAGTGGCCGACCAAGGATATTTTCATATTTCGACTGTCTCCGCATATGTCACTTTTCTGCCACAACTACATAGCATAGAGCATTGGTGTTTGTGTTTGGTAGTAGAATCGTATCTCATGTAGTGCACTATGGTTGTTAGATGTCGGTAGCTATGGGGGTGTAGGAGAAATGGGGGTTGAAAGTGGTCGACCTGTGGCAGTTTCATACTTCTGCCAAAGACAAAAGTGTCATGGTGTATCACTTTTCAGCGAAAACTACGGATCACAGGTAACTGGCGTTTGTGTGTAGTAGAAGCACAGAGTCACCTTTCGATCACAACAGTGGCCGAATTTCAGAAACTGTGGTACTGTGGTGGATATGATGGTTGTTAGTGGCCGACCAAGTATATTTTCGTATTTCGACTGTCTCTGCATATGTCACTTTTCTGACACAACTACATAGCATAGAGCAATGGTGTTTGTGTTTGGTAGTAGAATCGTATCTCATGTAGTGCACTATGGTTGTTAGATGTCGGTAGCTATGGGGGTGTGGGAGAAATGGGGGTTGAAAGTGGTCGACCTGTGGCAGTTTCATACTTCTGCCAAAGACAAAAGTGTCATGGTGTATCACTTTTCAGCGAAAACTACGGATCACAGGTAACTGGCGTTTGTGTGTAGTAGAAGCACAGAGTCACCTTTCGATCACAACAGTGGCCGAATTTCAGAAACTGTGGTACTGTGGTGGATATGATGGTTGTTAGTGGCCGACCAAGTATATTTTCGTATTTCGACTGTCTCTGCATATGTCACTTTTCTGCCACAACTACATAGCATAGAGCAATGGTGTTTGTGTTTGGTAGTAGAATCGTATCTCATGTAGTGCACTATGGTTGTTAGATGTCGGTAGCTATGGGGGTGTGGGAGAAATGGGGGTTGAAAGTGGTCGACCTGTGGCAGTTTCATACTTCTGCCAAAGACAAAAGTGTCATGGTGTATCACTTTTCAGCGAAAACTATAGATCACAGATAACTGGCGTTTGTGTGTAGTAGTAGCACAGAGTCACCTTTCGATCACAACAGCGGCCGAATTTCAGAAACTGTGGTAGATATGGTGGTTGTAATTGGCCGACCAAGGATATTTTCGTATTTCGACTGTCTCCGCATTTGTCACTTTTCTGCCACAACTACATAGCATAGAGCATTGGTGTTTGTGTTTGGTAGTAGAATCGTATCTCTCGTAGTGCACTATGGTTGTTAGATGTCGGTATCTGGGGGTGTGTGGGAGAAATGGGGGTTGAAAGTGGTCGACCTGTGGCAGTTTCATATTTCTGCTAAAGATGCATGTGTCACGGTGTATCACTTTTAAGTGAAAACTATCAATCGCAGATCACTGGCGTTTGTGTGTGGTAGTAACACAGAGTCTCCCATCGATCACAACGTTGGCCGAAATTCGGTAACTGTGGGAGTGTGTGAGATATGGTGTTTGAAATTGGTCGATCATGAATATTTTTGTGTTTCATCCAAAGACTTGTGTGTATCCGTAAATTTTACCTTGCTGCCGGAACTACATAGCGCAGAAGACTGGTACTTGTGTGTGGTAATAGTATCGAGTCTCCCATCGTGCACTAGGGTGGTTAGATGTCTATAGCTGTCAATATGAATTCTTTACAATCACGAACGAAGTCGTGGGTACCAGCTAGTTGTTGAATAAAACTCATAAATCACTTACCGCAAGACAACCACTTCGGTCAACCGCTCAGAAACTACTGCCTGAAAGGTACTGGGAATCACAGCTCCTACAAGCGTCGGGTATGGGAATTACAGAATAAACAAAACTGGCTGGGGCTCCCAGGACCCCACCTTACTGGTTACGGGTTAAATAATTTCTTTACATAAAATAAAATCTATATACACTGATTTACAAGAAATTGCAAAACAAACATACCAGATCATATTCAAGCAGACTTTAGCTCACTACAAATTCTTCATTAAAATACAATTCTATGTAAAGTTCAGGGTATGAGGGCTGTTACACCGTCCATTTCCCCTTTTTCACTTGGTCATTATTTTCGCAATTACCGCTTTGTGATCGCTTATTCCAGTGGCCGTTGGAATGTCGGTGAATAATTCTAGCCTCTTAGTAACCAGCAAATTTAAAATGTTTTTGCTACCGTTATGACACCGCGTAGGTTCATTAACTAGCTGTTTGAAATGATTATCCGAGAACAAATTGAGAATTACTTCAGAAGCTGCCTTATCCCTGCTACCAGTAATGTGAACATAATTATGCCAGTCGATATAAGGCAGATTGAAGTCACCTCCCAGAATCATAGCATGATCCTGAAAACGGCTAGCTATACTATTAACATTACTTCTTAATTCCTCGGCGATAGCTATGTCAGAATCGGGTGGACGGTAGAAGGCACCAATGACGAGTTTTGACCCAGCAACGTTGAGTTTAATCCATATGATTTCACCGATAGTATCGACATCTATTTCATTACATGGGAGGAATTTACTCACAGCTATAAATACCCAACCTCCATGAGAATGTAATCTGTCGTTACGAAAAACGTTCATGCTGTCTTTAAAAGTTTCGGCGGAACTTATTTCCAGTTTTAGCCAACTTTCTGTACCGATAACGATATCCGCTTCTGTGCTACAAATAACGCTTTCAAGTTCCGGTTGTTTGTTACAAACGCTTCTACAGTTAATTACGAGTACTTTTAACTGTCGTGACTCTTTTACGTTCCTCCTACATTCCGGTGTTGCATCTGATTGGGTTACCCTTAACTGTATTTCGTGTTTTGGGCCTTCCTCCCTCAGCCTAAAAAACCACCCAGTGCATTCCACACGGCCCCTGCCACCGTGTAGCCGATTCACGTGTGTTGTCATTCATTTGACTTGTTTATACTTATACTTATATCATTGAAGTCCTAAATTTTGTTGATAAAAATGATCAAAGGTCATTTCACTAACCTAAAAGTATATCCACTAATAAATATCAATTAATAAAATGGCCACATATATACTGGAGTGTTAAAGGTCGTGCAATACCTCCTGAAATCTTGTGGCAACCTGTTTTGCCCATCAAACTGAAGCAACCTGACACAGTATTGATTCAACAAATCATTGTGAAAGCTTTGGTTGATGCTGTACCTTAAGTATGTTGTACAGCATCTTTGCAACAGATCAAATGTGTATTGTGTTCTATACAATGTGAAAATAATGGGGAAAGAAGTGGAAAGAAATGGAAAAACATGAAACAGGTTTTCAAAACATTGCTCAAGTAACATATGGAAATACTTCAATCATTAATTTGACTTATTTGTTGCTAGCCTTATAACTTCCTCTTTACCTAGATCACTGACATCATAAATTTGTGTAATAAACATTATCAAAGGATATTTCATTAATCAAAGACTATATCAATTAGTAAAACAGACACATTTACACCGAAGTGCCAAAAGTGAAGGAAAACCTCCTAATAATGTGTGGCAACCCATTTTGACTGCCAAACTGAAGCAACCTGACATAACATTGATTCAAAAAATCATTAAGTGTCACCATAATAATTACTCAGCCATCCTTCTCTTCTATAACCATCCATATGTGCAAAAGGGTGCCAGTGCAGTATGTTGATTACAAACAGACCTTTCAATCATGTCCCAGATATGTTCAATTGGGTTCACGTGTATGTGGCCGAATCATTCCAGTTTGTTCCTCAAACCAACCATGAATGATTTTGGACCAGTAACATGGCACACTGTTGTCCTGGAAAAGTCCATCATTTTTGAGAACATGAAGACTGTGAACGGTCTCAAATATTTGATTTGATTTAAATTAATTACTTTAACTTACAAAACCTCTATGTTAACAATGTTTGAAATGGTGTTGCCTTGCACATACACGAACAGATTGTTTCTTAGTATGTAGGCAATATGAACCACAGACGAAATCCTTAATTGCATTGCAAAGTCTGTCTCTTCTGATTTAAACAGTTTTAACACAACATATAAAATATCGATGCTGCTCTTGGCAATCTTGACAAATTCCATGGAATTCTCGACATGGTGCTCGCAATGGCCAACCGAAAGACTTAAAAGACAGGTCAGATATTTTGCCATAGGGTAAGTTGGAGCTCCAATATTGCTGATGATTGGTTGCAGTGGTACCCTTTCTTTGTGTATTTTTGGCAGACCATATAGCCGAGGTGGTCTAGCAGTACAAGGTCGGAGTTTCCTGTTGATCTCTGCAGAAAATTTGGCTTCCTCTCAATCCTGTTGGTAGGATCATTGTCTAGATGGCGATAGGAAGGATCATCAAGGATGCCCTTCATCTTCCCCTCATACTGTTCTTCTGTAAGCAGTACCGTAGCATTTCCCTTGTCCACTGATAAAACAACAATTTCATTGTTCTGACGCAAGACACGAAGCGCTTCCCTCTCCTCCCTAGTTATGTTGATCTTAGCAGGGTTTTGCATTATTCAAGACTCAGCAGGTTTCTCTGCAGATCTCCTCTGCTGTCTCCCCAGGGAGGGTACGAACGTCCTGTTTGACCGAGCTGATGATCTCAAGAGTTGGTGCACGTCTTGGCGCCGGAGCAAAGCTGAGGCCTTTGGATAAGACAGAAACGGTGGCGTCGTCAACGTGCAATCCGCTCAGGTTCACAACTGTGCAACTCACATCAAGACATTCCTGGGATGCTGAGTTCCCACCAGCTGGTTGTATTTAGACAAATGTCTAGCCGTTGTTCTCTGCCACTCCAAATTTTCTTGAGCGGATGTAGCAGCGTTTACCCTGTCCCACGAATCAGATGACATTTTGCTGGACAAGTTTAAGTGGCACTACAACAAAGATGTAACAAATGTGTTCCCTAAGAAGCGCAAGGCTAGCCCGACGAAGAATCCTTTGGCTTTGGCACTGTCAATGTGATGGATGACCATCACAAAACGTGGAACAATGTCACTTCCCCGGCATCTTTGGAGAAAGGCCAAGGAGCATAGTAGCCTGGGTTTCTTCCAAGTGCCTCACTTGGTGGTACATCTCCTTCCCGCAAAGGTGCTTGATGTAAGAACAGAGACTTTCCCAGCATATGCTTGAAATGAAGTCTTCACGGATGTACCGCCAGATAGTGTTTTGAAAACATGATATTTCGGCGACTAGCTCTGTCATCTTCATCAGGTATGGAGAAATCTGCACAGGTCGGCTGACCGTCGGATACTGAGAAAGTCCAGGTGCCACACCTCCTTATATAGCTGATGGCTCTCTCCGCGGACTGCGACCGGCGGCTCGCTGTGAGTGGGTGGGACAACAGTTATTCATTGTGGGCTGCGGAAGTTAATATTGAGCCATCTATGGCAGTTGCTGGACAGACGTGCTACTCTCTCTGGGTAGAGTTGCTAACGCTGGTTTCCATGCATTGCTAAGACATAGCCCACAATCTCTGTTGATGGTATCGGCCAATCGATTTTCAATTGCTTCTTTGACTATTGAATACCAAAAATATGAGGTCCTAGCTAATATCATAATGTTGTTGAAGTCAACCCTGTGGCCATGGTTGTACACGTGCTCGGCGATCACTGACTTGCTGTATTGTCCTAGGTGCAGATAGCGTTTGTGTTCTTCACACCAGTTTTGTACAGTGCAAATAGTTTGGCTGATGTAGCACTTTCCACACTCGCACAGGATGCTGTAAATCCTGGGAACTCTGAGGCCAAGATCATCCTTAACAGAGTGCAATTGATCGCAAGTCGGAGAAAAATCCAGTCCAACAGGAAGAAATGTCTAAGGCCACCACTTTTCTGCCTTTTGACGGAAACACCTCGGGGAAAATTGGCAGAATTCTTGCATGGCATGGAATAAAATGCTTCTACTGACCACCAACTAAAATACGGGACTACCTCCGCTCAGTTAAGAATGATCTTGGCCTCAGAGTTCCCGGAATTTACAGCATCCCGTGCAAGTGTGGAAAGTGCTACATGGGCCAAACAATCCGCAGTGTACAAAACAGGTGTGAAGAACACAAACGCTATCTCTGCCTAGGACAATACAGCAAGTCAGCAATTGCTGAGGATGTGTACAACCATGATCACAGGGTTGACTTCAACAACGTTATGATATTGGCTAGAACCTCATATTTTTGGGATACAATAGTCAAAGATGCGATTTTAAAAGATACAAGTTTCACAATAGTGTTTGCTGCATTTATTTGATTGGCCAATACCTTCAACAGAGATAGTGGGCTATGTCTTAGAGATGCATGGAAACCAGTGTTAGTGCAAAGAACTATGTTAGATTTTGATGTCACAGGTTATCGTCAACATTGGGAGGAGCACCCTAATTATAAATTTGAGTAATTAAATAAATTTTAAATATGCTAGTTTGGAATGTAAAGAAAATCAAAATTTGTAATCAAATAGATAGAAGAGTGAAAATTGGTCCAGGAAATAGATAAAATCGCACAGAGCAAAATCATATTATCAGTTTTAGAAAAAGAAAAGAATTTTGAGGAGAAAAATGAGATTTTCTAAGTTTCATTAATAAGGTATTGTAGACTATTAGCACTAAAGCATAGATGTAATGAAATTAGATTAAATTTTGTGGAAGCACTATTGAGGGATAAGCAAGGTTTTAAAATTAAGAGCAAGAGGCACAAAGAAACATATCAGAGTTATACTTTAAAACATAAAGTTATTAGTGAGATATTAATTTTTGAAGCTATGGGCTGATGTTATGCTTCTTAATTTGTCTATATGTAGGGGTCAGCCATATTGTATTTGGAGCAGTCTTTCACCAATCTTTAACAAGGTTAGTCCGCCGTTGATCGGGTGCAGGAATTAACAGCATGTGATAGGCCAGGATAGCAAGAACTTTTAGACATAGGATGTTTAGTGTGTGAAGTTACCACACCCAAGATTTAATAGCAATCTGTGAGTTATACAGAATTAACATGAACTAGAAAACCTTTAGGAACAGTTTCATCCACTTTGTTGGGGGGAATGATGAATAAGATTGTAAGAGTGTATCCTCAAATGATGCGACTTAGTCTATCTGCTATCTTCGTCAAGGATGTGCTTGTCTGATGCCTTGTCAGGGGCAGATCCAGGGGGGGGGGGCTAGGGGGCTGAAGACCCCCCCCCCCAAAGTATCTGGGTCCACCCCCGACATTGTAATTTTGGAGACCTTTTTTTTAGCTCTAATGGATTCGAAGCCGGAGGAGGCTAAAAAGACTACCCGATGGCCGACTCAAGCCCACCCCCCCCCCAAACCAAAAGTCCTCTGAAGGGAAGCCCTCTGAACCAAAATTCACTCAAGCCAAGCCCCCCCCCCAAACCAAAGTACTGCTCAAGCCCCCCCCCCCCAAACCAAGATCCTGGATCCACCCCTGTGCCTTGTCATTATGTCTACAACTGATACCAATCAATGTGCAATAAACTTTTCAAAATATATTTGAGTTTTTGTTGGAGGTGACTTTCTTTTATTTCAAAAGTGTATCCTGTTCTCCTGCCAGCTATTACCGGTTAATGTGATAGGTTGGTGATCGGCTGACATTTTAATGAGCCACGCATCTCATGAATCAGATTTTTAGGGACTGACAGTATCAGTAATGGTCACAATTCACATTCTGTGTGTAGTGTCTAACCCCCATTAGAGCACTGGTAGCAAGGGTGTAGCCAGGTACGGGCAGGGAGGGGCAGCTGCCCCCCCCCCCTCTCCCCCTAGCAGATTGTCGGTAAGCGCTCGGGGCATTCTTTATTTTTTTTTAGTATGAAAAGAAATTGAAAATATTTGGAACAATGACTTTAATTTGACTGAGCCTGCTGGTCCGCGAATATTACTTCTGTCTTTTAATGCACTACTAATTGTATAAAACATTTCCTGGACATTACCATTGTTGACAATACCCAAATAGCCTTAAGCTGAAAAAATAAATCGACCGCGAACAAAGATACGCATAGACGTCCGGTTAAAACACATTTGGCAATCTCGCCGTCTAAACCTGTGGACAAGGGGATGATGCGGGCACGGGGGAGGGGGCAGCGGAGAAAGCACAACCTTGGCCATTCTGTCATCACAGGATGGGTGGAATGTAGGAAGGGTGAGGTAGCACAAAGCGCGGGTGACTATTGTGTGTTATAATGATTGCAGAGTGCTGGCTGACTGGATTCGTACACAACGCATCACTTTATTATTGTGATATCACCGGAGTGCAAGCTAATCATTTACGTACAAATGGATATAAGGAAGTTTTTTTGAAAGTAAGTAATTTGTATCCACTCTATAACTGTTAAAGATGGCTATATATTTACGTACAGTGCCTACATAAAGTTTCGATTTTTATTTAGTATCTATGGTTAACCACATTTACTTTTATTATTATTTATTTTTATTACCAAGAGATGATTGCTAAAAAGCCAATAACGTAAGTGAACATTTGTCAGAAAATATTTATTGTAATTTACGAGGGCTGTCCAGAAAGTAACAGACGTTTTGACCTGGCGCAACAATGGGTGCTCCTAGCGCCGCCATCTTGGCGTCAGACTGTTCATACATTCACTACGCAACCAGCCATGGTAGTTTGCACATCGTTCCTATCGTACTTTGAATACAGTAGAGTGTTAAAATGAGCGCTGCAATTAAAAATCCCGCCAGTTGTGAAGTGCGAGCTGTAATACGGTTTTTGTTGGCGAAAAATCACAAACCAATTGAAATTTATCGCCAGATTTGTGATGTGTACGGCCAAGGAATAATCAGTGAAAGCCGAGTGAGGCAATGGTGCATTGATTTTAAAAATGGTCGAACCAAGGTTCACGATGAGGACCGCATAGGGTAGGCCTAGTGTTGTGAGTGATGAACTGGTGGTGAAAATCAACGAAAAAATCCGTGAAAATCGTCGTTTCACGACTACGGAGCTTTCAGAACATTTCCCCCAAATTTCACGGAGTTTAGTTCATGAGATTGTGGTTGGTAAACTTGGTTACCACAAATTTTGTTCCAGGTGGATTCCGAAAATCTTAACAGAAGACCACAAAAAACAGAGACTTGCTGCAGCACTGACGTTTCTGGAAGACTACGCCAAAACTGGAAACCAAGTTATCGATTGTATCGTAACTGGCGACGAGACTTGGGTAAAGCACGTCACCTGTGAAACAAAATGGCAGTCTATGGAATGGGGACACACGCATTCGCCCAAGAAACCGAGGTAGTGTCTGCAAACGCTGTCAGCAGGAAAAATTATGGCTACTGTGTTTTGGGATGCTAAGGGTGTGATTCTCGTTGAATTTCTTGAACGTGGCCAAACAATCACTTCAGAAAGGTATTGCGAAACACTCAGAACATTAAGACGCGCGATACAAAACAAGCGTCGGGGAAAACTCAGTGAGAAAGTTTTGTTTCCCCACGACAACGCTCGTCCACACACGGCCAATCATACCCAAGAGCTCTTGGATGGTTTTGGATGGGAAGTTTTCAATCACCCACCGTAAAGCCCGGATTTGGCACCGAGCGACTACCACCTGTTCCCGGCGATGAAGACGTGGCTCGCAACACAACGGTTTGAAACTGACGCTCAACTGCATGCCGGTGTAAACCAGTGGTTGAAGTCTCAGGCGGCAAATTTCTACAGAGAGGGTATCGAAAAGCTTGTACCACGTTATGATAAGTGCCTTAATTTAAATGGCGATTATGTTGAAAAATAGCCTAAGAGTTTACCTCTAAAATGTATATAATAAAAATCGTTTTTTTCACTTTGTTTATTTTTTATTACAAAACGTCTGTTACTTTCTGGATAGCCCTCGTAATTTATAACTGCCGCAGTTGCCTGGATTCACCTGGATAATAAGCTGGTTGGTCAAACAGTCAAGTTGTTTCAATGAGTCTGTAGCCATCAATGAGAACCGTATTAACACAGCGCGGGTCCTGCAGCAAATGCGAACAAGAGATCTTTGATTTGCTTTAGGTATTAAAGTTTAAGATATAAAATAAAACAGCACATATACAAAACTACCTTTCGTGATTCAATGAGGGTAATTTTAGAGATAAGGGAACATCCATAAATCAGGTAGCTCCATTTTGGCCTCATGTGAACCCAGCCCCCCTTTAGCTAATGTAGACACATTGTCAGTTATGACACTAAACGTTTGAATTTCAAAATGTTGTCTACGTGTTTGATTTTCTACAACTTTATAGAATGTAGAAAAGTCGCTAAAATAGTCCTGCTTTGAATTTGACTTGTGTTTTCTTTAAGTCAATTGCTGATATTCTTCAAAGCCAGTTAGGGCTTTGGCTATTGCCTTTATGTAAAAAAAAAAAATGTGGACCGCATTGCTTGGACGTACATGTGAAATGATTTATAAAGAACTTATCCCACGTCAAGGTCTTGATCAGACAACTGATGAGTTTTGTCACTTGCAAGCGCTCTAGAATTTTGTTTCACAAAAGTCATTATAATACCCATTACTAACGTCTCCATTTCATAAACTAGTCTGAAAGCTTTATTAAGAAACTCTACTTTTTGATCGTCGTTATTAGATATATCATCCAAAACTGGTTTGATACTGTCAAAACGACACAACAGTGCCTTCGTCGCATCAGCTCTGGCAAGCCATCTAGTGTCCGATACTCTTTTTAAAACTGGAATGTTTCAACTAGTATCTTTCAATGTTTTCAAGACCCCATGGATACGCTGAAGCGGAAGGAAATGGGTACAGGCTTTGAACGAAATCGAAGAAAGTGGCATTCTACAAACTCTTGAGAGTCAAATTTAATGAATGTGTGAAAAAAGGATTACTGTACATGCTGCGTACTAAAAAACTTGTAACCCACTGTTACCCACTCATCCGGATTTGTTAGTTTTGTTAAACTTTGCCCTCGACAATCTTTGATATTAATAACATTTCATTTCATTTCTTCTTCTTCCATCGTCATCATGCCAAACTGAGGAGCACGAATGAACATATTTAGCAGATGTGTTTTTCTTCTTTTCCCAAAATATCTTCATCCTCTCGCCGAGCTTTTTCCTACATTCTTCTGTCCAGGTGTTCCTTCTTCTAATATGCTGTTTTTTGGTAAATTGGTGGTTACTGAACATCTGGCATCTGTCCCGTATGATATCAACTGTGATTCCAATTTCCTGGAGATCTCTTTCGTGTTTCGATTTCAATTAGCCAATTGTTCTCAATTTTCGTTGAAATGGCCAGGTTGAAAATTCTTGTGGTTAGTCTGTTGTTATTCATTCTGATAATATGGCTGTAGAATTTTATTCGTCTTTTCCTGAACGTGTTTGAAATATTTCCCGAATTCTGTATAGTTCATTTCCTTTGCATACAAATTCCCTGTGCAAACTGAGCCAAAGATTTTCCTTAAAATTTTCGTTCCTTGCTTTTCAATATCTCTAATCAATGATCTGCTCCCAGTAATCAAAGTTGCCTATGTGTATAATGCCTCCGATTTGATTACAGTGTTATAGTATCTTCTTATTTTGCCATTTCGGGATATTGTCTTTTTGTTGTATCTGTTCCGGGTTACTCTATAGGGTTTTTGTAATTCAGATATTCAGGTTCAATAATTTCTCCTAGATATCTGAATTTAATTACTTAAGAGATATTCCTAAATCTGGTTTTGTCATTTAATAAACCTAGTGAACTTTGAGCGAGGTATTCAGCAGAATGGCCTTCTATATCCCAGAATCTTACAAACTCTTATACTGGTCCTGTCACAGACAGCTTACAACCAGAATCAGATGATCGGTTTACATGCAGTATATCTGGACTAGAATCCAATGAAACTGAATGTGCACCTCTTAATTTCGCAAAAAACGTGATCTCGTATGCTTCATGCAATTAGATGAATAAATTCCTCGCATGTTGTGTTGTGTAAGTATGAGATACGTCCCTATCCTTGATTTGCATAAATATGTGTATGCTCAGTCAGAAATTTGTCAAATGTAGTTACAAATTCTAGTAAACCTAAATAATTTCCAATGGAAAAAAAAACTGCTAAGTGTGTCCGCCAATATTTTTGTTCACAAGTCCACAATCGACACGTGCACCTTTGATTTTGCGAACTAACAGGGAAATTCCTTAATAGACTTTCTTTTAATCATGAACAAAGTGGCCATCCATAAATTACGTCACACATGGGAGGGGGAGCGGTTCAATGAAGTGTGACATCATGCGACAAGGGGGGACGGGGACAAGTATCACTTTATGGCACGTGGCTACTGTGTGAGTTCACGCTAGCTGTACCTACGGTGTCGTACGTCGGCCTCCTTTGACATACGCCAAAAAGCCATACCACCTTTGAGGCTTTGACAAAATATGACTTCTTATTTAAATGATCGTATTTCATCTATGGTCTATATCTTTCATCATAATAAGCCACTAACCATCAGAAGCAATCACATGAGATGCAACAGGTTCTGCACATCAAGAAAATTCTTCCTCTGCATTGCAGCTGGATGTGATAGGAAAGTTCTTCATTTGATAAACGAAGATGATGCTATGTTGTAAGATAATGTTGACACATCGAATGTTCCGAACATTATCCAAATCAGAAACTAATTGACTGTTATGCCAGTCATAAACAACATAAAAGAATGGGTTCAAGGTTAATGGACACAAAATTATTAAATTTTGCGCCATTCATTTGATTTGGTATGTTCTATCAATTTTCTAAATTGTTTGATTTATTGTAGATGTTACGAAAAATATTTTAATTTAAATATATAAATAATTTTGTAAGTGCTGTTTAAACTTAATGATTTTTAAATTTGAAACTGAAAAATGTGTGACGTCACCCAAAAGACGGCCGCGGAAGCCCTTATGAATCATGTAACAGCGAAACTGTCGCCTGTCAGTGCGAACTAGGGCTGTAACGGAGCTCCGCGCCCTCAATTGGGGAACTTTTGCGTGAAATCTTACCTCCGCATCCACATTTTTTAATGCAGAGGGATAGCAGAGTTTTTTTTACATTGTGGTATTTGTTATTCTTTTCACTTTACAAGATTTGGACCATTGTCGCTTTAGGTAACTACAACGTGATTGTTCTTTTCTCATGATCTTGCTATAAATGTAAAAATGAACCAAACCATGTTATTAACTAAGCGACAAATTTACAAGTGTGAACTTGCACGTAAAGTAAAGCGGCTTATTCATGGTCTTACTAACAGGACATCTGTGTAGAGCTACCGTAGGATGCGCTCACTCATTCACGCTACTTGAAGGAGTCAAAATTGTTCCAAGCAATCCTTTCCACTCGTACTTTCTCGCAGCATATTTCCTCCAATCATGATCCAACGCCATAGCTTGTTGGACAGTAAGGACCCATGTTGGTTGTGTGAGAGTCCAGCAACATCCAATATATCCTATTATGTGTTCTTGCAATCTCTTTCACGGTATACAAGAATCTTTTATTGGCAAATCGGATCATAGTTGGTCCTACAAGTTCGACTGTGAATGGGCCGCCAGAACAGTGGAAAGGCGGGTGGTGGGCACGGAGATGTGGCCTTATGCTTGATGCTTCAATTAGTTGATCTGTGAACTCAACAATGTTCATAAGACTTTTGACGCGTGCGTAGTTATTTAAATCTGTTTATTCACTTGTGAAATCGTCCCACGTTTCTTGTTGTTGAAAGATGAGGCAGAAAATGAATCACTATGGGCAGCACCATATGGAAATAGACTTTGCTTATGAAAAACATAGTATTTGGGATAAAAATATACTTATTTTGATTTTTAGTTTAATTTTGATAAAATATTAAAATCTAAATAATTATAAATATATTTTTCCACCTCTGCGTCCACTTCCACAATACATCTACATCCGCGGATGTCAAGCTCTAAATATCCGCATCTACATCCAAAAAGATGACTTCTGTTACAACTCTAATGTGAACTGCTTTGTTCTCGTCATTTCAACAAAATATGCGCGTTCCTCCAGTCATTAAATCTGTCTTTCGTAACCGGGCCAAATTGTCCGAATCCGTAGCCTTGCAAACAAAACAAAAACGTTTCTTTTCAGTTTCCGAATAACACAATCTCTAACGCGAGTTTTATGTGTTAGTAATATGTGATAAATTACCTCTGACAAAAACGTTTATTTTCACTGCCATACATTTTCTCTGAAAACAAAAAATTGCTGTCTGTATGATACAATTCGATAATTTCTTCTGCAATTAAATAATTTCGATCAAAGTTGCTCAGCTATACCATTGAATTACATTTTACTTAGAAGAGAAGATGTAGTAACATTGGAAGTATGCGATATTCTTTCAACCTCTGTCAACTTTCTGTCCACCGTTAAGAGTTCTACTGGGACTGCAGTATCACTTGTGATAATTGCGCCCATATCAGCGATGGTACTACATTTTAATGAATTTGCTATCATACCATCATCTGTACGATGGGATACAACTTGTGTGTTTTCTATTTCATTTTCTTTAGATTCAGAAACATTATTACGAACATTAAAAAACTCAGACAGCTTACGTGTTTTTTATATGTCGTCTTGGATCTCTTTCTTTCCCAACTTTTGGTATAAGCTTTGCATTTCCAATAGCATAGTGTCTACCTGTATCTCTAGGTCTGCTGCTCCTATTGGTTACTTTGATCTATATAAAATGGAAAATAAATTACTAAATTAAATTATGGCTGAGGAAATTGAACTTAAAACCTAGTGACAAGATCTAAACCCTTCACAATGTTCTTCTGCCCAATTACATCATAAAAAGTATGTGTCATGTTGTGATACAGTACATGAAAAAATCAATATCTAACCTTAGGCTTCAATGTTTCCCATTAACTTCCTTTTAACTGTATGTCACAGAATTTTGAAGTCGTAAATGTCATAAATGTATTGTATCAGTTCACAGCTATTAATAAAAAAAAATATTAAAAATTAAGCATGCCCACACGAATGTAATGTGGTGGAACGAGTGACTGTAATAGTATCCACTATCCATTCATTATTTTCATCTGGAAATTAACAGAAAATTATTCCAAATGGTAGGGTAATACAAACTGCTCGATTAGGGATTTCGCCTGATGTTTCTATATTCTAACTTGCAATACATAATTACGGTGTGGCCAGTGCTCATTCTTAAAATAACTTTTATACTATGGCGAAACGAGTAAAAAATTTCGGGGCACCTCTTCGCATACTTTATTTTTTCACCAATTTTAATGTGTTTATAACAAGACCATCCACACACGATTTAACTATTTACTCTTCATAAACACATACACGCTTATGGCAACAACATCCTACAAACATTCTAAAGCAATTAGCGTCCTACATTCGAACCTACGCGAGGTTTGAGCAAAATATATAGATGTATCGAAAAAAATCGATATTTTTTCATAAATTAATCGACAAATATGGCCAATATTTTTATTTTTGCTATATCAAAAATCGATATTTTTTAAAGTATTAATTTTTATTACAAATTCGATATTTTTTGTATGAACGTAATTCAGTATACAAATTGAAAGCTATGGACCTATTAAGATCTGAACAAGAAATATCTAGGAAAAAAAGAGCTGTTAACTTTGACGCTAGCTCTCAAAACTAGATCGAACTCTTGATATTTAGATCGATTTGTCAAACTGCTAGGACTTGTAGCTAAAATCTTAGAAGTCAATCAAATAGAAAAACGCCAGATACAGTTCCATCTTTGCAGTTTAATATTTGTGCAATGCCTTGTTGGCCTCTTGGCCCTTTCAAAGAAACAATAAAGAGATTAGTGGTGCAAATTATATGATTGTTAGCTTAGCCAATCCTATTATAGATTTGATTCAACAAGTAATGAAACAAGCAACTCCATCAACCACTTTAGGTTTCAGTGTAAAAGAGGTTTTACTGCAAAGAATTCAAGAGAGTATATATCCTTTAGAAAGAAGTACATTTCTCGCAGCAGCTACCATACTGGATCCACGATTCAGGTGTATGCACTTTTACTTCTGTAATTGGAGCGTCAAATGCTACATCGAAAACAAGGAATGAGATTCGAACAGGATAGACGATGAGTACAACGTTCTCCAGAAGTAAGATCAGACGTCAGCAGTGTAAGCTATCTCCGATGTTACTTCAATGTGGTCCACACATGAGAAACTTATCTTGGCACAAGCATTACACAAGTGATTCCAAGCTCTGGTTCAATCCCTACTGAGATTAGCCACTAGTTAATAGGAAATCAGACTCGGTAAAGTGTTGGGTGAATTGCCAATACTTCACGCCAGTGCTTTCGGAAATCGGGATGAGTACCTGATATTTCAAGCCTCTTCTGTGTCGTCCCAGAGAATGAATTCTGCAGTTAACTTGGTGGCACTGCACAACATGAGTAGATGGTTATGGAGCATGAAAAACAGATATTCCTTTTGATGGCTATATTGTAAAAATAAACTAATTAATAAAATTTTAAATAATTTCTAGATGTGTCTTAAATTTTCTTATATATTTTAATATGTTTGGTGAATATTTTTGGATAATTACCGGCTTTAGGAAAAATATCGACATATTGACATGGCGATATGTTGTCTCGATACATTTTTTTCATTAGTCCATCCGTACTGGAAGCTCACGAGTTTAAATAGACTATACTTAATTTTCGAGAAAACATCAGAAGCATCGCCAGAAGCTTTTGCATCGCTTCAAACAATCGAAATAGTTCAATAACAATCACAACCTACACAAAATTACTTAATCGTGAAGAAACATTTTTAAATGAACTTGTTACTATTAACAATCATCTAAACATAAAAATGACAAATTTAAACAATTCTATATAGCCAAAATCATATGAAAAACACTATGGCTTACAAAATATTCTTTACTAGTCTTAACTAACATTTGTCACATTATACAATATTGAATCATTTGTAATCGTAGGCTTCCGCGGCCAGAGTCAGTTGATTCTTGGCGTCATATCATATCTCTTGTAGCCGACGTTTCGACCATCCTTCTGTGGTTTAATTCTAGGCTACAAGAAATATGACGCGGCGTCACCCGGACAGCCAAGAATCAAAATATTTTATCATGTTACACTCCATCTAACCATGTCTGGACATCACAACTATACTCATTCACACGAAAAGTACACAAATTTACAATTAATCGATGTTTATCTATCTCCAACAGCAATGTACTTAATTCATAAGATTGAAATTAATACGAAGCTGCGTCTGAGGGCACCGCACATATGAGTTTTGATATTTATATTATATTAAGTTATTTGTATATTTTCTTTCAGGAACTTTGAAAAGGAAAAGAGAAGATAATAGAAGTGGCGAAAGTGATTTCGAAGGAGAAAAGATCAAGAGTATGCCATAGATTAAGGCTAAACCTTCCTGTGTAGAAAACATAGCTGAGATTGTTTGTGATAATGACCTAGGCAAATGGGTAGGACGAACTTCTTCAATAACTACAAGCCAAAAAATAGATATGCTAAAACGCTGCTAGATACCTCCTGAAAATTACAATTTTGCTGAAGATGCTGAAGCCGCTAATTTAAATGGAAAATTTAATCATGGTTGGTTGAAGACTTAGGCGCCTTGGCTTGTATATTCTAAACACCTAAAAGGTTCACTGTGTCTATATTGTGTACTATTTCTGCCAAAAGTAGTAGCTGGCATTTTGGGTTTATTTGTGACTTGATCTTTTTGTCAGTTTAAAAATATACATGAATACTGCAAAAAACATGCTTCGTCACATTATCATCAATCTGCAGTCAATGATGCTAAGAACTTTTCAGAAACAGCACCTGTGGATGTAATGATGAATACGGATGAATACGATGCACCAGAAGAAAATAGAAGACAACCAACAAATCGTGTCATCTATGATATCTTCAATTATTTTTTGTGGAACACATGACTTGCCTTTAAGAGGTAAAGAGCAACATCAAGGTGTTCTTGAAGACCCGCTGAAACTAAGGATAGAATCAGGTGATCTTGTTTTGAAACAACATTTTGAAAAGGGTAAGAAAAATGCAATGTATACCTCCCCATACATTCAAAACGAAATCATTGATCTGTGCGGATTGGTGATTAAAAATGAAATTATACAAGCTGCAAAGAAAGCTTATGCGTACAGTGTAATGGCAGACGAGTCGTGTGACATAGCTGGAAAAGAACAGCTTTCCATAGGAATCCGCTTTTATGACGAAGATAAAAGTACAATCCGCGAAGAATTTCTCGGGTTCGCTGAATTGACGGTGATGGATGCCAAAACTATAGAGTCAGAAATTGACAGGTTTTTAGAGGGTGAAGGACTTGAACCTGACAGGTGTGTCGGTCAAGGATATGATGGTTGTTCTGTAATGGCGGGAGATATCGGTGGCGTTCAAATTTTTTTAAAGAGAAATACAAAAAAAGTCTTGTATTTTCATTGTGCAAGCTACAGACTTAACTTAGTTGTAAATAATTTAAATCAAGTTCCAGAAATACGGAACATGATTAGCACTATACAAGATATTATAAACTTTTTTCGAGAATCTTTTTTACGGAGAAAGTATGTGCCGAATATTCCACCCTTATGTGAGACCCGATGGTCGCATAAATATAAGAGTGTTGCTGTGTTTAACGAACATTTTGAAGATATTGTTAATGGACTTTCGAAAATGTCTACAGAAGGTAATGCTGCAGCAAGGAAAGGTGCTTACCAATTACATTGCGCTGCTACTAAGTCAGAATTCGTTATATGCGTTGGACTGATAGCCAAATACTCGGGTATATTGGAACCTGTTGCCAATGCATTACAGTCAAAGACGATCGACATGTATACTTGCATTAAGTCATATTAAAAGAATAAAATCTGTCATAAAAGATCATCGCAACAACGCGGACAGGGAAAGCCAAAATATTTTAATCAATTCTATGAAAATTGCAGCTGCCATTGGAACTGATTTACAGGTCCTGCGCATTGTACCTCGCCAGCAACATCGGTCCAATCACCCTGCAGAGTCTCCAAGCGATTTTTGAAAGCCATCGATTTTCATTCCTTATTTAGATTCCCTGACATCTTCACTGGAGCAGCGTTTTGCAAGTAAAAATTTACCTGCTTTCGGGTTGATGTCGCTACACCCCAGTTTAATGTTAAGTATGACATTGGTTGATTTTAAAAAGAAATCAGAAAGTTTCTGCCACTATTATAATTTGAAATCTTTTGATAATGAAGCCGAATTATGGTACAAACTATGGAAGGATAAAGAAATGACCAGAGAAAACCATAAAGAATTAAACTTTATGGAAGTATTAAAGGAGTCAGAAATATTCTTTCCAGCAATAAGAAAGGCAATTCTAATATCATTGGCTCAACCTTGCATAACAAGTAACATAGAAAGGTCATTCTCTACACTGCGTCGTGTTAAAATGTGGCTGAGATCAACGATGCTAGAGAACCGTTTAAACGGCCTGTGTATGCTTGGTGTACACCGAAAAATGGTTCAGGAAAGTGAAGACAAAATTGCAAGTGAAGTTTTGAATCGGTTTTGTCAAGAACCTCGAAGATTACATTTACTGTAATGAAATAAATAGTTTTTTTCCATTAATAAGCTTTTTTTGAATATATATGATGTTTTCTCTCACCTGCCCCCCCCCCCCCCCCCCGCCTTGAACAAAATCCTGGCTACGTCCTTAGTTACGTAAGAGTTAAATGATGTGGTAATATCCTTTTCTGTGAAAAAAATCGCAACCCTAATTTCCTTGGCTCAGTCTCGTAAAAGAAGAATCCTTAAGTCCTCCTCTACATCTCGCTGTATTAAAACATGGCTGAGTTCAACGATGATATAGAACCATCTAAACTGGCTGTTATGCTTAGTGTACACAGAAAATTTTTACAAGAAAATTGCGGATGAAGTAAATCGAAAATTACTATTAATGTAATTATATATATATATATATATATATTAATGGAATATATATAGTCATGAATAAATTAATAGAATATATATGTGACAGTATGTTGCATAAGTAGGGCTTTTCATGGCTGGTGGATTAATGATCAAATCGCTGACTTCGCTAGCGTAGCGATGGTCAAGGTTGCTGACGACGTAGTCATACATGGTCTTATCAGAGGTGATGTTGGCCAGGGAATATTGTGCTCCGACCTGTGTGAACCATACCGCAGGTTGAGCTGGCCAAAACGGAGGAAGTTTCGGCGTGATGCAGTAAACTGCGACCGGAGTGACAGCAGCGGTGGCGGAGGAATGCGGCTGCACAGGGGTTTCTGGCGGTGTAGCCACGTGGCTCGGTTGCAGTTGCGGTTGCTGGCCAAGTAGCTGTTTCTGCTGCTGTTGCTGCAAAGTCTGCTGATGCTGTTGTTGAAGTGCGGTTAGTTGTTGGTAGTGTGCGGCCTGTTGGGCAGCGAGCTGCTACTGGAGGTCCGCCAGTTGCGCCTGCACATTAGCAAGTTGCTCGGCGTCGGCCATCGTAGGTCAATTTGACGAGGACGTTCTGCTGCTTTTGCTGGAGAGTTCGGTTGCGGTAATGTGCCTGCTTCTGCTCAAGTTGGGGTCACCAATTATGTGGGCATGGTTGCCCCACGTACAAATGTTACTGACACAGGAAACTGATTACAATCAAACACGACAACTCGATGCGTTCTGAAGATATATTGTAAGGCACGAGTAATACTATACTTGCACGTTACATTGAATACTGGAAAGCTAAATGTCCACTAGTGTAATCAGTTTGGTACACGGCCAGTCCACTTGGTGTTTTGGGAAAGCACTTCCGCGACAGGACCAAGACAACAACGAGTGGTACGACTGACTGATGGCTTTCAAGCAACTGGGGCAACGGCTGACGAGCAACTGGGGTCTCTTCCTGCTGGACAGCATGCGCTGTAGGACGAGCACTCACGCTGCCCTCTGGCAGCCACTGTAAGTGTGTGCGAGAAATCGCCTCATATCTATTCCATTAATAAACGTTATTTTAGCATGCATATTATCAGTTTTCTGTTGCCTGCCCCCCCCCCCCCCCCCTGGACAAAATCCTGGCGACAAATTCATTAACAATTTCTAAAATGGAATGACCCACACATCTACCACAACTACCATTCCACATTCAAAGTAAATTAATTCATGTCATGCTGCCAGTCTTGTCAGAAAACATTTCGCATGACTCATGAGAGTAAAAATCAAAGCACCAACACTGCATGGCACATTTATACATTTCTTCTGTGATGCAACCACCATCTGGATTTACGCATATTCCTATCCCATTACTTTAGGCACTTCAGAGTAGTTTGTCTTTAGTCTTAAATAGTATTACCTGGTGACAACTGAAAAGATTCTGCAGGCAGATAATGCCAAACCATAGGCTCCACATATTTACCCAGGTTGTATTCTGAAAGACAATAATGAGAAAAATGAGTAAATATTTAATTAACCATCAACATGTGAAAGTTCAGATGTTATTATTTTTAAGCAATAAATTTTACAGTTAAGCTTTTTTGGGTTTGTTTGCTCTGGTCTAATAGGGAATCACAAAGTTTTGCTACGTGAGTATGATGAAAATGATTTCAGCAAAAAGTCAGAAATGACAATTCATATTGGACCACAGTCTACAAATCCACTGAAATTTTATTATAAATTTTTTTGTAATATGCATATTGTGAATGAAAGAGTGAAATACATTCCTGGCTTTTATGAAAGAACCCATTTTGCTAATCACCCATTTACATCTTTATATATGACAATTGTATTATTATGATTAAATTCCACCAAATGCAGAAGATAATTTGTATCAAGCAACCAAGACATGGATGGCTAAGTTTTGGTCAACAATAATTTTAAGAATTGTCTATACTTTTGCATTTCAAACAAAAAACAAAATAAAAAATAATACCTTTCCTTTGATATTTTGAGGAAAAAAACACATTTGCACCACCAACCTCCTACTCACAAATTCTTTGATCACTAACTTCAAAAAAAATATCAATGATAAATAAACACCATCAAAAAATCCGTTAAACATTTTCACCGTGGGATGATTGAAGGCAGGCTAATGATGAATTCTATATGAGTAAGACTTTATCGTTTTTTATGAACAGTAGCTGAAGAACAAGTTTCAAAAGGCTAGTTAATTTTTGGTGACCAACATGTGTGCCGTGGCAAGCAATCTACAACACCTATTTGCTTGGCACCTTAGCTGCTAGCATTCCTAGAAAGGAAAAAAAGGGGGGGGGGGGGAGTCTTTTCAGAAAACCAGATAGCTAAGTTTATCTTAAACTTTTCTTTACTTTTTTTTAACGCCTTGTAGACGGCTAAGGTCATTAGAGGCGGGATGGGACTGGAGACAAGGAACGGGAAAGAATTCGGCCATGGCCTTTTTGAAGGAATCATCCCGGCATTCCCCTGGAGTGATTTGGGGAACCATGGAAAACCCAAATCTGGATGCCCAGACGGGGATTCTAACCCGTGTCCTCCCGAATGTGAAGCCAGAACGTTAACCGTTCACCCACCATGCTCAGTTTAAACTTTTCCAAATTGACAAAACTGTATTGTCTGAACAAACAAAGGTGCAGTTGTAGTAAACGAGTGTCAACAAAAACAACACTAACATGTTAAAACTTAACCAAATTTAGCATTGTTTTTAATGTGTTTTGAGTACATGTACACAAGGTGAGATGATGATATTAATTTAGGCTACATACAATATTTTAATTTCACCACCTTAGTAACACTACTTTACATGTAGAACAGTCTGTTAAATCTTCACTTTGGTGTCGGATCAGCAGCGATGCTGAAACAGAAATGCTTATGCAAGCATTTTGGGGCTAACGACTTCTCTTACAGCTTATGGTGTTTTTCACTTCCCTACAATTCATAATCTCAGAACTCGCCAACAATGTTTTTGTAGTCCTTACTCATTACCAGATGCCCCTCTAATTACAGCAGCTGCTGAACCTCTGAAAAATGAGATTCATATGACTATGTGAACAGAGCAGTTGTGAGATATTCTTTGAACTTATGACATAACTGACAGCTCAAACATACTATTTTTTACAGATGTAGGCAGTGAGGCTCACAGCTAGAAAAAAAAAAATATAGCTGCATGACAGTAATTTCAGTAAATTCAGTATACAGTAATTCTTCAACAACAAATCTACTAGACAGGACAGAAAAAATTGATGTTCATATCAAAACTAGTATATTGTTATGCTTGTTGTAGCTTTAGCAGTATCCTGGAGAATAAGTTACACCAACCAAGTGTGAATTGTGTGTTCTGAGGGTTTAGTGTTAATCTTGTATGTGTAATTTTCCTGGGGATCTTTGCAGCATTTGCTAAATGACTGGAAAAAAAAACACACACACACAAACTGTAATCAGGATGACCAACCTAAGATTTAAACCTGGCCAATTGGGCCAACCCATTTACCGTATGGTGGCACTTAAAAGTAACTGGCCAAAATGGTGGGTAATCAGACAAACAACAGTTATAATAATTAGTGCTAGTTCATCAGTTTTCAAAAAAGTTATTAAACTGGAAAATTTAATTATCTGCAGCTTTTTTAAATGCTAAATTAGCCAATATAATTGGTAAAGCCATTGTAAACTAATTATTTACAAAACATTGAAACATCAATGGTCTTATTACTTTGACCACTACTTGACTCTACTTCTAAGCAACGTAAAATATAGTTTCTATCTGATTTTTTACTGTAAGTTTCAAAGACTTCATCATATACTGTTCATTAAGCATGATGAAACCCTGTAGTTTCAATTTTACAAATGAAGCATGGAGAAACTGAACATAGTTCAAACAGATTTTCTTTTTTCTGAGAAGGGGTTCAAAACTATCTTTTAAAAGAGAAAATACTCTTTTTTTATCATATGAATCAATGGACAGTTCGAAAAGAAAGCCCTCAAAAATAAAAATGACAAAGGAAATATTACAGGCCTAATGGATTAAACTATTAAGAACAAAAGGGTTATTTAGTATTCAATTTTCACTAAGTCTTTACAGTTAAAGATAAATTCCCTATTTCAGGACTAAATTAAGAGCATTTAATTGGAATCCTAGCATTACTCCCTCCAATTATCTTTTATTATAAACTAGTTGTGCACTCAACTCCATCCACATGTAATATGAAACTTGTGCTGTTAATCCACTGAAAAATTATCAAAGCAATGATGCACAGAGAGAAGGCAGAGAAGCACCTTTCTTTTATTCCTCTTTCTTGGTTCTCCTCCTTTACTTCTGAATTTAGGTTTCAAGTAAATCTTATATATATACATAAAATAAACATGTGTTTCCCTATATTTCACATTTCAGCTGCCACTACCTAGCACAGACCACTGGTGTTTGTATGTGGTAGTAGCATGGAGTTTCCTATCATGCACAACGTTGCACAACTGCCATTATCTATGGGGGTGTGGGAGATACAGCAGTTAATATTTCTACCATAGACTTGTGTATCTTTATACTTATCTTTCCTGCCACAACTACATACTAGGGACAATAAAAAAGTTCCCGGAAGTCTGTCATAGTGTTGGCAGTCAAAAAGTTCCCAGAATTCTGTCATAGTGTTGGCATTTGTGATGTAATTGTTATGAGTCTGACAGGTCTGAACTGGTCATAACAGGCAGTGTGACTGCAGTGTAGCTGAAGGTAGGTGTGTGCGGTAATCTGTTGGCGTGATGTGCCAGTTTGAGCAAAGGGCGAACATCAAGTTAATGTGCAGATTAGGGAAATCTGCTTAAAAGACTTTGTTAGCCTTACAAACAGTTTACGGTGACGATTCATTAAAGAAAACAGCCATTTACGAGTGGTTTTCAAGATTTAATGGTGGACAGGAATCGCTGGAAGACGAGAGTCGCAGTGGGAGACCTTCAACCTCCAGAAACGAAGCAATGGTAGAGCAAGTGAAACAGTTAATCAGATCAGACTGAAGAATGACCATCGACGAGCTGGCTCAAGAAGTGGGGATCTCTCATGGATCTATACACGCAATCCTGTCAGATGATTTGAAGATGAAATGTGTCACTGCAAAGTTTGTCCCAAAGCTGCTGAATCCAGATCAAATGGAAACTCGGAAGTTGACTGCGGCCGAATGTTTTGAAAAAAGCACAGAGGACCCGACATTTCTTCAGACAATCATTACTGGTGACAAGACTTGGGTGTACGCTTACGACCCGGAGACAAAGATGCAATCATCGGAATGGCAAACATCGTCCTCTCCTTGACCAAAGAAATCACGTCGTGAAAAAATCCAAAACAAAAGTGATGCTCATTGTGTTTTTCAACAACGAAGGTGTGGTGCACCATGAATTTCTACCAGCTGGACAAATTGTTCATGGTCCTTTTTACGTGCAAGTTTTGAAAAGACTGAGGGAAACAATCCGAAGAAAATGTTCCAGCAAATGGCAAGGAGGATGGTCACTGTGTCACGACGATGCTCCCTCCCACACATCGATTGTTGTGCAGACATGGCTTGCAGAAAAGAACATCCCAGTCCTCCACCAGCCTACCTACTCACCCGATTTAGCGCCATCGGATTTCTGGCTCTTTCACAAAATGAAAATGGGCCTCCAAAGTAACTGTTTTGACACCGTAGAAGACATCAAAACTAAAGCGACTGCTGTACTTCGGAAGATACCAAAACAGGATTTTCATCGTTGTTTCCATCAATGGCAGGAGTGGTGGAGCAAGTGTGTGTGTTCAGAAGGAGCCTTCTTTGAAGGAGATTAGGTAAATGTGTACTTATCTTTTGTTAATAAAGAGTTACAATGAAATTCCGGGAACTTTTTGACTGCCCCTCGTGGTACGTATCATTGGTGTTTGTGTGTGGTAGTAGCATCACATCTCCTATTGTGCACTATGGTGGTTAGATGTTGGTAGCTATCAGGGTGTGGGAGATATGGTGGTTGAAAGTGGTTGACCTGGGGCACTTTCGCATTTCAACCAAATACCTGTGTCCCTGTTTTAGCCAAAAGTACGCAGTGCAGATCACTGGTGTTTTTGTGTGGTAGTATCAAACATTCACCAATCATGCACATTGGCCGATTGTCGATATCTGTGTGGGTGTGGAAGATATAGTGGTTGAAAGTGGATGATCAAGGATATTTTCATACTAGCTTCAAGCCCATTAAAATTGACGGTTTGAATGCAATATTCTGGCAGTTCATTTTTTTTGCAGTTGGTTAATTATATGGAATTGTTATTACATAATACTAATGGCCTTGATTTTGTAATGTTCTACACATTTTGTTTGCAGTTCACATAACAATACAGTAGTAACTTGTACTGAACTAATGACAACGGAAGTATAGAATCAGTGAAATTAAAAAAATGGAATCCCAAAAACGTTTGTTATCCATGTAATATTAGTTTTATTCCTGGTCCAGGCACAATTCTGCACGTTAAATGTGGAAATACTCCACCCGCATTCATTAATACCTTTAGTAACATGGAACTTATGAAAGCAGTTTATATTGTTTGTAAAACTGATTTCAGAGTGAATTATGTTGTAACAAAATGTGTCAGTTGCGATTCTGGTCAACTTAACCACAACCTACACTAATATTGCATTCCGAAATCATAGCTTGTATTACCCTCAGATGAATAATGATGGGCATCAGCTATGTTGGTAGTAGGAATTTATTCTGGAAAAGCTTGTAAGGAAAAACAAATAATGATCCGGTGTACTGGAGATCACTATTCCACCAAAACAACATTCAGTCATGATGTCGTAATACTGCTGTAGTTAATTGCAAGTCATTATTTTCAAGCAGTAATTCCATTGTAATACAGCCTCTACCATTGTTCTCAAGCAGAAATTAGGTTGTAATACAACCTGGACAGTTAAAAGTACTTCGGAAAGTGTTTCTAGAGGAGTCTTGTGTTTGACCACGGCAGTGTTATGACGCCAATTCCTGGCGGAATGGCGATCTCCGGTAATCCTGATTTATTTAAATAAATGCATTTTACTTTAAGTGACAGGAAGTATAATATCAATTATAGATAACTGTCATTTACTTGAGTGTTACATTTTTGCAGCTAGTTATTTATATGGAATTGTTATTACATATTGCTCATAACCATAACTTTATGATTTACGTATTTTGTTAGCAGTTCACATAGCAATACAGTAATAACTTCAACTGAATCACTGGCGACGGAAGTATAGAAACAAATTAAAAATAAATTCGGAATCCCAAAAACGTTTGCTATACCATGTAATATCAGTTTTATTCCTGGTCCAGACACAATTCAGCACACTAAATATAGAACTACTTCCATCCGCATGAATTAACACCTTCAATAACATATATAGCGCTTATGAAAGCAGTTTACATTGTTTAAAAACTGAATTCAGAGTGAATAATGCAGTAAAAAAAATGTGTCAGTAGCGGTGCTGGTCAACTTAACCACAACCTCCACTAATACTGGCGTTCTAAAATCATAGTTTCTATTACCCTCATATGAATAGCGACGGGTATCATCTATGGTGGTGGAAGCTTGTAAGGAAAAATGAAAAACGATCAATTTTTATTGATATTTTTTGTGATATGAGTACCATACTGTGCTTAGATTATCGGAGTATTTGGTTATGATTTATTCAAATAAATGCATTTTACTTTAAATGCCGGAAAGTATAATATCAAAAACTGATAATTGTCATTTATTGCACTGATACATTTTGCGATTACATACCTTTCATGTAAACTTTCTCTGAAATTTTAAAAAACTTCATTGTTTCTTAACTTCTGCCAAAAAATACTTAGGTTATGTTTTAACCTCTTTCTTCTAATTGATACAGATAATCTATACTATTATATGTCTGTAAGCAAGCTGCGTGTGTCTCTTTACCTGAACGGGTATTGCGCAATAAGTACCACAGCAATTTGGATGTGGTTTTCAAGTTTTTAGAGCTAATGGCCCAAACAAAATCTGCTGAAATAGCTAATGACTTATATGTACCTTCGGAAGGAACAGGCAATTAAAACCTTTTTATATGGAAAATTGTATGCCATGGAACATTATGTACTTTCAGACATGCACTACTTCTGCGCAAATCTGACGAAAATTCACACGGCTTAACTAATGATTGTTTAATATTTTGACCTCGAATATTTAGTTTTTCAGTTTTCTTGAATGTAATAAATAACGGAATACCTGAATCAAACGTAATGATTATTACTAATATTTCATTTACTGTAAAAATTACACTTTTAAGAGTTTGACCAAAGATTAATATACTAATCTTTGAATTGTTTATATTGTCTTTGTCTTCAGTTATAATTACTCACTTTTAGTAATTAGTTAAACTACTATATATTGTATTAATTAAATCTTCAATAAGAATAAAAGACTGGTGATATTTACGGTAAGTAACTAAGAGCTTAATACGTATATTAAAGGTTTTTATTGTCGTTGCAATTTGATGTTGAAACCCAGTCCGCATTTCAACATAACCACATCGGCTAACTTTACATTGTGATACAGTATATTTATTATTGCACATGTTTCAGCCCTGTTGCAGTTCAAAATAAAGGTGTAGTAAGAAATTCAATGTTATGATTTATGCTATCCTAAAATTGACAATTTGAAATGCAACCTGACCCAGAATGTTCTTGCAAAAATGTAGGGAATATTGTGCTTGAAACTGGTAGATGAAGGACATTTTCATATTTCAACCAAAGACATGTGTGGCCACGTATTTCACATAGCTGCCTCAACTACATACCGCAGATCACTGATGTTTATGTGTGGTATCAACCTCGAATCTCCCATCACGCACTATAACGATTACATGTCGGTAGCTGTCAATCAAAATTCTTAACAATCACGAATGAAGTCGTGGACACCAGCTAGTATTTTAAATTTGTAATGCATGTCTGTTGTTACAACCTCTGTTAAAACTGCTACTAGTCCCAATAATTTTATGATTTAGTTTTGATTTTATTTTATTGCAATTGAGTGCACGCTAGAATGGCATTTTCTCTACACACCCAATTTCCTCCTTCCCTGCACCCACCTACTTTTGCCATGTACAAATTTCAACATTAACTTACAAAGCTTCTCTGTTAATAATGTTTGTAGTTGTTTTGCCTTGCACTTGCATGAACAGATTGTTTTATTAGTATTTAGGCAATATGAACTACAGATGAAATCCCTAATTGCATTAAAAAGTCTTTGCCTCTACTGGTTAATATAAAAAAAATCAATGCTGCTCTTGGCAAGTAAGAGAACTATTTTCATGATATCATAACAGATCTATAGATATTTAAATAAAGGTAAAAACAACTACTACTTTTTTCTTATTAGTACCTACAACTGTGTATCTGTGTATGTTAAACCACTACCACATTATACTAGGAAGGTACAACAAAACTGGGATCAAACCCTGGGCCTGGCACATTGGCCTTCTGATTTTGGTTTTAAGCAGTTTTCTACAATCATGTAAGGATATGCTAGTATAGACCACAATCCCAGCACAATAGATTACACATTTGACAACCAAAATATACTATCATTATCCAACACATGCATTACACATCAGATATCAGTACTTCATTTCCTCTACTGGGACAGGACTCATGGCAGAGCAGAAGATATGTGCAGTAAAAAATGCCAGAGATTCTACTTTAGGTACACAAAGGAAATTGTGCCATATTTGATGAAATTATATACTGCCTTCCTGGATCGAGGAAAAATATCAGCTGAATGGAAGACCACCATCGTAAGTCTAATGTTTAAAAATGATCCTCAAAATTATATGGAAATTTCGTTAACCTCAACATTTTGCAGGATTTTAGAACACGTCATCTATTCAAATGTCATGCGGTTTTTGGATGAAGGTGAGCTTTTAAACCCAAATCAACATGGATTCAGAAAAGGCTGATGCTGTGAAACACAACTTGCACTTTTAATTCACGACTTGTGCCGTATTATAGATGAGCAATCACAGGTTGACTTAGTTCTATTAGTTAAAAAAGCTTTTGACACAGTGCCACAGGAAACTTCATGGTTATGGCATACGACTGGGTTGCAGACTTTCTGAAGGGCAGAACACAGTGTGTAGTTCTCAATGGTGAGCGTTCATCACTTACAAAAGTGAGGTCGAGGGTTCCCCAGGGAAGCGTGATTAGTCCTCTGTTGTTTCTCATATACATTAATGATTTGTGCAACATAATAAGGGAGATGAAAAGATTATTTGACAATGATGCTATTATTTATTATGAAATCAAAACCCAGGATGACTGCATTTTGTTACAGGACGATATTATGAAAATAATTGCATGGTGTAAAGACTGGCAGTTGGAGTTAAATGCTAAAATGTGTGAGGTCATGCATGTAAGTAAAAAGATGACAGCATTTAGCCCTGAATATACAATTAATGGTTCTGCCCTTAGAACGGTAAATTCTGCTAAATAATTAGGGGTAACAATACGTACTAATTTTCCGTGGAATGAGCAAGAAGGTAATTGGGAAAGCAAATCATATGCTCCGATTTCTTGGTCTTAATTTAAAACAATGCACTCCAGAACTTAAATTGTTGCATACAGGTAACTAGTGCATCCTCACTTAGAATCTTGTTTTTTTTGTATGAGGTCCCCATCAAAAGGGGTTAATGGAGGCATTAGAGAAGGTGCAAAGAAGAGCTGCCCAATTCATGACAGGAATATATCTATCGTGATAAGTATAAGGAGTAAAAGTAATTATTATTGCATAACTTGAATTGTATTCCTTTTACAGACAGTATAAAATGTGAATTGATTTATACTAATAGGTTCAATGTTGAATTGTTAGTAAAAAATACTCAGCACTGACTTATACTGTTAATACATAGATTCAGACGATAGACATGAATTTATAGTAAAAAGAAATTGATAGCAAGAAATTGTGACTTATACTCCTTATACTTATCATGCTAGTTGCAGGGAAAGCGTAAGTGTGATGTTGAAGGAGTTTTGTTGGGAAGATCTTGAACACCGAAGGTGTTGCTCTCGACAGAAGCTAATTGAAAAATTCATGACTGATTTATTTCGGAATGACAGCAAACAAATATTGCTACCAGCAACATTCATATCTAGGAATGACCACAAAAATAAGATAAATCAGAGCCAGAACCGATTCATTTCTGTAATCATTTTATCCACGAGAAATTAGGGAATGGAATAGAAAGGTTTTACCGGACAAGTAAACTTAAAATCCAACAGGAGTAGTTCTCGATAAACCGCTCCGGCCATCCTAATCTGGGTTTTCCATGGTTTACCCAGGTCACTCCTGGGCGAATGCTGCGATGGTTCCTCACAATAACCCATGGGCACCTCCTGCCATGTCCCGTAGAGTCTTTCCAAACTATTACCCTTTCGGATATGTGCATTGCACCCTCTGCGGTGTATTGTGGAGTAACAATAATATTTAAATAATAGTAATCAGTATTTTGGAGAAGTCCAACGTCTTAAAATTTGGTACCGTAAGATGTAAAGCGTTTTGAACAATATACAGTTTTGAATATTCAGTCAGAGTCTACAGTGAAAAGTTATTTATAAACCTATCTTCATCTCCTGGGGTTATTACAGTGTATTGGAAGCCAAAAGACAGTGAACCATTATGCAACATTAACAGTCATAGCACAAGTGCAAGCTCAACCCCCATCAAGTGGCAAGCCTTAACATGTTGTAGCCAGCTGATTCTTTGGCCAAAAATGAGCCATACAAATCAAGTTATAAAACAGCATTTCTTACAATTAATTAAGGCTTTGGCAGAAGCCTGCTACTTTGAGTGCGAAAGAACATACTTATTCTTCTCTATGGAAAGCCTATCTATACCAATCAATTGTCCAGCATGTACAAAGTACAGGTTTGCTGCAGTTATCTCTCAAGTTCTCTAAGATAAGATGAAGAGCAAAAAATTGTGAAGTCATACATAAATTTGGAATAACATGTAGAACTTCTTATCACAGAGGATAATGAAAAGTTGTATATCAGAAAGAACCTCAAACAATATCACAGTAACTTCTAGGTCTACATTCTCCACTCAATGAATCTTCAATCCTAATTGTTTAGTTTTACTTGGTCTGAATCAAGTAATCAGCACATAAATATTTCTTACAGACCTAAAAACAAAACAAATAAAAAATATTACATTCTTGAGCTTGAGAAGTCTCTTGACTCTTAACTTCCGTATCCTTCCTGACACAAGGGGAGATACTGGATATTTTATAAACCTGATAGGACCAGCAGCTGCAAAGTAGATCTCATTCAACCAGTGTTTTCAGTGAAATAAATGTATTCTCTGTGACATACTGTAGAAACACAAATGGCAGTTCAAATAACAATTATTTCTAGATTGGCTTCAGCTTCCCAACTGAAGGAGTCTATCTGCCATTACAGTTGTGGTAAAGGAACTCAAGTGTCTGCATTTTTATAAGGGACACATTTTGTTCCAACACTTGTTTTATTGACTGAAATCTTCAATGCCAACTTAGTGCTTAAACAAATATCATTGTAGCAGCTATTATTTTTTACCAAATTTTTACCATTTGATGTCCTTTCTGAGTGTAGCTGCTACATTTAACAATAAAAATTTTCAGGAATACAAATACTCAAATATTCAGTTTGCTATTCATTGTGAACAGGGAAATATCTGTTAATATAGTGGCCTGCCAGGCAATATTTGACATAACTGATAATGAAAGGAAGTTACCTAACAACACGGAGGCATCTATATTACGAAGCATGTCATCCCACATAATAATTCGTAATGTAGGGTAGGTGTCACGGATGAATTGGATAACACCCATGATATGCTCAAGAAAGAGCTGTGCTTTTCCATGCTTGCTTGTCTCTGTTCTTCGAACACAAGTTGGACAAAGACCCATATGCCACACCTGAAAATTTCAACTTCAAAATTACTACCAAGAATTACAGGGTAATATAAAAAACAATTGTTAAAAAAGTGTTTAATCACTGACAAAATGAGAGAAAAAATACCTCATCAGCACCAATGTGAATATATTGTATGTCAGGATGGAATTCAACTATTTGTTTTATCAGTGAAGTCACAAGAGGCAGTGCTCCTGGATGTGAAGGACACATAGAGCTTGGGTAGGCAGCCACTTCTCGGAGAGACAGCCATTCTTTATGCTTTAATACAAACTGAAAAAAGTATCTGTATTAATTCATACCAAACTTCCACACCACTTTAAGAGTATTCAAAGAAATATGAACTACCACAACAAACAGGAAGTTACAGTACAAAAATGTTGCAAGGTGGCACAAAAGAAACATTATTTATTAGCATTTGTTCACAGGTGCCAATGACTGTATCTGGTGCTTCAGCAACATATTGACGGTGGCCCTTACACATAAATTATACTTCCATGGAATAAAATGACTGACTATTGTCAAGTTACTACTATAATACAAAATTACTTCTTTCTCTATGATATTAATGATTATGCTATCATGTATTCTTTCTTTTCCATGCAACTAGTCTATAACACTGTAATATGAAACTATCAAGAGATTAAAAACTACATTCCAAGGGGTATCAAGTAAGCATTACTGCAATACAAGTCCATCATCTCTACATCTTAGTTACAAAAATAGTTCATTTCTGCAAGAAAAATTCAGAGTTTCCTTTGTGTTCAATTTTATGACCAAAAATTTCAAAAAATGCTGTCTGTTATGAGAACGTCTCGATTTCTCACGTCAAGCAGATGGATGATACTGACAGCCACTGAGCGCGATTTCCATATAACATGATAACACATATGGCTGTTGTACCCAATTTTTCAAAAAGGTACGTACTATTTTTTTTTCAAAAAAATTTCCACATAATATAAAGGATGTGGCCTCATTTTTCTTGACTTGCAACTTCATTTTACATGAAATAATTACAGATTTAAAGTAAGGGAAGCACAGAAAAAAAATATAATCTCAGTTATTTTACAGTTGTCACCATTTCCTGTTTCTCAATTTTCATTGCTTTCAGTCTTATCCCTGAAGTCCTCTGCTTGACATGGCTTCCTCTACATCTTTTATCCAGCTTCTCAGTAGTCTTCCTCATTTCTTTCTTTCAAGAGGTGTCCATTCCCAAATTTATTTTGAACATCGGGCATCTCTCAATGTGTCCGAACCATGTAAGATGCATCACTTCTACAGTGGGTACAATTGTATTTTCCACATTCATTTTTTGTCCGTCACATTTCTAATGTGTTCTAATTTTAACATACAATTGGTACGTCTATAAAAATCTACTTCGAAGGACTACAATCTATCTGTATCTCATTTATCTCTCATATCTCTAAATCATAAGTACAGATACCCTCCATTATATTGCCATGTATAGTAGTTTCAGTCTTTTTTTATAATTTTGCTGTTCCTTGACAGTAAAGCTGACTGATCATACTTCTCCCCTGTTCTATTTTGTTGAGCACATCCTCATCACTTTTACCATTGGAAGCAATTATTACACCTAGGTATCTGAAATATGAACAATGTTTATAGATAGTCGATTGTTGAGGATAATGGAAAGGTTTTCCACCACTGGCATAAACTCAGTCTTTTCTATGTCTGAAATTTCTGAATTTCCCTTGAAGCTTCCTTGACAATTAGTTTGCATTGTCTTGATCGTCAGTCACTACGACCTAATCATCAGCAAAGAGCAAAGTGTATAGAGTCTCATCACTGATTTTAAATGCTTTTTGAACATATACGAGGGTGGTCTGAAAACTTTCCGACCTCAATGTGAAGATGGCAGCACTCATAAATAAAAGCTAGTGAATTTCGTTGTTTATCTGTTGACAGTTACTCACCAAAGTTTCGGCCATTTATGACGTGCAGTTGTTATGTAACAGTGGTTTGAGTGAGTTGATGTGAGTGTTTTTGTGAAAATTGACAAAATCGAGTATTGAGCTGTCATTAAATATTTGTTTTTGAAAGGCAATATGCCTACACAAATCAAAGATGAGTTGGATTCTGTGTATGGGGACTCTGCACTATCACTTACCACAGTGAAATTTTGGGCTGTAAGAGCTTGGGAGATGATGAACATTCGGGATGTCAAAAAACTGCAACTACTGACGAAAACATCACCAAAGTTCACCAATTGGTGCTAGACGATTGCCGAATTAAAGTGAGAGATAGCAGAGGTTATGAACATTTCAAAAGAACGTGTTTGTTACATATTAAATCAACATTTAGGTATGAGAAAACTGTCGGCGCATTGGGTGCCGTGTTTGCTCACATTAGACCAGAAACGTGTTCAAATGAAAATTTCCAACGCTTTGTTTAGGCGCAATAAATACGAGTTTTGGCGCCGATTAATTACTGTAGATGAAACTTGGATACACCATTATACGCCCGAAGCAAAAATACTGTCCAAACAGTAGACTTTAAAGGGGGAACCGGCTCCAAAAAAAATCAAAAATTGTTTTTTTCGGCTGGGAAAGTGCTGGTGACTGTTTTTTGGGATAGTCATGGAGTTATTTTAATCAATTACCTTCAAAAAGGAAAAACCATTACACGAGCATACTACGCATCATTACTTGACAAGCTGAAGGCAGAACTTGCGGAAAAATTGCCACATTTGCAGAAAAAGAAAATCCTGTTTCACCAAGACAACGCACCGTTTCACACCTCAGCGGTTGTCATGGCGAAAATTCATGAATTATGGTTTGAACTGCTTGACCATCCGCCTTACTCACCAGATCTATCCCCAAGCGACTTCTTTTTGTTCCCTCATCTAAAAATTGCGTTCGGAGGACAGAGATTTTCGTCAAATGAAGAGGCAATCACCTTCATGAACAATTATTTTGCAAATAAAAACGCCGAGTACTATTTGGACGGTTTACAGAGACGGGAGCATCGCTGGGAGAAGTGTGTAGAGTTACAAGGAGACTATGTTGAAAAATATAAATCAGAAAAAATGTATTGTATCTTTGTTAGGTCGGAAACTTTTCGGACCACCCTCGTATTTTAAACAGAAGTTGTGCCAGCAGTGATCTTTGTCTTAAACCATTTGCCATTTGAACTACTGAGATGATTTCTCAATTATTTTAATTGCACTCTGATATCCATTGAACAACTTCTTTATTGCACTTATATACACTTCACTGATACGAGGGAATAAATTATTTAACAGCATTGTATCATCAACCTATTTGAAAATAGGGGAAGGGGAACAGATTGGATGAAACAAAGGAATGGACTAAAACAAGGAAATGCCCTCTCACCACTACTTTTTATTGTAATCATGGATGATAAAAAGCAGAAGGTGGTAGTGAGTATGGTAGAGGAAAACGTGAAAATGATGGCTTTTGTGGACTACCTGATGATCTGGGGAGGTGGTGAAGAGGAAGTGCAGTGGCGGTTGGATAGACAGTGTGGAGGAATATGGCCAGAAATTTAATGTTAAGAAATGTGAGTATATGGCAACAACCAGAAAGAAGAATAGGATAACCCAGGGATTTGTGATGTCAGGTAAACAACTAAAGAAGGTAAGCAGGTTCAGGTACTTGGGGAGTGTATTAGAGGAAAGTGGAAGGAATGATGGTGAGATAAGTGAAAGAGGAAGACAAGCAGAGGCATTTTTAAGGAGCCTGATATGGAATAAACACATGTCAAAGAGAAGCAAGAGAGTAATTTATTACTATGTGCCTATCCTGATATATGCTACTGAAACATGGACAATGAAGAAGCAGGTACAAGCAAGCGAAATTAAATTTTTTAGGAGGTAGAATGGGAGTTACTAAAATGGACAGGATAAAGAATGAAATGATTAGAAACACCATAAAACAGGAACCCCTACAGAAAATGATAGAGAGGACCAGACTAAGATGGTATGGACTTGTAAAGAGAATGGAGGTTCAGAGAATCACAAGAAAAATCCATGAAATTAAGATGCATGGTAAACGACCCAGAGGAAGACTGATGGATGGATGGCTGAGAGGAGTGTGTACAGAAGAGAGGAGAGGACTGGAACAAGATGGTGATGGAGAGGTGATGGGAAGAAAGAGAAAAATGGAGTGGCTTGTGAACAAAGCAGACCCAGCCAGTGGCTGGAAACTGATGAGGACGGTGATGATGTATTATTAGCATTATGCAAATCAACAAAGACCAAATATACATGTCATCCACTTCACACTAATTTTTTATTGGGGTTTTTAGTTTGAAAATTGTCTTTGATAAGGGATTGTCCTGTCCTGCAGTGATTTTGCTCTGTTTCTCTGTAAAATATTCTTTAACTAGACGACCCGAGCGAAAATTTCGCGAATAAAATGCGATGAATAGTGAGGTTGAATATAAGGTCACCAAGTTCAGTCATTACTCTTCATACTCCTACTTCATTTATCGATTTTGGATAGAAATCCAGGAAGATAAATGGCTCGAAACACAAAAAACATATTTTAGAAATATTGACATTTTTGCGCTTTATGGGTCGAATTACGAAAAATTCCTTTCTTAGAATATAATGTTACCACGGCGGAAACCTTAGTCTTTAATACGATATGTCATTTATCTATATCGATTGGATATCAAGGGAAATATAAGGCTCGTGACACAAAAATACGTTGTAGAACAATTTATACTTTTTCCCTTTAATAGTTGAATTTCAAACACTTCTTTCTTAAAATATGATGTCAGCAAAGCTGAGACATTATTCCTCACAATCGTACTTGGTTTATCGATTTTGGATAGATATCAAGGGAGATAAGTGGCTCGAGACACAAAAAACGCATTTTAGAAAAATTGACTTTTTTGCCTTTTATAGGTCGAATTACGAAAAATTCATTTCTTAAAATATAATGTTACCACGGCGGAGACCTTATTCTTTAATATGATACCTCATTTATCTATATCGGTTAGATATCAAGGGAGATAAATCGCCCGTGACACAAAAATCGGTAATAGAAAAATTTATACTTTTTTCCTTTAAGGGTTGAATTCCAAAAACATTCTTTCTTAAAATATGCTGTCACAAAGCTGAGACATTACTCCTCATAATCCTACCTCATTTATCGATTTTGGTTAGATATCCAGGGAGATAAATGGCTCGAGATACAAAAAACGCATTTTAGAAAAAGTGACATTTTTGCCCTATAAGGGTCGAATTACGAAAAATTCCTTTCTTAAAATATAATGTTACCACGGCGGAGACCTTATTCTTTAATATGATACCTCATTTATCTATATCGGTTAGATATCAAGGGAGATAAATCGCCCGTGACACAAAAATCGGTAATAGAAAAATTTATACTTTTTTCCTTTAAGGGTTGAATTCCAAAAACATTCTTTCTTAAATATGCTGTCACAAAGCTGAGACATTACTCCTCATAATCCTACCTCATTTAACGATTTTGGTTAGATATCCAGGGAGATAAATGGCTCGAGATACAAAAAACGCATTTTAGAAAAAGTGACATTTTTGCCCTATAAGGGTCGAATTACGAAAAATTCCTTTCTTAAAATATAATGTTACCACGGCGGAGACCTTATTCTTTAATATGATACCTCATTTATCTATATCGGTTAGATATCAAGGGAGACAAATCGCCCGTGACACAAAAATCGGTAATAGAAACATTTATACTTTTTTCCTTTAAGGGTTGAATTCCAAAAACATTCTTTCTTAAAATATGCTGTCACAAAGCTGAGACATTAGTCCTCATAATCCTACCTCATTTATCGATTTTGGTTAGATATCCAGGGAGATAAATGGCTCGAGATACAAAAAACGCATTTTAGAAAAAGTGACATTTTTGCCCTATAAGGGTTGAATTACGAAAAATTCCTTTCTTAAAATATAATGTTACCACGGCGGAGATCTTATTCTTTGATATGATACCTCATTTATCTATATCGGTTAGATATCAAGGGAGATAAATCGCCCGTGACACAAAAATCGGTAATAGAAAAATTTATACTTTTTTCCTTTAAGTGTTGAATTCCAAAAACATTCTTTCTTAAAATATGATGTCACAAAGCTGAGACATTACTCCTCATAATCCTACCTCATTTATCGATTTTGGTTAGATATCCAGGGATATAAATGGCTCGAGATACAAAAAACGCATTTTAGAAAAAGTGACATTTTTGCCCTAAAGGGTTGAAATACGAAAAATTCCTTTCTTAAAATATAATGTTACCATGGCGGAGACCTTATTCTTTAATATGATACCTCATTTATCTATATCGGTTAGATATTAAGGTAGATAAATCGCTCGTGACACAAAAACGCATTGCAAAAATATTGATACTTTTGCCCTTTAAGGGTCGAATTCCAAACCTTTCTGGCTTAATATATTACGTCACTAAAGCGGAGATCTTAATCTTTTAAACGATACTTCATAAAACGGTTTCAGATAGGTATCCAGGTAGATAACTGACTCGTAACACAGAAAACAGCATTTTAGAAAAATTTACATTTTTGTCCTTTAAGGGTCGAATTCAGAAAACTTTCTTGTTTAAAATACTATTTAACCAAAGTGGAGACCATAAGCTTTAAAATGACACCTCATTCATTGATTTCGTTTAAGTATGAAGGAAGATATAGCCTTGTGACAAAAAAATACCTTATAGAAATAATATATATGATTCACTGTTTAATAAGCTTCACATATAATCTTCACACTGAGCTTGTGACACTCATGTCCAAATATTTTTTTCAGCTTTCCTTTTCTCCATTTTACATATAGAACTAATTACTGACTTTTTGCATTCATAAGGTGGGTCTTCATTTTCTAAGCATTTGCTAACTATAGTTACCAGCATTTTAATTAATTTATTAGGTGCTAAGTTAGTAAGTTTGATGTTAATATTTTCAGAACCAGATGATTTCAAATTCTTCATTTTTGCTAGCGCATCTTTAATTTCTTTGAGTGATATCAAAAACTTCTATATTAGTATGAGAGCGATCATCTTGCAAAAATTCTATTTACTTTTAGAAGATTTTGATAGTAAAGTACCCAATCCATTATGCAAATCACATTTATTCTAAATTCATCTTCGTTATTTCTTCACATGCCTTTTAGTATCTTTCAGGATTTATCTGCTTAAGTATTTCCTTTACACTTACTAACTTCTTCTCATTCCTCATCCTACTCGTTGATCTTCCTCCTGTTTACTTCACACTGTCAGTCTCGTCTTTTATTCTTGTAGGCTTCTCTGAGAGCTATGATTTTTGTTTAGAAACATTTTTCGCTTGCATGTTTCGAAGATTCTGTATTATCATTCCACCATGAGTCACATTTGTTGTCTCTAATACCCATGATTTGTCCCCTATATGTTTCAAATGCTGTTTCCTAAATGTAATATTTGATTAATTCATAAGTTATATTAGGTGTATCATTTATCACTTGTGTCAGTTTTGCAGTAAGTCGAAGCAGGTAGAGTCATCGCTGAGGGTTTAAAAATTATATTTGACAAATTTAGTTTCTGTTGTTAATTGACCTTGTATTTTGTTGGAGGCTTGTCTATATGGGAAGCTAGAATGTGATGGTCTAATCCGTATTCATTTCCCCATTGTACTCTAACATCAGGGGTTCAGAGTCTACTTTGTTGCCTCACAATAATAGTTTTTATAATGGATATTATATTTCAGCTTGGTTGTGTACAGCAGAGGGTCTCTTTATTTTATGAATCTATTTTTTTTTTTAATGAATAGAACCTAGTTTTGTTTATTTTACTCTAAAATACATAATAAGTTTTAGCTTAATTCAAGCACTGAAACCTGTGTCAACCCGGGTTCAAACAAGTTCATATGTGTGATCGTAAGTTTTCCTGGCGGAAGTTCCAGCAAGTTCATATGAATTATGCAAGACAGGTGATGAATTTTTATCATTCTAGTGTCATCTCTCGAGTAAGGGAGCATGCATAAACCACGTAGTTCCATTTTGGCCTCCTGTGAACCCCCTCTCCCCCTCACGTAGCCCTACGTGGCTTATGCCTCTACCCCCCCCCCCCCCCCACGTAGCTTTTTTCCCTTTTGATTCCAGAAGAAATTTTGTACTGTTTTCTCTTGTCAGATATATAAATTACATACGGAGATAATTAACAGACGGAAATAAATATTCACATGCTGTTGTGAGTTCTGTTCCTCATTTTAACTGTGAAAAATGTTATGAAAGGAAAGCTACGTGGCATGGCTCAGAACCCCCCCTCCCCCCATATAGCCCAGCGTAGCCTTCCAGCCAACCCCTCTACCCCCCCCCCTGGACCGAGCCACGTAGTTTGTGCACGCTCCCTAATTGACGCTCACTGTTTTGTTTTTCGAAAATTTCATTGGAATTACAAAGAAAAGTATTTTCTTAGTGGTGTAGCATTTTTGAAAATTTCGTTGGAATTACAAAGAAAAGTATATTCTTAGTGGTGTAGAACAACGGGTTGCAAACAGCAAAAAAAAAAAAAAAACAGACTGTTGGTTACTTTGAGATAACAGTTGGTTGTCATAGGGACAAAAGAGTAACAGGCAGAGGATGATTAATAACACTAGTGCGTGTATGGATTGCTACTAATAAATCAGTCACTGAAAATCGGATCTTATAATCTTCGGAGACTTTATTACTTGAATGTAGTTTGAATGAATAAGAAAGGGAATGACATTAAAGTTATTCAAATATAAAATACTAAATTCCTTAATTTGGAGATTCAAGTCTGAAATGAATCGATGGAACTTGGATACCTGGGTGCCCAAAACATATAAAGAAATAAGTCTGATAGCTGGAAATATCAAAGTGGGAAAGGTAAATTATATAAATATATACATATATGTGTGTGTGTTTTCCTATATTTCACTTTTCAGCCACCACTATCAAGCACAGATCACTGGAGTTTGTGTGTAGTAGTAGAACAGAGTTTCCTATCATGCACAATGTTGGCCAAATGCCGATAGCTGTAGGGGTGTGGGAGATATGGTGGTTAAAAGTGGGTGTACGTGTCATTTTCATATTTCGACAAAAGACTTGTGTGTCCCTATACTTCTCTTTCCTGTCACAACTACACAGCACAGACCATTGGTGTTTGTGTGTGATAGTAGCATCGAATCTCTCACCGTGCACTATGGTGGTTAGAAGTCGGTAGCTATGGGGGCGTTGGAGGTATGGTGGTTGAAATTGGTTGACTTGCGCTACTTTAATATTTCCACCAAAGACGTATGTGTCCCTATGTATCACTTTTCAGCCTAAACTATCTAGTGCAGATCATTGGTGTTTTTGTATGGTACTAGCATAGAGGCACCGATCATGCAAAACATTGGGCGAATGTTGACAGCTGTGGGAGTGTGGAAGATATGGGGGTTGAAAGTGATCGGTCAAGGATACTTTCGTATTTCAACCAAAGACATGTATGTCCGTATATTTCACTTTGGTGTCTTGACTACATAACGCAGATCACTGGTGATTGTGTGTGGTAGGGGCCTAGAGTCTCCCATCGTCCACTATGGTGGTTAGATGTCAGTAGCTATGGGAGTGTGGGAGATACGGTGGTTGAAAGTGGTTGACCTGGGACTTTTTCATATTTCCACCAAAGATATATTTGTCCCTATGTATCACTTTTCAGCCAAAACTATCTAGCGCAGATCACTGGTGTTTTTGTGTGGTAGTAGCAGTGTTACCGATCATGCACAACGTTGACCGAATGTCGATAGCTGTGGGAGATATAGTGGCTGAAATTGGTCGACGGAGGTCATTTCATATTTCAACCAAAGACACATTTGTTCATATATTTCGCTTGCAGCCATAAATCCACTGCGCAGATCTCTGATGTTTTTGTGCGATACTAGCCTCGAGTCTCCCATCATGCACTATAGGGGTTACATGTCGATAGCTGTCAATCAAAATTCTTTACAATCACAAACGAAGTCGTAGGCATCAGCTAGTCACCAAATAAGAGTGAAAAATTACACCAAATTAACAAGTTCTTTCAGTTACATATGTTTTTTAACATTCATGAAGTTAAATCAACTGTGAATGAAAATGCAAATCTTGTTATTCATTAGTGGATTATATTTTTGTAAAAGTCACCACCTAATTCTATAAAGAAACTTGAAGATCTTTACCATGTTTGGCATGATTTCAAAAATAAAAAAACTATAAGAAAATGCAAGATTTTTATAGATGCCATGAGGAAAAATTAAAACTGGATTTGGTTAGCTTATTTGATATCTCACATGCCATGCCCCCCAAAGAATGAAAAATAGAAGAAGATAAAATATTTTTACAGAGACAGAGAGAACCAGAACATCCAGCTTGCTTAGCGGATGTAGATAAAAAAATTAGCTGCAAAAGAAGAAAAAACAATGCAAAGAAAATCATAGGAAGATAAAAAAGACTGAGGCGTTTCCATTGCAGCCTGTATCAACATCTTCAATATCACACAATTTACTACCACAAGAGCATCATGATTGTTCTGGCAGTTCTGACATAAGCTTGGAAGAGATTATGCTGCAGACGCCTGATACTGTGCCATCATTTAAAACTGTTTCAAAGTAAGGCATAAAGGATTCTGTTACACCTAAATTAGTAGCAGCTTTAGACAGATGCCTGTGAGCATTATGGATTCCATTTATATTCTTCAGCCTGCAGTTGAAGCACTAGATGATAGTGTTGATGAATTCCCAAGTAATAAGTATTCAATTCAGCAGATTCACATGGAGCAGACACCATAAGTTCAGATTTTCAGGATGATGTGCCTGGCATAGTCACCGTTCATTGGGATGGCAAATTGTTGCCATGCTTCGATGTCAGGCAATCTAAAGAAGACATACTGCTGATTATCATTTCAGTTGACAACAGAGAAATATTTGCTGTGCCAAAACTGGACAGTTCTACTGGTAAAGAACAAGTCGAAACTGTTTTCAGTGCTATATAAGACTGGAACCTCGATGATAAGGTGCAAGTAACATGCTGTGATACCACAGGCTCTAAGTAAGGGTCACTTTAATGCAGCTTGTATGCTTGTATAACAATAGTTAGAAAGAGAGGTGATACTATCCCCTTGTTGTCATCATTTTTACAAATTGGTTCTAAAACGTTTGTTTGAAACAAAAAAATCAGTAAGTTAATCAAAATCCCGATATTCCATCATTTGAAAAATTTAAAGACATCTGGAAAAACATTAATTCTATTAATGCAAAATTTTTGTAAAGCAACCTTTAAATGGCACAGAACAATTATTGAGATTTTATGAGTCTGAACTAAAAGAATCCACTGTGAGCTAACTGAATTACCCACCATATTCCTAGGTGGAGATATAGGAAATGCATTTTAAATTAGACGTCCTTGTGCAATCCATCACGCAAGGTGGATGGCTAGAGCCATCTACTCATCGAAAATATGTTTGCTGCGCTCACAATTTTAAATAAAGGCCACTGGAAAAAAAAATCATTGCATAAGGTTTGCTTATTTATTGCGACAGCTTAATAAATTCCTGGCTTAGGCACAGTTTGGTCGTAAAGGCGCCTTATCGAGATTTCTGATCTTTTAGTACGTTAAAGAGCCACAAAAAAGTTAACCAATCAATTTCTAAACCAACACTAGTGATATTTATGTGAGAAAATTACTATGTTATCGATATTTGATGATTCAATCAATGATGAAACAAAAATTAGAATGTATATAATTTAGAAAGGAAGAGTATATCTGGCTCTACTTTGTATGTTATGTAGAACAATTGTACATTATTTTTTATCTTTTGGTACTTGTTTAAGGTTTACCTATATTTCTTTTTAGGAAAAAACTTGGATCTGTGAAGAGCAAACATTTGTGTTTTCTGTTGAAAAGTGAAACCAGTTTTCTTCAGGGAAGTGTTTCTTCATTCTACAGGCTAAAAGAAAGATTTTTTTCTATGAAAACAGTAAACTACACAGATGAAAGAGATGTAAATTTAATGCAAGATTTTTATGGTTTAGGGTAGACAGGGGGATTGCCACCACACGGGGGATTGCCGCCACACAGGGCATTGCTGCCATTCCCGGTATGCTAGTCAAGGACACCGGTTAGCCGGCCTGACAGCTCCTGATCTCTAGCGAAAGATGCTACAACTAATGCCCCGAGTGGATGGCAGCCATTGCGCGCGTTGTTTTGTTTTTACAGTGATGAACGTTGTTTTGAAGAAGTTTGATCTTATTTTTCAACTTTGATTAAACTGAGGTATGTACCTTTAGATGCTACAATGTCTGCATTTGCTATGGATAACTTTTAACTAGATATTTTAGCCTACATTTTAATCAACAATATTGATCACTTCCATTTGTTTTGATGTCTTTAAATCTACATTTCTTTCATCTTGTCGGAACAGGGTTATGACGCCACCTCTCCAGGGGTGATGCCGCCATGGTGGCGGCATTACCCCCGGATGCGTCTTTCCCCTGTATAGGTCAAAAACAATTTTTTAAAGGAGCAAAAATGCGCAAAAGTAAACTGTACTTAGTAAAAACTTTTTTGGAAATCTTCGAGGGATTTAGCAGATAGGCTACTATTTATTAACTTACCAAGAAACATTAAGTATAGCTTTGAAATGTTGATATTAATTAATTTTGAATGGAAATAAATTTTGTATCTTGTAAAGTACCTTTTTGTTCACCAAAAGCACTCCCACTAGCTACCCACAGCAGTAAAATATTCTATAGATCGATCGTAAAGTTGCCGATGTTGGACTTAGAAATTAAGGAATTTTCCTGTAATCTTTCCCACAGGGACAATTCACCATAAAAATCATTTTGAAGTGTATTTATCATATCGGGAAACGTTTAGTTTAAGAGATATTCCCGTTTGTTCATGTTTTGAAATACGCGATCGGAAAAGTAGAAAACTAAGATTCGAAATATCTTTAAATTGAGTAAAGCTACAGCTGACCTTTTATCACCAGCTATAGTCAGCACTGTCCCTGATATTTTGGTAGTAAAATTAAATAATTTGGCAAAGTTTAATTAGTAGTTTTAATTAAGAGAAAAAAATGAACTTTTTAATTAAAAGGAATATCAATTTGAAATTTATATCAGTAGATAGCCCTAATTGAGACGATTATGGATATCATGGTTTCGGTAAAAAGTTTAAGCATTTGTCCGGTAATTAAGTTTTTGAAAAATAGATTGTCGCCGATTATTGGTGAAGCGAGTAAAAATTCCGCCAAGTTGGTCATGTGATGACTTTAGTTTTAAGACTTTAGAAACCCTTTGGAATGTTAATTAAAACAGATAGAACATGAGAATAGAAAACCCCTGTAAAAATTCCAAGATAAACCATTATGTACTTTTGGAGATATTAATTAAAGAAAGGTTCGCCAAGGTCAAGGGCTCATATAAGTCTATAAAATACCTTGCTGTAAGCTCACGTAGTCTCCTTCTTACACTGGAAAGTGATCACGCAACTTCGCGCTAGTTAGCGGCGCAGATTAGGGTAGCGGTTTAGGCAAATTTCAACATGCCGTAGTACTCACTGTGGTTAGGGGGACTTTGTGAGTTTTTGTCTTTTCGTAGAATTGTACTTTATCTGCAATCTTCAAAGAAACTGTGGTTCGATGCTTTATTCAAAATTCTGGTACCGACAATGTAGGAGTGAACTATTATCAAGAATATAAGTACTGTGTTATTCTCAAACTGTGTTAAATGACTTCATCTTGATTACCCTTCGCATTTGGGGATTATTAATACGAATGCGTGGCGACCAGTTTATTTAATATCAGAGGACTATACATGGTCACGAACTTAATTGTTCATGTGAAGGTGTTGCAAACCCCCATGAACATTTCCGCCTGACAATCTAGTAATTTGGTTTTTTCATTGTGTTTTCTAAAAAAAATGTTGGATGAACATGATTCAACAAATATGTGATTTCATGAGGTGTCATTTAAAAACTTTATCTCTCAATAAGAAGAATTTTAGTTTAATTTAAATTCAATTTAATTATAAAATCAATGTAAATTAACAAAAAAACAGCTTTTTTTCTTAATATAGGCTAATTAATATTACATAAGATTTATTCAAATGAGAATGGGCTTTATGTGATCTTTAAGTTTCCAATTACCAACTATTATAATGAACTAATTGTTTTATGTAATTTATGAATACACCAAATTTAAAACTTTACATATATTAAATTAATAATTTTTGTCTTAGTTTTCCAGTAAATAAAAAAAAAAAGAATAAATGTTTTGGAATAGGCATACTAAACATTTTAGTGTGTGATTAAAATTTTAGTTTTTATGCTTCTTATTATTTTGGATGGCTAACACAATTTTTTCGTTTATTTTCTAGATGCCTAGAGTTCATAAACGGTTTACTGATAAGGCTAAATGGTCTGAGCAAGATTTGAAAGCAGCTTTGCAGCATGTGTCTGAAGGGAAATCAGTGAAAAATGTTGCTCTACACTTCAATATTCCACGATCGACTCTTTGTGATAGAATAAAAAATAATAAAACATCGACTCCTTCCATGGGCAGAAACCCAGTTTTTAACAGGGAACAAGAAGAAATATTGAAGGACAGAGTTTTTACAATGGCAAGCCTATTCTATGGAATTACAATCACAGAATTAAGACTTATGGCATTTGAGGTGGCAGAAGACTTAAATATCAAACAATTTTAATAGCACAACAAGACTGGCCGGAGAGGATTGGGCGAATGGTTTTTGGGAAAAAAACCCCTAAGATTTCTCTAAGAAAGCCCTCTGCAACAAGCATGAACAGGGTAATGGGTTTTAATAAAGAAGAAGTTGATATTTTCTACCATAATCTAGAGTCTCTAATGGATAAGCATAGCTTTGAACCGACACGCATTTTCAATGTGGATGAACCGGGAATATCTAGTGTTCAAAAGCCTGTTCATGTCCTTGCACCTAAGAGGAAAAATCAAGTTGGAGGAATCACCAGTTGGGAGAGGGGCCGTAATATCACAGTTGTTTGCGGTATGAGCTCGTCTGGCTCATTCATCCCTCCATTGCTTATCTACCCACGGAAAACAATGTCACCGTTGTTGGAAAGGGGGGGGGGCCTGCTGGTTCAGTATATACCTGTTCCCATAACGGCTGGTCCAATGAGAACATTTTTTTAGATTGGCTCAAGCATTTTTCAGAAAAAACGCGCATTTCTCGATGGAAGATCCTGTTCTACTTATCCTCGATAACCATGGGAGCCACGAGTCCCTGGAAAGCTATGAATTTTGTCGTGAGAACTATATTCACATGCTCTCTATCCACCCCACATACCTCACACAAGATTCAACCACTCAACGTCTAATTTTTTGCACCACTGAAAGGAGCATTCAATAAGACGTGTGACAAGTTTATGAGAGCAAGCACCTACAAGAAAATCAATCTTTTATAACGCTTATATGTCAGTTGCAACAATAGAGAAGGGAGTATCAGGATTTTGCAGCACTGGGATCTTTCCAGTATGCTCAAACACCTTCAAGGATGAAGATTTCTTCCCTGTTCAAAATCTGGAGCCAATGTGCATCGATGATCCAGATGACACAGAATCTGAAAATCAAGAACAGTCAGAAGAGATGATCTTAGAAGAAACTGGTGAAGAAAATAATCTTGTAAATGCGAGCAACACCTCTGAAGTTGGGTTACTGGATGCAGAACCTTGCTCATCAAAGATCGTTCAGGAAGTGCCTCAAAAAACGTTTCTTCAATCACTTAAGTTAAGGCAGTTTTGGAAGAAACAGTAATTAAAAGAAAGGAAAAGACATGAAAGAAAATCTGCAGCTAAGGTTTTGGGAATGTCCATCAAAACTGAATCCAAGGCAAGGAAAGAAATAGCAGTGACAACACAGCAGAAGAAAATGAATAAATCTGTTAAGAAAAGAGGCAAGCAACCTTTTAGTTCTGAAAACTCTTCAGATGAGGAGGATATCAACATCAAAAAGTTGTGTGACGACAACGATAATGATGACCTTTTTGATCCAAACATTCAACTTTGTGCCATATGCAATGAATATGGAACCAACGAACTGTGGTACTGATGCACTTGTTGTGGCAAGTGGGTGCATTCAGAGTGTAGCGATGCTGAAACAGCTGAAAACTACATTTGTCATTTATGTAAATTTTAAGAAATCAAATAAATTTAAAATACACTGTTTTTTCGCTTGTATAAACTAAAAATGTCATTTCTTTTGCTTTTCAATTCCTATATTGTAATGCTAATTACATATAAGATTTTCAATAAATTTTCCTTCTTAGTATTTTAGTCATATTGGCTAATGGTGTCATTACCCCAGGTTTGTGGCGGGATTACCCCAGCTCCCTGGGTAATACCGCCACAGTGCAGAGGTTAATAAGTTAATTTTTTGTGACTATTTCCTTTAAAGATTTATTGATAGCAAATTTTCATACATTTTTAAGATTGCGTACTATTTTCCAAAACTTGATCTTGCTCATCAATACGTTTTTTTGATGGTGATAAAAATTGAAGTTCCTTAAGGTGGCGACATTCCCCGATCTACCCTAATTACAGCCCATTAAGAACAAAAAAAAAAATCTTTCACGCTGTGAACAATAACACAGAAAATTGTACCAAGACAGCAAAATAGGGACCCTGAAAAGAAAATACCCCTCATAATTTTAATCCTTCTTTGCTATGATTAAATGAAAATATTTTTTTTTGTCTGAACTTCTTTGTTAACCCACAATTATACAAAATTACAATCAAGCCATAGTCAAAATAACAAAACTTTGTGGTCTACTCGCAAAGGGGTTAGCGTCATCGTAGGAAGATAAAATTTCTTACCTAAGTAGCTACAGTGGTTTAAAAAGAATTAGAGGATATGCGTTTGAATATTCAAGTTTTTCCTCCCTCTTATAAGGGACACCCACGTTTACAAGTGTATCGATATATGTGTTTACGTCACAACCAGCCATTTTTATTATTATTTAGTGTCAATTGCATGTTTCTGTTAATCTCCCCCCATTTTTATTGCCTATCTTCCGCGAAACCTCTAACAATAAGATGAATAGTTTTATTTCGAGTTCTTGCATTTAGATACCCTAATAATATTATTTGTGGTTTTCGATTACATCCAACATCCTTGTCAGTTTGCCACAGAAGGAACCTTCTGTAATTGGAGCTTCTTCAATTGGCATGTAGGCAGCCACAATAAATGCTGTGCTGGTTTTTATTTCAATTTCTAATTGGAAAAGCATGACACTGATATGTTGCCAGGGATTTTTTTTCCCCCTTTTATATTATTTTTTGTCCAATGCTACTCAATTCTGGACCCTTTGCTACTTTGGCACACCGCTATATATATATATACTAGCTGTTACCTGCGAATTCGTATACATGGACTAAGAATTGTCTTGCTAGAATTGGATATAGATACATAAAAGATGTCCCAAAAAGCACAAGTTGGGATAATATGATGAGAAAAACATCACTATACCATTCTTACACTGAACCTGTCTCATGAAGAGAACCAATTTACAATATCTTTAAAAGTGAATCTCAAGTCTTATATATCTTTAAAAGTATCAACAAACTAAAGGAGAACGCCCCACTGATGGAGTGAACTTGATAATTTCCTTGATTATACACGGGCTGTCCAGTATTTAACTTACGTTTTGAAATAAAATTAAAAAAATAAAAAAACAGCCAAATAAGAAAAAGATATTATATTATACACATTTAAAAGGGACAATCTGAAACTATTATTCACACAGTTGTAATTTAAATTGAGGTACTTATCATAACAATGCACAAGTTTTCAATTTCGTCCCTGCAGGAATATGTCTTTTTATATTTCAACCACTGGTTTATACCGGCATGAAGTTCCGTGTCACAGTCAAAGCATTGTGTTGTGAGCAAGGTTTTCATCACTGGAAACTGATGGTAACCACTAAGCACCAGATCCGGACTGTATGGTGGGTGATAAAACAAGTTCCATCAACTCTGAAGGCAACACGCAAGATTCTGAAACATTTGATACCCATGATCCATTGCAAGCCATCTATAGGCCTGCCACAATAATTTGTCTATCAGAATTTTCTGATCAACACAGTCAAATGCCTCAAACAAGTCAAGCATTAATTTATCATTTATTCCTTCTAAAATATTGTCAGTAAATGCAAATATAGCTTGTTCTGTTGAAATCCAAGTTGTGATCTAGATAGAATATTGTCATTTTTAAGATGTTGGTAAACTCTATTGTATACTGCTGTCTCAAAAACTTTGGAGAAGGCTCTTAGTAATGAAATAGGACTGTTATTTGATACAACCGACTTACCGCCCTTTTAATAGATCACACTTAAGCCTCTCTGAAAAGGTGAGCTCAAGTAAAGATAATTTAAACAGATAACTTCCCATGTCCCTCAATTCTGTGGATCACAGTTTAACAAAAGTATGTACCGGATTTCAGACTGATAGGACAATACCTTGTGCATTCACTGATATATTTATTAAACACAGGAAAACAGTAACAATATCATCACAAACTTCAATACTAATCTGTGCGCATGTTAATCACAGTATCAAAAATTGGCGATTTTCAGTCATACTTGGTATTTATTCACAGCCTAATTTCAAATCTTACTGTAATTCAGAATATTTAGCATGATGTTTCAGCATTTCATCCAACTCGGTACGTCAATACCCTCACAGTATACAAAAACTAAAATCGCATCTCGCAAACAAACACTAAATCTCACCTCAAGATGCCCAAAAGTTTGAACCAGAGGAACGACTGCCAATCCAGCATCACCTGCAAGATGCAATAACAATCTTGCTTCTTCTGTGCTATATGCTCCTGTCAAGTTGTTAGGGCCTTTAGAACCAACCGATGTTAAATCACGAACATATGGAAACGTATCTTCCCACTCAATCAGGAGTCCTGTAGCACCCCATTCACGAAATAACGGGAACAACTGTTGAACAAATACTCGATTATTAATACTAAAAAATAAAGTGCCACAACGTTGAAAACAATAATCTGATTAAAATACCTGCTCCAAATATGTTACTTTCGGAGGTGCACCCTTTAAATCCAAATGAACCAGTCTGCACACCAAAAACAAAACAAAAACATGGAAAAATTCCAAGGCAAGTTCATGTTCAAAACAATACAAAAACAACTACCTGTGAGAACCCAGAGTTAAAGATTCCATTTTTATTCGATAATAAACCCATAGTAACTAGAAAAAGGAATTCATATCCACATTATAAAATGCTCATGCGAGTTACAACTAAAAAATTTTGACAACCCAAACACATAACATAAACAAGCTCAACACCAAAGAATGTTTTTCTTTCCAAAACAAGCAACAGAGATAATACAACAAGCAACTTGACTAATGATTTTTTTTCCAAAGATATTGGTAAAAGCGTATGGAAGAGAAGGTATTCACTGAAAAGGGATACTTAACAGCCATATTCCTAGATATTTCAGGAGCCTATGACAATGTGGTGCCAACAGTACTGCTCAATAAGCTAAAAGAAATTGGCATCCCAGCGCAGTACTGCCAAAATATCTACAATCTGGTTCGTCAACGTACCATATATATATACGAAAGCAAGATAATACCTTTTTCGGACCTAGAACACTATCGAAGGGCCTACCCCAAGGATCAATCCTCAGTCCGCTATTATATGCCATATATACCGCCAATCTGGAAAAAATCTTTAGCACGCATATAAAAGTATTACAGTACGCTGATGACATCTGCATATATACCATGTCTCCCTCCTTGTATTTAACCTATCAATGGCTATCGGATGCTGCAATAACTTTATCTGTATGGACATCTGAGTGTGGACTTACACTCTCAGCACCTAAATCAACTGTCGTGGTGTTCACAAGGAAGCGCTGCACATTCGGAGAACGCACCATACGGCTGGGACCATATACCTTCCCAATAGAAGCGTCGGCTAAACTTCTGGGCCTATATCTGGACAGCAAACTAACATGGAGCCGCCATATAAACTATATATTACAGAAGGTTGGAAAAGCGCTGAACATACTCCGATCCATCACAGGAACATGGTGGGGAGCAGATCCTTCTACTCTACTAATCTTGTACCGATCCTTAATCCGTCCAGTAATAGATTATGGAAGCACCCTGTTCGGAAACGCGCCAAAATACGTCTTGGAAAAACTGGACAGGGCTCAACATAGGGCCATAAGATTATGAATAGGAGCAATGAGGTCTAGTCCTACCAATGCTCTTCTGATAGAAGCAACGGAAATGCCCCTTTCTATACGCCGGGAACTTCTTACAAACAAATACCTCATTCGCATCTTTGCTATAAAGGAACATCCTTTACTAAAGAAGCTGTCAGTAATAAACAGAATACTCACAATGAACGGACCACCACCAGCGAAAAGAGTGCCTCTACTATCAAAAGGATACAAGGAATACGAAAAGATTAAACCACTCGTATTAAAAAGCCGCATTATTCCAAGCTTCCTGTATCCATACGAATTTCAGTTCCTGAAACTGCAAATATGTTATCTACCAGAAAATATCATCCGGAGTAACAACATCAATACAGCAATTTCACACTTCTTGAACAAAACTTGGCCCAACTACATCCATATTTACAGCGACGGCTCTAAAACTACGGAAGGTGCAGGATACGCTTATTATTGCGCACATACTAACGAGTACGGACAAACATTACTACCTGCAGAGACGTCAATTTACACAGCGGAAACTATAGCCATGTGCGCAGCTATCAAGTACGGGCTAGACAAGCACTTTCCAAGGATCTTAATACTTACTGACGCTAAGAGCGCTCTCCAGAAATTACAGAACCCAGTATGGAGTAACAAAATGCATCAATACCTGTATGAAATAATAAGATTAGCTCAGAAGCTTCTTCAGTTGGCATACAAGTACATTTTTCTCTGGATTAAAGGTCATATAGGAATAATGCCACAATGAAATCGTCGACCAGCTAGCGAAACAGAACATCAACGAAGGGCACTTTGCAGGCATTCAGCTACCTTGGAGGGATTTCATCCTACTAGTCTCTAGGAAGGCATACCTCAGTTGGAATGAAGACTGGTCCCGGACGCAGCTACTAAGAGGAAAACACTACTCAGCAGTACAACCTACAATACCGAAGACACCCTGGTTCGCAGAGCACAATATTGCAAGAAGACACGCAACAACCATTATTAGAATGAGGCTAGGACATGCTTGTTATCCTCACCACTTATGCCGCCTTCATATAATAGAAAGACCTATATGCACCTTAGACCAAGAAATTTCAGACCTCAATCACATCATTCTCTCCTGTTCACGGTTTCAATCACAACGAAAACGTTTCTACAGGCGCCTCGAACAGCTTTCAGTCAAATTCCCTGCGAGTGTTACCACAATTCTTCAATCAAAAAATGTCCAAATCTACAAGGCAATAGTTCGCTTCCTTCAAGACACAGAACTGAAGATTTGAAGCCTCCAATACTCTGTAAGAAGAAAATAACAAACAAACATTAATGTATAATGCTGGCTAAATAGTCTCAGACCAAAGGGCAAATAAATGAAAGGGAAGTTTGAAAGTTCGTATCTTGAAGTTTGAAATTTATTCTATTACTATTAACTACGACTAAAATTAGGCGCCAGTTGCAATATCCATAAGTTAAATTACATTAATCGAATTCTATGGTTTCCTTCTCGGATCTAGAAGACAAATATTTTAGGTTTAGAAGTTAAACAAATGACATTATGTTATCAAATATATGATAATTATTTAAAATCATTGGCACGATTTATGCGTATAAAATACGGTTACAGAACATAATTGTTTAATTTCCTTCCCATTACGATTTAATAATCCTTACAGATATTTCTGAATGGAATAGTTGTAATTTCGCAACAGGAAGTTTTAAAATAATCGTTTTCTTAAACTCTGATGTGTTTCCGACAACGGACTTACCGGGGGCGCACATTGAGCTGCGTGGGGGCAGTAAGGGCAGCGCAGAGCAAGGCAGGGCAGCACGAAAACAGAAACTGTGTAGGGCAGTTGCCCGAGCATGTTAGACCGCAGTTTCGCGCGGCAGTTTACAAAGCATTGTTGTGTTGTGCGAGAAACCGACAAAAAAAGCGTAGCCAAAAACATGATTTTTGATTTCTGAACCAGGCTGGGATGCTGTGCTTGGAAAATTGTTATTACTTTATCAGAAGCTGAAAAGTGAGTTTATGGAAAGAAGAAATTCTCATATGGCTTTTGCAGTGACTAGAGAACTCTCAAAAGATTTATGCATTATTTCCGGATGACTCGAGCGGAGATTCACAGAATAATCTGTTATTTTCTCGACGACGCTCAAATACCTATTGGAACTGAAGAAAATCTGGCAGTATTTTTGTGGTTATTTATTTAATTATTTAGCGTTTGATGGTACATTATATTTATAAGAATGTACTTCTCTTTTAGTTCATAGTATATTTTTAAGAAAACTACATGAAAAACTTGGAACAAAAAAAGCAGTATTCAACAAATTATTCGGGAAATTGCCTCCCTCTCTCGTTAGCAGTTGGACGTAGGTTGCCTTGAAGAGGGAGAGGAAGAAGAAGAGCTCAGTTCGGTCGGACGTGTGCCACGCTAAGAAAAAAATGTATTTCTATGGGACACTATCGAATGATGTAGTGTAACAGAACAGGCATAATGCCTTTAGAGTAATTTTATTTAAGGTAATAGAATTTACATCTATGGATACGTTGGTTATGTAAGCTCTCTGAAGTACCGATATAGTAGGATTATCGCTGATGATGCATGGCGTGTGGATTGTAGTTAAATGTTGATCCGCTTTAGACGTGATTTCTTAAGTGTTAATCTTTATTAAATGTATTGTAATTATAAACAATTTTCCTACCTTATAAAATAAATAAACCTGCAATCTTCGGATCTACCAAATGTCTGGTAGTTAATTTCTTCGTCGAGATTCAAGAATACATGATACGAGAAGATAATAAATTTTAAAATAGCTACATGGCAATACCGCGACAGGACAGTGTGTTTTGAAGTGGGATTAATTAAAAGCATAATTAACCACGGACAAACACTGAAACAAAAGGTAGGAAAAGTGAATTACATAAAGTAACAATAATTAACAAGCGAGCAGCCATTATCACCGGAACGCGACAACCGAATTGAGCCGACGATTCCCTAGGAGAGCCGATCCGCTCAGTATTAATAAGAACTACAATCAGGCAACATCTCGACCGGAGCGGAGAATCACCTTCATTTACGGGAGACGCAAGGGGCGGCATTGCAGAGCGGGACGCAGTCCTAGAAGCTAGCAGTTCTTCTCTTCAAAAGGAAAGTGCCAATTTTTTATCTTTGTAAGAAACACAAGCTGACATGAGAGAACTTTCATATGATCATTTGCATTGAAAAAAAAAAAAATTAATTTTCATAAAGAAAAAAAAAATTAAATTATTTTCTTCCCGAGTAAAAGTCAGTTTGAGTTAATAAGGAAAAAAAAATTAGTTTCAACTTTCCTGGGGAATTTTATTAATTAATATTTGTTACCTTGTTTGCATTTCATTGCATGCAATAGCGTACACCTTGTTTAACAATAACTGTGATTGGTGTTGGAGCAGAATTTATGTTTCCATCTTAATTTTTTTGTTTGCTTGCTGGTTCGGTGGATATTTTTTCTTTGCAATCGAAATGTTGAGCGATTGCATTGAAAGTTTTGACAACATGGCTACAGAAATGAGTGAAATGGTGGAGGGGATGGCAGCAATAGGAAATGAGTCCTTGAACGACTCAGGTCCTGAGTTCACAGATGGGTCAGTTCGTGCTATCTTGGTACAGTTGCAATCTTTTCAAAATAGTATGCAGTCAATGAATTACAACTTGAGGGCTGATTTGAAATCAGTAGAAAGTAATTTGAAATCAGTAGAAAGTAATTTGAAATCAAATTTGAAATCAGTAGAAAGTAATTTGAAGGCTGAGCTTGGGGGGTCGATTGCAATCACTTGAGAGTACAGTGGGGAATTTAAATATGTTGGTAGAAGACAATGTTCGACAATTAGGGAATTTCCAATTAGAATTAAGGCAACATAAGGTTGATTGTAAGGAACAAGCTGAACGGCTAGCGGAACGGCTAACTAGCTTAGAGCATAGTGTGAGTAGGGAGACAACTACTGTTACGACAGGATAACGAAGTACTCAGTAAACAGTTAGTTGTCGTGGAAGAAGTCAATGTGAGTCACGGGAGGCGACTGGAGGCGGTAGAAGATCACTGTGTCCTTTTGGGAAAACACATCAAAGAAGGTGAAGAAAAGGTAAGCAGTTTGATGACAAATTTCGAGTTGATTTCACAAGATGTGGGTAAGTTCAAATTATCCACAGCAGCGTTGATAGAAGATGTTACAAGAGTGAAAGTTCCGGCAGTAGAAAGGGAGGATGTATCCAATGTCAGGGGCCATCATTCGACTTCAACAGCAGCGTGGGTCGAAGAGAAAATTGAATGGGAACAATTTGATGGTGATGGGCATATGCACCCCATTGAATTCATTCGGGACTTTGAGGACTTTGCACCTTTCTCCGTTGCTTCTGAAAAACAGCGGATCGAGATGGTTCGTTGGTACTTGGCCGGAGGAGCGAGGCGATGGGCCGACTGGTTTGCTGGCAATTGTAACACATTTAATGAATTCAAGAGGGAGTTTCGACAACATTATTGGTCGGTGGATAGGCAGATAGCCGTACATAGAGAATTGTTAAGGGAAGAAACTTATGTGGCCGATAAGGGGACGCAGAAAGACTTTTTCATGATGTGTGCGGTCTCATGCAAATACCTCGATTGGAGTGAAGTGCCAGAGCATAAAAAGATAAGAGTGATATCATGGGGAGACGCAAGAACTGTGCGACATAGGAAGGAATGCTGGGCAGCCTTGGTGGGAATGACTAGTGTGTGTGAGAACCACACCGGGAATTCGAGGGGAACGCCGGTAGGTGTGAAAGAAGAGGATGTTGTAGAAGAGTACCGGAATGATGGAATAAGAGGAGTTTTCAAGGTGGTTTCCAAAAAAAAAAAAAAAATCTTATAAAAGTGTAAAATTGAATGGGAGTGCGGGGTCAGGCACTGATTGAAAGTGCATTTATATGCAGACAAATCCTCCACGTTTCTCACTTTTCTGAGGCCATTAGGGTCCAAAAGGAGGTATTTTGTTTTTAACTTACGATTAGAAGTTCAGTAATAGGACCAATGTGAAAAACAATTAATAATAATAATAACTCATGTCATGTTGTGTTTCGTAGGTGAAGTGTTAGCCGTTGTAGCCCTGTGGCAAGGTGTGCATTTTGGGGACAAAGAAAAAAAAACACTATGAAGATCAATATCAACTTTTGTTCAACGAGTGGTGTTTGATTGTCTTCTTCTTTGTTTTGTTTTTGTTTTAATGTTACATTGTATTTCTTTCTCCATTTATATGTGACTTCAAGGTTTGTGCAATAATGTTAAAAATTATTGTTATTAACATAAGAGTAGTCGAGTGGCTGCCAGCCAATTTTTTTGTATTTCATAAGTCATTTCATAGTCTGATATGTATAATCTTTTCAATCTTAGTTTAAGGGTTACCTGGCGACGGAAGTCGGGGCTTTGTCAATGCCAACTTCCGCCTGGTTCCATCGGTGGGAGTGTAACAGAACAGGCATAATGCCTTTAGAGTAATTTTATTTAAGGTAATAGAATTTACATCTATGGATACGTTGGTTATGTAAGCTCTCTGAAGTACCGATATAGTAGGATTATCGCTGATGATGCATGGCGTGTGGATTGTAGTTAAATGTTGATCCGCTTTAGACGTGATTTCTTAAGTGTTAATCTTTATTAAATGTATTGTAATTATAAACAATTTTCCTACCTTATAAAATAAATAAACCTGCAATCTTCGGATCTACCAAATGTCTGGTAGTTAATTTCTTCGTCGAGATTCAAGAATACATGATACGAGAAGATAATAAATTTTAAAATAGCTACATAGTGTAATAGAAAATAAATAATGTAATAATAACCTATATATCAATCTTTTTTAAGTTTTATTAAAAATGAATTAAAAAAGAGAAGATAAAAGTGAAAATTGTAAGTGTACAATTGTATGATAAATAAACGCTGACTTTGCTCGCCATTTGTTGGGTTCATTGGTGATCCGGCAAAAACCGGGACGAGTGAGGTGCGTGACAAAGTTTCTTTGTCGTGAACACAGCGTGGCGCACTCCACGTGCGGCGCAGTACTGCACTGGGTCTCAATACGCGCTGTTCCGCCCCAAAAGATAGAGACACAGAAACTGTGGTTCTCCGCCTGCGTCAACTGCGTCTCAATGGACGCCCGGCCTTAGGGCCAATCAGCTTACAACAATCCGCATTCTAGCTGGTACTGATATCGGGGTACGGTTGCTGACAGGGGGCAACTGAAAGTTCAGAAATTGTCAGCAGTCTTGGCCACGGAAGATGGAAATATATGGAGGAGAAATGATGTTAAATTTGTGACTCCGCCTCTAAACTCTCGGCTGATACTGCGCATGCCCGGTGGCGGCAGCGGCCATGTTGCGAATCCATACAAATGCAAAGTTCACATTGTGTTTGATGCTGTGATTATTTCATTTTCTAATGTGTATAAGTGTTTTATAATGCCATCTTGTTTTGCACAACGGATAAAGAATTTATCTAATATTGTTAGTAATTTCATGAGAACCATGTTAGTGAGAAAATCGTGTATCCGCGATGGAAACTACTTCCCAGCTATTCCCAATTATGCTTCCGATGTATGATAACAAGATGACTACTTTTATTCTGGTCTAGGCCGCATTTCAACCTAACCAAAGGGGAACTGATAAAACTGAAATATCCATTCAGTATGTCCACCATGTAATTAATTGTGGCTTTGGTAGAATTAATTTTTGGTACAGGCCGCGTCCCAACCCAATCCTTTCATTTTGGAGGCTATATCCCGCAAACTAAGCAAGATATCGAAAAATTTTATTCTTTATTTTCGATGTTTTTCGTCGTGTTACATAAGAATCTGACTTTTGCGAAATTTTTCTTCTGCATTTCAACTCAAGACACCTTGCATTTGAGACAGTATATCTCTAGAACTAGGAGTGATATCGAAAATTTTTAATCTCTATTTTTTATTTGTCTCGTCTTTTTAAATAAGAATCCATCATCAAATTTGACTTTGACCAATTTTTTCTTCTGAATTTCAACCAAAAACATCTCACATTTGAGATGGAATATCTCGAAAACTAAGCAGGATAAAAAAAAATTGTTCTTCATTTTTTATTTGTCTCATCGAGTTACATAATATTCCATCAGCAGATTGCAGCGTTAAGTTTATCCTAGAGTCCCCTTGAGGTTTTAGTACATATACCCCGTGTCCGTATGGATGCGGCCTAGCCCCCCCCCTCCCCCCCCCCCCCCCCACTCCTCCTCCGCCCGGCGTCACTTCAATGCGTGGTGAAGGTCTCTTGCGTCGTCTCCATATATTTCTTTCCTTCATGGTCGTGCCTCCTCTTGTGATACTGTAAGGAATACGTTCCTTCTCACAATATGCTGAAATTCTGGAGGCATTTTTTTTTTGGTCAGCTCATACATGGACATGAAAAATAAATACAGCTCTACTTTCTTCCAATTTTGTTTTTTGTTCTGCTCACTCTTTTGGCCTTTGATCACACTGTTCAATAGCATTTTTTATTAAGTTATCAAAATAATTTTTTTTATTGTTTGGTTATGACGTTGGTGTAAATGAATCAACAATCTCGTTTTCAGACGAATCAAGTGGGCTACCCCCTTCAGCAGTAGGTCAGGACAATTCATCATTTTCTTCGTCAACCAGGTGATCGAAATGTTGGTTCTCACATTCTACACACAGATTCTGCGATTGTTCTGAATGTTCATCATCGTTGGTGAAATTCGTGTCAAGGTTTTCATTGACCATCTACCACAATAAAAAATCCATTTGAGCTTGGAACCTCCATGGTTTTATTTCGGCTGCAGCCTTACCACTTCTCATCATACACTTCTGTCGTCGTATAGCATCTCTGTGGTTGTTCCTTAATTTCGCCCAAGTAGATTTGGCCTCGCCACCTGAAAAAAAATGAAAACAATAAATTACTTACATTGAAGAACCACTTATTGTTACTAAAAGGTATATCAACTACGCAAAGAAGTCAATAAAAAAGTTCGTAAAGTATGTGAATGTTAATTGTAATTCTATGTGAGTAGATTAGTTCATAATTTTATACTAAATTAACGTTTATACAAATAGGTATTGTCTTAGTTAATCTATTTACAATAATTTTAACAATTATTTAGATTGAGGAACTGTATCATATCGTATTGTTTGGTTTCTGGTACCTTGCTTCTGGTGATAGTTACAAAATCATTGGATACAGTTACAAGATGGGAGATAGAACTGTTGCTAAGTTGTACACGAAGTTTCAGTTTTTTTTTTTTTTTTTTTTTTTTTTTTTTTTTTTTTTTTATTGGCATTTGGCAACGGTGGCCATACAGCCAGCTCTATGTAATTATTGCAGCTCTCAGTGTGTATTATTCCAATGTATGGACGCCACAGGACGGACAGGACAACCACATAGACACACAACACTTAACATCCATGCCCGCGGCCGGATTCGAACCGGCGGCCTCGGCACGTGGAGCTAGCACTCTAGCCCCTACGCTACCGAGGCCGGCGAAGTTTCAGTTGCAATATGGACAACTACGCAATCGATGTATTTACCACAACCTACGAAAGACATGTGGATGCATTGCCTCAGAATTTGATTCGAGGTGGCATTTTCCGGTCTGTGTGGAGACCATGGACGGCAAACATGTTTCGATAGGAGAAAAAAAAAAAAAATCTGGATCCTCATAATTCAATTATAAACATGATTTCTCCATTGTCTTAATGGCAGTGGTTGACACAAAATACAAATTCACTTTAATTGACGTAGGATCCATGGGAAGATTCACTGACGGAAGTATTTTTTCCAGTAGTGTGAGTTGGCCAAAAAATTGTCTACGGCAAGACTACAGCTTCCTCCTCCTGCGGATTTACCATCCTTCGAAAATACGTTGCCATACGTATTTGTAGGGGACGAGGCATTCCCGCTAATGATTAACTAGATGAGATCCTACCATCGAAGAAATGTCATTGGAAACTTCGAAAATAAGGTGTTCCATTATAGGCTTTCGCGAGCCAAGCAAACTGATGAATGGGCTTTTGGTATCCTAGCTTCGCGGTTCCGTGTGTACCCAAGACCATTTGAAACTAAAATCACAACCGTTGTCAACGTCATCAAAGCAGCTTGTGTTTTGCACAACTATTTACGCAAAAATGCTGTCGTAAATTGTGATGAAGAATAAAATTGCTTGAACGAAAATTTACCAACTAAACATTTATTTCCGATTTCGAGAAACAGAGCAAGAAGTGTACAAGCTGCTTTCTCAGGCAGAAATTCAATGAATACTTTAATTCATTCGGAAGAGTGCCATGGCAAGAAGAAAGTATTTCTAGGTGACTATTAAATGACATAGTGAAATAACAATAAAAAATTTGATAATATACACAAATATTAAAAGAAAACATAAGTTTATACTAAGAATTAAATTAAAAGGAGGAAATAAAAGTGGTTGTTGTAAGTGAAATGTACGATAAATAAATTTTGAAATTAATCACCATGTGTCAAGTTGAGCTCATATGCGATCCTTGTCTAAATTTCTTGTTTAAATTTAGTTTTAATGTAATTTGAATCACTGGTATCGTAAATCACTTGGTGGTTATGCACTATCTCAATCAATTATTCTTCTTGCATCATTGAAAATCATATGTATATATATATATTATTTCTATAAGGTATTTTCTTCGTCACAAGCCAGTATCATTCTTCATACTTAACCGAAATTAATGAATGAGGTGCCATTCTAAAGCATTATGATCCCCACTTTGGTCACATAATATTTTAAGAAAGCAAGTTTTCGGAATTCAGCCCTTAAAGGGGAAAATGTCAATATGTCTAAAATGCTGTTTTCAGTTTTGCGAGTCATTTATCTCCCTGGATACCTATCTGAAATCGTTTAATGAAGTATCATTTTAAAGATTAAGATCTTCGCTTTAGTGATGTCATATGCTAAGACTAAAATTTTTCGGAATTCGAAACTTAAAGGGGAAAAGTATCAATATTTTTTCATTACGTTTTTGTGTCACGAGCCATTTATCTCACTTCATATCTAACCGATACGGATAAATAAGGCATCATATTAAAGACTAAGGTTTCCGCCGAGGTAACATTAAATTTTAAGAAAGAAATTTTTCGTAATACTACACATAAAGGGCAAAAAAGTCAATTTTTCTAAAATGCATTGTTTTGTTCCTCGAGCCATTTATCTCCATGTATATCTAACTAAAATCGGTAAATAAAGTAAGATAATGAGGAGTAATGTCTCAGCTTTGGGAACATCGTATTTTAAGGAAGAAGTTTTTTGGAATTCAACCCTTAAAGGGAAAAAGTATAAATGGTTCTACAACGCATTTTTGTGTCACGAGCAATTTATCTTCCCTGATATCTAACCGACATAGATAAATGAGGTATCATATTAAAGACTAAGGTCTCCGCCGTGGTAACATTATATTTTAAGAAAGAAATTTTTCGTAATTCGACGCTTAAAGGGCAAAACTGTCAATTTAGAGAAAACGCGTATTTTGTGTCTCGAGACAATTATCTCCCTGGATATCTAACCAAAATCGATAAATGAAATAGGATTATAAGGAGTAATATTTCAGCTTTGTGACATCATATTTTAAGAAAGAATATTTTTGGAATTCAACCCTTAAAAGGAAAAAGTACAAATATTTCTACAACGCATTTTTGTGTCACGAATCATTTGTCTTCCTTGATATCTAACCGATATACATAAGAGAGGTATCATATTAAAGACTAAGGTCTCCGCCGTGGTAACATTATATTTTAAGAAAGGAAATTCGACTCTTAAAGGGCAAAAATGTCAATTTCTCTAAAATGTGTTTTTTGTGTCTCGAACCATTTATCTCCCTGGATATCTAGCCAAAATCGATAAAACTAGTGGGGGTATGAAAAGTAAAGACTTAGCTCTGGTAACATCATATAATAAGAAATGTATATATATATATATATATTTGAAATTTAACCATTAATGGGAAAGAGTATAAATGTTTCTACAACGCATTTTTGTGTCACGAGCCATTTATCTCCATTAATATCTAACCGAAATAGATAAATGTGGTATCATTCTGAAAATGAAGGTTTCCGCTGTGGCAAGATCACATTTCAAGAAATGAATTTTTCTGAACTGAACTCTTAAAGGGCATAAATATCAATATTTCTAAAATGCATATTTATGTCTCGAGTCATTTATCTCCCTTGATAATTAAACAAAATTGATAAACGAGGTATCATTTTATAGATAGAGGTCTTCGTAAGGTCTTAGGTTCCGTTAAACCACATTTTTCAAAATTCTAACCTTAGAGGGCAAAAGTCTTAATATTTCTACACCGCAATTTTCTGTCACGAACTATTTATTTCTCTTGATACCTAACCGAAATTAATGAATGAGGTATTGTTTTAAATATTATCCGCATTGGGCATATAATATTTTAAGAAAAAACCTTCTCCAAATTCAACCCTTAAGGAAAAAAATATCATCATATCTAAAACTTTTTTTTTTACCTTGCTTGATAACTAACTGAAATTGATAAATGAGGTATCATTTTAAAGACAAAGGTGGCTGCCTTGGTCACACCAAATTTTGTATAAGATTTTTTTTGAAATTCGACCCTTAAAGGGCAAAAGTATCAATATTATTTCCACAGCGTGTTTTTTTTTTTTCCTTTTTTAATTAGAAGCCATTTATCTTCTTCGATACCTAGTCGAAGTCGATAAATATCATATCGTTTTAAGTATTAAGGTCTCCAGTTAGATAAAATGATAAATTAAGAAAGAATTTTTCGAAATTTGGTGCTTAAAGTGGTAGCGCGTATGAGACTGTTCAGAGCCAAGTCCCTAGATTGCAGCAGCAGATATCACAGACATGTCAATAAACTTTTTTTATTCAATAAGTAGCTTTTTAGATATTTTTTTTATGTTATGGAAACACTTTCGCTTTGCTATACAATTCCAATGTAAATATTTTATTCGCACAGAAACAAATATCACAGAGATGTTGATATGTTGTGTGCATTTTGCTCAGGTTGGTTGTATTCTGTTAAGGTCACAGACCAGGGGCGGATCCAGGATTTTGGTTTGGGAGGAGCTTGAGTGGACATTGATTTGGGGGGCTTGACTTCAGTGGATTTTGGCTTTGGGTGGGGCTTGAGTCGGCAAAAGGTAGTATTTATAGGCTCCTCCGGGCCTCAAATCCATAGAGCTAAAAAAAAATTTCCAATATTTTCAATGTGGATGGACCTAGATACTTTTGGAGGGGGGGTTTCAGTCCACTAGCCCCCTAGCCCCCCCCCCCCTGTATCCGCCCCTGTCAGAGACAGTTTGTCGTAAATACAGAGGGTTTTAAAGTTTTCTAACTATTTCGTAATATGTTGTAAGTATTTTGATGAGTACCTATTACACTAAAAAAAAAAATTTGCTACAAAAGTACGGTTCTACTTTTCATTATATTACAAGCATTCAACCTCACTATTCATCGCATTTTATTCGCGAAATTTTCGCAAGGGTCGTCTAGTAATTTTAAAATGGAGCAAGAATTAAAATAACGCAACAAATAGTTACAGTAAAAACTGGCACGAGTGTGTTGCGTGGCACAGTCGAGAACACAATGTGGTGCAGTCCACGGGCGGCGTAGTACTGCTCTGCCCTGCCTTGCGTCACAATAGGCGCTGTTCCGCCCCAAAAGGAAGAGACACAGAAACGGTGATGCACCGCCTGCGTCAACTGCGCGTCAATGTACGCCCGGCCTTAATGTCAACCGACAAGCCCTGTATAGTTATTTAATTTAATTTAAATGCAATGGAGCACAGGCTCCGGTGGCAATTTCCCTACACACCCATCTTCCCCCTATCTTGCACCTACCTACATTTGCCCTCTACAAATTTTATCTTTAAATTCTTTCAAAGTTTTCGGTAAATTATTCATCATTTCTCTTGGTAACTCATTCCAATCCCTGACACCCTTACCTAAAAAAGAGAATCTTCCCACACCCTTGTGCCTGAAATCGAGTGCCAGCCTTGTGGTCATGGTCATCTTTTCCCTTCCATGCACTACTTTTCATACCTATTGCAATATCTTTCCATGCCTCATCGCCAGTATATGCCCTGTACATTCCCATGACCCTCCTCATCCTCCTCCTGTCTTGCAATGAATCCCATTCCAGCTCCTTTATTATATCCGTCACTGATTGCATTCTGCGATAATTTCCAGAAACAAATCTAGCAGCCCTTTTTTGCACCCTCGCCAACTCCTGTTTTTGATACGTAAAATGAGGGTCCCATACTACACTACCATATTCGAGCAATGGTCTGACCAAAGTTTTGTAACCCAATTCCTTGACTTCTCTCGTACATCCCCTCATCACTCTCTCCAACAAGGGCAGAACTTTGAAACCTTATCCTACCACCTGTCCTATGTGTCCTGCCCAGTTAAGTTTGTTATCAAAAGTAATTCCAAGATATTTACATTTCAAGTCTTCAGCAAGCAATTCTTTCCCCACCTTATATTCATAATTTACCTTTTGTTTTTTATTTGTGTATCTAATTAGCCGACTCTTCTTTGCATTTATCTTTATTCCATGTTTACCAACCCAATTAGATATCCTGTCCAGATCACCCTGCAACTGTTTACAATCCTCTATCGTTTTGATTCTTTTATACAGCATTATGTCATCTGCAAACAATCTAATTTCAGATAGTAAACAATCAACACAATTATTCATTAGAATAATGAATAGCAATGGTCCCAATACGCTACCCTGTGGCACACCCATTTTTACTTCCACTTCTTTGATACCTACATTTCCTACCCTAACTTTCTGTTTTCTACCTTTTAAAAATTCTTCTACCCAGCAAATCACTTTATCTATCCACTCCAATGGTTTTTACCTTATTTACTACCATTTTGTGGCTTACTCTGTCAAACGCCTTAGACAGATCTAGTGCTACATTATCAATTTGGCCTCCCTTGTCCATTTCATCTGAAATATCTTGCATATATCCCACCAACTGAGATTCGCATGAATATCCTTGCCTGAAACCATGCTTGCCTGCTTGAAAACCACTTACGTTCCTCACATTATATTTCTGATGTGGTTACATATCAATCTTTCCATTAATTTACCTACCACTGATGTTCAAACTGATTGGCCTGTAATTCTCAACTCTATTTCTCACCCCTCCTTGATGTACCGGTACTACTATTGCACTTTTCCAGTCCTGTGGTAAGCAGCAAGTATCTAGACTCAATTTAAATAATATTTCAAGATAAGGTACAATGTCACATCCGGCTATCTTTAAGATATCTGTAGTAATATTATCTTCACCAGCCCCTTTATTTTTATTTTATTTTTTCAGCTTTCTTATTTCCTTCATGATTTCCTCAGGATGGATATCAAATTTTTTACTATCGTCATTTCTAATTGTGTTGTTAAGCTCGTTCTCCGAATTAGACCCTCCTGTTTCTGATTCATTGTCCCTAATGCTTTCACTGAACCAGTTACATAAAATCTCTGCCTTTTTCAAATCGTCAGTAACTAGTAACTACTTCTCCATCCTTATCTATAAGTGTCTCTACACCCTCCCTTCCCCTCAGTTTCCTGATATAGCCATAGAAATTTCTAGATGTATCAGTCAATGGTCCCCCTGCACTGACAATACTCTTCATAAAGCCCTCTTTAGCCATTTTCTTTGCTGTTATTAAGTCCTTGTTCAGTTGTTTTAAATATTCCCTACTACCCTGATGTCTCTTAACTCTGTTATGTTCTTTTCTTACCAACCTCTTTAACCTCCTCACTTCCCTATTATAGTACATAGGTTCTCTACTTCTCTTTATTTTCTGCTTTGGAATAAATTTTTCTTCCCCCTTTCTTATTATCTCCTTGAACTCTTCCCACCTTGACTCTACTGTACCTGAGCCTTCCTTCCATTTGCTGAATTGTTCTCGACCGGTCACAGTTATATCTCGTTACGAGAGGGTTAAAAAAAAAAAAGGCATTCTGCTTTTCAGCCATTCAGCCAGCAGCATTTGTGTTTCATTTTCCTCAGTTGTATTACATTCTTCTAGTATAGTTGATAATCTCAAGTGAAAGAACAAAACAGCATTTAATTAAACCACCCATACCCTGGGACGAACTCTAACCGGCGATCTCTGCAACGCGAAGCCAGCTTAGCCCCGCGCTACCGAGACCGGCTCCGAGACGGTTCACATAGAGATAGAGGATGCATGGCACAGAATTAAAGACGGTCATTGGGATGTTTCACTGAACATTATTGTTTGATAACTTTACGGGTGACTTACACCTAAGCAGAAGTGATTTGGGACTGATTTGAAATCTTAAACTGTAAAGGTGGCTACATTAAATTCTGATGAAGGTGACAAATTGCACATCTAAGAGAGAAGCTGCTGATAAACGGATATGAATAAATTATTAATCAAAAACTGATTAACCTACAGATTGAGCAAGGAAAGAATGGTTAAATCAACCTAATGAAACGGGGAGTTGTTATTAATAAAGGTGAAAAATTTTGGTGAGGAAATTTAAAAAAATCCATATAGCACTTCTACAAGTAAATTACAAGAAATTTAAGGAGAAAATAATAGCACAGTGGATATAAACAAACTACAGGTTACATTGTGTGAGTCTTGGTTAAAAGAAGGAGAGCCGTACAATGAAGTTAATAGATTTGCTACAGAGATTGGTGGAAGAGTATTCTTCCCGACCAGCAATGACTACACTAGTCCATACCTATTGATAGACACAATCTAATAGTGTTCTTCAGAAATACGTCGAGAAGTTAAGAATTTTGTCTGCTTCCGTCGTGTCAGGTCAAACTGGAACTCAGAGAGAGACTGTGAACGCATACTCTGAGTTCAGAAGTATGGTGTAACACATCTTATAAAGCACCACATATAAAATTGTGAACCACATGACGTTGCATTAAGATGTTCCCGGGAAGCTTTCTTTTTTTAAAAAAAAAAATAAATAAAAAAAATAAAAATAAAGAAGGGGTAGTAAGGTCATTATTAACTTTATCATATATAATGGACTAGCCTGCAAATTTTATATATGTGCCCGGTGTTTAATTCAATTTGTTTAAATTCAGGTGGCAATTTTCCCAAACATTTATTTTCCTTTTCCCACCTACTTTTGCCCTCTAATAATTTCAACTTTAAATTTTTCAATTGTTTTGGTAACTTATTTTCGTGATAATGTATTCCAATCCCTGATCACCTTAACTACAATAGAAAATATTCCCCAAAATCGAGTTGCAACTTGTGGTCATAGTCATTTTTCCTCGATCCATGCTCCTCTCTTAATTCGCCGCAAATATAATTCCAAACCTCATTGGCATTTAACGCCTTTTAAATTCCCATGACTGTCTTTACCCTCCTTCTGTCTTCCAATGAATATTCAAGCAACGGTCTGACTAAAGCTTTATAACCTAATTCCCTTACTTCTCAGTTAAATCCTCTAATCAGTCTTTCTAATACGTGAATGATTTTGAAGCCTATTCCTACTACCTACCAAATGTGTTCTGCCTAGTTGATAATAAATTTTTGGGTTCAAATTATTGTATTATTTTTGTTTTCCTTTATTTCAAGTGTGTACAATCAAAGTTAGTTTTTAGTAATAGAATTAATTGATTTAATTTTTACCGTTATTGAAATTACTTTGTCATTATTGGGATTAATCATTATCTAATTTGTTATTTGTGTTGGCTACAGCAACAATTTTAATTGCTTGTGCAATAATGCCCTCCCTATACTTTTAAATTTATGGCTCCAGTTTCTGTAAAATCGATTTTTAAAGTGTTGGCACATTCTTGCACAGTTATTAATAGAACCTCTTAATTCTTCGGTGTTTCCTTCAACTCACTGTTAGTTTTGCTATTTTTGTTTTTGTTTTCTTTTCCCTTTGATAACCGCTTTTAATGCCAGTGCTCCCCACACCAAGACATTCCAAGCGCCAGCCGGTCAAACAAAGCGTAATCTACCCTCATTGTCCACTTTACCTATGTTTTAATGGAAAGTGTTGTCGAAATGTGCCCCCACGCACTTAATGTTACACTTGCAAGTACACAATTCTTAGGATCACATTTTCTTGAGTTTCAATCCACATTTGAAGTCTCCAGATTCGACGTAATACTGGTTTCAGACTCATGGTAAAGCCATTAATCAATGATAGATACATAAATTAGGTATATACTTATACTGTATATATATGATAGATTAATGAGAAGAGTTGAAATTGCTTCTTACATAAGATTTGGCGTACATGTTAAAAAAATCTATTGTTACTCATAATATCAGGTACAAACAACCCGAATTTATTTTCCTAGAACTCATGACACAACATGAAAAATATTTAATTTTGTATTTATTTTATGCAACCCTATCTTCACTCGTACCAGAATATGAACGTGTACGTCTATAAGGTGAACTTGACGCCAAATTGTTTTAAATCAACCTTGCACCATCAGTTTAAAATATACCGCTGAAGCTTGTGGTCAGGGCCGTATTTAGGGTGTGTAGGCTCCTAGGCTATACCTGTGGTGACTGGTACGGGCCCTTATTTATATAGGTCTATATATATGTATATACAAAGTAATATCAATAACTTATTATTAAATTAATAAACCTTTTAATGCAAAATATTGTATAATGTAATGATAGTAAAAATATACTAGGAGAATTTACTGAAGAATTGAAATTTCGTAACGTGCTTTCTGCATCGTATCCGTGACTGAAGTTAACGATGTTAGCAAGTGATACCCCCACGTTCCATTTGTTTACTGATGTTCGATAGATAAGGTGCTGCCTAATTTAGTGCTGTTGTTGCAACCAAACACACTCAGAACAAGCCCGCAAAAATGTTTTAGTAACAATATGAAACAACAGGCCTACATTTTAAAATAAAACAAAAGATAAAAGATTATTAAGATCACGAAAGCACACAAAACAGAGGATTAAAAACAATACTGATTATTCAAAACGCATGTCAACAGGATGACAGCGAATAATAAATTTTGATTGTTGAGTAGTTTTGCATGTGATGCGGGCCCCTTTGTGGTGCGGGCCCCTAGGCTACAGCCTAGGTAGCCTATGCCTAAATGCGACCCTGCATGTGGTTTCAATATCCTCCCACAAAACGCTATGCACCATCCAGCTTGTAGTCATAGTCACCTTTCCCCCTCCATGGACTATTCCTAATTCTTTGACCAATGTCCCTCCAAGACACCCAGCACTCTCTTCACACCTCCCTCTCTCCTGTTCTACAATGAATCCCAAAGCAGCGCCTTTATCAGATAAGATACTGCGCTAATTTACAAAAACAAATCTAGCTGCTCTTCTTTGCATGCCCTCCAACTTGTGACATTATGTCTGACGTTTTGTACAGTAGTTTAATTTCTACTCCTTCTCTTTGTTCAATAAATAATTAAATTTGTATTTATAGTGTGTATTTAATAATATTCTGATTATAATTAACATCAATAATTGTAATAAGATGTAAATAGAGTTACACAGATTGTAGCATGTGTAGTAACCGGCGTAGTATAGTGCTTTTGTATTAAGAAATACTAGACGACCCGTGCGAAAATTTCGCGAAAAAAATGTGATGAATAGTGAGGTTGAATGCTTGTAATATAATGAAATGTAGAAACGTACTTTTGTAGCAATTTTGTTTTAGTGTAATAGGTACGCATCAAAATACTCACAACATATTACGAAACAGTTAGGAAAGTTTAAAACACTCTGTATTTATGTCAAACAGTCACTGACCTTAAGAGAATAAAACCAACATGAACAAAATGCACACAACATCTCTGAAATATTTGTTGCCTTGTGAATAAAATGTTTACATTGGAATTGTACAGCAAAACTACAGTGTTTCCATAACAGAAAAAAAAAATATCCGAAAAGCTACTTATTGAATAAAAAAAAGTTTATTGACATCTCTGTGATATCCGCTGCTGCAATCTAGGGACTTGGCTCTGAACAGTCTCATACGCGCTACCACTTTAAGCACCAAATTCCGAAAAATTCTTTCTTAATTTATGATTTTACCTAGCTGGAGACCTTAATGTTTAAAACAATATGTCATTTATCGATTTCGGCTAGGTATCGAAGAAGATAAATGGCTTGTAATAATAAAAATACACGTTGTATAAATAATATTGTTACTTTTGCCCTTTAAGGGTCGAATTCCAAAAAAAAAATCCTTTTATAAAATATGGTGTGAAAAAAGCAGCCACCTTGGTCTTTAAAATGATGCGTCAATAATCGATTTTGGTTAGTTATCAAGCGACGTTAAAAAAAAAAAAAAGTTTTGAGAAACTTAAGGGTTGAATTTGGAGAAAGTTTTTTCTTAAAATATGATGTGACCATAGCGGATAATTTAATATTTAAATTGATTTCGGATAGGTATCAATGGAAATAAATAGCTCCTGACAGAAAAACGCGTTGTAAAAATATTGATACTTTTGCCCTCCAAGGTTAGAATTTTTTAAAACTTGATAAAATGTGGTTACGGAACCGAAGACATTACGATGACCTCAATCATTCAAGTGATACCTCGTTGATCAATTTTGTTTGATTGTCAAGGGAGATAAATGGCTCGAGACACAAAAAACACATTTTAGGAATATTAACATTTATACCCTTTAAGGGTCGAATTACGAAAAATTCTTTCTTATAATATAATGTTACCACAGCGGAGACCTTAGTCTTTAATATGATACCTCATTTATCTGTATCGGTTAGATATTAAGGGAGTTAAATCGCTCGTGACACAAAAATGCGTTGTGAAACCATTTATACTTTTTCCCTTTAAGGGTTGAATCCAAAAACGTCTTTCCTAAAATATGATGTCACCAAAACTGAGACATTATTCCTCATAATCTTACTTGTTTTATCGATTTTGGATAGATATCCAGGGAGATAAGTGGCTCAGGCTGTGACGTATCTGTATATGTGTTATGTATAGATCTTTGTAAAGTTATACGTATCAATATGTTATATTGTAAGAGGTTTCACGTTCGGAGTAGTTTGTTCAGTATGCATGTGTTTGGAAAGTGTCAATCCCAGTGCTCGTAACCGAGTGGCCGGAGGCAGACCGCAAAAAATACAGGGGTGTGAAACAGCTGTGACCCTGCCTGCAGCAAGGGTCGGTGACAGTATTCAGTCTGGAGTGGTAGCCGATAGACCTGATGTGGTCATGGCAATATTGAATGTTTTGTAATCTAACATGTAAAGAATAAATGATCAAAAGAAGACTTGAAATTACTGTGTTGTCGATATCTAAAATTAAGCAGCCTTCAACAAGTACTAAAAATGAATCTGTATAACTGAATAAAATGTTCTTCAATCGTTCGTGGCCGAATAATTGGATTGGTTTGGCCCAAAAACGTGAGGAACAAGGGGAACCATAAAATCCAACCAACAAACCCCTTACAAGGCACAAAAAACGCATTTTAGTAAAATTAATATTTTTGCCCTTTAAGGGTCGAATTACAAAAAATTCCTTTCTTGAAATATAATGTTACCATGGCGGAGAACTTAGTCTTTAATAAGATACCTCAGTTATCTATATCGGTTAGATATCAAGGGAGATAAATAGCTCGTGACACAAAAACGCATTGCAAAAATATTGATACTTTTAGCCTTTAAGGGTCGAATTCCGAGAAATTTCTGTATTAATATATGACGTCACTAAAGCGGAGATCTTAATCTTTAAAATGATACTTCATTAAACGATTTCAGATAGGTATCCAGGGAGATAAATGACTCATAACACAGAAAACAGCATTTTAGCAATATTGAAATTTTTTCCCTTTAAGGGTCGAATTCCGAAAACGTCATTTTTTAAAATATGATGTGATCAAAGCTGAGGCTATAAGCTTTAAAATGACACCTCATTCATTGATTTCGGTTATGTATGAAGGAAGATACAGGCTTGTGACAAAAAAATACCTTATAGAAATAATGCATGTGATTCTTGACCCTGACCAGCACAGCTGTCTGGTGGGGATTGTTGATTTGGGGCGGCACTTTGTTAGGGTCTTCGGTGGTTTAAATTAATATACTGATTAATTAAAAAGTCCACCAAAAGGTTATGCTGAAGATTTGTTTATTTTCTCAAAACGAAGTCAGCGACATTCACATGCATAGATACAATACAGAGATGCAATTCTGAGCAGTCGCAAAGATATTCTTTATAAAACTTCTGTGAACTCAACTTGAAAACTAACTGTAAAACTCTCTGTAAAACTAACTGCAAACTGTCTTTCTGCCGAATTCCTTTATATAGGCTCTATTGAAATTGCGAGAATTCTTCAAAAGCTCCCGCCCGACATTTCTCGAACATTAACAATTACTCAAACAATTAAACATATTAAAAACAGTCGGAATTAATACATAATCACTTAACATCATTACAAAATGATCAGAAATGGAAATTAGAGATACTTAAATACAAAATTATTTGCAGAAATCATTTCAAACTGTAGAAAATTGTCCTGTAGACATCGTAACTTGCATTAATACTTGGAATTACACACATTTAAGCAATTTTCTTACAGAATTCTATTCTTAAACATATTAAATGTATTTTAAATAATTTTCTGTCATAAAACAAAAGTCTATATACACTGATTTAAGAGAAATTACAAAACAAACATACCAGATCACTTTCAAGCAAACTTTAGCACACTACAAATACTTTATACCGTACAATACTATTCAAAATTCAGGTATGAGGGCTGTTACAACTTTTTATCAGAGTCGCTCGGCGAAACAGTCTGGCTCGACGGCCTGTGTTGAGAGGAGCTGCTGTACGCTACGAGAGAATGTATCGAAATGTAATAGTAGCGCCATTGAATAAAAGTAATTAAAAAATCAATAATGTCTCAAGTGGAACATTTTTTTGATATAATATTTCTAATTTCTGAGCTGATGGCTTGCATGTGTATAAAAGAGGAAAATGTGGGCCGACCTCTAGATTACACGCCGGTAGCAGCTCGCATATTGCGACCCTACTTCAGGATAATGGATGGTAATTACGTTATAATCTATCATCTTAAAGGACTGGAATCTTCTGACGCAGGATAGCAGTTCCTGGCAGAGCAAGATCTACAGGATTTTATTTTTTTCTGACGCAGTGGGCAAGTAGAAATCCAATTATTCTTTGGGAATTGCAATTGTACAGTCAACACAGGAAGAAGAAATAATTGTTTGGACAAATAAGTGACCAGTAATTGGCAGAACTGGAACTAGAACGATAAATTGAGTAAAATTTTTTGTTTTGAACCGCAATAGGGTCTGTTTAGTTGTGAAACACTATAAATTTGGGAAAATAAATTGAATTTGTAATCCAAAATCATAAATAAAGTTAAACTGAAACATAAATTGTAAAATTTTCAAAAGTATAAAGAAATAGTTAACTAGTAAATTCACATTCTGTTGAAACCTACAGCAGCATGATTAATATACATTTAGGACTCTGTGGGACTCTTAGTTAAGTCCAAATAAAAGAAAGTTATTCAACACCAAAAGGGAGGAAATTATTCTGATTAAGTTAAGTGTATAAATTATTAAATGTGATGAATATGTGCCTGTTTTGCTTTATTTTAGCGCTGTACCGAGTGGAATTTTATGTAATGCATTTCTGTATTGCATACAGAAACTACAAAACTCATTGTAAGTAAACATGGTTATGGTTTCTAAAGTCTGTTCTGAGAATTATCAGCGTTTTTGATTCGATGTTGTAATATTGTTGTGTTGCTGCTAAGCTTTAAAAAGCAATTGTTGTTTCATTGCGGTCTGTTTGATCCCGCCTAATAAAATTAATTGTGGGGATTCTGGAATTTATTTGGTATTTTATGATGAATAATAATTGCCAAGAGTTGTTAAGAAAGTAGTTTAGGGGAAGATCAAATTAATATGTCGGGTTGGCAAACTGATGGTACTGGGGTTGTCAGTGTTAATGAAGTAAACAGGGATGAAGACAATATTAATGATTTCCAAGGTCAAAATAAATTTAGCAGCAGTCTGAATGCAAATGCCGATGCAAATCGGGTTGCCGAATATTTTGTAGATAGTAGCGTTAGTGATAAAGATGAAGATAATGGGTTGGATAGTAAAAATGATAGTAAAGCGAGGCAGGATTCAGGACAAAACGTGTTTTCACCAGACTTGTATAGATCAGATTGCACTCGAGATAGGGACATAGATCTCCAACAAATGATTGCCTTCTTAATACAAAAAACAGGAAGAAGCAAATCAAGAAATAAAACAAAATACGGGAGAAATGGATGAGAGAATTTGATCAAATCAAGAAATGAAGAGAGAATTAAAACAGGAGATAAGTGGAATACAGAAAAAAACTGGCAACAAGAGGTACTAAAGAAGAGGTGAGACGAGGTGTCCCCGTTTTGGTAAAACAGTGTGTGAAAGAACAGAAGGGAGAAATCATAGAAGAAATCGAAGACTCCCTAAATTTGAAACTGAAGGAGAACCAAGAAAAATGCCAGAAGAAGATGAAAGTGGCGGTGGAGAAATCTGAAAACATAGAACAGCAATTCAGCGGGTTATCGCACAATGTTGATTATGTTGGGAAATGCTTTAGCCACATGGAAGAAAGATCGGAAGAAGTGGCACAACAGGCTGAAACGGTTTTGTAAGAAGTAGCACAGCAGGCTAAAGCGGTTGATATTGGCAGCGTCATGGCGTGTAGTCAAATACCCTTACCGGAAGTAGTTTTTAAACCGGGAGGAAAAATCCATCTGGCAGATTTGGTGAAAATATACTATAAAGATTTACCAGTAGAGTGGTCGAATATGCAAAGGCTGAGGAGACTATTAAGAGATTTTTATAAATGTCGGCAGTACAGCAGATGAGAAGGGGCGCACGCGTGGTTTTTGTGTACTAATGAGAAGAGAGTTACGATATTTAGATCAGTCCGTCGGAGAGATTGAACAAATAGAAATATTTTAGCAGAAGTTACCAAGACAGATCCAAGGTAAGCTGATTATCAGTCAATGGGGCAAAATTGATGAATTTCTGGATGTTCTCTAAAGAATAGACAGATGCAATGAAGTGAATGAAAATAATGTTGAAAATCACCGAGAAGCTAGTTATGGAAATGATAAGCAGGTCACCCGACACTGTGATAATAGGTCGAACAATTGGCCACAGAGAGGACATAATGGCTACGGAAGAGGAGGTATGCAGGTGGATCAGCGAGGCAGAGGAGACGCACAGCGATTTTATAAAAACAATAACATTGGTGTAAGGCGGAATAACGTGCCGAATGAGCGTGGGAATCAGCAATATAGTCAAACTATTTTTTTGAAAAGTAGAGGTGATGAGCGAAACAATGACGAGACGAAGGCGGAAAACTTTGAAACTGGAACGGTCCTAACAGACGCGGACAGAAGTAAAATTTCCGGACCTCTTAGTGCGTGTAGAATGAGAATGACGAGCAAGGATTCCAGTTACCAAAGCAAATAGTCAAGTAAAGAAGAATATTTCGTAGGGTGGAAGTGTTTACACCTAATGAACGACAGCAAACATGGGACCATTCTAGCAAATAATGACAGCAAATGGGAGAGCGAAGAAATATTTGAACATCTTTATGGAAGAGCTGGAGACGGAAATTTTGGAAGACGCGCCCCTCAAACCACGTCTGTGGTTACGTTTTGTTGACGATACATTTGGTGTGTGGCCCCATGGACGAAGTGCGCTTGACAAATTCCTGGATTATATAAATAAAGCACATCCTAAAATTAAATTCACCATGGAAACGGAGGAACGAGGACACCTGCCCTTCCTAGACGCGCTAGTAACCAAACGTGACGACGGGAACCTTGGACACTCAGTTTACCGGAAGCAGACACACAAACAGATATCTACATGCCGCATCGCACCACCATCCAGCGACAAAAAGAGGCGTCCTCACGACCTTGTGTACAAGACGACGAAAGTGTTTGACGCAAATAGTTTGACGACGGAGTTGGAAGCGCTGCAACATACATTCATGTCCAAGGGCTACCACAATCATTGTATTAGACGGGCATTGCATGCAGCAACGACAAATAAGGACGCCAATTCAACATCTAATTAAGCCACCTCTCAGGAACGCCAGGTAGTTGTTTTACCCTACATAAGTGGAGTTACTGACAGAATCAGGAAGGTGTTTAAAAAAGTTGACATAAAACCTGTCTACAAAGCGCACAGCAAGGTTAGTAACCACCTCGTCAAGGTTAAGGACACGCTGCCTCCACTACAGGTGGCCGGGGCCTATGAGATTCCGTGCACCTGTGGTCGGATGTACATAGGAGAGACGGAGTGCACTATCCGCCATTGCATGGCATGCAGCCGAAACCAATCTCGCCATAGACTTCGAAAATACCACCCTGATAGTGCGTGAGGATAAATGGTGGCCAAGGAGGGTAAGGGAGGCGATAGAAATTGCTAAACGCCCAAACAATATTAACGAAGACAACTTGCTGAAATTAAACGACGCCTGGCGCTCGATGGTGCGAACGGAGCATGTCACGTGTCACCTCCCACCAGACCATGCCGCGCCCCACCAGGCCAACTAAACACGTGATGACTCGGACCTTTTGATTGGCCGGGCAAATCGAACCATCCAGACGGGCGCAGGCCTCGCCTATAAAACAAGACCACTCACTGATCGCGGATGTAGCAGCCAACCTGGATTCATTCGCTTTCTTCAAGTTATCGCCGCCTACGGATTTGATTACGCTTACTACTGGACTTCGCATTTTAGATTATCTCTTGGGAACTTCACGTGCACGTTTTTGGATATTACCTGCTTCTCCCTGGATTTCGATCATTAGCCTCTGGAATAAAACTGCCTGCCTCTGGACTACGCCTGCCTGCCAGCTACTCGGTCAATAGCCTGCCTGCTTTTCGATTTACGCCTACCTACCTGCTTTTCGGACTACGCTACCTGCCTGCCTGCTCTTGGAGGACAATCTGCCGCGTTTCGGACTACGCCCGCCTTCGGACTACTCCCGCCTGCCTTCCTTCGGAAAATCCCGACTGCCTGCCCGCTCTTGACTACGCCGGTGATCAAACTGCGCCTGCCCTACCTGCAACTTGCCTAAACCTGTTTGCTGACCAACAACGCTAACTGCGTGCCGCTGCCGACAAATGGACTCTCAGCCACCTGCCAGCCTAATGGGCCACACCCAGCAACAATACAGTGACGTAACGCAGTAAACATTTCCAGTATAAACCCTATCATCCTTCCACGCACTGTCACTACCAGCACCCACCTTTATACTATGGCTACCTCTTCAACGACAATTGCAACCACACCCACCCCACTACCATCACATCATCAATCATCAGACCCACTACATCTGAAGGCATACACCCTCTTCTTCCACAGATCGTTCAAAAACCCCCACGGGGTACTAGCTATTTACAAACAGCTAGAAACAATGCCAAACCTTATGACCAGTTAAAATGTGGTACCTCGCCATCTCCACAAATCTCCTCAACAAAAACCACTCCTAGCACATGTGAAGCCTTGGAAACAACACCATCAACCGCTACAACTGCTCAGACAATCTACGCATATATACTGAAAGGAATGTTCCCGTAATACACAAATAGCAAAACCCTAACCAAATACATAGAAATCCACCAACTTATTCCCACGAAAAATGGAATGATTATCAAAAGTAACAATACAGAACTAATTAAGCTAATTAAAAACAAAATTGGCTTAACCTCCTTTGGAGCTAATGCCACCTTAAACCCACCCAACCCACCCCCACCTAAACAACCAACCTCACCCAAGAGACGTCCCACACTCACAGCTGTCATCCGCGGGGTAGACCCATCTATCACTGAAGATGAAGTAGTCACAGAGCTTAACTCAAATGAAGACATACATATACGAAAAGCCCTCAGAATCAAAAATAACTCAGGTCCCACCTACATGATCAGAGTGTTTACAGAAGATCCATCAACAATAGACAGCTTGCTATGCAATGGGACCAAAATCTACCACCAAAAACCCCCTCTCACCAACCCACCAGATGTACCCGCTGCTTAACATACAACAACCACCTCACGCAGGACCGTAATAACCCTCCTATCTGTCCCCACTGCAAAGAGAATCATTACTTAAAAACATGTCCTAATCTGCAAAAAAACCCCAACATGCAGTGAAAACCACCCTACTTACTCCACAAAATGCAAATTTAAAACAACACCCATCAAACCTGAACACTCTGTACTCCTCCGTCCTATTGATCCTCCCACACCACCCAGTAACTCCATACGGCCCCCAACAGCCATAGAAGATCTTCTATGGTTCATTACCATTATCTTACAAAATCTCAACACTTTCTCGCGAGACCACACACTCGCACAAATTTCTATCGCAGCCTGAGCTGTGTTTGGTATCCACATAAATGCCACCTACTCCCACAACAACGCCCACTTCCAATTCCTCCCGCTAGAAATCCTGGTATAACCTCCACAACTCCACACCAAATTACCCAAATATGCCTCTCTCGCATAACATTTTATTTAATAACATCCGCTCACTCGCTACCAACAAAACCTCCTCCTCCGCACCATCACCACACACGATATCCAATGCCTCGTTTTAAACGAAACCTTCCTTCCAACAACATCACCAAATTCGTATGTCCCCTTACCACCTCATCAGATCAGATAACCCCGTAGCGCGTGGAGGCGTGGCCATCGGCTTTCAAAACCATATCCCCACCCAAATTCACCCACCCCTCAATCATCCATCCGAACATGTAATCGCCACAGTATTCCTTAAATCCCTCACAGTCACCCTCGTCACTATATACTTCCAACCCCGCGTTCCACTACCAATCAATTTCATAGCCTATATAGATAACCATTACAATTCGCATAACATCATAGCAAACATCAATATCCATAGCCGCAAGCAACAAGAACTCCACCAATTCCATCACACCCTAGAAACCATGAGAGGTGACATCATTAACATCCCATCACCCACGCGTTCTGAATCCAACACAACTCCTGATATAGTAACTACCTCCCCAAATATCCTAACCCGCACCACCTTTCATGTTCTGGATCCCATTGGCAGCGACCACCTCCCGATCATGCTCTCCATCCAATAAAGTGCCCCTAACATACCACGCCCACCCAATCCCACACCCCACTGCTATATTCAGAATTACCGCAAAACCAACTGGAATAACTACAGGAAATTCATCGATGACCAAATAGACGCAGACAAACCAGATATCACCGACGCAGACAGTTTACTTCAAACCGCCGAATATCTCCAGCGCACAACCATTGACGCTACTGACACCCACATCCCCCTGACTACTATCACCCCTCACAAACTATCACTACCAAGACGAGCTCTCCAACTCCTTCATCTCTCACGTCGCCTTTTCCGCATGTATCAACTCACTCATGATCATCAGCACCTCATCCTCCACCGCCAGCTCCAACGAACAGTCCGTAACTACATTACCGCCCACAAACGACGCACTTGGAGGGACACCTGCAACCAGCTAAGTCAAAAATACATACAGAACTCCTCACAATACTGGTCCACCTTCCGACGCATAACTGGCCTCAAACCCGCACTCACCTACCCCCTCCTCCACAACAATCTCCCTGTATTCGATAACACCCAAAAAGCAAATCTCTTCGCAGACCAACTCCAAACCATCCATACCACACCAAACGACCCCCGATTTGACTAACTCCGCCATAATAGAGCAGCGTGCCTACCTTTCATTACCCCCACTCACACCCGATTTCAACTACATTCAAACCGTCAGCCGCACTTGGCTTAATACCCCCATCACAACTAATGACATCCTATCCGTCCTTCACACCAAGAAAAATACAGCTCCTGGCCTGACTCAATCACATACAGATACATCAAAGAAACACCCCGTTCCTTGCATCAACTCCTTGCCTACATATATACTATTATCCTATACTCCGGCATCTACCCTCCCAAATGGAAATCCTCAAAAATCCTCATGTTCTCAAAACCAAATAAGCCCAAATCAGACTAAGGACTAAGTTCTGCCCTGGAAGAAGACCCCAGAATGAGGGTCGAACGACGGCTACAATGAACATGACGCGGCGACACCCGGTCAGCCAAGAATCAACTGACTATGGCCACGGAAGCCTACGATTACAAACTGATTCTTCTTTTTAATTATCCGCATTGCCTTGCACTTTTTTGCAGTCAAGTGTAAGCTGCCATTTAAGGCACCAATCAAAAATAACATCCAAACATTTCTAAGCAATCGTCGGAGAACCTTATTTGCCTATAGAAAACAGCATCGTTGGCAAACAATCGCAACCAGCATGTTTCGTTGTCACGTAGATCGTTTATAAATATTAAGAAAAGAAGCGGACCTATTACACTTTCTTGAGGAACGCCCGAAGTAACATTTACCTTAGAAGAGGCTTCCCCGTCAAGAACGACATACTGTGATCGACCAGTTAAAAAATCATTTATCCACTCGCAAATTTGAGCTCAAATACCGTAGGATCGAATCTTTGCTATAAGTAGGTTGTGTGGCACAGAATCAAAAGCTTTCTGAAAATCCAAGAAAACTGCATCAACTTGCTAACCTGCATCGGTAACTTTCATTATGTCATGTGAAAATACGGCCAATTGTGTTTCACACGATTTCTTCTTCCGAAATCCCTGTTGACACGGTGTAAGTAACTCGTTCTCATCAAGAAACATCATAATGTTCGAGCATATGACATGTTCCAGAATTCTTCTGCACACAGATGTTAGGGATATGGGTCGATAATTTCTAGGATCACTCCTTTCTTAAAGAAGGGAATTACCTGGACTATTTTCTAGCTAGAGTGTACTTTTTTCTCTTCTAAAGATTTACGGAATATATCTGACAGAAATGGTTCAATATCCTCCGCGTATTCAGAAAATACTCTTACCGGTATACCATCGGGACCCGGCGCATTACCCCACTTCAGGAGTTTAAATTGCTTTCAATTTCTATCTGATCCATCTCTAATTCCACACGATGTGTTAAAGTGGGGATGTTTTCTATGTTTTCGCGCGTGAATGAATTTTTGAATTCAATGTTAAATACGATAGCCTTCTCGCAGCTGTCTTCAAATTCCCGTCCGTCTTTTATTAGAACTGGCTTATTTTTCCCACTACAACTAATTTTTTTTTTACATACGACCAAAATTTCTTAGGGTTTTCAGTGAGGCTCTTAGTGAGAGAATTGCCGCGAAAATCATTAAAGGCCTCACGCATCGCATTCTTAACATGTCCCCTTATCTCCTCTAACTTATCTAAATCAGTCCGATGCATCGTTCTTTTTGATCGTGCATGTATCTTTCTTTGCTTTTTTAGTAACCTTTTAACCTCCCGTGTGCACCGTGGGGGATCGTTCTCTTCCTTGATTGTCCGTTTCGGTATATGCAAGTTGATACCTTCCCCGACTATATGTAAGAATCGATGCCACCTCTCTTCAACGGTGCCTCCTGCTACCAAGATGGTATGGTAATTATGCCTCAAATACGCTCTAAAACTCTCTTTTGAAGCCTTTTTGAATCTGTAAACGATCCTCTCTTTTCTCTTTTTGGGCGTGGTTGTTAGTTTTACTGTAGCAATTACAGCTTTGTGACCACTTATTCGTGCGGTGGTAGAAATATTCGTGATCTGAGAAGAGGTCTAGAATGATTTCGCAAGCTGCTTTATCCCTGCCCCCAGTAACGTGAACGTAATTAGTCCAGTTGATATCTGGCAAGTTAAAGTCACCACCTAGCATTATTGTTTGGTACGGAAATTGCCGTGCTATGTTATTTACATTATTTCTTAAGGCCTCGGAAATGTTTACGCTTGCATCTGGTGGACGATAGAAGGAGCCTATCACAAGTTTTATCCTCGCTACGTTGAGCTTGACCCATATGATATCGCAGACAGTATGGACATCTATTTCGCTACATGGGAGGTACTTACTAACAGCTATAAATACACCACCTCAATGGGAATGCAACCTATCCTTACGGAAAATATTCATGTTATTATTAAAAATTTCGGCGGAACTTATATCCGGTTTTAACCAACTTTCTGTACCTATTACGATATCAGCATCTGTACTACAAACAACGTTTTCGAGTTCAGGTTGTTTATTACAAACACTTCTGCAGTTAACTACTAGGACTTTTAATGCTCGGGATTCTTTTAAGGTATCCCTAACACGCGGTGCTGAATTTACCTTGGCTGTCCACAACTGAATTTCCTCCTCATGGTCATCCTCCCACAGCCTAAACCCCCCTCCCCCCAATACACACGGCCCCTGCCACCCGTGTAGCCGATTCCCTTGTGTAGTGCATCCCTGATCTATCCAAGGTGTCCCTACAAGACTCAACCCCAGGGCGAAGATCAAGCAATCTGAAGCCACGACTATCACAGAAACGTCGTAATCTCTGGTTCAGCCCCTCAACACGGCTCTGAACCAGAGGTCCACAGACAGTCCTATCGACAATGCTGCATATGGTTAGCTTAGCCGAAATCTTGTTGCCAATGGCCACAGAGTTCACCCTTTCTGTAAGTCGCCCAAAGGACGAGAGGATAACCTCCGACCCTAGGCGGCAAGCATCATTGGTGCCGACATGAGCCACAATCCGCAGCTGGCTGCACCCCGTCCGTTCAATGGCATCCGGGATGGCCTGTTCCACATCTCGGATCAGACCCAAGATTAAAGCCCTACTTGGCTCGGTTAACGATGATTTGGGTCTCAGGAAACCATGGCGTATACCACATACCGTGCGAGTGTGGAAAAGCATACGTCGGGCAGACTATTCGCACGATCGAAGAACGGTGTAGGGAACATAAACGCCACACCGAACTACTGCAGCCGTCAAAATCCGCAGTTGCTGAACACTGTCTTGAGACACGCCATAATATTAAATATGAGGACACCGAAGTTCTGAGAAACACATCTCACTTCTGGGACTGTGTGTACAAGGAAGCCATCGAGATCCGGCTACGGAGTATCCTCATAAACAAAGACAACGGGTTCCAACTAAGCCAGGCTTGGAACCCAGCACTGAAGCGGCTCCGCAAACACCAGAGCCGAGGCATTGTTCGCGACGGAGGTGGCGTAGAGACTGATGGACACTGCTCGACGCACTGTAACGCACCGCCCCCACCACCGCCATCGGAGCGACCCGGCGGGAGTGGGAGGGCGGGGTCGGAGGGTATAAATATCGATGCGCACGGAGCAGTCCAGCAGTCGCGTCCTGGACTGCGTTCCTCACGCTGACCACTGGACGCTACCTGAAGATGATGGCACGGTACGCCATTGAAAATTCGTACATTTACGACCAAATTACCCGGCTGCACGCCCGAGAGATATTCAAACATCAGATCCGCCGGAGAACTTAAGATTACACATATAAATATATTCCTGCGTTGTATAATTCACTTCTTACAACAACTTATTTTATACTTATGTCGCGATACATGACATCACCATCAATGCGCATTACCCGAGATTGTGGGTAGGTTGAAATTCAGCCTGGACAAAAATAAATAATGAACCTTATCACAGCAATAGCATGTTGAATTTAGCTATTATCAATTATTTAAGCAGGTTTCATAAGCACTATGTCACGTTTTGATATCATGAATCACGAAGTAAAGTACTCCCGTATGTGGTTAGTTTTAAAATGCAACCTGGACCAGGATAGCAACCGAAACCTTTTGTCATAGCGCCAGGCAATAGGAATTGCATTTATTTTATAACAATTCAATTTATTTCAACAATTGCTAAGAAATGAATTGCTACAATACTGAAAGATAAGTATGAATTTTGTTTAAATTGTCATATTGATTATTAGTTGCTTCTTTTTTAGTGATACTATTACTTGGTTTGAATGAAAGAAGTTCCAAATTGTTCGCGATCTATGCAACCTAAACCACAATTGAAGCTAATATTACATGACGTAAGAAGTTAAGATTTATTTTTAGAATCCCTCGTTTTCACTGGGGTCATTATTTCAGCCGAATGTAAGCTGTGCCAGGCGTTAAAACATCGATCTTCATCATAGATAATAAGAAAGTTGTAAGAAACTGTGAAGATTTTGGATCAAGTTTGTATCGCATGATACATGATTGGTATAGATGCATGATGACATTGACATGCGATTCAGGGAATGTATAAATTCGCTTGTGAATGAAGCTTTGATTTTCTACCGGCTATATTGGCGAAGATTGTAGTTAGGCTGAAACGCAACCTGGACCAAATTGACAACTAAAACTTTTTGCTACATCACAAGGGACGAGAATTTACAGTATATTGAGCTTTATTTTCTAAAAATTATATTTAGGTAAACAACCAAAAAGAAATCAATTGCCAGAACAGTCCCTTAAATCCGTCTTTTTTGACGGGCTTTTTGGCTAGTAATAATAATAATTCAGTTGCTGTTATTATTAATAAAGAAAACTCGTATACTACAACACACTTCTAAGAGGGCTAAGCCGTAGGTAACTGCTATGTCTATATAAATTTGCAACACAACGGATCGACTCACAGTCGAGCTCAGCAGCCGATAGCAGCAGAGGCCGACTTTCGTGTTTAATTTTGAAGTGTGCTAGATAGCTTTTGTTTTCGTCTTTGATTTTCCTGTTCAGGTAGTGACTCACAGTCGAGCTAAACTGCCGTTAGCAGCAGAGGCCAATTTTTGTGTTTAATTTTGAAGTGTGCTTAATACACTCCTGAAAATTGAAATAAGAACACCGTGAATTCATTGTCCCAGGAATGGGAAACTTTATATACACATTCCTGGGGTCAGATACAACACATGATCACACAGACAGAACCATAGGCACATAGACACAGGCAACAGAGCATGCACAATGTCGGCACTAGTACCGTGTATATCCTCCTTTCGCAGTAATGCAGGCTGCAATTCTCCCATGGAGACGATCGTAGAGGTGCTGGATGTAGTCCTGTGGAACGGCATGCCAAGCCATTTCCACCTGGCGCCTCAGCTGGACCAGCGTTCGTGCTGGACGTGCAGACCGCGTGAGACGACGTTTCATCCAGTCCCAAACATGCTCAATGGGGGACAGATCCGGAGAACTCGCTGGCCAGGGTAGTTGACTTACACCTTCCAGAGCACGTTGGGTGGCACGGGATACATGTGGACGTGCATTGTCCTGTTGGAACAGCATGTTCCCTTGCCGGTCTAGGAATGGTAGAACGATGGGTTCGATGACGGTTTGAATGTACCTTGCACTGTTCAGTGTCCCCTCAACGATCACCAGAGGTGTACGGCCAGTGAAGGAGATCGCTCCCCACACCGTGATGCCGGGTGTTGGCCCTGTGTGCCTCGGTCGTATGCAGTCCTGATTGTGGCGCTCACCTGCACGGCGCCAAACACGCATACGACCATCATTGGCACCAAGGCAGAAGCGACTCTCATCACTGAAGACGACACGTCTCCATTCGTCCCTCCATACACGCCTGTCGCGACACCACTGGAGGCGGGCTGCACGATGTTGGGGCGTGAGCGGAAGATGACCTAACGGTGCGCGGGACCGTAGCCCAGCTTCATGGAGACGGTTGCGAATGGTCCTCTCTGATACCCCAGGAGCAACAGCGTCCCTAATTTGCCGGGAAGTGGCGGTGCGGTCCCCTACGGCACTGCGTAGGATGCGACGGTCTTGGCGTGCGTCCGTGCGTCGCTGCTGTCCGGACCCATGTCGACGGGCACGTGCACCTTCCGCCGACCACTGGCGACAACAACGATGTACTGTGGAGACCTCGCACCCCACATGTTGAGCAATTCGGCGGTACGTCCACCCGGCCTCCCGAATGCCCACTATACGCCCTCGCTCAAAGTCCGTTAACTGCACATACGGTTCACGTACACGCTGTCGCGGCATGATACCAGTGTTAAAGACTGAGATGAAGCTCCGTATGCCACGGCAAACTGGCTGACACTGACTGCGGCGGTGCCCAACCGCTGCGCAGCTAGCGCCCTTCGACGGCCAACACTGCTGTTCCTGGTGTGTCCGCTGTGCCGTGCGTTTGATCATTGCTTGTACAGCCCTCTCGTAGTGTCCGGAGCAAGTATGGTGGGTCTTACACACCGGCGTCAATGTGTTCTTATTTCAATTTCCAGGAGTGTAGCTTTTGGTTTTTTCTTTGAGGGTGCTGTGCAAAGTACGGCCAGTAGAAGAAACTGTTGTTTCACGATGAAAACGTGATTAACGCATTCCTTAGGCATTTCTAATTAAGAAAAAGTGTACGCGAAGACGATAAAACAGGTAGGAAAGAAGTAATATAGTGAAAATCGTCGGGTTACAAGCGGTATTGCCGATTTGCAGCAGCCATCTTTGCCGCGAATGTGCTCTTCCTCAAGCTGTACACATGTTGATTTTTAATGAGCTATATTAGTTGATTGTGTGGTTAGGTTGTAATGCAGCCTGGACCAGAATTACGACTAATATTCCATGGTGTATACTGGATTTTGAATGAATAAGGTGGCCGCCATGCCAAATTCTGACTATAATGACGTCACAGGCGGAACGAGACGTCTATTGCCGACAATTCGGTAATATGCGTAACCGTGTTGTGTTTAGGCCTCGACCAGACTGACTACTAATATTCAGTGGTGCTTAGTGGATTTTGAGTGAAGAAAACAATGGCTACGCCAAATTCGGACTATAATTACGTCATAGGCGACTCAAGACCTCTATTAACGCAAAGTCTGTAACATGTGTAAACGTATGTTTCGGCGCGGATTACACCTTTGTTACATATTTTACGTCTTTCGGGTACACTTTTCCTTAAATAGTAAGCGCCAAGGAAGCAGCTAGTTGTATTTTCAACCCGAATTAACAGTTTTTTCTACTGGCCGTACTTTGCACAGTAACCAACTTTGATTTTCCTGTTTATGTAGTGACTCACAGTCGAGCTCAGCAGCCGATAGGAGCAGAGGCCGACTTTCGTGATTAATTATGAAATTTGCTAGATTGCTTTTGGTTTTATCTTTTATTTTCCTGCTTAGGTAGTGACTCAGTCGAGCTCAGCAACATTTAGCAGCAGAGCCCGACAATCGTGTTTAATTTTGAAATGTGCTAGATTGCCTTTGGTTTTACCTTTGATTTTCCTGTTCAGTTAGTGACTCACAGTCGAGCTCAACAGCCGTTAGCAGCAGAGGCCAACTTTCATGTTTAATTTTGAAGTGTGCCAGAGAGCTTTTGGTTTTATCTTTGATTTTCCTGTTTATGTAGTGACTCACAGTCGAGCTCAGCAGCCGTTAGCAGCAGAGGCCGACTTTCGTGTTTAATTTTGAAGTGTGCTAGATTGTTTTTGGTTTTATCTTTGATTTTCCTACCTACGAAATATTAATCACATACTTGCATAACAGCTTCAATATTTTTACTATCGCTATTGAGTATATAGTCTACCCGCTTAGTACTGGATGGCGATACCGTATGCAATTACGAGTGAAAAAACTTCATTACGTGGGAATGGAAACATCAATCTGAAATTCCAAACTGTGTTAGCAACATTTATAGCATCGGTATCTAGTATATTGTTCATCTGCGTTATACTAGAAGCCGATACCTGGCATTAGTACGGAAATGAATATTTAATGGTATATGCATACGAATGTTCAGTGCAACTTTCATTCGCTATTTATGTTACGCATCGTTATCTCCAATATAATCAATGCATGTAATCTTAATTTGGAAATATAATTTCAGTTTTAACATAAACTATTGAAATGTGAGAAAAGCATCTTACACCGCTTACCCATCATTGCTGGCCACTAATAAAAATACAAACTCCGGATTTATCCATACAATGATAGTAGTACCAGTCTCTAAAAAACCATCAATATCAGATCAATACGACAACTACCGATGGTACTAAATGAAAATATGGTTTCATATACTAACCGTGTTGAATTACAAACAGAACAAGATTTACTATATCTGATGCCTAAAAATTTCCCTACGTTTCGCAATAAATTTACATTAAAAAAGTTTAAATGACAAACTTCTAATGCTCTGCAGATAAACATTAGAATAGATCAAAAAACTATTCAAACTATTAACAATCAATAATACATTTATTTATAAGCTATATAAACTATTTGAAAAATCGTTAGCCAACTTACCGAATAGATAAAACGTAGCAGCTTGGGCACATGGTTGAGCGCAAAATTTAAAATACATGAAACATACTTAAAATAATATCTCCTGCATGAAATAAATATAAATCATATAGCCAACGAAACAAAAAAATGAAAACCAGATAAATAAAAAACATGAATTAGACGCCACATCTCTATTGCACGGAGGGTACACAGACACAATATCACGAACAAACTGACGGAACACACATGCACCCTCAGACACATTCCTTATCCACGCATACTCGTTGAGGTGAGTTTGCAAAGGTATCTTACGTCGCTTACCCTTCCCTCTGTGGGACTTAATAGCGGACCACTGAGACTCGATGGTGTTGGTACACGCTCCTGTAGAGTAGTCTTTAAATTGAAATTTGTGGTTCACGGATGCATGAACAAATCCTTCACTTTGTAGTCCCCCATATGATGCCCATTTATCGGAATATATAGTTGACCCGGCTACAACATTTTCTATTAAAGTTTCTTTATCTTTCTTTTCTATCACTTTCAATAAGATTTTCCCACCCCGTCCCTGTTCAACAGCCCCGAATACCCATATGTTACTGCTTGCCCTCCCCTTGTGATATTTTCTTTTGCCAAAACAACTTTCGTCCACTTCTACTATTTTGTTAGGCCCACCCAATTTCTCCGTTTTGTTAGTAATGGCTGTGCAAATCTCTCTACAGAAGCTGTACCAATCGATAACCGTTTGCAAACTGCACCCAACCTCATGCGCAGCATTCCTAACACGCAGACGATGACAAAAACAGTAAGTTAATTTTAACACTTCTGACATGGACAATTTTGCGTTTTCAAACCATGTACCCTTCCGTACAGAACGCCAGAGGTTGTGTTCTCTACAGCGCCACATCACTCCGTCTCTCGTTCGCTTCTATGAGACTCTTACAAGTTTCAGAGCCCGGTTGTATTTAGGGCAAAAGTAATTATTTGCAATCAACCCATTGTCTCTCACAAATTCTATAACTTTGTTATAATCTTGTTCCAAAACAGCCAAATATTTAAATTTATTCGTGGTACTGTTTCTCCTTCAGACGCCGCACTTCCGGTACTCTCGTCTGACAACGTTCTTCTTCTTTTTTTTTTTTTTTTTTTCGCGGTTCTAAATCATCGGACCATGACGATTCCGAACACGAATACGCCTGGGACCTGGTTGCGATTCCATGCTATACTGTATTAGAATCAGGAGGTAGTTCGAAATATATATGTATACACATCGTGTGCTGAAAGCGGAAGTGTGCTGTGTCGATTTGTGAATATAGGTTAAACTGATGTAATCAATTATAATAAATAAAAAAATATATCAGTGCGAAAGGTAACAAAAAAACTAGTGACGCTATTCATAATATTATTAAAATATCATCAATATTCGCAAATGATAATATTTATTAGTAACATTGCATAAACTAACTTTCCGTTATTGAGTTGTATGTATTTGCAGAAATTAAATATGCCTCGCGACGAATCGATAACTTCGATAGTATACTCGATTTAGGAACTCTGTTTATGTATCTCGTACAGTGTAGTTGATGACTCTGTCCGAGGACACTAGGTCCACATTGTATATGGAGTGAGGGAACGAGATAATTGTGTTATGTGTTGTCAAAGTACACCAGTGGCGTTTTCTATTATAAATTTTAGATGTTCATTTGGTGCTTGTGGCGTCGATGAAAAAACTACCAGGAATCTATTGTCTGTCGGGATAGTCATCTATTGCAATACAGCGTTACCAGATGAAATATATCAACGCGGAAATCATTTGATTTCTACACCAGAACAGGTACAGACCAACTAGAATTCATATTATACTGATGATTGCCAGATTTCTGATGCATATTAGGAGTCTGCGTTTGTTATTGAATACTTTTATGTATGAATTTACTAAAAACTTGTACCTTTAAAAAACGTCGTCATTTACGTGCAGTTCACATTTAAGAATTCGAAATATCAATCGATTCTGTATTCCGCGTTGTTTTTCCGGGCAACAGAAACCCTACCATCTTTCCCTCCAAATACTTAACATTTTTTTAGAGATATAACATTTCTAATAAATGAAATATCCAATAGAAATTATTAAATTTGTATTGATCTTCTTGAAATATTCTTACTTTTTTTCAATCATTTATATTTCTTACGCATCTTAGGAAGCTGCGTCTGTTATTTAGTACATTTCTGTAGTTTGGTTAAAGTTACTAAAAACTTGTACACTTGATAAACGTCGTTACTTACGAGCTTTTCACATTTAAGAATTCGAAATATTAATCGATTCTGTATTCGGCGTTGTTTTTTCGGGCAACAGAAACCCTACAATCTTTCCCTCCAAATACTTAACATTTTTTTAATGGTATAACATTTCTAATAAATGAAATATCAAATACTTCGCTTAGGTTGTAGTAGAAATTATTAAATTTGTATTGCTCTCCTTGAAATATTCTTACTTTTTCAACCATTTATGTCATCTAAACGAAAAACCCATACTTTACTTGAAACACTTCATCGTTGACATTTTAAGCAAAACGCGGATGGTGCTACGTAGTGACGTCATATGCTGTCCATCCGGAAGTATTTACATGACGAGGCGTTTAGTGATTGCAGCGGTATCGCACTCTAGATATTACCCCCTTTGGTTTTACCTTTGATTTTCCTGTTTAGGTAGTGACTCACAGTCGAGCTCAGCAGCCACTAGCAGCAGAAGCTGGCTTTCGTGCTTAATATTGAAGTGTGCTAGATAGCTTTTGTTTTTATCTTTGATTTTCCTGTTCAGGTAGTAACTCACAGTCGAGCTCAACAGTCGTTAGCAGCATAGGCCAACTTACGTGTTTAATTTTGAAGTGTGCTAGATAGCTTTTGGTTTTGTCTTTGATTTTCCTGTTTATCTAGTGACTCGCAGTCGAGCTCAGCAATGTTTAGCAGCATAAGCCAACTTTCGTGTTTAATTTTGAAGTGTCCAAGATTGCTTTTATTTTTATCTTTAATTTTCCTGTGTTGGTAGAAAATCGGCAGTCAAGCTCAGCAGACGTCGACTTTCGTGTTTAATTTTGAAGTGTTTTGGATAGCTTTAATTTTTATCTTTGATTTTCCTGTTCAGGTAGTGACTCACATTCGATCTCAACAGCCGTTAGCAGCAGAGGCTAACATTCGTGTTTAATTTGGAAGTGTGCTAGATAGCTTTTGGTTTTATCTTTGATTTTCCTGCTTAGGTAGTGACTCCCAGTAAAGCTCAGCAATATTTAGAAGCAGTGGCCGACTTTCGTGTATAATTTTGAAGTGTGCTAGATTTCTTTTGGTTTTATCTTTGATTTTACTGTTTAGGTAATGACTCACAATCAAGCTCAGCAGCCGTTAGCAGCATAGGCCAAATTTCGAATATAATTTTGAAGTGTCCTAGATTGCTTTTGTTTTTGTCTTTGATTTTCCTGTGTAGGCAATAAATCGGCAGTCAAGTTCAGCAGACGTTTGCAGCAGACGGCGACTTTCGTGTTTAATTGTGAAGTGTGCTAGATTGTTTTGGTTTTATCTTTGATTTTCCTATTTAGGTAGTGACTCACAGTCGAGCTCAGCAGCCGTTAGCATCAGAGGGCGACTTTCGTGTCTAATTTTGAAGTGTGCTAGATTGCTTTTGGTTTTATCTTTGATTTTCCTGCTTAGGTAGTGACTCACAGTCGAGCTTAGCAGCTGTTAGCAGCATAGGACAACTTTTGTGATTAATTTTGAAGTGTGCTAGATTGCTTTTGTTTTTATCTTTGATTTTCCAGTGTAGGTAGTAAATCAGCAGTTGAGCTTTAGCAGCAGTTAGTAGCAGTAGGCGATTTTTGTGTTTCATTTATAGTTCAATTTTTGTTTGTTTCAAGTGTTATGGCTTGTTCGAAGTGTTCCGATAGGCGTCTCGCTCTCGAAGAAATTCTTAATACTACGGCATCTCTTCAAGCGCAGTTATGGAGCATCCTAGACGAGGAGTGGCAGTGCGTCGAAGAAATTCCGCAGCATATTGTAGTAGAACCGGCAAGTCTGTATTTTCAGTACCAGTTGCAGAAAACGTCTGGGATCGTGTGGATCGGAGAAAGGCGTCGAAATTCCCAATTAGCCGATGGGAAAAAGATATCTTTCCACTAAGTAAAGCGTTTTCCGTGTTGCAGGAGACTGAAGATTCTAGTGCGAATGGACCAGAAGCGCAGCAGGGAAGATTTATTCGCAGATCCCGAGCCTTGCGTGCAAAAGGTTTACTGGTCATTGGCAGCTCCAACGTGCGACATCTGGAGAAACCACTGCGGGAACTAGCCACGAATAACGGTGCAGACCCTCATACTAACGTTCATTCCGTTACTCTTTCAGGAGCAACCGTACCGCGTGTCATGGAGGCCATTCCAAAAGGGAATCGAACTGCCGTCAGATAGGGGTAGTTGCGCACGTCGGAACTAATGACTCGTGTCGTGTTTCTGTTCCAGATATAGTTAAATCCATGGACAAGTTGGGCCGAAAGGCGTATGAAGCCGCGCGGGAAAATTCGGTTTCATTGCAGTTCTCAATTTGTAGTGTCGTGCCGCGTATCGATTGCGGGGAGGCCGTGTGGTGGAAGAACTTTAATTTGAATTGTAATTTGAAGGAGCTGTGTCGCAGAAACAAGTGGGGCTTCGTTGACCTTCAACCGATGATAACTGCCAGCTGGGACGCATTTGACAGGTCGGGCGTCCACTACACACCGAGAATGGCGACCAGGGTGGCTGCTAAAATATTGAACCGTCTTGATATGAATTATTTTTTACGAAAACCGTGAGGCCCGAGGATCCTTCGGTTCATCGAAGAGAATGTTCCGACAACCTAGAAGCTGGTCCTGGTAGTGATGGCGCGAATAATTTTAATATTACAGCTCCAAATACTTCACCCGTTTTCTGTCAGAATGCGAATATGAAAAATGCGATTTTAGACTCCACAAATAACAATACGAAGCAGCTAAGGATAATGGTCCTAAATTGTCGGAGTATTAGAGGGAAAGTAGCCGATTTCCATGCCGCAGTTGCGACTAATGATGTCGATATAATACTAGGAACTGAGAGCTGGTTGACGCCCGAGGTTGAATCTAGCGAAGTATTGGCCCTCATTTCAATGTTTTTCGGAAAGACAGAGCTGCCCCAATAGGCGAGGGTGTGTTCGTGTCCGTAAACAAAACCGTCAATTCTGTCGTAACCGAAACTGAAAATTTTTGCGAGTTGTTATGGGCGAAGGTAAAAATTGGTTAAAATTTAAAGTTCTTAATCGGGTCATTTTTTCGACCTCCGTATTCTGATTTGGCTAACGCGGAATACTTCAGAGAGTCACTTGATAAAATTTATAACAAATTTCAGGGGCATATATTGATTGTGGGTGGTGTTTTAACCTAACGTTGGTTAATTGAGACACATGCACTTTCAGGTTGGGCGGAAGAGATAGGTTTATAATCGAAACGTTCCTAGAAGTATTTGCAGAAAGATCTCTTGAACAGATGTTTCAAGAGCCAACACGGTGCGACAAAGATTCTTCGTCCATTTTGGATCTTTTTCTTATAAGCATTCCTGATATTGTAGATACAGTTTGTGTAGAAGACGGTACAAGTGATGACAAGGTGGTTATGGTAACTTTAAAATCTAGTCTGAATTTGAAGCATGACAAAGAGAAACTCGTATATTGCTTCGTAAGGCAAACGATGCGGATATGATTGGTCATTTTGCGAAAAATTTTGAAACGTACACGCTAAATACAAATGTTGAGGAATTTTGGTTTAATTTAAAAGAACTAATATGGACCGGTTTAAATCAATTTGTTCCTAAGAAGTGTATTAAGGTCAGTAAGAACTTCCCGTGGTTCAATAGGGAAGTGAAACGTTTGCTCATGACGCATAGGCGTTTACATGTCACGTTGAAAAAATCAGGGGACTCATCTAATACCTTCGACTGTTCCCTCCACCAGCAAATTAACCAATCCAGTATGTCTCAAAATATGACCTACCAGTCTGCCTCTTCTTTCTGTAAGCTTCTTCCACAAACTTCTTTTTTCACCCATCATTTCCAATACTCGTTCATGTCTTACTTTGTCTGCTCACTTAATTTTCAACATCCTTCTGTAGCACCACATTTCAAATGCTTCAATATTCTTTCTTGTATTCCTAAAGTTCATGTTTCACAACCATAAAATGCTGAGCTCCACACATTTTTAAAAAAAGTTCTTTTTAAATCCTAGATCAATGATTGACACTAAAAGATTTCTCTTTTTCATGAAGGTTCTTCTTGCTAGTGCTATTCTGCTTTTACCATCATTCCTGCTTTGGACATTGGTTGTAATTTTTCTTCCTAAGTAACAGAATTCACTTACTTCCCATATCGCATCCAATACTATTTTTATATTCAATCTACTAGTGTTGGTATCATTTCTGCTATATTTCATCACTTTTGTCTTGCTTTAACTTATATTCAGTCTAAAACCTTCCTTTAGTATTTTGTTCGTAACTTCTCAATATCCTCTGCCTGTTCTGATAACAAGACAATGTTATCAGAAAATCGTGGCATGCTCATTTTTTCTCGCTGAAAACTTATGCCACATGGATATTTTACTTTTACTTTCTTTATTACTTCTTCTACATACAAGTTGAATATTAACGGGGATCACACCATTTTGAACTGAACATGTCTCACATTATTCTCTACTTTTATTATAGCCACTTGATTCTTAGATAGTTTATAAAGTATTCTTCTATCTTGATACTTCAGACGTCACTTCCTTAAAATTTTGAATATCTTGCCCCACCTAACATTATCGAAAGCTTTTTCTAAACTAACAAACGCCATAAAATATATTTGTTTTTCTTGATCCGCCCTTCAAGTATTAATCTTAAAGACAGAATTGCTTCCCTTGTACCGTGATTTTTCCTAAACCAAAACTGATCTTTACCTACTATCTCTTCTACTACCCTTTCCATTCTTCGGTATCTTATTATGTATATTATTATTATGTTATTATTATTTTAGGATAATGGTGCGATAATTCTAACATTTGTTAGCTTGTGCTTTCTTCAGTTAAAATCAGTGCAATTTCTAGAGATACGTAACTTTTTGATATCAGCTTGAAAAATCTTTCGATTCCTTCTTCTCCTTGAGATTTAAGAAGTTCTGTAGGGATCTCATCAATTCCAACTGCCTTATCATATATATTATTTCTATAAGGTATTTTTTTGTCACAAGCCTATATCTTCCTTCATACTTAACCGAAATCAATGAATGAGGTGTCATTTTAAAGCTTATGGTCTCCACTTTGGTTAAATCGTATTTTAAGCAAGAAAGTTTTCGGAATTCCACCCTTAAAGGGCAAAAATGTAAATTTTTCTAAAATGCTGTTTTCTGTGTTACGAGTCAGTTATCTCCGTGGATACCTATCTGAAACCGTTTCATGAAGTATCATTTTTAAGATTAAGATCTCCGCTTTCGTGACGTCATATATTAAGCCAGAAAGTTTTCGGAATTCGACCCTTAAAGGGCAAAAGTATCAATATTTTTGCAATGCGTTTTTGTGTCACGAGCGATTTATATCGCTTAATATCTAACCGATATAGATAAATGAGGTATCATATTAAAGAATAAGGTCTCCGCCATGGTAACATTATATTTTAAGAAAGGAATTTTTCGTAATTCGACCCTTATAGGGCAAAAATGTCACTTTTTCTAAAATGCGTTTTTTGTATCTCGAGCCATTTATTTCCCTGGATATCTAACCAAAATCGATAAATGAGGTTGGATTATGAGCAGTAATGTCTCAGCTTTGTCACATTATATTTTAAGAAAGAATATTTTTGGAATTCAACCCTTAAAGGAAAAAAGTATAAATTTTTCTATTACCGATTTTTGTGTCACGGGCGATTTATCTCCCTTGATATCTAACCGATATAGATAAATGAGGTATCATGTTAATGAATAAGGTCTCCGCCGTGGTAACATTATATTTTAACAAACGAATTTTTCGTAATTCGACCCTTAAAAGGCAAAAATGTTAATTATTTCTAAAATACGTTTTTTGTATCTCGAGCCATTTATCTCCATGGATATCTAACCAAAATCGATAAATGAAGTAGGAATATAAGGAGTAATGTATCAGCTTTGTGAAATCATATTTTAAGAAAGAATGTTTTTGGAATTCAACCGTTAAAGGAAAAAAGTATAAATTTTTCTATAACCGATTTTTGTGTCACGAGTAATTTATCTCCCTTGATATCTAGCCAATATATATAAATGAGGTATCATATTAAAGAATAAGGTCTCCGCCGTGGTAACATTATATTTTGAGAAAGGAATTTTTCGTAATTCGACCCATAAAAGGGTAAAACGTCAATTTTTCTATAATGCGTTTTTTGTGTCTCGAGCCACTTATCTCCCTTGATATCAATCCAAAATCGATAAATCAAGTACCATTGTGAGGAATAATGTCTCAGCTTTGCTGACATCATATTTTAAGAAAGAAGTTTTTGGAATTCAACTATTAAAGGGAAAAAGTATAAATTGTTCTACAACGTATTTTTGTGTCACGAGCCTTATATTTCCCTTGATATCTAATCGATATAGATAAATGACATATCATATTAAAGACTAAGGTTTCCGCCGTGGTAACATTATATTGTAAGAAAGGAATTTTTCGTAATTCGACCCACAAAGCGCAAAAATGTCAATATTTCTAAAATACGTTTTTTGTGTTTCGAGCCATTTATCTCCCTGGATTTCTAACCAAAATCGATAAATGAAGTAGGAGTATGAAGAGTAATGACTGAACTTGGTGACATTATATTCAACCTCACTATTCATCGCATTTTATTCGCGAAATTTTCGCACGGGTCGTCTAGTTTGGTTTTAATTCATTCACAGATCTATTAAATTCTGTCCTCAAAACAGGACCTCCTAAAAGTCATCAAAGTCGACATCGCCTTCCTTTTCCATTACACTTTTGTTCGAGACATCCCCATAATTAAATATCTCCATATTCCTTCCATCGGTTAGCTCCATCATCTGAGCTTAAGAGAGGTTTCCCATCAGCAGTTTAATGTCCACACCTCTTTTCTTCATTTCTCCAAAATTCTGTTTGATCTTCCTATATGCAACATCTAATTTAGAAACGACTATTTCCATTTCTACTTCTTCACACTTTTCTTCTGGTTAATTTTCTTTTGCTTTTTTGCATTTCCTGTTTATTTGGTTTATAAATTGCCTGTATTGCTCTCTTCCTGTTTCATCCTGAGCATTTTTACAACTTTTTCTCTGATCCACCAGCTCCAAAATTTCTTCTGTGATCCAAGGTTTTCGAGCGGATATTTCTTTAAAGCTTAATGTTCGTTAGCAGCTCTCATTATTTGGTCTTTAATGCACTCCACTCGTCCTCGGCTGAGCTCCTTTGAGATTTACTTCTTAAACCTAAGTCTATCGTTTCTGCAGATTTTTCTCTCATGCTATATTGTTTCAGTTTATTTACTTCCAGTCTGTTCTGGTTATACTGCTTCCTTATTCGCATGAATTTCAACCTGCAATCAAATTATGATCATAGTCTGTCTGCTCCTGAGTACGCCTTACAATTTAGAACTTGATTACTGAATCTCTGTTCGGTCATGATATAATCCAGATGATATCTGCCTGTATCCCCAGGATGTTTGCAGGAGTATATCTTCTTACATGGTTCTTAAACAGTGTGTTTGCCACTACTAGCTTATATCTTTCACAAAATTCTAACAATCTGCTTCCTCGCTCATTTCTTTCTCCTAGACCAATACTTCCTACTCCCACTATCGCATTCCAATCACCCATGATTATTAGATTTTCCTCACCCTTTGAATATTGGATTAATTCTTCAATTTCGGCGTATATTTTCTCTATTTCTTACTCATCTTCCTGTGACGTTGACACATACACTTGTACTAACGTGGTTGACGTGGGCTTAGTTTCGAACCTCATCATAATAATCCTATCACTAAACTGTTCATAATAACTCACCCGTTTCCCTACTCTCTTATTCATTACAAATCCTACACCAGTGATTCCATTGACAGCTTGTGTGATAATTATCCTGTGTTACCCAGACTAGAAATCCTGTGCGTCCTTCCTTTTATTCTCGCTAATTCCAACAACATCTAACTCAAGTCGTTCTATCTCCCTTTTTAAGTTTTCTAACCTACCTGCCCTATTAAGACTAATAACATTCCACGTTCTGACTCTTAGAATGTTTCTATCCGTTCTGATGACTCTTCCCTGAGCATTCTCCACCCTAGATCAGATTGGGGGACTATTTTACCTCCGAAATATATTACCCATAAAGAAGCCATCATATGGGTGCGCAGACTTCCGCGGTCGTTGTCGATGTAATCTTGGTTGTCCGGGATGAACCGCATCAATTTGTCGAAACCTAACGTTTCGGCCATCATTTTGTGGCCTTCTGTAGAGTACTGTCATGGCTGGAACTGCTGCCGCTTATATATAGCTCCCGAAGAACGCGCTAACCGTTTGGAGTGACGTCACTCAAATTAACGCCGCCAGCGTGGCTGGTCCGATGGGGGCCTGCGTCATGCGTTTTCCTAATCGAGCATGACCATATTTGGTCAAGTTTTAGCCCGCCATCCGAGATCATATTATCTGGTATTTTTTTTATCTCCAACGCTCCTCTGACACGCCGAAGCCATCATCTGCTTTCTTGAACCAATGCACTAGTGTCACTGAATAAAATTGCGTGCCCACTGTCAGCAGAATGTTGTGCTAAACTGATTTGCTGACGTCATTATTTTTAAGATGTCTTATGTGTTCACACATCCTTTCCTTGACTGTCCGTCCAGTTTCGCCGATATACACTTGGCTAAAGCTACAGTGTATCTAGTATACGCCCATTGTCTGCAACTTCTCTCTCTGGTCTTTAACTTTTAAAAGGACATCAGAAATCTTCCTAGGCGCTCTGTATCTTGGACGGATATTTTACTTCATTAAAAGGCGGCCGATTTTATCCACCACCCCGTAGACGTAGGGTAATACTGCCGTGGGTCCGTCTGTTCGTCTTCTTGCAACTTCCGGTGTCGGAGCACGGGGTGGTGTTCGAGGTGCAAGCCTTGCGGTGGCCTTATTGATGACGTCAAAGTTATAGCCGGTGGCCAGAAATGTCTAGTTTAATATTTCCCTTTCAGCGGCTATGCTGGCCTCGTCGCTGACTATGGAAGCACGGACGGTTAATGTTTTTAAAATTCCACGTTTCACTGCTGGATGGTGGTGAGAGGCTGCAAGTAGCGATTCGTGCGCGTGGGCTTGCGGTAAACTCCGTGCCCTAGAGAGCCATCTTCCTTCCGTTTCACAATCACGTCCATAAAAAGAAGTTGTTTGTCCACTTCAACTTCCATGGTGAATTTAGTTTTGTCATGGGCACTATTTAAGTGTTGGAAAAAAAAGCCTAGAAGGATTCTAGCGCGTGAGGCCAGATAACAAATGTGTCGTCTACGTAACGCAGCCACAAAGAAGGTTTCAGAATGTAAATGTTGACCACTTCAGCCTCCAACGTCTACATAAACACGTCGGCTACAATTGGAGACAGTGGGCAACCCATCGCTGCTCACTCATTCTGCTGGTAGAAGTCTCCTTTGTATTGAAAGAATGTGGTCCTACGACAGAATTCAGTCAGTGACGACCATTCTTCTGGCAGACTGCGATATCCTGGTCGTTCCCTGATGATACTGATGTCTTCATCAATTGGCTCGTTTGTGAACACTGATGTGTCGTCGAGGCTAACTAGTAAGTCGCTGTCTTCCAAACGTCTTTCCTTGGTTCTGTTTATAAAATCAGAAAATTTCGAACGGTAAAAGTAGAGCTAGTCAGATTCTTTAGCTTATCCGCCAGATTTCTTGCCAGCGGTTGTGTCGGAGACTGAAATACACTCACAATGGGCCGTAAAGGGACCCCCTCTTTGTGTTTCTTGGAGAGGTAGTACAGTCGGGGTGTTAGGTGATTGGACGAAGTTAATTTTCGTTTCGTCTCCGGTTCGATTGTAGATGCTTCCCATATTTTATTTGCAATATTACGTCGAATTTTCTGTGTAGGATTTGTTAGCAGCTTTCCATATGTTCTATCTTGTAATAACGCCTCTACCTTTCGGTGGTAGACGCTCTTCCCGTGGGAAGCGAGTTCCCCACTACAGTAACTCTAAAACACTTTTTAAGGGCTCCTAAGCCAATGGTACTGACTTCACGTGACTTTCCCACCACTGTTCTCCGCCCGGGAGTGCAGTCGGTAATGGGCGCTCGAGGCTGTCTTTGATCCATCATCATGACTGACCTCATCGCCAGGCGTGATGCTGAATTTATTAGGTAAACGCTAATGCATTATTAACCGCTCTGTTGGCTTAAAAAGATATTCTGAGTGACAAGATTTCATTAGAAAGGATTTCAATTCATGAAAGTTATTTTTACACAGTATTTTCAGTCACTTCATATGTGTGTTCATGTACTTATATTCATTGAATTTATTAAAGTCACTCTATTTTTTCAACTACATTTTTCACTTGTGTCGCTGATTACCTTCTCGTTACTGGCAATAAGTAATAGTAGGAACTTAATATCTCTGATCATACAATCACATATCTTTGTTGAAATCACCGAGGAGTGGTTGATCGGAGACGAACTCAACCTTATCTGTTGTGAACAGCAGCTCGTTAACTAATGAATGGTGTCACATTCTAGGGATAATTACGTAAAATCAGTGATCAATGATAGCAGAAATATTGGGAATGTTTTATTAGTACGGCATAGAGACAGAAATTCTCTTTCTCTGTAAAAACCATTTCTTATTTGTAGCAGCCGTAGAGGGTAAATGCTAAGCCAGAAACAGTATGTAAAGTCAGTACAACTAAGTAATTTACGGCCCTTCGTGAGTGCAAGTGGAGTTGAAAGCAGATACGAGAAAGCAGATAAGACGGGGCCAGTAAGGAGTTCGCAATCCAGCGCAGAGAGGGCAGCACAGACCGATGTTCCGGCAGCCAGCGTGGGCGCCGTGGAGGAGCAACACAGCTGGCAGCCAATAGGAGAACGACGTCATCACAACAGTCTGTTAGGCGCCAGAATTTAAATCAATACCGGCAGCAACACATCAGAACAGTTATTAAAAAGAAGTGCGTAGTATTTCACAATAAATAGCGAAACGAGTGAAGTAGGTTCTGAAGAGAGCTGTGCGGGGAAGTTCTCCGATTCAGAGACATTCAAGTTGATTCGAAGTTCATTCAGTGGTGACAAAGAGGAATTGCAATCTTTTATTGAAAAGATTTCCACTGCATATAATTTAATTGCTAAGAAAGATCAAGATGTTCTTCATTTTGTAAAGTCAAAGATCTGTGGATCCGCCAGAAGTAAATTATTAGTTCCTCAGTTTACAAAAACATGGGGTTCTGTAAAAGATATCTCTTTTAAGAACTACGGGGAGAGTCGTTCATTGGATCACTATGTTTGTAACCTTTTTGAAGCTCGTCAAGGTAAGGCAGAACCAATTGTTGAATGGGACGCGAGAATTGATGAACTTGCACATGAATTTAGAAATTCAGTAGCCAAAGAAATTCCGGAACAATATATAAAAGGGAGTCTTACTCTTGTTGATCGACTCAGTCGCATAACGTTTAACCAAGGGTTAAATAATGACAGAATTCAGTTATAGGGCGTTCAGATACACACACAACACAGAGTAATGCCATTAAATAATGTTATTTATATAATAAGCAGGACCGCATTAGTAAAGAATGTAGGAGCCAACCCATCTGTCAAATCTGCGTCAGAAAAGACACCTTGTCACAGCATGTAACGCACGCACACAGTTAGGAAGAATTAGCTATGTAACCTGTGCATATTGTCATAGGGACATATTATTTCAGAGTGTAGAGTAAAGAAAGTAGTTTGTTTCAAATGCAACAAGTTCGGTCACCTCGCGTCACATTGTCGCAACAATAACATAACACAACACAAAAAGCAAACAAAAGTTACGGAAACGAGCGAAGAGTGTGAGAAATGACAGGCACTCTTACGCTCGTCAATATGGCAAAATATATACTGTAGGCTGTAAACATGAGAAGGATTTTGTTAAGATTAACCATGAACAAGTAAACAATAGAGAAATCCTCATTCTTCTGGACACGGGCACACAACTGTCGTTAATACACAAGAATGCGTTGGCAAAGCACATTCAAATCGATGCAATGAAAACTTTAAGTATTATGGGCATTATGTCACCCACAGTGAGAACAGAAGGAACGATTGTTTTGCATCTAAAACTAAGTAGCCATGTGTTCATTAAGTACAAGTTTCATGTGGTTGTAGAATCTGTGGATATTGTTAAAGAAGGATTAATTGGGAGAGATCTTTTAATCTAACAAGGATCAATAATTAACTATGAAAACATGTCAGTGGTCATTCTATTCCAATACTGACAGAGTCAGAAAACATCAGTGGGCATAGTAAGCGGGCTAGAATAATCTCAAACAGTTCAGGAAACTCCAGAAGCACATGCTATCGAATAAACAGATACCTAAACACAGAGGTACCACCTAAAAACTCTCGCAAAAGATAAGGAAATAATGTAAACAGAAGAAATAGGCATAGCAACAAAAATACAAATAACGCTCAAAAGAGTAACTCATGTACAGAGTAAACAGCAGAAACATAAACAAACCAAAACGACAACTGTAGAAGTCTAATCGGAGAGATGCCAGTAAGTCCAGTCACCATAACGATAGTACAAATCAGATGAACAACAGTTAAAAAGGTACCAAAGAAATTGTAAGTGTACCCGAGGATTACACAGTAAAGTTAGGCCCAAGAGGAGAATGCATTTTACAAGTTCATGTTCAATGCTGAAATTGTGCAGAAACTATTGTTAACAAACAAGAAATTATTCAAGGTTTTTTCATTCCAGAATCATTGGTCAAAATAGAAGATGGTACTAGTATTTTATCCATACTAAATACTAGAGAGCACAGTATTGAATTTTATTGCGGAGCATTAGAGGCGGAGCCATATTGTGCAGAGAGCGATAAGACGTCAGTGTCTCATGATCGTCCAGCTGACAGACCATCCGCCATCAGAGTTGTAGAAAGTAAACAAAAAAACACATGCAACCCATACAAGAGAAAACACGCACCAGTTTATTAATGGAAAATTTGAGGGTAGATCATTTAAATGAAGAAGAAAGATGATCTGTTCTAGAAATTTGTTTATTGTACAATGATACATTCCATCTTCCAGGAGATAAGTTGACACACCAACACAGTCACCTAAGAAATCAAATTAAAGACAAAAGCACACGGTACAGTAAGAGATCGTATCGCATTCCAGATACTATGAAACCAATTTTACAGAAAGAGATTGATCAAATGCTTGTGAATGAGATCATTGTTCTATCAACCAGTGAATGGAACTTTCCGATTATTGTGCTACCTAAGAAACCTTATACCAGCGGTCAACAACAGTTCAGAATTGTGGTAGACTTTCGTAAACTAAATGAAATTACTGTAGGAACTGATTTTCCACTACCACTAATTTCAGAAATCTTAGAATCCTTGGAGAAGGCAAAATACTTTTCCACCTTAGACTTAGCTCAAAGGTACAACTAAATTTTGATTAAAGAATCTGATCAACCGTTAACAGAATTCAGTACAGGGCAAGGTCACTATATACTTCGCAAAGTGGACATGGTGTTAGCCACATATCCCGCAAGCTTCCAGAAACTCATGACTGTAGTTTTAGTGGAATACAAGGTGATAAATGTTTAGTTTATCTCGATGATTTCATCTGTTTTGGTCCAAGTTTGGAATCGCAATATGAAAGGTTAAGAGACATTTTTGATAGATTAAGAAAACAAACCCTTCGCCTTCAGCCAAACAAATGTGAATTCTTACAAAGACGGATCACTTATCTGGGACACAAGTTGACAGAACATGGAGTTTACCCAGACCCACAAAATATCGAAAAGTTAAGAATTACACAGCTCCTCAGACTGTGTAATTCCTTGGATTTGCTGGTTATTATCGTCATTTAATAGAGAACTTAAGTAAGATAGCTAAACCATTGTATGAATTACTAAAGAAAAATATGGCATTTGATTGGAGTGCAAAAACTTATAATGAAAGACAAACTGATTTCAGCACCTGTACTAGCCTACCCGGATCCTAGTCTTCCATATATTATCAGCACTGAGGCATCTCAATATGCAATTGCATGGGTGCTTTCACATGGACAGTGAGGGTCAGATAGATCAGTCGAATATGTCTTCAGAACTCTAAATAAAGCAGAAATTCACTATTCAGTTTCTGAAAAAGACGCGTTATTTGTGACGTGGGCAGTAAAGCAATTTAGACCATATGTCTTTGGCAGATATTTCACGGTTTGTACCGATCACCGCAACCTCTTCTGGATCTTCAGTGTTAAAGAACCATCTTCCAGATTACTAAGAATTCGATTAAAACTTGATTAATACAATCACACAATTGTTTATTGTAAAGGGAAATCAAATACAGTTGCAGATGCACTTAGCAGAATTAGGGAGGTAAGGGAAGTAAAAGAATCCACCAAGTCAGACTCTGTCACAGATGAGCCAATACACATTGAAGAAGAAACACAACCATCCACAGTAGATGCACAGATTCAGACGAACGATGAGGATGTTCCAACATTAAGTGAGGAGAAAAACAAGTCATACTTATGGAACCGCTGGACTTGAGGGTGTAGCCCAAACGTATGAGCGAATTAGGAGTTATGTTCAGTGGCCAGGAATGAAGTCTTATATAGAAAATTACGTCAAACAGTGTGATAGTTGCCAGAAAAACAAACACACATTACCACATGCCTTTAGAGCCTACAAAAACACCCGAGCATGTATTTTAACGTTGTGCCACGGATATTGTTGGACCATTTTCTTTAAGCAACAATGGGAACAAATATGTGTTAACATTTCAGGATGTACTGACAAAGTTTATAGCTGTCATTCCGATACCCAGACAAAATTCTGATACAGTGGCTCGAGCATTAGACTTAAAAGTAAACCTACACTTTGGGGCGCCCTCTGTTTTGTTATCAGATAATGGTAGCTGCTTTATCAGCGAAAAATTGCAACGGGAACGTAAATTATTAAAGGTCAATAAGATACAGACATCTGTATACCGATCAAAATCAAAGCACATGGAATGATTGGTTACCTTATTTTGTATTTTTGTATATCACTAGCATTCACAGTGCAACAGGATACACGCCAGATGAGTTAATGTTCGCTAGAATCCCAAATATACCATGGATACTGCAAAGTGATCCCAAAGAAGTTCCGTATTTATATGATGAGTGCACAGATGAACTAAAAGCTATCCTACAGCCATTACACAAACAGTCCAGAGAGATAAATCAGGGACTTAAACAGAATAACAAAGAATATTATGGTAAAATACAAAATCTACGAGACTTTAAGATTGGGAGTAAGGTTTCATTAAAAGATAAATCTGTTCACAGAGATAGGTCGCAAAAACTTGATAGTGGTTGTAGAGGAACTTTTGTTGTAATTGGAAAACGAGGTGTAAACGTAACAATTCAGTTAGGCGGATATAAACGACTCACAGTTCATACCAATAGATTAAAGATATCATTGAATAAATTACAAAAGAATTCAGTCAGTAGTGAGGACACACACTAAAAATATATAAAGTAGGTTACCGTAGGTTTAGATTGGCTAGGAAGCAGAGAAAACCGGTTTCGAAACAAATGAACACAATGCACGTGGTCGTTTGTTTGGTAAACACAGCAGCACGTAGAGTAGCCATCTACTCGACCGCGTAGTCGCCCACACACACACCTGACAAGTCGCTACTTCAAAATTGCTACCTATTATCTATCTGGGTCAGATCCACGGTCGCCCGCCCCCAAAGAGATAAGACACGGCGAGCCATCGCCCACCTGTACAGCGAGTCCCCTTAACTCTCCCACATGCGCGAGACATTTAAGTCATCACTCCGCGCGGTTGATAGTAACATTACGACGTACACTTTTGCAGTTATAATTAGAATTACGCACTTTGTTTTATAGATTATAACAGTACATGTTTCTAAAACTTCATTTTGCTTTTCAGTTGAAACTACTTCACAGTCATCTGTTATTAATTCACGCCACACAAGATTTTATGATCTAATAATTCAGTTCCAGTCCTGGGTTACACTTTGATTACATAACCAGTGCACAGATTTACTCATTACTGTGGAGAATTGTAGCTTACGTGAATCTGAAGGAATTAGACGACGCTTGTGAGAACTTGGAAAATATGCATTTCGATTTATCGCTTTCTGCAAAAACAAATAAATCGAACTGAATGTACACCACATGAATGTGATGAGATGACTCATGAAATATTCTGGCATATTAACAAATTAAAACTGTCACAAAATTTAATTGGACAAAATACGAAACATGACTCACCTAGAAAGAAGAGGGTCGTTTTCGGATTCATAGACCAGATTTCTAAGCTCGTTTTTGGCACGCTCGATTTACAAGACGCAGAGTATCTTAGATCTACGACAGATATCATTGAAAAGGAGCAATGTAATTTGTTGAAATTGTCTAAAGAAAAGTTAACTTTAGTAAAGGAATCTTTTACTGAAACCAATTAAACATTATCCAGTGTGAACCGAAATCAAGATGTTTTGGTTTCCGGGATGAAAAAGATATAAAATTATGTACAAGAATTTTTAAATCATACAGATCATTCCATTCGAAAATTAGCCAGAATGACTTCTACTAACATCCTTGCTTATAAGTTCCTTGTCTATTATATTTGAATTGCAAAGATAGTATGACTTAGTTATTTCAGCTATTGTAAAAGCCCCGTATGTAATTCAATAACCTCTTATCACTAACCCATTCCAAGATGTCAGTTATCTAACTTTAATCAGAGATGATATCAAAGATAAGCGATTTCCTGTTCCTGTTACAGAAGAAAATGTTTATCTCTTGTTAAACATGTTCAGTCTAGATGTCTTCTTTTCTCAACATATTTTGAGTTATATTCTTAACGTACCTCTCACAAATAATAATCAATTTAACATTTACAGAATTCTTCCACTACCAATAGCAGTTGGTAAAGTTGTAATTATTTGTTCATCTTGCCAGAAAAAGATACTTTGATTATTGATGATTCGCGGAGATTGCATGCTAAAGTAAATCATGATAAACTAAAATGTAAGCAGTTAATATCTGATCTTAGTATTTGTAAACAAAATTATGAATTGTCAGCTTCCTATGAAAATGATCAGTATGAAGTAAAATTATTACAGCCAGTAAGATTAATACCCAGTGATTGTACAAGAAAATTAGTCTCTTTAAATGAAAGATTGTTTACCAAATTAAATAACGAGTGGTTGTTTGTTGCCCCTAAAGAAGAGGGTATGACTATTTTAAGTGGTGAAAAATCAGCCCACGGACGCAGTTTTCAGAGGAACTGGAAAATTAAAATTCTTTCAAAGATATCAAGGTTATGGAACAAACATTTTAATCGAATCACAGCAAACGATAAGAACGAATATTACCAGTCCAGACATTCTACCTGATCTGAATCTAGAATTTGATTGTTGAGTCATAAACATAGAGGAATGTAATATTTCAGAGTTAAAGTTAAACTGGCCCATTGAAAACATTGTTAAAAATCTTGATGATTTGCGTATTGCTGGCTTCAAGATTGACCATCTCCAAAATGAAATTGAACAACAGGAGAAAACGCTTTTTAGACATTTTTTACTGTTTCATTACACGATCTTAACTTATGTTTATGTAGTCCTAATCTTTTGCATCATTATATTTTGTGTATGTAAACATTGTGGTTGTGTAAGGAATTGTTTTAAATGTTTTTGGCGTAATATATTGCAGGTGAATGTTGCAATAAGTTTTGTGTGAAAACCACTATTGTAAACCAATTTACTGGTACTGAATTGTCTCTTATAAGAGGTCGACGAACTATTCATATCAATCAGGACATAAACGATGAACTCAATGATGAAGATATTGTGGTATTTGAGAAACTGAATACCTCCATTGGATCCCGATCAGTGATCGGCTATATCTCTCTATGATCGGAGATGAATATTTTGCTAATTTTATGTAGGTATTGTTTGTTACAAGGGTGTTTTCAGGAAAAATAAGTTTATATATGTACAAGTTTCAAATGTGTCTTCCGTAGAATTAAGGTTCAATTAAATGTGGTAGTTAAGAAATGGTACCCTAATAACTAATTATCATAGCAAGTAGAATTGGAAAGATGCATGGAAAAGTCAAATATCCAATGATTTTAAGAGAATTTTATGAAATCAACAATAGAAGCGTGTATTCAGTAGATTTTAGATGTCAATGATTTGTTTATTTTTTTGATTAAGAACTTGAGTCCAGATTTTTAAGACTACAAGAGAAGAGTCTCACCTAGGCTAAAGCCCTGGAGGAAGATGTAGTAGATTGAGGGATTTAAGCTATAGAATATGGTAATTTTCACTTGGAATAATTTTTCGCAAGCTTACAGCCATGTAACTTAATTCCGCTCAACGCAGCAGAGCGGAAAATTAGTAGACGCTCTTCTCGTGGGAAGCGAGCTCCCCACTATAGTAACTCTAAAACACTTTTTAAGGGCTCCTAAGCCAATGGTACTAACTTCACGTGACTTTCCCACCACTGTTCTCCGCCCGGGAGTGCAGTCGGTAATGGGCGCTCGAGGCTGTCTTTGATCCATCATCATGACTGACCTCATCGCCAGGCGTGATGCTGAATTTATTAGGTAAACGCTAATGCATTATTCACCCTTCTGCTGGCTTAATAAGGATATTCCGAGTGACAAGATTTCATTAGAAAGGATTTCAATTCATGAAAGTTATTTTTACACAGTATTTTCAGTCACTTCATATGTGTGTTCATGTACTTATATTCATTGAATTTATTAAAGTCACTTTATTCTTTCAACTACATTTTTCACTTGTGTCGCTGATTACCTGCTCGTTACTGGCAATAAATAATAGTAGGAATGTAATATCTCTGATCATACAATCACATATCTTTGGTGAAATCAACCGAGGAGTGGTTGATCGGACACGAAATCAACCTTTTCTGTTGTATATAGACGCTGGTTCACTACACAGCTAGCTGCCACTGTTTTGGTCGACCAGGGGCAGAACAGGCTGTTGGACTGCCAAGGGTACGCCAACAGACGGAGAAAAAGTGCCATCCTTCCTACAAACAGAAAAACGTTTAACTACGAGAAGAGGTACTCAGTTTATCATTCATTCTGAAAAATCCATAAATGACCAAGGACAGGTAGTGTCTTGTTTATCAGGGCCAATGTTTACAAAACAAGATGAAGTTGATCCCTGTAAGTTTGAAGAGATTGAGGAATTTTGGTAATTTTGCTAAAGAACGGATGATTCTGTGAGTAGGATCGAACATGACTTACCTGAAGAAAAAGAACGCAATGGTAATGCGTGGGGAAATAGTCTCTCAGTGACCGAGAGTTCATCCTTAAGAAGAGAAAGGCCTAGCGAAGAGAGAGAAGAAATAGACACAAAGGGAGCTTCCAAAAGCTAGGAGGAAAAAATACCACCAATTTGATGAAAACTACGATGAAACCCTATATATACCTTTGGGGATAGGGGAATGGTGCTGATCTATAAAGACAGCAACACCTTTAAGAGAGACAACATGGTGCCGAGAAATAAAGAGCGGAGAGAAAAGGCTTCTCGTTCTGCAAACGTAATAAGAGTTATGGAAGGAGCAGAAGAAGAAAAGAATGAAGCAAAAGACGATAGTGAAGAAGAAGAGGAGAGTATGAACGCATTTGCAGAGTGACAGACGGTCCTATCCAAAACATGTAAGCTCAGTATACCTTAGTTGTCCCAGGGAGGACATTGTAGAAGATGATAATCAGTTGAAGCAAAGGATATTTAGGGTGTCAATCATAGAAATCGACGTATTAGGGAATACAGTGAGAGCAGTGATTGATACAGGGGCAGAAGTTTCATGTATATCAGAAACTTTATACAAGGAACTTGCAGAGAGACATGAATTTGATTATTGGCCTACAAACACGATTAAAATAGTGCCAGTTACGTGGAAGAAGAGTAAGAAAGAGACGATACAAGTTTTGTTGATAGGAAAAGTGGATGGACAGGAAGAGGGAATTCATATGTATGTAGTCCCCAATCTCAATGTTTACTGTATCATCGGTGTGGACTGGATCATACCAACAGACACCATATTGCACTGTGGAAAAGGATACGGGGAAGACGACCCTGAAGAGGAGGACGACACTCGATGGAGAGACGGAGAAGGTGAAGAAGACAACAGTAAGAAGGAAAGGAAAATTGGTCAGCCACATGGTGGAGAGTTTGGAATATGCCCGCGGGATATACAAGAACATTCCGATAAGCCTGTCCTGGTAAAGGGTTACCAGTGTCATTTTAAATTAAAGGAATGAAAACCTTTCTCCATAAAAAAAATCCTATCCCACTATCGAAAATGGAAAAAGTGAGAGAAGAATTGGAACGCATGGAAAGTTGGGGAATCATCGAGAGATCGCATAGCTAGTATCTAAGTCGCTCGTAGTGGTGACAAAAGCGGATCAACTCATTAGATTAGGTCACTAAATAAAATTATGATAACGGAGAGAGATCATCCAGAGAGAGTGGACGAGATACTACAAAAATTCCATGGGGTGAAATATCTGTCATCTCTTGACCTCACATCATCATACTTGCAGATTCCCATTCATGAAGAGTCTCGAAAGTACGCGGCATACAGATTCGAAGGCAGACGTTACCAATTTAAGGTACTTCTATTCAGACTGAATAATTCTTTAGCCCATTTCTTCAGAGCTCTAGATCAAGTACTAGAGCTGAGAGAGAGAGGGAAAGAGTACAGGTGTCCGTCGACGATATAATTATTGCAACTAGGAGATTGAAGAACATTGGTAATTATTTAGGGAAGGCCTTACAGCGAAACAAAATGCTGGAATAACTATGAAAAAGAAGAAATGCATTTTCTTACGGTCATTCTTGAAATTTCTAGGACATGTGATCACAACAGAAGGAATTATGGCAGACGACTCAAGGTTGGAGGCAATTCCAAATAAGGCTCCCGGACCAGACTGTATTCCTGCAAGATTCTACTTTAGGTAAGCAAAGGAAATTTGATGAGATTATATACCGCCTCCTTGGATCAAGGAAAAATACCAGCCAAATGGAAGACCGCCGTCGTAAGTCCAGTGTTTAAAAATGGGAATGTTAATGATCCTCAAAATTATAGGCCGATCTCGTTAACCTCAATATTTTACAGGATTTTAGAACGCATCATCTATTCAAACGTCTTGCGGTTTTTGGATGAATGTGAGCTTTTAAACCCAAATCAACATGCATTCAGAAAAGGTCGATGCTGCGAAACATAACTTGCTTTTTTAATTCACGACTTGAGCCGTATTATAGATGAGCAATCCCAGGTTGACATAGTTCTATTAGACTTAAAAAAGCTTTCGACACTGTGCCTCACACTAGGTTACTTAAGAAACGGTTACGGCATATCTACACAAATATGCGACTGGGTTGCAGACTTTCTGAAGGGCAAATGACAGTGTGTATGGTAGTCCTCGGCGGTAAGCGTTCATCACGTACTGAAGTGAGGTCTGAGGTTCCTCAGGGAAGCGTAATAAGCCCTGTTGTTTCTCAATAGATTAATGATTTGTGCGACATGATAAAGGGGATGAAAAGATTATTTGCCAATGATGCTATTATTTATCGTGAAATCAGAACATAGGACGACTGCGCTTTGTTACAAGACGATATTATGAAAATAATTGTGTGGTGTAAATATTGGCAGTTGGAGTTAAACGCTAAAAAGTGCCATGTCATGCGTGTAAGTAAAAAGGTGACACCATTTAGCTCTGAATATACATTTAATGGTACTGTCCTTAGAACGGTAGATTCCGCTAAATACCTAGGAGTAACAGTTCGTAATAATTTGTCGTAGAATGAGCATAACGAGAATGTAATTGGGAAAGAATATCATATGCTTGGATTCTAGAAGTTAAATCGATTGCAAACAAATCACTAGTGCGGCCTCACTTAGAATATTGTTGCTCTGTATGGGGTCCCCATCAAAAGGGATTAATGGAGGCATTAGAGATGGTCCAAAGAAGAGCCGCCCGATTCGTGACAGGTAAAAAGCGTAAGTGCGATGTTGAAGGAGTTAGGTTGGGAAGACCTGGAACATCGCAGACGACAGAAGCTAATTGAAAAATTCTTGACTGACGTATTTCGGAATTATAGTAAACAAATAGTGCTACCAGCAACATTCATATCTCGGAGTGACTGCGGAAATAAGATAAGAGAAATCAGGGCCAGAACCGATTCATTTCTGTACTCATTTTTTCCACGAGCGATTATGGAGTGGAATAGAAATGATTTACCGGGCGAGTAAACATAATATCAGACAGGAGTAGCTTTCGATAAAGTACTCCGGCCATCCCGATCTGGGTTTTCCATGGTTTCCCCAGATCGCTCAAGGTGAATGCTGGGATGGTTCCTCACAATAGCCCAAGGGCGCCTCCTTGAATATCCCTTACAAACCATTACCTTTCCGGATAAGTGCAATGCGCCCTATGCCACACACTTTTAGTGAATCGCGGAGTAATAGCAATAGACCTACCAACAAAATGCAACTGAAAAGCTTTTTAGGTTTATGCAGTTTCTGTCGAAAATTTGTATCAGAGCAACAATTTAACAGCCCTAATCTACTGAAATTAGACCAGACTGATAGATTAAATAGGGCAACAATTTTTTTATCTGTTGCCTGGAATATTTTAAAGCTTTCTTGGATAATTTAGCTGTTAAATTCGAATATAATTTTCTTCTGAGCCAAGTCTACACTTTACAGTGTGTATTCACTTCACTTTATGAAACAGAATGGTTTCTCTCAGTATCATAGACCGTTAATTTAGGAAAAAGAAATCTGATGACTTGGCCATTATGCATGTACTAATGACGCTCGGTAGTTCAGATCCAAGTTAAACTGTAGGTCCCAGAGGAATGGAGCTGGCCGTCCTCCCTCTGACACAATGGCTTAGTATCCCTCCTTCAGGATGATCCAACCAACCTTCGGATTGTGGACTAAGTTAAGTTTTAATTTTTTCTTAAATTGAGGGCATAATATATATATACTTGTTAAATTAGAAAAATAGCGAGGGAAATCTTGGCTTTTACGTATTTATAAGTTTGATAAAACAACACATTTAAGGTATTTGTGTACGTTAACTAAAACATGGCGTGCATAATGACCAAGTAATCAGATTTTTTTTATCCTAAATAAACAATCTATGAGACCGAGAGAAACCATTCTGTTACATAAAGTGAACTGAATACACACTGTAAAGTGTAGAATTGGTTCAGAAGAAGCTCTCATAACTTTTTGTCACTACACGAACATGAGACTTGGCCTATTTTTACAAGAATTGTTTTTGTGGGATATCATTTCTTTTTGTAAGCTTATCGCTTATCCTGAATCGCCACTCAGATTTCAAGATTTTAAGACATAAATATTCGTTTACCAACAATGTCCCACACTCTGAAAACAATTGATGTGCCCGGTAGCCGAGCGGCTGGCTTAACAAATTTCTAACTAGTTTACAAATGATGACAGTGTGTTTTAAGGAAATTTAACAAGTGCGTTTCTTTAAGAAACTATTTTACTCGTATAAGAGGCAAAGAACATAAAATGATAATGTGTGCGTGACCAATAAACAAAACACAATTAAAATTGGAAATGCAAAGATGTTGTCAGAAAATTCAAGGAATAAATTCACACTTCTTTGCTTGTTTTGAAAGCTAAAAGTTTATATGGTCTTAACCCTCTCCAGCCCAAATGAATGAGGATATTTAAAAAAATTATTTATGCTTTTTTATGGTTTCAAATATTTCCATAATCTCAAAAAATGTTAGTCGGTAAAAAATTTTGTACTGGGCTTTTTTTTTTTTTTTTTTTTTTTTTTTTTTTTTTTTTTTTTTTTGCGGGTCCTTATGGAACCAGTGGGAAAATGTGATGGATAAAATTTTTGATCGATGAATAAACTGTAAGTAAAATGTAATATAAAAAACACTTAAAATGGTTAAAACACTATTTAGGAAGTACACATGAGACAATTACTTTTTGTCAAGTGAATGTTGTGTGGCATGGTAAACAATACATGAAGGTAAATTGAAGTTATTTATGTATTACTGTTACATGTACCATGCACGCAAACAGCTATCTACTTCTCCCAGTGGGGCTATATGGACCTAACATTTTGTAAGCCTCTAGCAGAACAAACCAATTCACTTTATTATTGTAATAGTATTGTTTGAAATTGCTGTTTCATACAATTAAATAATACATTAAAACATCAATATTGGTAACTTATCTCAAAATTAAAGTAAATCTTACACGCCAAACAACTGCCGACCATTCATTACACTTCCATCTGTAAACAAAACCAAAGAAATAGGAATATTTTTTTTTTTTGCTGTCGTCAGTCTTTAGGACTGGTTTGATGCAATCCTCCATCCCTTCCTATCCTGTGCTAACCTCTTCATTTCTACATACCCCTTACAACCCACGTCCTCAATTATCTGCTTCATATATTCTAATCTCTGTCTACCTCTACAGTTCTTACCTTCAACTGTTCCCTCCACTAACAAATTAACCAATCCAGCATGTCTCAAAATATGACCTACCAGCCTGTCTCTTCTTCCTGTAAGCTTCTTCCATAAACTTCTTTTCTCACCCATCATTTCCAAAACTCGTTCATTTCTTACTTTGTCTGTCCACCTAATTTTCAGCATTCTTCTGTAGCACCACATTTCAAATGCTTCAAGTTTCTTTCTTTCCGGTATTCCTAAAGTCCATGTTTCGCTACCGTAAAGTGCTGTGCTCCACACATAGAGTTTTAAGAAGTTCTTTCTAATTCCTAGATCAATATTTGAAACTAAAAGGTTTCTCTTTTTCATGAAGGCTCTTTTTGCTAGTGCTATTCTGCTTTTAACATCATTCCTGCTTCGGCCATCGGTTGTAATTTTGCTTCACAAGTAACAGAACTCACTCACTTCTCCTATTGCATAAATTCCTATTTTTATATTTAATCTGCTAGTATTGGTATCATTTCTGCTACATTTCATCACTTTTGTTTTACTTTGATTTATATTCAGTCCAAAATCTTCCTTCAGTATTTTGTTCATGCCATTCAATAACTTCTCAATATCCTCAGCCCTCTCTGCTAATAAGACAATGTCATCAGCAAATCGTAGCATACTGATTTTTTCTCCCTGAAAACTTATGCCACATGGAAATTTTTCTTTGACTTTCTTCATTGCTTCTTCTACATACAAGTTGAATATTAACGGGGATAGACTACAACCTTGTCTCACACCCTTTTTAACTGATGCATGTCTCTCGTGATTCTCTACTTTTATTACAGCCACTTGATTCTTATATAGTTTATAGAGTATTCTTCTATCTCGATACTTTAGACCTGACTTCTTTAAAATTTTGAACATCTTGTCCCACCTAACATTATCAAAAGCTTTTTCTAAATCAACAAATGCCATAAAAGTATCTTTGTTTTTCTTGATCCGCCCTTCAAGTATTAATCTTAAAGACAGAATTGCTTCCCTTGTACCGCGATTTTTCCTAAACCCAAACTGATCTTCACCTACTATCTCTTCTACTACCCTTTCCATCCTTCTGTATATTATTCTGGTCAGTAATTTTGAAGCATGTGATGTTAGACTAATGGTGCGATAATTCTCACATTTGTCGGCTTGTGCTTTCTTTGGAAGTGTGAAGATGATATTTTTTTTAAAATCAGTTGGAATTTCTCCTGTTTCATAACTTTTTGATATCAGCTTGAATAATCTTTATAAACCTTCCTCTCCTAGAGATTTAAGAAGTTCTGCAAGGA